>JAODTK010001477.1:0-708924 GCA_026419785.1 Sclerodactyla briareus | reverse complement strand
GGTCCTTGTCCACCTAGTGGCTGCCCCTTAGTGCATGTCGGGGTTTATGGTCCTGTACCTAGTGCTGCACCCTTAGCACACTGCAGAGAGGACACCACAACCGTGAATGTCAGTGTTATGGTCCTTTTCCACCTAGTGGCTGCACCCTTAGTGAATGTCCGGTGTTATGGTCCTTGTCCCACTAGTGGCTGCACCCTTAGCAACTGCAGAGAGCCCCCCGTGAATGTCGGTGGTTATGGTCCTTGTCCACCTCGTTGCTGCACCCGTAGTTGAAATGTCAGTGGTTGTGGTCCCTGTCCACCTAGTGGCTGCACCCTAACACTGCAGAGAGCCGCCCCCGTGAATGTCGGTGGTTATGGTCCGCTTGTCAACCTAGTGGCTGCACCCTTAGTGAATGTTCGGTGGTTATGGTTCTTGGTCCACCTATTGGCTGCACCCTTAGTGAAATGTCGTGGTTATGGTCCTTGTCACTATTTGGCTGCACCCTTAAAAGTGAATGTTGGTGGTTATGGTCCTTGTCCACCTAGTGGCTGCATCCTTAGTGAATGTCGGTGGTTTTGTCCTTTTCCACCTAGTGGCTGCACCCTTAGTGGATACCCTCATCAAAACCATAGAATGAAAACACCAGAGCCCATCAATACATGTACTTCATTTTTGGTACTGGATGCCATTTGGGGGACTATGAAGATTTGGGGGTGCAGTTGTCCTAGATGGGTTTCCTGGAGAATAATATAAGTCATGATCTTTTTCAATTGATAGAGATTTTTACATGTATCTGTCTACTTACCTTGCTGTAGTGGGAAGCTTAGACTATGACAGGAATATACAACATTGAAAGTGTAACTTCACACAACGTTTGTGTAAATCATTTCTAACCATGTACCATCTGAGTTGGCGCGGATGTGGGTATAATGGTTTTGTCAGGCGAGCCCCCCCCAGATTCCAGGACATCATTTTCCCACGCCTTCCGCAGTAAAATTGACCGTAATTTCCGGACATTTCATTTCATTTCAAGAAATGCTCTTGAAGTAACCCGATCAATATTTCTCTTCAGATTATTGGTGAGGCATCTCCAGCTCAAAATGACATCAACAATGATCTCATTTCGACAGCATTCAGCCTGATTAGGCCTATAGATCACTCTGAATGCTGGGGCTCAAATAGACGCTTCCGCATTGTTTGAGATCTACATACACCGATTTTGGGGCGCCGAGTGAGACTGAAGTGGACATATACCATTCTTGAAGTTTTCACAGGTCCATATTTCACTCTTCTAGGTTTTGTCTACTTTGTGAAAGTTCTAATTTAAATGGGCAAACGGCAGGACAATGAAATACACATGAAATATCTAGGTTAAATGGCAAAATAAATTACGCTCAAATTCTCAGTTCTTCAAGTTTGATGTGTACAAAGTAGTTTTGTCATGCGCACATGTGTTTTGAAGAGCACAATTTATAGCCTACTGTGGGTTTTGCATATTTTACAGCTTGGTTCATTCTTTTCAATGGGAGCATTGAAAATGATATTTTCACTCCTGGCACCTTTCTGTATGTTACCTTTGTTATGCCAGTCTGTCGCGCCCCCCCTTTGGAATGCCTCAAGTGCCGCCAGTAAGCGCACAAGCTGGCTAGTTGAGAGTCTGGTGTCAACTCCTTCAATGTCATGAATTACGCAGAAAGTACAGAGTGTGTCAATATTGTCAACCTGAGTAAACTTGTCTGTTTTGCTTTACAATTTTCCTTCAGTATCTGAGGGTATTTTAGCTCCAGTGATTTCCGGCAAATTCACGAAGGGGTCGAAGGTGGTTCAAGAAACTGTACTTTGAACTGAATCAAATGTCTCAATGCCTACAAGGATAGGGTGAGCACTTTAGATCTTGCTGATTCATGTATATGTCATTTTTACTATCAATAGAATTTTGTCTGCAGCTCTTAAATTAAGTATTATCTTAAACAGGATATTTATGCGCCTGTGTGGAACTAGTGAAAGGTACTTGTGGTTTATGAGGGTTTACATTAAATGATTCATAAGACTTGTGACAACTATAAGGATTCCATGGCCGATCACATTTTTTGAGAAATTTTGGTCGGCTATTGCTAAACTGTGAAATATTGTAGTTTTGGTGAATTAAAAAAACAAAATTGTCTCACATAGCACAGCTTATTAAGCTGGTTATGTAACAACCCTCATACTTCTCTGTGCATGAGTGTTTTATGCTCAACCCCGCCAATTATTCGGAAACATCAGTCTCATAAATCAATTTCACTTCATTATTTTTTTAATTTATTTCTTGCTGTGGGAGATATACATACAAGCTCCGAATACAGTGGAACGTTAACTGCGTTATGCCTTAGAGGTCCTGCGTTAATCCAAAAATTGCATTCGAGGCACTCTCACCAACTAACGTTAACGCACCTAACGTTGACATTGTTGAAATCATGATGACAATCGTTTACAACGCACCTTGCGTAACGTCAAAATTCTTACGATCGTAATGCAGCCTGCAATACTTTGCGTCAGAGTGGTGTTGTAAGTTTCCAACTGTCGAATTTGAGCTTCAATCAACATGTATATACATTAGTGTACAGAAGGAAAGAAGCCATGCTTGTGCTAAGAACTCCAAAACCTAAGTCTGACAAATGTTTTACCCCCGTTTTGCGTCGGGGGGAATACCGCGTGCAACTGCGCGAAACAATTTTTCGTACCCTCTTACCCCGTGCTCATATGCATGGGCCTCTATTCACAGCATACCGCTATCCTGGGTGGCCTGTTTCTGCCAGGCATCGCTCGCCTGGAATTCAATGCTGTATCAAGTCGATATTATCAGTACCACTTCCGTTACGCCTATCACATTCTCTGACATTTCTCATATTTTTCAACTCCGAAATGAATCACTGCACAGGCCCAGCAATGCCAAATGGATTTTTGAGAGAGAGAAGAGATATGCTCCAACCACTGTTATTCACAAATGTGTGTTTTTCCGACTATCGATATAGTGTCATTTCAATTTTTGGAAAACCAGTTTCACTCAGCGCGGCTCTACATATTCTGGGTGAATTGTTGAAACTCATGTCAAGGCACTGCACACATTAATATTCCGCCGCTGTATTTACTATGACTCGCGTACACCCTTGCAAGGCTCCGGCCACCCACCTGCATGGCAAAACTATGTCCCCAGATATCCAGGGACTGTATTGTTTACTTTCGGAAGTGAACAATATTCCTGGCAGTTCTGTTGTATAGAAGTCAGAGATGCAAAGGAAGAATTGTGCGACAAGAGCTCAGCACCACTGGCTCAAGTTGGGGAAGGGGTTGAAGGTAGTCCACGAGAAATGTTTTTGATTGTGTGGCATGAAAAAACTTGTATGGAAGACTTCCCAAAAGTTTTGAAGTTACGGGGCATTGCTGCTTCTTAAGCCCAGTTTGTGGGGGGGGGGGGGGGGGGGGTATCATGGTGCGTAGTACTAGTTTTGTTTCCATAACATAGACCTCGTCCACTTATAATCTGCAAATGGCGGTATGTAGGCCAATGCTGTATTCTGACTTCAAGTCATTCACACCTTTTGGCCAACTAATAATTGATTATTTAAGTATATTCTGTTTTGTTGCATATATTTATTTTGTGCAATGAATGAAAGATATTGATATAAAATGCATCCTGTTACTTTTTGGTCTCGCTCGTTTTCGTTTAATATTTGATTCGTTTTCTATCTTCACTTTCAAGCATAAATGATAGACTTTCCTCGCTTTTTTTTCCTCTTTTTTGAGAGATTGTCAAGCGGCGCCCTCTTTTCATTGCTCAGACGCACCAAACTATTGAACTCACGCTTCACGTCATGTACAAGAAAATGAATAAAAAAACAGGTTTGTGTCATTCTATACTTCCTCATCCACTTTTCGTTGGAGCATCATGGAATGGCTCACGACTGGTAGTCAAATTGCAAGTGTCTAAACACAACTTTACATGGGGGAAAAAACAGGGGACTTTTTTTGAGATCCTGCTTACCTTGCCACAGCGGGTAGCTGGAAAGCCTGGGGGGGGGGGGGAAGAGAGGAAGAAGATAGGTACATTACACTTGCGTAATTGGCTTGTTGTCACATGAACATCGGTTTTTATTCCAATCACCCATCGCCGGTACACATGTCAGTGGTTACCAGGGACTATTTGATTGCGCCAAATGTTTTAACTGCTGGCTATGCAACTTAACACCTGCCTGCGCCTGATCTGGTAACCCCACAGTTTACATGGCTGTGGATTCCCAGGGACTTATTCATCCGCAGAACTGCTATCACACTTGGGCATGGAAATGTGGCAGTTGTTCCACCAAAAAAAAAGGTTTCGGGGATATTATTTTGTTATTTAAGAGTTTGAGTGTTCGGTTGACTAACGACCATGGTAGGCTAGTGACGCTGCGGTCACTGTTACAAAAAAAGTACAAGGTATAATTTTGGTTATTTTTAATAATTCCGGTTTGTGGTAACTGACAGGAGACCATAAATATGATAACCCGTTGCGTGACAATTTCTCCAGCCCCTTCCCTCCCCACCTTCTTTTTTGCAGTTTAGTTATATATAGGCATTCTATATTATGCTATAATCTAAATGGGCTTGTTTGGTGGTGTGGAAATGAAGGGGCCAAAAATGCTTTTGTTTGTCAGGCTTTCCCGAAACCTGGCCGCCTAGCTTCCAATGTTCATATTTCTGTGTTGCTGTATTAACAAAAAGGTGGGTATCATTTTCTTTCTCGTCACTCTAAACAATCAGAAGATCAATCCAAGCCTCCTCAATCAGGTGAGCAAGCCGCCGATACTGATGTTTACCCTACACGCTTTGGAGAATACAAAAATGGTTGTTTATAGTTATTCACTAGAATATATATACACTGCTATATTAACTTTTCCAAGCCGCGCCAGGCTGCAATTGTTCTTCCAACTGTTTACGTGCTAACTGTACACTTGTGAGTCATGTGGAGCGGCAAGTTTTCAACTCAGTGGCATGGGGCAAGTGGGGGGGGGGGGGGGTGCTCTCAG
This sequence comes from Sclerodactyla briareus, assembly GCA_026419785.1. Lineage (NCBI taxonomy): Eukaryota > Metazoa > Echinodermata > Holothuroidea > Dendrochirotida > Sclerodactylidae > Sclerodactyla > Sclerodactyla briareus. The sequence continues at coordinate 703,894 of JAODTK010001477.1, read as the reverse complement.
CATTTTCCTGAGGGGGAAGAAATACATAATATGTTCTGGAAATACACCAGCCCATACCCTATAGGCCCCCTCCCTTCGCGTCCGAGAGCATGGTATATTTTCTCTAACATTTTGGTTCGGCACTTGCAACCATGTTCTTTAGAGCCTAAATCAGTGGGGGGAAGATTTTTTTTTTTTTTTCACCAATGGACGACCCCCCACCTCGCTTCCCCTGGGATGATTTCCATTCTAGTATCTTGTTTGGATTGTGTTCATGGCCTGCGAATAAATGTTTCTGCTTTAATCTAGCGGGTCTTATGCCTGATGACAGTTATACCTTTTCAAATGTTCAATGTTTTTAATTTAAATCAATTGAGTACATACAAGGACTCCTTACAATTAATTCGCACAGTCTTATTTTTCATGAAGTGTACAAATGTAGCTTCCTAATCATATAATTTCCTCAAATGGTGTATCACGTACTATTGTTATTATTTGTTAATTAAAAAAGTTAGAAGAAACGTTTCAATCACCGCCCCTAACCCTATTTCACTCCCCACTCCAGCAAATCACGTTAGCTACTATCTGTACTACTAAACAGCAGCCGCGCACGAGCACACGCTGGGCGATCGCGAGAAGACTTGGGGGGAAACCCCCCCCCTTGCTGCCTGGTACTGGGAGTATGGCGGAACTTTCCGCCTGAACACGTGGAAGTTGTTATATTTACCATGTTATCCACTCCCAACCCCCGGCCACAGCGAATCAACTTCATTTCCGCTGTGGGCTGATCAGCTGCTGTGCAGCAAACAGTTCGTTGTTGCCTAGCCGGTGAATGAGACGAGTAAAAGTTTTTTGGTCGGAATGTTGTGGCTCGGAAGCTGTGAGTATTGAACGGTTGATACGGCTGGCAGGAAATTATTATCCCTGACTGCTGTATTGTTTGGGAACACATGGCAAAATGGAGGAGGGGGAAAGGTTACACAGAGCTTACCGATCCGCAGGGGGTAAAGAAAAAAATTATCCCTGATTTTGGTTACCAGGTATGAACAGAAATGACGGGACGGCTCGCGAGCCCCCCCTTCCACGACGCTTCTATCTACCGTGATCGGAAATCTGTGAGAAAAAAACTATGAATAAATTGTGTAGTAATCGACTTTCTCACACGTATATCTTATAATAGGGGGGTAAAAGGGTCCGATAACATAATAGGAACAAAGGTCCGTTATTCAGAATTAGGAAACACCCGTCCATGGATCTGCCAGGGATCGCGGCTGACAAAAAGTGCAGTTTTAGGATTTGCATCCTTGCGGGACTCGCAAAGTAAATCATCTGCTTGGCAATATTCATTGAAAAGAACTATTCTGAATAACGGACCTTTTTCGGGATCATGAATAACGGACCTCTTTTGCTATTATGAATAACGGACCCTTTTCACTATTATGAATAAACGGGAATAACTGGCCTTTCTGCGAATATGAATAACAGACTTTTTGTTATTATGAACAAAGTCCGTTGAATAAAAGGCCTATGAACATCGGGGCGGGTCCCCTCGCCCCCAATCACCTTTGTTAAGACCGAAATACGCAAGAATTGAGTGGTCCTCCAACCATGAACAATGAAACACACGTCCCTGAGATACCCGCCCAGTGCACAGGTTACATCTTGTACACTGTAGTAGGTTAACCTAATTCCTTTGAGGCCAGCTTGAGACAATCCCGTAAAAATATTCTGTACCACCCCCCCCCCCCCCCCCCCCTCTTCCACAACGAATAAACTTCAGCCTCTTCGGAGGGCAACAAGTTCGTTTCAAATCAAAATAGCCTATGAAAATCCCGTATGACGGTAACTGCAGGATAAGTGCCATTCCCGTTCGAAGCTGCATACCGTACATCAGGGCAACACTGCCAGACTCCGCAAGGTACAAAAAAATTTGTAGTCAAGGCGCTATCCCTTCCGCTGAGCACGTTGGCGAGCATCAATTGCCCAAGAGAATGTTTTCTTCCTCGCGTTACTCACCCAACTCCATATTCTAACTCAAGGCCTCTCATTACATTTATTCTTCCACTGGTTTCGCCCCCGCGAAACTCAATCTCTCGATCTGCGAACGTGGCTCAGGATAGAACTACATTTGTTTCACGACCGCCCAATGTGGCATAGTACGGCTGGATGAGTGAATGCGGCCCCTAGATTCCAGGTACCTAATAGCCCATTGTGTGGCTCTTCTCTTTCCCAGGTTGACATGGAAAATAAACAAAAGACAACTTGCACACTCTTTCTTTCTCCGCCTTTCGCGATTATGTAAATAAAAACTTTGCAGGGAGCATACTAAATTATACCCACAAATAGCTTTTGGTTTGCAGACGGGGTGTTTGACACCGACCGCACTGTTTCTCCACTTGACATAACTATCTTATTACTTACCGGAACTTTCGGAGGGCTGGGGTTGAATTCTTTTTTATTTGTTATGGAAACAACAAGGTACAAACCTTTTGTTATTGCATTGCATAATTATGAGCAACAAAACAGTTTGTAAATAGCATGCAAATTTCTGAAGGTATACTATATTTCCCACACCGTAACCCCTGTTCAATGTTTTCCTGTTTATATCGTACTTAATCCACCCAGAGGATAAAATGGTCTTCAGTCTCACATACCAATTTAATTATAAAGGGGAAAAGCACTGGGTCGTTACCCCCTACTTTTATGAGATCCTCCATGCATGTAAAACATTCTCCTGGCACGCACCCGCCCAACTGCTTGCCCCGCAAACTGCCCTATATCTCCCCTCCCCCCAGGCCTATATTTCATTATAGGTATAAATAATATCTGATATAGAATGACAACAATATTGAGCGGCTAGAATCAAATAATTTGGAAAACGGGACATTATAATAAATGAATTGCAGTATGGTCTTATATAATTGGAACAAACATGGTTGATGTCATGATCTGTCTTTGTCTCCGCCGTCCTTTGGCCCACCATGTGATCGAAAAAAACAGCGACCATGACCGACGGCCACTAACTGCTTTTTTAACTGCTTTTTTAAATCGATCGTGAAGCGCGGGCAGCCTGAAACGCGCCCTGCTGCCACTCGTGCCATATATATAATAATACTATCCCTGTCTACACTGAATGGTTGTCTACATGCCGCGTTGGGGCGCTTCTCGGACTGGGGTATGGCGCTGACATATTTCCGGTGGGATGTTTTTGCCTACGGGTGCGGGCGGTGGGGGGGGGGGGGGTTTGGGGGGGTTTTTGGGGCGGGGAATACACGGTTGACTAACATTTTTTTTTGTCCTATTAAATTATAGTTAGTCACCAAGGATTTGTTGTGGAAAGCGAGAGTAAAGCATAAATAAAGTCACTTCTATCTCAAGATACAGGCTATCTTGTGATCATGTGAACTGTTTATGGTCAGTGGGGTAGAACCAACACCCCAGTCAAAATTTGATCCACCGAAAAATATATAATTTTTGGACAGTGCATGAATGGACGGAAAATTGATTTGAAGATATAACATTCTTTTGGGAAGTTGAACATGTGACGGCCGTACGCGAAATGGGGGGGGGGGGGGTGTAACTAGATGCCGTGAGTCACAGTAGGCCATTGTGTTCTCTCATTGTGGAACCTGTGAGTGATACTATTTGCAAGCACTCTTTGACGAAACAGCTTCCTATCTTGAATACAGATTATTTATGAGCGACCACGTGGACTGAGATAGTCCGGCCACAGTGTATTTGTCCAGCGCTTGCTCTTTCCTCAAATTTCAAACCAGTTGAACAGTTTGAGGTAAGGAGTTTCATGCTTTAAGCATCCATTAATTTAAACAGTAACATGTGGATACAATTGAACACGAGAAGGAACATCATCACAGAAACAAAAAAACGGAAACATGGTGATACTAAATCTCAATATGGATTTTCATTTCAATCTCCACACGATCCCTCCCCACACCGTTTCCACGATCAATCCCCACCCGCTGCAATTTCGGATTAACCAGTAAAACTATCCATCCTGTGGCGTGATCGCAATACCTCCAACATTCTACATTGTATGACATTTGGTCCCAATGGGTGCAAGCGCTCGACTCTACATCGAGTGATTGTGATGTGTAATATTGAAGCTTCACGTGTATGGGGAATACTTTTTGGCTCAGTTCAATGGCAAACACGGTCCTCACTCGCTGTCCTCAAGCTGTCCCACGTTGCCCTCTTTCCTCGGCCCTCGGTACTGTGTAGCGAGACTGCTGGTAAATAGTGGGGCGAGGCAACTGCGGCATTGAACGACAAGTATAGGATCGCGGGTGATCAAAACTTATTCTTCTTATTTTATAATTCACGATAAATCACTGATCGTAAAGATATAATTTGGAATAACGTTGTTGAAAAGCACATTGTTTCTCTTCTTAAATATGAATTTTGCGTTTCACTGGATTGTCGACAGTGATTAAATTGTGAGTCGAAAACATTGAAGAAAATATCATTTTGAGTATGTAACCCCCCTCCCCCCCAGTTTCGAATTCATTAATGAGCGACAAAGAACTACTGAGACTGTTAAAGTTATAACTTAGCTAGCGCGACTGCATGTCATTTCCTCGTAGCCATTAGTATATGTTAATACTGTATATATATCGCTAAGATTATCATGGTTCCCTTCCAGCTTATCGCTGTTATCTCGATTTTGATGTTAACAACCTAACGGGAACAGTGTCAACAGCGTTGCTCTATAACATGATAACGAATAATAAGCCGACCAACACCAAGCAATTTGATAACTAAACGCTGCTCAGCAGGTATCGTCGGGTGCGTGGCAGTGTCTGGCTCTAATAAGGGATTTAACACAATTTAACGTTCTCGAAGTTGACGTTAATGCCGTTACCCACACCACCATATATCACAACGTGACGCGTTAACGATCCTGCCCTCAAAATCTCTATTTGCTACCGCAGTTAACGTCCACTTAATTCTTCTGGCTGTACTGTAGAAAAAAAAATTCTTACATAGGAATTAGGAAGAAAGTAGGATGATTTTTCAGAGAACTAGACTGTACGATACCCTAATCCTGAATCCTAGGCAGGCTCCCCCACAATGCTGCCAATTAAGAGAGAATATCAGCAAACTTGAATGTAAAAGTAAAGAAGTAAATCCGGAAGTCGGTGACTTATTCATTTTAGTAACTTGGGTTAAGTTATCTTGGCTGGATATTCAAAGTGGGGTCACATCTCAAAATGACACAACCTCTTCCTTGTTGGTCAGCAAACAGAACCGTCTGTCACGTACCAATGAAGGTCTCAGAGATGAGATATACTATGGGCCATGACAAGCAGAAGAAAGCACCCCCCCCAGTAGCTATTTGGGGGGGGGGGGGGTTTCACAGCACCGTCTCACTCTAATGTTTCAAAGACAGCTGCTAGCAGCATGCTGCTTTATCTTTCATAAATGTTGGAATACTAGATATTTCTCTGTTTGTGCTCGAAAGAAATACACTTCTGATGTATTGCTCAATTGTCATCAAACATTCATTGACTTTGGGGTACTTTCTATTACTGCATTGAGATAATCGCGTATAATCGCGCACTGTCGCAGTCACACGTGGGCCCCCCCCCCCCCCCACCCCGCCACAACATCTATAATTCAAAGTTGTTGCAAAAAGGTCCCTTCTGAAAACATGACAACCTCATTCATTAATCCCCCCAAAACAAATCATTTATTTATATATTTCTGTTCAGGTGCACATAGCATTTACTTACTCAGTTCATGGTGGCAGTGTTTCTTTCTTCTCCTAAGGCCGGTATGATGCCTTTTGACACAGTGACTTACTAATCCTAATCAGGTTGTACACTGGAGAAGTCCACAAACCACAATTTTCACAATGGAGGAAAATGGCAATTTTTGACTCACTTCTGCCAGTTTTTTTTAGAGGTCAGCTGATGGTGGACTTTCATTTTCTTCCCTCTGTGACATGTCACATTCTTTCAAGTAAATGGAACATACTCAACAATGCAACAGGCTAAGAATCTGCAAATTTTGGGTGTGGGTGGAGGTTGATATGCACTCTTCACTGGGTGTTATCCCTATGCCTAAAATTCCAAAATAAGGGAGGGCCAGTTTGGGTTCTGTTTATTGTGCTAGACTTTCTAGATTGTGGTAACCTATAGTGCACATTTCACTATAGAGTACTTGTAGCTGCTGATTCCCGAACCTGAGACTCGTGATCAAGTCATTGAAGTCTGGCAACAAGGTATGGCTTAAATGTGGTGTATCTAGTTTTAATTACTAATTTTCCCCGATTCATCTATCATAGTGAATATCTCCAACAAGCCAATGCCACATATTTCTTCACAGACATTTCATCGCTTTCACACCACCTCCAAGGAACAAGGTTCAAGTAAGTGTAATAATTCCAAAACTAAATTCAAAAAGCATTTCCCTTATATATCTAATAATATATATCTATATAACTATCTATATATATATAATCGATATATTATATATATATTATATATCTATATATATATATATATATATATATCTATATATATATATATATATAATTGTATATCTATATCAATAAGATTTTGAAATGGTCATGTGGTTTAGAACCAGAGTACAGGAATATTTTGTAGCATCTATAAAGACTAGATTCATGATAGGTCAGTTCCGAGCTGCATCTGGTGTATGGGCCATGTTCCAATGTAGTGATAGTTTAATTAGATGGTGCACTGACTCCCAGAATGCTGGTACGCAAGTCGAGGCGCCTAGAAGCCATGGCCCAGTCCACAAAAATTACCTGATTCTACGGATCGATAGATATGGGAGGTTATCATTACATTGAGCATCATATCCACAAAAAAACCTTTCCCCTTTGTGGAACGGGGCCCTGGTCTAGTATGCAGAGTTCGCTAGGGCGAGGTCGTCCTGCAGCCAAGATTATGCTGTATGGAATCAATTCCATCGATCTGACTATACAGACATTAGACTGGATGATAGAGGTCCGTTTGAAGATGCAGATAGGACATGTTCAATTCAGGGGTATTGAACAAGGCAGTGCCTCATTCCAAATTGGTGGTAGAGCCAATTGTCGAAGCAGCAAAGGAGACCCCACAACAATGGCAATCATGAATGGCTTTGTTGGCCTAATTCATATTCTCCTTGAATCTCAAAAAGCTTCCAAGGAATACAAAGTTCACATGATGAAGACTGAGCTAACCCAAAAAAGACTAGACAAGTTATGACAGTCCCACTATCAATGATTAACCAACTGCAAATGTTATTTTACTCAATAAGGTGGTGTGGATTCTTCCTGCTGTTCATTGTTTCATCCTAACAGGGTGCAAATCAACCAGTTAAAATGCATGGATTGGCAACCTCTGTTTCTCTGCAGCCCATATGTGAAACGTTCGAATGTATGCTGGCCGACAGGTCTTAAGTTGGCCTGCCAAACTAGTCTAAGCAAATTGCAAACAAGGGTAGGAAGCTTACATTTTTTTCGAAGTGGAAGACAGCACTAAGTGACATGCAAGAAAAAAATTGGTTTTGCTTCCACTTCGCTCCAGGGCCCTTTTCCCACTATTTCCTTCACGATCATTAGGGCCTACTAAAAATGGGTCAGAGGCACAGATGGGCTGAGGTCAACTGATTGCTGACCCCTGAACTAGAATCTACCTGGTCAGTAGGCATATCATGTTCAGAGGTTGTATTATGTCATTTTCCCATAGGGGGCAAGAATTGCTCTTCTTACATCTTGCAAAAGTCAATTGAAATTCAATATAGAAATATTTGATTACCGAAGGCCCCCAAAACTTGAGCTGCAAAAAGTTTTGACTTGCAGGAGTGGTTTATCCTAAAATAAGTATTTGACCATAGACGGCAGCAAAATGGCTGTCAAATTATTTGCACGCTTTGCAGCAAACGTTTTGTCCAAACTACTATGGGAGCTTGAAGCCGTCTCAGAATGAAGAGATTCTCAAGGTATCATCTCTGTCTCACTCTTTTCTTTCTTTTCTGTCATTGTCTGCCCAGGCACCTGTCCTTTGAGACTGAGGAGCTTGATACTTGGCTTGGGGCCCTCTTCAAATCAAAGGTGAGCTACCCTGGTCAAAATATTGAGTAGTAGGACCATCTTTCTTGGGATTGAATAGTCCTTACCTCCAGTTTTCTAGGAACTGTCTTTTCCAGTGGTAAATATATGATGCATTTGTTTTGTTTTGGTTGGGATAGAAGGGTTAGTAGTTTACCGTTCCCCAAGTATTAATATGCCACATTATTCCAGAAAGAATAGTTAATGGCCACCCAGCCACTGATATCCAAGCAATTAATGAGATCCTGTTTGGGACTGCACTCTCATGGGCTGCGTGTGATAGCTAGTTTGGACCATCCTGGGTAGTTTTTTCTGCTGAAAACATACACAATTTTGTTGAGTTCAGTGCAGGGGATACTAACAACAGGAGAATGAAAATTGCAAGACAACAACCTCGAAAACATATATTATGTACGAATGGATTGTTGTTGAATGCCTTTCTCCACCTTCCCTCCTCCCCTCCCGAAAATCCATGCTTGACTATCAGTGGCTAGATGTGTTATTGCTAGTAACTTGATTTCACCCTCCCTGCCTGTCCCTGAAATGAAAAGGGAGCGAGGGTTACCAATATGTTAGACACAAGGTTAATGCATATAAGCAGACAACTCTATATACATTCATCCGATATTTGTTGGCTTTATGCATTTTTTTTTAACATTCCCCAGATGTCCCTAAGGCCACAGTCGACTATTGGGCGATTGACGACTACATCTATGGTCATTGGCACCACTGCACCACATTAGCTCTCACATAGAGCAGCAGCAGCCATTTGTCACCCATGAGCAGTTATTGCAGTACTACACTTCTTGTTTCTCTCTGTTGCTGATACCTTCTCATTGTAAATGGTAGCATCCTGTTGCTCCCACCTAGAAACTTTATTCACTGATACAGGTTGAGCCCCTCTTTGTGACCTCAAGGAATCTACAAATTAGTTTCCGGAATCACCATTGCTCTGATATTTCTACTGAATCCGCCCACGGCCTGGAGCTGATGTGGTCCTTCTTGCTAAGAGGGATGGGTGTCTTGGGGGGTGGGGTATCTTTGAATTTCGTTTGCATTGAAAAAAAAAACTTTTCTGGTGGTTTCAACATTGTCGTAGATTTCATTGTGCCAATGTTCTTTCTGGAGAAACAGTATTTTATATGGTATACATTAATGGCAATTTTGCTTTCAGAGACAACAACTGTTTGTAGCCTAAATTTGAAATTGATCATGAATCTGAAGACAAATCATGGAAACATTTTTTAGGTTGCATTTTTTGTAGGCATCCGATGTAGTGCCCTATGTGTAGTATCATTACAATAGCAAGTCATAATATGTCATTTATTGCCTGTAGGTCATGAAATCAATGAACCTATGTTTCCCCTCTACACATTATGCTCTGCCTGTGAATTCTTTATAATTTGCTTTTCCATTTGCATTCGCACCATTTATTGAAGAGCAAAATTTATTTATCCAGCAGTTCTTTACTATGTGTTACATTTCCACTTTTCAAGTTTCTCTGACAATTTTTAGTCCATTAGATACAGTGATGGAACTAGCAAGCCATAATAGCAGCACTTTGTTATATTTTCTGCTCATGATATGTTACAATGAGCAACTTGCACGAAACCTAAAATAAACAACTTACTCATTCCTTGGTCCGTCGTCATAATTGTTTATTAGCTTAACACATATATGTGAAATATGATGATGCTCTAATTAAATTTTTGTTGGACTCTGTGTTTCCTGCCCAGCTCACTGGGACTCTCCAGATATTTTATAACACATGTTACTCTTGTTTTCCTGATCCCCCACCTGATTGGTGGCAATAGCGACTCCTACCCCCACTGCACTCCCCCACCCCAACTATCTTTGTGTCTGCTAAAGACCCCCAGTTCATTTCTAAAACTCTTTCAACTGAACTCTCTAATTGTATAGTGTTATCTGATAATAGACTCTCCCTACATGTTGGAAAAAGAGTGTATACTATTTGGTACTAAACACAACTGAATAAAATTAACTATTTAAACTATTGTGTATAAAGGACGTCAATTGCTACCTCCACCAAAGTCAAATATCTTGGTCTTGAACTAGATAACTGTTTGACGAGAATATTTTTTTCCAGTTCATTCTTAGGAAAACAATACTAAGTTGAAATTTTTATATCGGTATAGGGATGTTTTCAAGCCGCGTTTCCATGCAACAACGCGGGCGGGCGGAGCGGCGGGCGTCTTAAAGTCGGCCTCATCGTTATTTTCAATGGAGTCCGTTTCCATGCACGCGGACGGGCGGGCCGGGCGGGGCGTTTTTCTCGAATCGTCATGTAGCGATTTTTTCCTCCCGCCCGCGTGCCGCGTGGTATTTTGCGCAATCAATTCCCGGGGATTTTTCCTGCAATCTTACCGGCTTTAAGCCGGATAATGGAGTGGAGAGGACCATTTTAGGTTCGAAAATGTTCCATACAACTTCATAACGTTTCACACCTAGGGATGAGATTTTAATTACAGATCGTGTCCTATATTCACCTGGCCAGACCCCTATTTGAACACATATTTACATGTGCAAACCGCTGATATGTCAGTATTTGCTAATTAAATCTCCAAAACAGGTCAATTGTGAAGATTTAATAGTTGGCCGTAATCGTTGACATGCGAACAATGTTTGTCAGAAAATAGCCTAAACACCGGTGTTTTGGTTTAAACAATAGTATGCCTCCGGTGTTTCACAACAACGACGAGAAAACAACGACACGACAACGACAACAAAACGACAACGACAACAACGATGACAACAACAACAACATACGACAACGACAACGACAACGACAATGACAATGACACACAACGACCACAACAATACAATAATAACAAAATATCATAACATATTGAATATAAGTAGGCTACATCGGTTCTTATATAGCGCATATACACGATAAAAGTGAAAAGAGATGCGTGACTCGAGAAAACGCCCGCCCGCCTCCCGCGTGCATGGAAAGAGTCTCCCAAAACGCCCGCCCCCCGTCCGCGCCGCCCGCCCGCTTGCATGGAAACGCAGCTTCATATACAGATCTGGTCGGAAAGCTTCTGTGCATGCATTAATTCACCCATTTCGACTATGCTTGTTTTGTCTTGGTTGAGCGGCTTCCAAAAAGTTCACAGACCAAACTCCAAGTTCGCAAACAAAATTGAGTCGTATAATTCTCTTCCTCGGTAACAATGGTGAGTGTCACTGCCTCAGAATTTAGGCAATCTGTTTTCTTAGAATCGACAAAGAAGTACGGCCCCATTTAGACTTACCATTCATACAAAGTTATAAATGGTCTTGGTCCACGTTACCTTAAGGCATCATTTTTCCCCATTTCACGGTCCATGGGTCTCGTACCAGAGGCAGCCTCGCTACTCTGGTGGTACCTCGGGTTAAACACGAAGCTGGCCAAACATTCTATAAAAGAATTCCTATCCAATGATTGGAACAACCTATGCAATTGAACTCTCTGACAGTCTACTTGTTTAAGGCGGCAATAAAGGTACTTGCAATCAGTTTGGGATTCTTAATATGTTTGATTTTGAAAATCGTGGTTCTGATGTTTTATGACTCTGAAAAATGCAGTGTTTACTTGTACATGTTTTGTATTGTTCCCGTGTTTGTTTTCCTTGGGACCCCTCTTGAATAAGTCTCCGGACTTTCGAGGGCTGTCCTCGTAAGGACCACAATTTCTCTTCTTTTTTGTGTATGTGCCCTTTTATGTGTTATTCCTATTTTCGGTTGTCTTTATGAATAAATACAAACAAAACAAACCTACCCCACAATCCATTCCGCTGTTTTTACTCCATGCCCCCGAAAAAAAAAAAAAAAAAAAGAAAAAAAAAAAAAAAAAAAAAAAAAAAAAAAAAAAAAAAAAAAAAAAAAAAAAAAAAAAAAAAAGAAAATAAAAGAAACTACCCGCTTTGAAACATAACAAATTTTTGTGATCTCCACCATTCACAGGAGAGAACCTCCAAGGTCCTGTTCCAGTCCTTCTACTCCAACCTTGCGTTTTCATATAGGGAGGACCATCCCCATATTTTTATGGTTTCTGGCTGCTGTATATGCAGGCTCCCCCACTCCTCCTCCCCTGCTCTTTATTTGCTGTCCCCAGTACTGGGCTACTTCTGCCATTCTCTGCTTGCACAGCTTTCCACTTTATTCTTGCATCTCTCCTGGAGAGCTTGTAATGTCCTTGATTCTGTTGCTGACTAACAGCCTGTGGCTCCTATAAAGGCAGGTCTTTATGTGCCAGTGAGGTACCTCTATTTTTTTGTTTTTGCTCCTCCTCTCCACCCATAGCTAAATTAGCCCTATCATCTACTGCCACAACAGGATGTCAGAGCCTGTACGCTCCATTGATCTGTGACTTAAGTGATTTAACCAAGTTCCTAATATGGAACCCACTACATCAGCACATTTTCGCCAATTCCTCAACAGGAAATTAATGCCATCGTACATTCAACTGTGGCGTGCCTGCTCTACTCTATCAGTGATTCATGCCTTCCTATCCTGGCACATCTGAATAAATCGACCCTCATTCACCCACAATTCAATTTCATTTCAAAAACCGAACCAATTTTGCTACTACTTTACACCATCACATCCTGGAAATAAGAACAGAAATACGATAAATGTATAACATATATGGGTTGACAATTAAACATCATCAGTTGCCTCCATAACTCATCCATTCAACTTCTTTGTCTTATACCTTTTATTCCAATAGATATCTCTCAGGGCCTTTAATATTCAGTATACTTATCCCCATATTTTCCTATAATGAGGCACAAATCAACCTATTTTATCTGGGGCATGATGGGGATGTGGTATTCCAATAACTTACTAATACTCTTAGGCCTGGGTGTTTCACTAACACCTGCAATTGGACCATATGTCCAATCACTGTCATATCACTTGCTGGTACAGCTCTTAAAAAAAGGATAGAATCGACTAAGGCGCATGGCCTCCTGCGAACACATGGCTGATGATGCATGCTTGTCATATGGTGGGGCAATGTCATACCCTAGTGCAACTGTTCCTACACTCTTGGCCTGGGGTTTCACTCACACATGGCAATTTGTACCATTATGGTGTCAGCATCAATGTCATATAACCTGCTGGAACTGCTTTACGATTAAAAAAAGGATTAGGAATAGGCCAGGCCTTCTGAGCAAAACCCCTGGCTGAGGATGAAAGTATGCTTGTCAATAGGTGGAGGCGAGTTCAGACCCTAGAGTGCCACTGTGTCTACACTCTTAGGCCTGGGGTTTCACTAACAACGGCAGTTGGACCAGTATGTAGGCAATCAATGTCTATAAACTGGCTGAACATGTCTTAAAAAAAAGGATTAGAAATTGGAATAGGCCATGGCCTTCTGCAAACCATGGCTGATGATTGGTAGCTTGTCAATATGGTGAGGCGAGGTCAGACCCTAGAGTGCCCACTGTTGCCTATAAGCTTAGGCCTGGTTTCACGAAACATGGCAATTGGACCAGTATGGTAGCAATCAGGCCATAGAAACCAGCTGGAACTGCTCTTCTTAAAAAAACCCAAAGGATTAGAAATTAGGAAGAGGCCAGGGCCAGCTGCAAACCATGGATGATGTGGCAGCTGTCAATATGGTTGAAGAAGGCAAGGTCGGACACGGGAGTGCCACTGTGTCGTATACTTTTAGGCATGGGTTTCTACTGAACACATGGCAATAGACCATATGTCAGCAATCAATGTTTTCATATAACCTGGCTGGAACTGCTCTTTAAAAAAAGGATTAGGAAATTGAATAGGGCCAGGGCTTCCTCAACCATGGCCTGATGATGGCAGCTTGTCAATATGGTGGAGGCAAGGTCAGACCTAGAGTGCACTGGCTACACTCTTAGGCCTGGGGTTTCATAACACATGGCAGTTGACCAGTATGGCAGCAATAATGTCCTTAACCTGGCTGGAACATGCTCTTAAAAAAAAGGATTAAAATTAGGAATAGGCCAGCCTTCTGGCAAACATGGCTGCTGATGTATGCTTGTCTATGGTGGCGGCGAGGGTCAGACTAGAGTGCCACGTGCCCTATACTCTTAGGCCTGGGGTTTTCCAAGACACCATGGCAAATTGGACCAGTATTTAGCAATCCTGCCATAGACCTAGCTGGAACATGCTCTTAAAAAAAAGATTAGAAATCGAAGAGGCCAGGCCAGTCTGCAAACCAGGCTGAGGATGGCAGGCTTGTCCAATATGGTTGAAGGCAGGTCGGACCCTGGAGTGACACCGGTGTCGTATACGTTGGCTGGGGTTTCACTAACACATGGCAATAGAACAGATGTTAGCAATCCTTGCCATAGAACCTAGCGGGGAAACATGGTTGCTCTTAAAAAAAAGGATTAGAAATTGGAATGGGACAGGGCATCTGCCAAACCGTGGATGATGATGGATGCAGTTGTCAATATGGTGGAGGCAAGGTCAGCCCTTGAGTGCCCTGTGTCCGATACTCGTTTATAGGTACGGGGGTTTACACTAACACATGGCATTGGACCAGTAGTTAGCATCATGCCATGAACCTAGCTGGACGGCTCTTAAAAAAAAAAAGGATTAGAAATTCGGAATAAGGCCAGGGCCTCTGCACAAACCGTGGCTGTGATGAATGCTTGTCAATATGTGAAGGCAAGGTCAGACCCTAGACTGCCACTGTGTCCTATACTCTTAGGCCGGGGGTTTCACTGACACATGGCAATTGGACAAGGATGTTAGCAACAATGCCATAGAACATAGCTGGAAAACATGCTAGTAAAAAAAAGGATTAGAAATTCGGAAGGCCGGGACCATCGCAAACAGTGGGATGAGGACTGTTGTCAATATGGTGAAGGCAAGTCGGACCCCAGGGTGCACTGTGTCGTCTAATCAGTTAGGCATGGGGTTTCCCAACACATGGGCAAATTGGACCAGTATGTTAGCAATCAATGCCATAGAACCTAGCTGGAACATGTCCTAAAAAAAGGATTAGAAATTTGAGAATAGGCCAAGGGCCAGTGCAAACCAGGGTGATGATAGGCATGCTTGTCAATATGGTGGAGGCAAGGTCGGACCCCAGAGTGCCACTGTGTCCTATACTCTTAGGCATGGGGTTTCACCAACACATGGCAATTGGACCAGTATGTTAGCAATCAATGCCATAGAACCTAGCTGGAACATGCTCCTAAAAAAAGGATTAGAAATTTGGAATAGGCCAGGGCCATCTGCAAACCATGGCTGATGATGGCATGCTTGTCAATATGGTGGAGGCAAGGTCAGACCCTAGAGTGCCACTGTGTCCTATACTCTTAGGCCTGGGGTTTCACTAACACATGGCATTGGACCAGTATGTTAGCAATCATTGCCATAGAACCTAGCTGGAACATGCTCTTAAAAAAAAAAGATTAGAAATTTGGAATAGGCCAGGGCCATCTGCAAACCGTGGCTGATGATGGCATGCTTGTCAATATGGTGGAGGCAAGGTCAGACCCTAGACTGCCACTGTGTCCTATACTCTTAGGCATGGGGTTTCACCAACACATGGCAATTGGACCAGTATGTTAGCAATCATGCCATAGAACCTAGCTGGAACATGCTCTTAAAAAAAAGGATTAGAAATTTGGAATGGGCCAGGGCCATCTGCAAACCGTGGCTGATGATGGATCCTTGTCATATGGTGAAGGCATGGTCAGACCCTAGAGTGACACTCTTTCCTTTCACCATTTCATGCTTTGAATAGGATAAGAATCATTGCATCATTGCAAACTTCTATTTGATGGAAAAAACTGTTCAATAAACTCAAGTATCACAGTGAAGGTTATTATCACACAGCACCAGGAACATCTCGGTATGCAGCTTATTTTTGCGTAATATGTGGCCAATCAGCAGCATCACCATCTGAATTCAAGGATTTACCTAATAGTTCAAGACTCTCTTGGTCATTTTAGTGTGCTGTTAGGCAAGGACACATCTGCTTGCTTTATTCAGCGATCATTAGGTACTATATGGAGTCTGCAAAAGTTGGCCAGTGGTTCTTCAAGTTCCGCTTCATTTGTTCTCCTTTAAAACCAGCTGTTGCAGAATTCGCTGGGGGGTTGTCACACTAACATTTAGATAGGCACATAAAAATGGTTTTTAGCACAGTACATAAGGTTCTTCAAAAATTAAAAACTTTTGTATGTCTTTGAGATCATGTGTACTTTATCCCACCCTGCAATACTATAGAGTTTTGTATCAACTCTCCTGCACGTTAGAATGGCCTCTCTTCCTCCCTATTATACAAAGTATTCCTGGAGGAAGTTGTAATTTTGGAGTTCACCTTCCTTCTTGAGTGCCTATTGCGTTCCTTAGACCATACCAGTAGGTTTATACCTTGGTGCGAAAGTGGAGGATGATGATGGGTGAAAATCTATCAATATGACAAACATCATCAGAGGTCAACAACGCATCCTGACATGATTCCAACAACCATGGTGTCCATGAACAACCCACTCACTAGTCTTGTCAAAGACTACTCAGCTCCATACCACAGTATTGCCCAGTTATTTGCTCGCAGAGGAGTGCCCCATGTCTCTATACGTCGCTGGGTCTGTAGCTTCAAATGTCAGTAACTCATTTGTAAATTTTCATTGGCTGTGATATTTTCACTACATCTATAAGAATGCATTGTAGTAGCAACTGCATAGGAGTTGAAGGACAGCATTTAATTAGGAACCCTAATCCACACTTTTACACAGAATGTTGAAACCATTTTGAATATTCATAGAACACATCTAAACACATGACGTGATTGGTGCTTTACAATATGGAACAATGTGGTCTGAACGAAGTTAAGACAATAATGTTTGAATCATTCACCAGTAATTTACTATGCCAGGTCACAAATGAGGACCACTATTATAGGATTTGTGTATTACTCATCACACATTGAGGACAATATTGTCCTAACAAGACTACCCAGCCTTGAATTAAAACCTTGAAAAACTTCATTATATATTTATATATATTATAATATCTTACATAATTACATACTTATTTTACACTACTAGCTTGTTGCAGCATTCAGAAATACTTCAACCTACTGAAAACTTTGCAGGCATTGCATGTTTGCAATACATAGAGAGTGCGCCCTCGGCTGTCAGACTTCTCTGGTGGATCAGGTGCGAGAACGAGACAGTCATTGGGAGTTTTCTTCTGTAATATGTTCATCTGGTATTTTAAGAAAAATCTGACGTAATAGTTGTAGTATAAACATTAAAATTTGTTCAGTACAACCATAAAAGAAAAATCTCATGTATAGATCAACAAAAGCCGGCCCGTGGTGAATACAACAAGGTTGCGGGTGTACTCTCTTTTTTTCTGATTGGGTACATTAGTTTACCAGAGAGGCTTATTACCTAGCTACCTGGTCACTTTCTTCCATTTATTTCTGTTTCTTTCTCATTCTCCTTTATATTTCTCTCTTTATATTCTAGTCATTGGAGCAAGCTACTCTGCCCATTCCCTCAAGCACCTTCAACGCCCCTTTCACAAGGCAACAGGTAATTTGCTCTTTTTTTTCACTCCCTGCCCGGTTCATGAATCAATTTGAGGTCACTCTTGTATGCTACAAGCAACAGCGCCACCACCGTCGGGAGTTGGGGTCCAAAGCCAGTAAAGAGCTGTGGTTTGCATGTGTAAAAGAGACTGTGTGACCGCCCTCATGGAACTTGAATGGTCCAGAGCCCCCTTCCTCCCTCCCCAGTAGTAGTAGTTGTAGTAGTAGTTGGCACATTGGTTGTGCGTCATCCTTCCACCCCCCCCGGGAGACCGGGTTCAATCCTGGTCGGGTTCCAGTAGGCGTCCAAAGACCTCTACCTTTTGCCTTCTTTCTCGCTGGACACTCAGTACAAGGGGTGAAGCAGGGAACAAACGAGGGGTAGCACTTGGCAACTGGCATCTGCCTGTGACCACCAGTCAAGGAGAGGCACTGCCTTCTTTCCATTGCTTCACAGCTGACAATGGGGGCAGTATCCAGGTCTGTCAGAGCCCTTGCTGTGCCTTGAATAAGAATAAAGCCATGAAATAAAATTCATAAATCCCCTACGTAGCAGTGTCCTTGCTGTGTACCATCATGCAATCAACAAAATATTGAATAGATAAAGAGGGGGAAATAGTGGTAAAAAATAGAAGGCGTCCTATAATTAGAGTGCAGTTACATTTTGAGCACAATGAGCCAGTTCACAGATGCAATTGTACATGTTCACAAGCAGGCTGGGTATGAAAAAAAGAACTGTCCTCATCGGTTATCTTCTGGCATCCTAGTACATACACACATGATAATGAATTACTTATGTTTCCAAAGATTAGTGAGACTTTGATATAAGTTGTATTGCACAGTGTTATGGGTACCCGCTCATCGCTTAGTGGTATGTACACTTGCAGTTGTGGACAGCTAGCTACAGTAGTTACACAGGAAAACACACCAACATCTAACCCCAGTAGTGTGTGCCCCACTAGAGGTTCTCAGAAACTCATGGGAAGCACACTGCTACCCCTCATTTGACACGTGAGTGTTCAATCATTGTCTCCACCCACGGGAACATGGTGATATCGAGAAGTGCAGTTGGGACTTTATTTTGTTTGGGAGATGGTAAAACGTTTGAATCACCTTGCTCATTTCTGCTGAATGCCAATAATGTGTGCATGTGGGAGAAATGGCCTGATGATTAGCAGTCCATGACCCCACGCAACTTTATCAGGGGTGGTCATGGACATGGTGGGAGAAATGGCCTGATGATTAGCAGTCCATGACCCCACGCAACTTTATCAGGGGTGGTCATGGACATGGTGGGAGAAATGGCCTGATGATTAGCAGTCCATGACCCCACGCAACTTTATCAGGGGTGGTCATGGACATGGTGGGAGAAATGGCCTGATGATTAGCAGTCCATGACCCCACGCAACTTCATCAGGGGTGGTCATGGACATGGTGGAGAAATGGCCTGATGATATAAATGGCCTGATGATTAGCAGTCCATGACCCCACGCATCTCAACTTTGTCGGCGTAGTCATGGACATGCACCCATCTCCCTAAATACTTGGCAGGTCCCCACACGACTGAACAGTTCATCACCGTCGATAGTCATGAATTGAGCCATGTGAGCTGGAAGGAGTGATAATATTTACTACCACACCAATCATAGAATTAAGGCGCTACGTTTTTATCAGGTGAGGCAATGTAGCCTAGTGGCATCGTATATTGCTTGGGTTCTGGTTATTGATCCTACACAGACCATTCATGCTGGACCTTTAATAAACACCAATCACACAGAGATCTGTGGCCATACATTCATCTCTAATTCATGACACGTTTCGTTCAGATGACCGCTCTGAAGCGGGGGAAATTTAACTTAAGGAAGAGATCAATGTCTGTAGACCATGAGGCCAGATTTTGAGGTATGGGCTAGCTTATTCACTGCCAACACTGATTAATTCTTCACACAACCTATTGGTGTTCTTTTCCATTTGTCCTCTACCATGCCTTGCTTGATCATTTGGAAACTCTTTCAGCCAATTAGGTGATTTGATCATATCATCGGGGGTAGGGGGATGGGACTTGACCATTTTGACTGACTTTTTGGAAATTACCTGACACTAGGATAGTGTGTCAGTTCCCCTGGGGATGTTCAGGGGTCACAGGTTTTAGGGATCATCCAAATTGTTTCTCTCAATATAGAATGAATGCAGATGGCCATAAAAAGTGGTTAATCATTGCCTATAGTGTCATAATGCTTAGAAAGTTCTTCAGAAACAAAAATTGCATAGTGCGCGTCTCTGGACCACAATTTCACTTTTTCAATGCCATGGCTGACGCACTCGGCAATGTGTAGATACACTGTCTCCACCTCCAACAAATACGATATTGAAAGATGGAGCAAATTCAGGTAAATGTGTTGTAAGTGACTTTAATAGAACTTGATTGAAAAATGTGAATAGTGGGGAATGGTGACCTAGTTGATTAGGGCATCGGGCTGATAATCCATAGTTTGTGGGTCTATGCAGTGCAGTTGCATTGGAATAGAGGGGGGTGGGGGTTCAGGGAGGGGCAGCGGACCCGCTCACATGACCCAGGGGGGCCACCAAATGAGAGTACACATAGTATGAAGAAAATGGCAAAAAAGCCTAGATGTATGTAACAGCAATACCTACACCGGCCACCAATTCATAACCCTCACCCCCATCACCTCTCCCATTTCTGCATCTGGAGGTGCAAGCCTATGGGAAGGAGAAGAGGTGCTCATTGCAATGGGCCCCATATAGGTTATGAACAGGAGAAGAGGTGCTCATTGCACTGGGCCCCATATAGGTTATGAAAAGGGGAAGAGGTGCTCATTGCACTGGGCCCATATAGGTTATGGGCAGGAGAAGAGGTGCTCATTGCAATGGGCCCCATATAGGTTAGGGCAGGAGAAGAAGTGCTCATGCACTGGGCCCCATATAGGTTATGGGCAGGAGAAGAGGTGCTCATTGCACTGGGCCCCATATAGGTTATGGGCAGGAGAAGAGGTGCTCATTGCACTGGGCCCCATATAGGTTATGGGCAGGAGAAGAGGTGCTCATTGCACTGGGCCCCATATAGGTTATGGCAGGAGAAGAGGTGCTCAGTGCACTGGGCCCCATATAGGTTAGGGCAGGAGAAGAGGTGCTCATTGCACTGGGCCCATATAGGTTATGGGCAGGAGAAGAGGTGCTCATTGCACTGGGCCCCATATAGGTTATGGGCAGGAGAAGAGTGCTCATTGCAATGGGCCCCATATAGGTTATGGGCAGGAAAGAGTGGCTCAGTGCACTGGGCCCCATATAGGTTATGGGCAGGAGAAGAGGTTTGCTCATGCTACGGACCCAATAGGGTTATGGGCAGGAGCCGAGGTGCTCAGGCACACTGGGCCCAATAAGGTTTGGGCTAGGAGAAGAGGGGCTCATGCGACTGGGCCCCATCGTAGGGTATGGGTAGGGAGGCGGAGTGCTCAGCACTGGGCCTCATATAGGTTCAGACTTCACCTGACAAGTATAATAATTTAAAACCACAAGTCGCTCACCTCTTACCTTAGAGGATATCCAAATCACATAGATGTTGAGTAGGACAGGACCATGACCCCCCCCCCGCCCCATCTCCCCGGGACAATAATTGGCTGCTTCTTACAGGACCAGCTGATCGAAAACTGTCCAACACAGTTAGATAGTTGAAATTGAGCCCGCGTGTGAGCTGAAGGAATGATTTATTACAACACCACCCTGATTTAGAATAAGCACAGTAGATCGCAGGGAATTAAGCGCTGTGTGCGCTGAAGGAGTGAGATTTTACTACACACTGATTACTAGATCAAGCACAGTAGATAAGTTCATGAAATTAAGCCGTGTGAGCTTGAAGGAGTTGATATTATTACTACCCCTGATTAATTTATAGAATTAAGCACCGTTTAGATTAGTCAGACAAAGTTAGCCCCGTTGAGCATTTGAAGGAGTGATATATTACTACCACACTGATTATAGAATCAAAACACAAGTAGATAGTCATGAAATAAGCCATTGTGAGCTGAAGAGTCTGACATTGATTATACTACCACACTTGATTAGAGAAATCAAGCACAGTAGGATAGTCATGATGAAATTAAGACAATGTGAGCTCGAAGGAGTGACATTATTTACTACCACACCAATCGTAGAATTAAGGCGCTAGCTAGGCACTCATCATGCGGGGCAGAGTGGCCTAGTGGCATCGTATATTTGCTTGAGTTTGGTTCATTGGTCCTACACGACCATTCATTTTGGACCTTTTATAAAGACCAATCACACAGAGATCTGTGGCCATACATTCATCTCCTCCATTCAGGACACATTTCGTTCAGAAGCCTCGCTGAGGCGGATAGAGATTTTATCCTTTTGGGTGGAAATCATGTCTCTAACATGAATGCCCAGATTTGAGGTATGGGCTAGCTTATCCACTGACCAACACTGCTTTATTCTTCTTCCCAACATTTTGGCTTTCTTCCTCTCCTTTTGTCCCTTAACATGGCTTGCTTAGATCCTTTGGAAACTCTTCTAGCCAAAACAGTGATTTGATCATATCATAGGGGGTAGGGGAGTGGGAATTGACCAGTTTGTACTGACGTGTTGTAAAATTACCTGACACCTGATAAGTTTCTCCATGGGGAGTTCAAGTTCTAGGGGTCCGCCAAATGGCTCTTCCATTGTGCATGAATTTAGCAGACCATAAAATGGTTAATCATTTCCTATGTCCATTATGCACCAAACGCTCCTTCCAGAAGAATTGCATTGATGAGAGTTTCTGGATCACCATTTCACTTTTCAAAGCCATCACATGGCTGACACACTTGAGAATGTGAGCTTTGTTTGAATAGCTTAGCCTCCTTTCTGGGCGAGCTAGTTTGTTTGTCAATATCCGTCCCTGTTGTCTCCAACAGATGGCATAAACTGTTATATTCTGTCCCATTGCAGCCTTCCATACCACATTCAGCTCACTACTCCCCTCACTCCGCCGATTTGTCCACTTTGTAAACTTCGTCCAAAGCACAGTTTCAGTCATCGGGGTTTTCCACCACATCCTTTTTTGCTCCTGAGTACAGATACATAGGAGAAGATTGACCATAAGATGATTGCCATCCAAGACACTGAAAAATAAATCAAAGCTGATTATCATAGTCATGGAGAGGGCGGGGTTTAGCATTCATCAGAGAATTAAGGTGCTGGATCTTTGACCCATACACCAACTCCCATTGTTTACACCCTCATTCAGCCTATCAATTTGTGGATTCGCCCTAAAAATAAATGTCTCATCGCGGAGAAATTCCTCGAGCTCGTTTTCAAGGAAATCGTCCAGTTTGGACTCGATGGATCGGATGCTTATATGAGAGGTTGAGTCCCCTCCTCCTCTCTTTCACTACGGCCGCTGCTCGTACTTTGCAAAAATGGCAGATATGACTATCATTAAGATCTCTCCAGCTATTGAATCACTGTCACTAATATACCCTCCAAATCTTGGGAATTCAGTTTCTTATATTTGCATTCAGTTTTTAGCATAAAAAGCAATGCTAGGTTTACGACGCTTCTGTCTTTATCGTTGAATTAAGGGTGGTTCTAGTCAACTGTTTTGCTTTGAAAAAAAAATCTTCTCCACAGTGACTTTAACAAAAAAACTCCTATTGCAACCTCTTGTCAATTGTTATTTGTGTTTTTTTCCCTCCTGCGCATCATGGTACTGTGGGCATCAAAGTTGCACTGTATCTGCGTACTGCCACATGGCCTCCATCTAAACAACCTTACTCTCAGTGAACTATCACTCTCCTGAGACTGATATATTTCATCAGATTTCCCATGACTTGTTCGGCCATTAGTTCTGTTGGTCACGGCTACTGACTGAAGAATGTGACCACCAGTTGACTGGAACTCACCCCACATTTGCTCTCCTGTTTCTATTAGCGAGTCCTAAGCTGTTACCTTTTCACCTTCACGCAATCAGCAAATTACTTTTGACCACCGTGACTGTTTTCATTGTTTTCCTCAGGCAAAAATTGCATTCATTGTAGTGGTGAAGCACCCTTCTCGACCTGTGAAATTACTTTCCAGGAAATTCATCAAAATTTAGCTACAGTTTGTGCTACTCACTACTGTCATGTGGTGGTCATTATTGAGACAGTCAACCAAAGTCAAACTGATATTTGTTGGCATAACTTTTCCCTGATTTTCAGGCAGCTGTAGACCTGGCCATATGTCTTTTTGAAGAGCACAAAAAGGGGATGGTATCCGCTTTCATCACTGTCCTGATAGAGAAAGCATTACAGTTGTTGAGTGCACAAATCCATTAGATAACTATGCTCTCATTGTGAGTGCTAGGTGAATGAAATTAGGACTCAGGAATTAATACTAATTGTTTCGTAGTTGGATGGTCTCAGCCTAGATACAGGCTTATGGCCTCTCAATTAGCATCAAGTCACAGGTATTTTGTTTAATTGCAGTCCGGTAAGTTTGGGATTTATATTTACGTTTAGTACTATTTTGTCAGCAGCAATTTAATTACATTGTCAGGTTCTGGGGGTGGGGGGGGGGAGTGAATTATTATTAAGAAAAAAACATTAATTGTGGTTCTTCAAGCTGTGGGCCGTGAATCTCTAAAACGAATCTTTTCTAGGCACTGACCTTTATTTACTACAGCATTTATTTTTGTGGGATTTTTCTCTGTTTTTCCAATTTTTTTGGTGTGTGGACTGATTTTCCATCAATGGATTTTTCCCAGTTCAATGTGTTTTTATGGCGAATTACTCGAGTGCATCCATCTTGATTGTTGGCAGTGAGTTCAGTTTCAATTTAAGGTTTTATGGAAATATATCTTATAGCTATGTACTTTCCACCATCTCATATGTTGTCTACAATTATCGATGTAAGTTTATTTTATGTGGCACAGTGACGTCCAGTAACAGTTTATAATTTGTGGAAATAGATTTCATAATATCTATTTTTACTAGCTCATTAGGTTTTCTGCATTACTCTATTGTAGTTTTATTCTATGTGGGCAGAGACTTATTAACAGTGAATGTGAAACTGTTCCTATAGCAATGGATTATACCAGTTCATTATTTTCATGGATAGTTTATTTCCAGCTGGTAATAACTTCCTCATCACTATACCCTATATGCATTATATATAATAGCTTGTGGTCAGTGACTTCACAACACGCTTAGTTGTAGGTAATGGATTTACAATGATTTTGTCTGCAAATGATTGGAAAAAAAACTGGGGCCTACAATTAGTATAAAGCATCCATGGTGTTTTGTAGGGGGGTTCAAAAAACAAGAAAAAAACAGATAGGATACCTTTTAAGTGCCATACTCATCAACATCCGATTCGTGGAGGAATTTTCTATAGTCTTCTTCGTTGAAATCGGTACAGGAAACAGGATTTTCAAGAATTGGCTCATTCTAAACTGCGGCCCTGAGGGAGTCACCCCAACAGGACAATAGTCGCACTGGGAAGCGGCCCAATGTGAAAAAATAGGTTTTTTTTTTTTGGGGGGGTGGGGGGCATTGAATGGTTAAACATTTTGTACATCTAAATTTTTTAAGACTGCTTAAGGCTCAAAGTGTAGTACATCCCATGGCCTCAAGTGGTATACAACCCCGGACAGGCAATAGGAACAGTCGAGAATGATCTTTCACGAGCGATACAATTCCACATTACCATCCCTACTTTTCTTCAATTAAAGCCACCCTTCAGACAACATGTAATGAACATAATCTTATGATGAGATGATCCCGAGATTTTTGTTCGCAGCAATGGATATTTTTGTAACTGGGTCACAATTTTTGAATTTTTTGCCAACTGATTTAGTGGTCATCCCTCCCAGCTAAAAAGATGAAGAAAAGGACTAACGGTGGGTAAGTGGGACTTCAACCTGCACATACACAGGCATGATTACTTGGGGTTTCACACCAGTAAAATGTATATCACCTTGTCTGTAGAGTGTTCGCATTTTGGTCGCGTGTGTGGGATTATAGAATAGGAATTGTGTTTGTGAGTTTGTTCAAAATTCTTTCAAATGGAAGAAATGGTCTAGTAGCATGAACAACACTCAGCCAGGCGTTTTTACTAAGCACATATGCATGTGGTTTATGGGTCCATATTATTGCATGTTCATGTTTTTGTTACGGCATGTAATTGACTTATGTATGTGAACTTTTTCTGGAATCAAGGTTTAGGAGCAATTGTCGGAGGTCAATTTGTGTTTTTTTTTGCAAAATTTTCCTAACTCTTTGTCGGATTTGAACAACTTTGGTAGATGTAGACTTTGTTAGTCCTATGCACATGAAGGTCATTGAAGGTCACAGGATGTCCAATTTGCATAAATCATGCAATTTTTCTAACTTTGTCGTATTCGAACAAAACTTGGGGAATGTGGACCACAGATGGACCTGAACACCAGGTAGGGCATTCAAAGCACTGGAGGTCAAATGGACATAATTTAAAGTGAATCCTCGCAACAGGCCACAAAGGCTCTTCTGCTGGGATATCGCTTGGCGGTTTACCCCCTGCACATGTCCATTTTCCGTTGAGTTTTTGCATTGACACCCTGATTAATGCTGAACTCAGTTGTGCGGCTTGAACGGGGTAACTGGGTTTATCCCCCCTATTCACGTGTAGTGCGGGACCAGGGCATGGCTGGTTCTCCGTCCACTCTGGAGAAAGTTCGGAATGAAAGCAGAATCACTCTAAATGGATAGGCTCTTTAGAGATCTCGAACCGCATGTGGCCAGCCTGTCTTGTGCGGAACTGCGTGGTGTGCCAGCCTGTCTTGTGCAGAACTGCGTGGTGTGCAACCTGTCTTGTGGCAGACCTGCTGGTGTGCCACCTGTCTTGTGGCAGAACTGCGTGGTGGCCAGCCTGTCTTGGTGCAGACTGCGTGGTGTGCCAGCCTGTCTTGTGCAAACTGCGTGGGGTGGGCCAGCCTGTCTTGTGCAGACTGCGTGGTGTGCCAGCCTGTCTTGTGCAGAACTGCGTGGTGGTGCCAGCCTGTCCTTGTGCAGAACTGCGTGTGTAACACCTGTCCCTTGTTGCGACTGCCTTGGTGTGCCAGCCTGGCCTTGTGCAGAACTACGTGGTGTGCCAGCCTGTCTTGGTCAAAACTGTGTGGTGTGCCATCCTGTCCTTTTGCAAACATGCGTGGTGTGCCAGCCTGTCTTGTGCAGAACTGCGTGGTGTGCAAGCGCCTGTCTTGTGCCGAACTGCGTGGTGTGCCACCTGTCTTGTGCCAACTGCGTGGTTGTGCCATCCTGTCTTGTGCAAGAACTGCGTGGTGTGCCAGCCTGTCCTGTGGCAACCTGCGTGGTGTACCCGCCGGCTTGTTGCGAACTGCTTGGGGTGCCGCCTGTCTTGTGCAGAACTACGTGGTGTGCCAGCCTGTCTGTGCAGAACTGTTGGGTGTGTGGCCAGCCTGTCTTTGCAGAACTGCGTGGTTGCCAGCCTGTCTTGTGGCATAACTGCGTGGTTTGGCCAGCCTGTCTTGTGCAGAACTGCGTGGTGTGCCGCCTGTTGTGTGCAGAACTGCGTGGTGTGCCCGCCTGTCGTGCGAACTGCGTGTTGCCGCCTGTCTTGTGTGCAGAACTGTGTGTGTGCCAGCCTGTCTTGTGCAGACTGCGTGGTGTGACCCAGCCTGTCTGTGCGACTTTGTGTTGTGGCCCAGCCTGTCTTGGCATAATGCTGTGGTGTGCCACCTGTCTTGTGCAAACTGCTTGGCTGTGGCCAACCCGCCTGTCTTGTTCAGACTGCGTGGTGTGCCAGCCTGTCTTGTGCAAACTCGTGGTTGTACCAGCCTGTCTGTGCCAGAACTGCTTGGTGTGCCCGCCTGTGTCTTGTGCAGACTTCGTGGTTCGCCACCTGTCTTTGCAGACTGCGTGGTGTGCCCGCCTGTCTTGTGCCAGACTACGTGGTGTGCCAAGCCCTGTCTTGTGCATAACTCTGTGTTGTGTGCCAAGCCTGTCTGTGAGAACTGCTTGGTTGTGCCAGCCTGTCTTGTGCAGAACTGCGTGGGGTGCCAGCCTTTCTTGTGCAGAACTTCTTGGTGTGCCAGCCTTTCTTGTGTGTGCAGAACTACGTGGTGTGCCAGCCTGTCTTGTGTCAGAACCATCTGTTGCATTAGATATCCTCATGTATTCTTGAAGTGCTGTGACGTTGCTTGGTGCAGTCCTCTGACTCCTCCCATCCTCTGTGTTGTGAGCCAGGTGATCACTAGCTTCACGCTTTTCAACCAACACCTGATTGGTTGATTTTTAGTAAGAAGGCCGATTGGTAGCACTGTGCCTGCATGGGTTATCATCCGACTTTGCTATTTGTCGAGTTGTACGATCACACGGAGGCACACTTCTAGAGCTAATCCATTGAGGCTCCCAATTGGCATGGACTCAGCCAGTTCAACCAGGTCTTTGCAGGGTTTTTGGAAAGTGCTATTGGTCACTGTAGAAACCAAGTCATGGTGCTCCCAAAGGGTGATTATAAGCTGTGGGGTGGCTGGGACCCTTTTGCCTGGGCATGTGCCCCCTATGAGTGATGAGTGAGTGACATGTACCCAACAACTTGGCTAGCTACTACTCCTGTCGGGCATCCTTTTTTCAATTACCATCCTAGACACTGTTTTGCAATAATCCCAGAACACTCTATGATAAAACTGATGGAGCACGCAGCACAATCAGCTGTCCTTAACACCAACGCACCTGCTGTTGTACCTTTCCATTGGCTATTTTTACTCTTGACTTTTGTACTTGAGGGGAAATGCGAACAAGCAAGTGACCCTGTCATGTAACTGAGTGTCATTCATCAATTAATTACCAATTTGAAATCATGTGGTTGCTAATGACCAGTCACTATCTGTTGGCATACACTCCATCATTATATGTCGAAGGCCATATAAATTACTTCTGGCTATTTTCAATTCAAAATGTATAACATTTCACATTACATACAAAACATCATTTTCTTGTCACATGATAACTATTTCATGCAGTTTACATCACCATGGCTGTACTGTCCTAAGTGAATAACTTCATAACATCCCCTGTGAGTTCAGGACGAACAGGTTATAATACTCCCCATTACGGAGTGTCCAGAAGGACAACTTGTTGTTATCGATTCTTCCTCCCAGACACTACAACTTCTCTGCTTATGCTGCCTCACCGTGTAGCCGCAGGCTTGTGACAGCTTACGGCCATACTCACAGTCGATGTCCTTACCATAAGGTGTTAGGGGGTGACTGCAACCCTTAGCCACTGCAAGTGGCCAGACTGCCGCCACATTGCAGTGAATTTTTAGTTAAAAAATTGTCAAGGTTTTGTGATGGCAAATGAATCCAAAGCAGTGTAAATTGGAGCACGAAATGGCTTGACTTAAAGTAAGTATCCTCCCTCCCCTCCACCTATCAGTGGTCCAACTTCCTTCAATAATTCTTGAGGACATACGAACAGAACCTTTGAAATCAAAGATATTCCTGTGTGTTTTCTGCTAGGAATTCCTCCGCGGCGTCCAAAAACAATACAGTCCACGGTCTGAGAAATCGACCATAGTGAATTTGCAAGGAGTTCTATTAAAACTTATGACCCGACCGGACCGACCGCAGTGTTGAACTCCGTACAGGTGAGGTAGGCTTCAGGGTTCATGTCGGCTGCAATGACCAGTCTGGTATGTATGTACAATTCAACATACCAGGAAATTCCCTTATAGCTCTGCTCCCCTGACCTACCGGGCATAGGTCTGGGAAGAAGGATTAGCCACTGCTGCTACTGGCTTTCTGTGGTTACACTTATAACCTTGCACACTGGGCTGCAGGTGATCCCACGCTGCCTTTGTGGAACGGAATGCCAACAAACCATAAAACTCTCAGAACTCTGAGGTTCTGTACTGGTGCCCAGTGGATATCTGTTCCTGCCCTGTGTGCAGGGCCAAGTGATTTATGACTTTTTCTGCCCAAGGATCTTTTGACCTTGGAGGTAGGGCAGAGGGAGGCCAGATTACCTGTTTTATGAGCTCCCTGGAGACAGTTGGGGTCATTTTCCTAGCTTGGAGATCTTGCAACGGCTAAGAATGGGTATGCCCCTCATGCACCTCAATGAGAAATGCCTTTTACCGTGATGCGCAAACTCACAACTGTTTGGATGACCAGAAATAATCATATTCACTTTAACCTCTCTTACCCGGCCTGTACCGACCTGAGTGACATTCCTCCAAACTGATCTGTCCCTATCAAATTACTTCGACGTCCACACTCTCTGGATAAAACCTCAGTTGAGATTATTCTACTCCCCCCACAGCCTCTACTGTTATCACTGGCTCAATATCTGCACGTACACGAAGTCCAGTGTTTGCACTAGCTTTTATCCAGGAGGACTTCCCTCCTGGGATTATATTTTCAAGAGGGATTTCAGAAGTGTGAAAAGAGAGACACGCATATTGCACTGTTGCAGGCGGTAACACTAAAAACAACCCCAAAACCCTGAATATTGGGAGGGAATGCCCTACTGAACAGTATTTTTGAGAGGGATTCCAGAATTCCAGCAAGGCAGGAGGAATCCATCTCTCCCTCCCCGTCTAGCGCCAACACGCACGAACCCATTTTTTTATTCCTCAATTTTATGTTCCAACACAATTCCGATCCTTAAGTTCAGCTAATTCTCACACTATCTGAGCTATGTCCATCTTCAAAATTCACCTAACAGATCCACTGAATCATGCACCTCCTATCATTCATCTTAAGTTTCGAAGATAATCACTTTGACAGCCCAGGTTTAGGTTTTGGTTACATACAGAATATGTTGTTAGAAAAAGAAAAGCTTGAGGGCACAGACCGGCACACGCTGTGAACAGCACCGAAGCTGCGGGGCTTGTCTCCAGACAATGGGGCCAGTGAGCCTGCACAGCAGTTCCCTCCCCCAGTGTGAACACTGGGGGACTGTTACACTGAGAGGGCCGGGACACACAGCAGCCAGAACTAACTGGTGGATCGGTAGTTAGAGGTCACGCCCGACCAAAACTTTCCCGATTACTCGACGGGCTACCTGAGATTACTTGACGGGCTACCTGAGGATTACTCGACGGGCTACCTGAGATTACTCGACGGCTCCTGAGATTACTCGACGGGCTACCTGGGATTACTAGACGGGCCGTCCTGAGATTACTCGACGGGCTACCTGAGATTACTCGACGGGTACCTGAGCATTACTCGACGGGATACTGAGATTACTCGACGGGCTCACCTGAGATTACGCGACGGGCTACCTGTAGCCCCATTTGCTTCTTCTGCCTAAGAAGGAAACCAAGTGCCTCCTTTGGAGAACCGAACCCAAAAATGTTTGGGTTTTGCAAGCATTAGCACTAGACCACGTTGGCTCAGCGTGTTGGATCGATGACAATGTTCCATGTCTGAGAATGTCTTAGAATAGGCTAGTCTTGAGTTGAGATGGTGTGTTTCTTTCCACGACTGCTCCATCCCAGACTTATATATTACAGTGGTAATTCAATGAGCAGAACCTTCTTGGAATATCCTTCACACTGTTTTTCGATATCCATGGAGAATTGTTAGGTGGTCAAACTATGAAGGGTGTTCCTAGTAATGATATGACTCCTGCCTAAAAAAGGTGCATAAGAGTTCTATTGGAAGTGCTTGTGCAAGTCTCTAAACATACAATTTCACCAACTATACATTCCTATGGGGGTATTTAGTGCTTGGTTCCAGTTTATGCACAAAAATTATTTGAATATAATCTATGTGTATGGCACAATGTCTGTAAATCCCTAAGTATCCCATGGGGAAACCCCAACAACAATGAGAGGAGGCTGCGTGTGGGGACCCCATAAACCGGCATTGAGATAAAACAGCATTTACCTAGGGAGGTGTATACTGACAGATGGTCTGGACTGACCAACAAATTATACAAATGAATTACAGCAACTTGTACTTTTTCATTTTTAGTCTTAGTCTTGGTGTTGAGAGTCGGAATGGTGCCAGGCAATAGGCCTAAACACCCTCCTGAGTTATGAGAAATGACTCTATCAGCAATCAATAGCATTCTGTGGATTGCAATTTTAGCACTCTTATACCTTCGTACCAGTCTGATCATTCAGAAGGGATCTTCTACCTGGCATGTCTCACGTTCACTTCAACAGGAGCATAACTTGTCATCCTTCATCTCTCCCTCCAGGAAGCCAGAGAAGGACAAACGCCCTGAGACAGGATCACAAGCCCACTCAAGAGGTGGTCCCGGAGCCCTTCTGCGCAGACAAGACTGGCCTCGACTGAGGGCCCCAGGCACCACAACGTCACAATTTCTGGAGGATACATTGGAGGAACAGGAGGTAGCCCGGTGGTGCCTTGAATCTGGCGAGTGATAGGATGTCAGTCCAAAATCTGGATGGCTGTCGAACGACCCTCCAGGGCCGTCAGAGAAACTCATGATCTTGGTAACCACAATTGGTCTGTTAAACAGATGGAGGAGATTTTCACGATCTCGTTCCTACTGAGAAGATATTCAATAACTCCCCAGGTTCTCTCTGAGATCCTCTAATGGTACATGGGCAGTTAGTACTATGACTGCTTCACTGGTGTAAGGGATTTGAGGACATGTTCCAGTTGATATGGGGCTGCTGTTGGTGCAGTTCCTACTGGAGAGAAGTCTCATTACCCTCCAGGGTATGTTTGAGGAACTGTTGGCATGTAGTGGTGTGAGTGCCTCTTAGTGCTGCAGGTCCTATAAGAATTTGTGAACTTGGTCTCCGAATCGATGGAGGACAAGTTCAGTGATGCATCATAATAAGGCCTGGTAGAAACTTTATAGTGGGTGGAACATCCACTGCCTTTAGTGTCCTCACATTTTTTCCTTTCGTTTATTAGAAATCAATGTCAAATTCAATGACATGGACATGCAAAATATCTGTAGAAAGCATTCATTACTGGGTGCTCCCTATTAATGTTGAATGTTTTCAGTTATTCACTCCTTACATTATGTCAGAACTATTTTATATTACATCTACAGTTTTGTTATCAGGGGGCCAATTTCCAAGCTGAGAGATGTTACAGCAGATTTATGAAGCTTGGTATGCTTCGGCCAAAACCTAATTCCTGTATGTACTACTCCGTCGGAGTAAAATAATTCCCTCGGGAGGGGAAAATAAAATTCTTCAAGTGGAGTTTACTCTTTGGATATCCAATAGCACATCATACCATCCCATTTTAGAGCTGCCATGTCCATCCCGGTGAACCATGGGTGGGAAAAGTGGAAATAAAAAGTTTTGACCTTGTCTTTCCTCATAAGGGCTGCTCCGTTCCTGAGATGCAACGCCATTGATTGAATACTCCAAATGGGGGTCTTTTGGCAAATTGGCTACTCCTGCTTTCTATGTATATAGGTATTTCCATAGTTATTGTCATCCTCTACAGATTGCCTTGGCTACTTGACTACTTCACAGTACTCTGCGTTCAATACGACGGACCTGCATGTCCTAAAAAGTGATTAGATTGGTAGATTTGTGCAGCTTGCACGTCATTCAAACTAAATGGTGTAAATCCCTAATCCGCTGATACAAGTCACCCCTGGTGTTAAAGCCAACGAAATTCCACATGGGCTAGCATCACTGGTTATGGTGGGGACTAAATTCTCACAGAACATTCATTGACAGACCTCATTAAACTGCAGTGGAACATTTTACAAAAATACATGGACCACCACTGACCAACGATCATGTCGAAAGTGGAGCTGCAGCTAAGCTGCTGCAGCCGTATGTTTGCTGCAACTGAGCTGCAGGGATAATGCTAACAATGATCTTGCCACACATCACTGAAATCAACGCCCACTACACAGTGGTGGTGCATCTTATTACATTACAATCGCAGATTGGCTGCAGCTGGGCTGAGGCTCCTGTACCTCAGCTGCAGTCTTACTTTTATACCTGGGTGCTCATTCTTTACGTTTTAAATACATCTTTTGCTACATTTTGTCCCTCATTAGTCTTTAGATCCATTACCTAACAGTCATTCACTCATCAGTTGTATACCTAATTACCTATGTCACAGAGGTGCATCAAAGTTGAGCTTTAGTACGTCACATCAGACCCAGGAGTGCGTCAAGGTTTTCTATGTGGGAAGTCCATTTTTATTCACAAAATGACAATTGGTGGGTCAATCATTTTGATGTGGGTCAATTGCATGGAAATGGAGGTTTGTTTGACTTTGGCTCATCTAGCAGACAATGATGACACACCATTCCTGTAAATCTATGGTGCGTGGTGCAGTTGATATATGCATCATGTCCTACCTGGCTAGAACTCTATAGATGCAGGTGCTCCATGAGACCATTACGTTCAGATTTATGCGGACGAAAACATGAAGAGTGACTCAGTGAATAAACTGTAATCTGTCGCGACAAGTTCCAAGGTGGCAACCAAATCATCCAAAATAATAGAATGAGTAGGAAACATTACCATATGTACCATGAATGTGGCGTCATCGCGATGGGTTCTAGGAATATCCTTCTCAAGTAACGTCCATATTCATGAGTTCTGCACTTTCACTGTCTCTCCCATCAGCATACAGTTCATTCTCATTGTCAAATAGTCTGTGAAATGTGATTTTGAATTGATACCGCATTCCACAACAGCATGTATGGAACGCTAGCTTCACGAGGAATGAGTCATATCGGAACTAAAAAGACAAGACAGCAGACGAACCAAGGATTGATAAGTTTGCCACTTTCATCTATTTTCAGTCTCTTGCACCTATTCTAGACTATCTCTATTTTTGTAGATCTCTTATCCTGAAAAATATGCGATTTTGTAAATTTCAGGTTCCTAAAGGGGACATTTTCATTAAAGAACATTTTTTATGTATATAGGAAAGCTGAATAATTATCCAGATAACTGATGTATAAAATAGAAAGAGTTGACTCAAATTGGGCAATATAGTATGGCAATTTAGCATAGATTCCTTTTCGCAGAAATATGATTGAGTACATACATAAATTGATGTAAATTGCAAATGTAATTAATTGATTGATCAAGGTATAGCCATAGAGAGATGCTGAAAGCAGGGATGAACATCTGTCCATGGGTGATAATCTATGAGGTTTTCGTAAGCTTTTCAATACTTTTTTTATGAGATTTTAAGAATATAGTTTTGTACTTTGCCCCAGCATCATTGTTACTTAATTGTGGACAATCTCTGATATTCTAATATTGTTTCTCCCATCCATAGGATGTGTGCTTTTGGATGATTGACTCGACAATGCTAATGTTCTCCCTCACAATGTTTAAACTGAGAAAATCTGAAGATACTGTCAAATAAAATGAGTATACCTGCAATGGATATAACTGGACCTCCTGTCAAAGAGCAAGAAGGGAAACGTGAGGCAGAATATATAGTGCTGAAATATTGTACAAGGATGATTCCTCCTGGAAGGGGATATCCCCCCCCCCCCATTCATCTGAAAACAGAATAAACAAATCCTTGGATCATATGTTGCACTACTAAGCTAAAAATGCCCTCGTCGAATCTCATGTTCTGTAGCTCATCTGTAACTGGATGACTCAAACTTAATCAAATGGGTTCAAAATGGTAAATGCAAGTTTATATTCAAACCCCAAGGCTGCTAGATTGATGCAGCTGGATGACACAAAATCACCCAGGCTGCTAGATTGATGCAGCTGGATGACACCAAATCACCCAGGCTGCTAGATTGATCAGCTGGATGACACCAAATCACCCAGGCTGCTAGATTGATCAGCTGGATGACACCAAATCACCCAGGCTGCTAGATTGATGCAGCTGGATGACACAAAATCACCCAGGCTGCTAGATTGATGCAGCTGGATGACTCAAAATCACCCAGGCTGCTAGATTGATGCAGCTGGATGACACAAAATTACCCAGGCTGCTAGATTGATGCAGCTGGATGACTCAAAATCATCCGGGCTGCTAGATTGATGCAGCTGGATGACACAAAATTACCCAGGCTGCTAGATTGAGGCAGCTTACAGGGCTGATCAACTCAGTCCTGTCATGAGCTGAACTTGAGCCCGAGCATAACTTTGAAAATGGGGGAACAAAAACCGAAACAGCCCCCCCCCCACTCTCCCCAATGATGAACAAATACTTGAAAGCAGGTTATTGCATTAAAATTGTTCCTGCCTCACTGGGAAGTTACAGTTCAGGAAGTGAGGGGGCTAGGGCTGCCCCTTACACCTCTCCTTCCTTCTACCGGGCATTTATACCATGTGGTTGGCACAATTGATAGAGCGTCAGCCTTCCACCTGAGAGACAGGGGTTCGATTCCCGGTCGGGTCATACCAAAGACTTTAAAAATGGAACCTGTTGCCTTCTCGCTGGGCGCTCAGCACAAGGAATTGGAGCAGGGGAAAACTAGGGGTAGGCATTTGCCGTTGTGTGATTACCCCCCACCCCACGTTAAGGTACCGCCAAAGAGGCACGCCTTGTTCCATGTACCTGGTGAAGGATTGCAGCTGACAATGAGGTGCAGAATCCAGGTTGCACCTAACGGGGCCTTGAATAGCGATCGATCCTCGGCTCGGAAAGGCTACCATTATTGTCTTTTGGAAACCATTTTTTTTTTGCTTCCACCAGTTGTGTTGTCTCTAGAAACCCGTACAAGCTATGGTTTCGCCTAGGTACAGGATAGCAAGTACCTAATCTGATTTCTGGCTCAAAATATGCTGAATAAATGTGTCAGCTCTTTTCCCACAAATTTCCTTCAGTCCCAAGTCATATTAAATGTGAGAAATGGTCACTGGATGTGTGTCCAAAACCCACCCTCTTTACCATTAGTGATAATGATAAAACTGTGAAAAGTTTCACACTCAACGTAACAGTACATTCAGAAGATTTGTGTGTTTTCATTGCTATATGAATACCCATGTCGATCGAGAGCTATAAAATGTAATATGGTCCGTGTTAATGATTGGGATTTATAGATCCAAAAGGCAAAATAGTGTTGTTTCTTTGCCATCAGCGATTTGTCAAATCAATTTTTCACAACTTGTGACCATTCAAATCAATATATAATAGGAAATACTGTCACTTGTGTTGTCACTTAAAATAGAGATATTATTTGTCTATCATGCAGCACAATAATTCTACGTCAGAATCAGTTCATTTTGGCATATGGATAGTCAATGTTGCATTGAACAGCTCAGGCCTATGCGACCTTTCACAGTGCCTCACATGGGGCTTGGGACCAACCCATAAGGACATTGTATGTCTTGCCTCGTCTTTCATACGGGGCAACTGAATTGTGAGACTTGATACCTATGCACTTGCGAATTGCGTGACGCACCCCTCCCCAATATACTGGGTATGGTCAGCCAGATATGGGTCATTGAAAAATCTGAAGTGACTCACATGTGCTTTACTTCTCCTGAAAGGACAGTCACAAAGCTGACTCTTGAATGGTCAGTCACAAACAAAGCAGACTCTGGGATGTGTCATCTTACTCGGATTCAATTATGTAGAAACTTAATAGAGAACGCCGGCATACTAGTGGGTCATTTCCAAGGAATTGTGAGTCACCTCTATCCAAGTGACTGAAGTGAGCTTGAAGTGTAAATGACTCGCCCTTCGCCAGGTATAGGGGGTGCACTATATAATTGACAGGAGCATTATCACAGATGTTTGGTGTCATTTTCAGTTTTATTTACCTACATACCCAGAGGAGAAATACAATTTCATCCATCATCTTGAGGGAGAAGTCACATTGTGCCAGTTTGAACCTATAATCTAAAGTGTGAGGATATTTAATGATGCATTTCCAAGAAGAGTTATATTCCAGAATTTCCACACATTCTCATTGCTGCTCATACATGCATTCTGGTGCTTAGATTGTATACCACTTTTGTAAATCTGGCAATCAAGCGATTGGTGGAGCTAGATGATTTTGTGCATGAAGAATAAATACAGTACTTTCAGATTCAACTCCCCATTTTATATTGTTCGTTTAACTTTCCTCCAGAACAATCGAATACAAGTTTCAAACGTACTTTAAAAGACATGTCTCCTGGAGTATCTCAGAAATGAGGTGACTTGGGAATAGTAGACGAGTGCCATTTGTAGTAGCACCCTATTGGGGGAACCCCCAGCGACACAATGAGTAGCTCAGTGAATGTGTCAGGAATGAACGAACAAAGTACTGTTTTGGCAGTTCAGGGTATTTTAGGTGTAGACGCATGTGAGGAGTCTTTGGAGGTAGGAAGCACTATATATAAGCAACCAGGAAATAGCCTGTGAAGAGAGTTGTTTTGACAGTTCTAGCATTACGCCCGACTACCTCTCAGTGTGTACAAAGGAAGTTGGTGACAATGTGGGCCCACCGTTTGTGATGTCGCCATTAGAGAAGCATTGTCATCTGGTAGCTACTGGCAAAAAGACGACAACGACGTTTGTATGATGCCACAATGAAAAGTTTTCCCAGTGCAGTTCAATACTGGTGTAAATACAATATATATGGCCAAAATTAGCGCCCGATACACCGCAAAAATGTGTAAACAGAACTAGCAGTAGTGCAGCACCTATTGGGAAATCCAGTGGCTTACCAAATTGTGTCAGTGTTGAACTAGCAAAAGTACAGTTGTGACAATTCAGGGTATTATGTGTAGGGCGTTTTGAGGTAGGAAAGTGCCTAAATATAAGCAACCAGAAAATAGCCTGTGAAGAGTGTTGTTTTGACAGTTCTTGCATTACGCCTGACTTATCAATGCATGGAGTTGGTGACAATGTGGGCCCACCGTTTGTGATGTCGCCATTAGAGAAGCATTGTCATCTGGTAGCTACTGGCAAAAAGACGACAACGAAGTTTGTATGATGCCACAATGAAAAATGTTCTCAGTGCAATTCAATACTGGTATAGATACAATATATGGCCAATATGAGCTCCGATATAACACAAAAATGTGTAAACGGAACCACCATCCACTATTGCATGGGAGCTACAAGAGAATATCAGCTATAAACCCCAGTCAACCCCAGTCAGTTTGTAAGCCAATAACACCTCCCTGTCTACATGTATCTCCCCTGCTGGTGTGTTGACCTGGTAATCATTTTGTGAGCAATCTAGCGGTCATTTGGGAGTTTCCTATATCTCGATGTGCAAATCATGGCGACTCTCTCCTTTCTAGTAAAACGTCATGTCATGGCCTGAGGGTGACCAATGACAAACTGGTCTACTGAGCAAAAGGATGAGGAACCCTTGTTTCACTAATCATGGTAGTTTAACTGTTTTTTCTACAAAATGAAGTATCCCCTGCCATACGTAACAAGTCACAACTAAAGTCATCACTCTGAAAAATGTAATAACTTGAGCAACTTCCTGGGAATTTCCCAAATGAAATAGTACAGAGTCCAAGAAATCTCTAAAAAGTCAATGACCTGAATAATGAATATTTGTGACTCATTAAAAAACTGCCCCAGCCTGCAAGCAAAGTCACAACAGTAAACACCTATCTACTTGCAGCAGTTGAGTGTAGAAAATGTGCATAATTGTAGTGATACCTTAGATGACCTTTGACCTCATCTTCCTGAACCACCCTCATCATCAGTCAACAATAGGCCTGTTGCGGGCTTAGAACCAGTTTCATCATTATCCAAACTATTCTGTATTGAAAGAAGCCACACAACTCTTCTAACACATGGCCAAAATTAACCACCAGATGACCTTCCACCTCAATGTCCTACGCAACCCATATGTACCATTGTAAATAATAATACCAACCAACTTTCATCATTTAATCCATCTATCTGTATTATTGGGGGAGCCGCTTGACCTTCAAACAAAATGGCGGGAAGTGACCCCAAGATTACCTTTGACCTCAAATTCCTTAACATCCCACATGTACCATTAGTCAACGATAATACTGACAAACTTTCATGATTATATGTAGCGTAGAAGCTGCTTGACCATGCAGACAAAATGGCCAGAAGTGACCCCTAGATGACAGTTGACCTCAATTCCTGGTCAATGGTTATACTGACCAACTTTCAAACGTTCTATTCTATAATGTAGGAGAAGACGCCCGCTGACCGTTCAAAACACAATGGCCAGAAGTGACCCCCCAGATGAACTTTGACCTGAAGTAGCATTGATCAATGATTACACTGACCAACCTTCACAATCGTTCGATCGTCCCATAGGAGAGGAAGCTGATTGAACGTTTGATCAAAATTGGCCCCAGATGACCTTCGAACTCAAATTTTGAACACCCTATATACACCACTCTTCAGAGATGACATTAGCCGAATAGCATGATCACCGAATTAATCTGTAGAAGGATTTTTACTGTTTTGACCCAATAAATTACCCTCTGGGGTCAAAATGACCTGAAGATGACTTTGATTCAGAATCCCTGAACACCCCATAGGTACCACTGGTCAATGATACTATCGACTACCTATGAAGGAATCTGACTTTATCTGTGGGAGAAGCATTTCGTGTATTCTTACAAATTGACAGACACTGACCCTAAATGACCTTTCACCCCAATTTTTGAACACCCTAGATGACCCTTCACTTGGTCATCAGGGTGACCGAGTTTCATCATGATCCATCAACGGATGAGGAAGGAGTAGCAATTTGAATCAACTGGGAACAGATAGATAAATAGATAGACACGCAGGATCACGATAGCTCACCCAGCACATGCTGGGGTGAGCTGAAAATCCTGAGTATTCTTCGCTGTATGAGACAACTAAGATAGAGGATGTGCTATGTTTCCACTTGAATACACCATATAGGTTGGTGTGTCTATGAATGAATGTCAGTTTTGTATTGCCGAGGTGTAACATCTGATATCTTCTTTGGCTCTCTGTGGAAAGCTGGAAGCAGTGGGACCTTTCCGGAAAATGTCTACCAAAGCATATGTATGGCAAAATTTGTACTGGGTGGCGTGTTTTATCTGTGATCTGGGGATGTATCCCTCTGAAAGCCACTATAATCATATGGGGGGGCAATGTTTTGAGTTAAAATTTCATTGCAGACCCACTCCCCTGCATTGTAGGAGGTTTGTATCCCATGAACTGACATTGGGGGCATTATTAACCTAATCAATATTAGGAATGATGGGGCAGTGGAACTGTTACCAATGTAGATTCCTGTTTTTGAAGTGATTGAGGGGATGGCGTCAACTGGCACATGTTCCCTGGTCTCCTCAAGCACTACCACCCCTGAAGCTTGAACTTTTCGGCAATGCTGTTGAACAAGGCATACCACCCACTGTGAAAATGGGTAGCTTGTGAGGTGACTTGTGGAGAGTAGCGAGCGCCATATTCGGCAGCCTCCATTGGGAGTCCCCGGGGGACACAAAGAAGTGTCATACTGGAATGTTGTGTCAGGACGGGAGAGAACAAGAAAGAGGGCGTGCTTACATAGAAGGGTGTGACAAAAGTCACCAATGATCAGGGGTAGTATTTGTAAAGCGCTTCAGCATGCCATCGACATGGAAAAGCGCTATATAAAAACAGGATATTATTATTATTTAGTTACTCCAAGACCTATAAGCCTTACTCCATGCCCATCAGCAGCCTACCACAGTAGGGAATAACAAGGGGTTGCTAATTGGTAGCCTATGTTACTGCGTCTTATTTTTTTTGGCACACAGACGAATAGGCAAACTGGGATGCAATAAGAAATTGCTATCGAAACATTACAAATTTATCAAAATGATAAACAAAGTAAATCGGTGTGAACCCTGTATTTGGCATAGAAAACATGTCCTAATGAAATAACATCACATCAGTATGCCAAATGAATAATGAACACAATGGGCCAAACCTGTGGTTGGCATAGTGACAAATGTCCTTTGAACTAACATGACACATTCATCAATATGCCATACAGTGGTTTTTGTTATTCATCATTATACGCCATACATGTAGAAGGAGAAACATACCCAACCTAGTGGTGTTTCCTTATCACGTGTATCTGATGCTGACAAAAATCATACGATCTAAACCAATTTACCCATGTGTAGCTTTGTTTTAAACAGGGCTTCAACTAGTAAAATGGTGGCAAATAGGAACCAGGCTGGCAAAGCTAAACAGTCTTTCTCATTTATGACATTGATGTAACTGACTTGTAAACATCAATGGAGGATAATAATTCTCCATAAAAAATATCAAATATAAAGGAGGAAAGTAGACCCAAACTAATCTTTTATAACAAGAAAGCCTTCACATAAATTTTCATTTAAAAAAAAACCTTTTTTCCAATATGGTTCACAATATCTCGTTTTTAGTCTAACAGCACATACAAAATTCATTAAGAGTTTTTGTCAAGACATGGACAAAGAGGAAAAACACAACATGTATTCCTCACAGCAATTTATTTTTCCTGAGCAATAATAATGGAATGAAACATGAAAAGAATATATTCGATGATGATCTGTTATTTATGATCTACAACCCCCAGCTATCTATTAATGCAAGTACCCTAATTTGATTGGTCCACTGTCTTGCTTTTGCCATCTGTTATTTTTGCAATAGCAGGCAACTGGTCAGAGTAACTCAGCATCAATGTATTTGTAATTGTGTGAACATGATGAAACCACTAATGTAGAAGTTGCCCTGCACACTTTCGGTGTTCAAGAGATATATCTGGAGATAAGATATGGTATCTCTAGAGAAGGTAATGGTTCTTAGTTTTGTATGTCAAGAATAGGATTATGCACAACTTTATTGTGTCATGAAAAGACTCTTTTTAGATCCAGCAAAGTAACTGACAGACTTGACTCTGCTTTGTCTGTTATTCAGCTGGAATTCAGGGTCTCAACTGATTATTCCCTGATAAAAGTCTCACAGTGCTCCATCACTT
Organism: Sclerodactyla briareus; assembly: GCA_026419785.1. NCBI lineage: Eukaryota > Metazoa > Echinodermata > Holothuroidea > Dendrochirotida > Sclerodactylidae > Sclerodactyla > Sclerodactyla briareus. The sequence continues at coordinate 661,428 of JAODTK010001477.1, read as the reverse complement.
GAATATATTGGAATGCTCAAAATGGAATTTACAAAGCAGTGTAAAAATCTTAAGCATGTTAAACTCTCACTAATAATTAAATGGATGGATGGAATGCATAATTTGAAGAAAAGCACCTAGCAGCTATATCATGGTCATGATTTACCTGCATTTCCGTCATACTCCATCTTTAATTCAGCCTCTAACCCACCTCAACAAACAGAACACTTGACGGATAGCACTATAATATTATGAGTATCAACATGTGTGGGGGTGGGAGACATGCCATCACTTCAACCCATGGTAATTATTTCAGAATGGCAATACCCCCCCCCCCCCCTCCCCCACCACTTCGCAGAAAGAAATCCGAAAAAAAAATTGCCGACTGAAACAAAGAAACCTCCCCATCTACGTGGCACACTTCAAAATTCTCAGGCTCCCCACACAAATGGACTCAAGAGGAAAATCCTGGACGGATATAGTTGAATATAATGGGCTGCTGCTGAATTAAATGGTACCATATTTCTCAATGTATCGCACAATGCATGATTATGGTTCAGCCGTTTTTTCAAACAGGGGTCAATTAGCTACCTTAAAAATCTCTCCATACTATCCAAAATAATAGGAGTACCATGATCCAGCAAAGTATACCTTGTACCACGTGTGTTATTCAATGAAACAAAGTGATATTCCATTTGTAACAAGTTTTATACTTTGTTGATGATAAGAAATACTATCTGAAAGAAATTCACATTTTTGATTGTAGTTTAGGAAAAGTAGGTAACTCAGAGATAAAAATTAAGCATTAGGTTTCATTAGGTCCCATATGGTAACAGAGCACTTATTACTGTGCCAACAAAACTTTTTAAGGATTTGTGTTTGCAATACACATAAAGGCATCACAGTATAGCCATTTTCACATTTGTCAGTCTGCATGCCCACCAATAAGCCATTCTGAGGGATATAGACAAGATTTTCTCCATACCAGAATCAAAATATATTGTTTTCACCGCTTCACACACTCTTCTTCAAAGCAAAATCAATTCAAATTAGCCATCGTATCAATATGTATCGTTGATAATATTGGGAGATGTGGGGGGGGTGGTAATGGGGGGGGGGGGTAATCTTCAACGTATATTATGCTGGTAAGCATGCAGTTTTCTACACTTTCCTCAAGGGGAATTCCCGAGGGATAGTTCTGTAACTGTCTGGCAAATGTTGGATGACCGTGCATCCACATGACCTATGTCGTCAAATCATATAACTGCAAAATGTGACTTGCCTCCATTCCCAATGTTTGTTCCATGATGAATGTTAACAGCTAAGACAGCGCAGTTATCAGTCACATAAGCTTTACTATCCAACTATACCAGCTGAATATGAAAAAATGATATTAGGAATATGGATGAATATGGAAGATGTAAACCTAGGCACGTGAACCTACTCACAAAAACTATTTGTGCTACTCAAGCAGAACAGCCTTCCTACCTACTATAATGACTGACTGTGCTTCCTCACTCACTTCAGTCCTGAAGAAGACACACCTGATGAAAGCTTGACTCCTTTCAAGGACCAAAGGCATACTCCTTGAAAGTCTCAATATGTTATGACTGTTGTGAAAGACTTTGTGCAAGTTTGAACTGACCCCTTATGATTACAGATAGGACTGAGGATAACACTGTGGAAGGCGTAAAACCTCAGAAATAAGTCCCTTTTCAAATTCTGCTGACAGGTCAAAGGTCACTCACTGCAAACTATGAAGAACCACCCTTAATCTCATGTAATATAACTGAGAGCACTGTACTTATAGTCTCTGTGCATCACAATGTGGCCCTACATCACTTCAAAATCCATGGAACCATTAATTCCAGTCCACGGGAAGAATCTGGATGAAATGAATGGTGAAATCTGAACCGGGTGTGAACCTAGGATTAATCTTAAAGACCATCAGTCCTGAGAACATTGCTGTAGTCTGTATGTGAAAGTGAGCCCTGACATCGGTGTTTCGTGATCGGCCTCTCTGCTCCTCAGCGTCTCCATAGCTTCCCAATAGATGCAGACTCTGCGAAAGGAGACAAGATTTGTTTCATTGATCAGGTGACTGGAGGGCAGAGGTTATGCTTTGCTGAATTCATGACACCCCACGTCAATGTTTACAAGCATGCGTGCAAAATGAATGATGCATCTCACCTCTGGGCCATTACCAAACACAGGTCTTCCCTGACTTGCCCACTTCCAAATGAGTTGCAATTTGTGGATTAATGACGAAAACTTAAAAGTGACCAAACTCCTACGTTAGTGACGGTATAGGAATAGATTTTGACAAAATTTAAGCACGCAATATAATATCCCCACTGGTTAGGTCTTTGGTTTTCAACTCTGATGCTGGAAAATGTTCGAATTTGGCCCAAGAACGCGCCGAAAAAATTCCTCGGACAGAGCTGAACCATAGTGGAATTTCAGACCAGCTGGGCATACTTTTACTTATTTTTCATGTTAAACTGCCTAGCAGAGGATGAACCTAGTCATTCAGGCCTGGCAAAGGTGCGACCTAGATATGCACTTATTGTCAGCGCAAATCCTCCACCAGGTACAAGGAATAAGGGCAAATGCCCCGTTGGCGGGTTAATAAAGTATTGTGATCCCGGTTTACCGTACTCCAATCCCTGGTGGTAAGTGCCCAACGAGAAGGCAACAGGTACGTTTTTAAGTCTTTCATAGCGACCCGACTGGGATTCAAATTTCAATTACCCGTGTGAGTTCACTTTGATACTGTGAACTCTTATGCATGCATTCCCATCTGTCGTTCTACTTTTTATCATCACTCTGGGACTCTGGGACTCGGTCCGATTCCAGGTTCAAGACCGCTGAAAAAAATCCACAGGAAATCTGACTATAGGTTGGACGTATCTTGCAGAAATTTTGACAACGACATTGATAATCATAATGCGATGTACTGTCTTGTTGTCAATGTCTCCAGAATTCAATCAATTAAAATTTGAAGTTAGCCAATAGTGCCTTTGATTGACTAACTGCGCTTGTCGGAATGGCTGTTAGCAGGTGCATCTTATGAGTTACTATGCTATGGATGCCTGTCTGTGAAGATGGAGAAAATGGTGATGTTCTTCAAATGCAATGAAAAAATATTGCTTTCTGGAAAATTATTATTGTCCTAGAGTTTGCAAACTGTGGAAGTGGAGATCGGTTGTGAGTTAGGTATATAATGAGTGTTTAGGGCAATTCATTTTGTTAGTTTGGGCACTGCTGTCTGCAATTTGCATTTACATGGCTATTGTTATGAACTTCCCCAATGTTGACTCAAACTGTAAAACAGGCACGGGGCAACCCACAATGTGATAGGATGAATATGAAATATTAAAATATACTGTTTGTGGAGGATGTTGCAACAACTATCTGCAATAACTTTCTTCATTGAACCTGATACCATATATTTCTGCTAATATGCCACGTTGTAATGGGGACTCGTGGACGCGGACTCGGAACTCGGACACAATGACTTGACCTCGACTCGGATGTTGAGGACTCGAGTCTTGGACTCGGATAATGAGGACTCGAGTCTTGGACTCAGACTCAGAATGGCAGGACTCGACTCCAACACTGTTAGGTACCCAACAGTCACTGCTATAAACAAGAACTTTGAACAGAAGGTGTCCTATAGAGAGCCACTAGTTTTGATGACAAGGCTCGTGCAAGTGAGGCTGCGTGTGTTTCTTTGAATTTTTCCTCAACTAGAGCTCCACCTGACCAAAGCAGCATCAGTACATCACCCAACACCACTGACAGGTCTCCAGGATCAAACAGAAAGAAATGACAACAATTATGGATGATACCGTGGACTCCTTCATGCTAAATAGGTTCAGGTTATAAAAACTTCTACTGTAGACAGACTCACCTTCAGCCCCTGTGGCCCGTAGATACCGTCGAGTAGAGGCGCCGTATACTGAGGCAGATTTACTCAGTCTGGTTGGTTTCTGGCGATCACGTTTGATTGCCCCTCCCTGTCGACAGCACTTTGGACATTTCTCCTTCTACCGAGGAGGAAAAATATTGAATGAGAGAGATTAGCCTCGTAGAATCAAAAAGTTGATTAGTACGATAATATTCACTCAATAACGGGAAGGAAGATCAATGAGGCAGTATGTTTTTGCAGAAGAAGTGATCAGAGGGGATATTTGCAATTGAAGCTTGTTCACCATTGGATGATAACAGTAGCAAAAACAATTTGTTGCGATTCAGCAGCTGGAAAAAAAATCAAGTCGTTTGCCATCCCTTCAAGAGTCCTAATTCTTGACACTTGCTTTCTTAGACACAAATAATATACAGGACTGAGATAGACCTCGTAACTGATGATGATGAGTAGAATAGAGAACAGGTGGGGTTAGGCAAACAATAGGTACTACCATATAAAAACTGTTGGACGTGAGACAGAGCTAGAGACCAGTGCAAAAGCACCGATCCGCATGGCCTGTGGATCCTGTCTAAAGAGGCACATATATAACACACATGTGTTTTCTGTCTTTCTGTTCTAACCACACGTGGATGAAGTTGGACTTTGAACAGGATGATGATGTATTGTGCTGTGTTGAACAACCATTTAGCCAATTCCTGATATGATCCATCTGATAGTTATGCACCACCTTGATGATCGCTCCGGGCACACCACAATAAACATAAATAAATACCTAAATAAATACTGGATTCCCTCCACTAAGCGCCCAGGTCGCTTGCAAATTTTCAGGATTGGCGCTTACGAGAGTATAACTTCTGTTTTATATTCGTTTGGGTGTATTGTACTATTTGTGGCCAGGATTAAACAAGTGTGTACCGTAAACACACATTCAAAATATTGACAGGTCGAAGCAAAAAATGTCTTGCTATTCCAAGGCAGTGTATCTCCCCCAACCCTTCCCCAACCAGCCATTCCCGATAATTAAAACGATCGTTCATTCAGCCGAACATAACTAGTTTTTATATGCTGTGCATCTGCGCTATACATAAAAAACACTCCAAACTATGAATGGGCCTATGGTATTATACACGCACACATACTGCATGCCACCACCCGACCATTGCCTCGATTTGGCATGGATACCGAAGCAAGAACAGCCAGGAATTTGATTGTGAAAGTGCTAAAAATCATTGCTAAAACAATTATAATCGTTGTAGCCAGGAATTGTTGAATCACTCCATTCATTCATGGAATTGAGTACCGTAGGTCTACACGAGTCACAGGCAACAACATCATCATCACGGAGCGGCGATCGCTATTGCGATTCCATGTTAATCACAGTGTCAATGCTAAAATCCAATTGACGTGAAACGTGTTTGGTGAGATGATGAGTTGATGTGAAGGGACTGCACTACATGTAGGTTTACGCACGATACCATTGTTGTTGTTATAGTGTATGCCTGTATGGCCAAATCAGCAATGCATCGACAGGTCAGGTTTTCGGCTGCGCATATCGACTTTATATTTACAAGGTTTGCAAAAAAAAAGTGGGGTGGGCGCTTACAAGAGATGGGAACTTAGCGGAATGAATATGTCACATAATAAACATATTCATATAGCGCTTCACCCACTCAGGCTCAAAGCGCTTCACAAGTGAGAAGAAGAAACAAACAACTTAGGAGACATTAAAAATGTTGGTCCCAAGTGGGATTTGAAATTATTCAAAGTTGATGAATTACAAAGATTAAGTGGAAGGCTGAGAATGATTAATGGCAAAAACCAAAAAACGCAAAAAAAGATCAGTTGCCATAGGTGACCCGGGGATCTGGGGACATGGCAGGAGCTTACACTTTTGGGAGCGTAACCAGCCGGGTCACGTAAGGATGGGTTAGATCCATGATCGTAAGGAATTTATGCCCATTTGAACCCCATGAATGAAATAGCATGATTTTAAAAAGAACCCGAGACTAGGCTGGGAGCTAATGTAGGGATTTGAGCAAGGTAGGGACGTGGCTTTGTTTGGGGCACCAGGTTACCAATATGCGCGGGTTGTGTTAAGGAAACCTTCTGAATAGCGTTTTTAAATGTGGAAGAGGTGCCAGCCAAGAGAGAGTTACAAGTTCTACCTTAGAGGTAAAAGGGCATGGGCAACTGATTTGGCAGCTCTTCCGGGAGAGGGAAAGGACGGATTCTACCAATATGTCTGACATTACCATGGGCAAGGTGGGAAGAACAAAACATCTTTAACATGGGCAGCATATTCAAGACTCTTATCAAAGAATAACACCCCGGGTCCGTACTTTTCGGACTGGGTAATGCGCTCCCCGCCAATGTGAAGAGTGAGGTCTCGGGAACGGGGTGTATTTGCTACAAAATATGATGAAATTATAGGTTTCGACTTCAATTTGTTACAAAACAACCATTCAGTTACCCGGTCTAGACACAACTCAATTAAGTGCCCCACAGGACTCAAGCAGATCCGATGGATGACAAGAAGTATACACCTGCGTGTCATTGGCTTGTAGGTGGTAATGATACCACATCAATGTAGCACATGGGGACCTTGCTTAATGACCCCTGGAGTGACCGTTTTGATTGTTATTCCTGCAAGACAAAAACGAAGCAAAGTATCAGGCATAAGATAAAGATCACGCCGATAGAGGAAGATATTGGGTGGCCAATTGGGATATGGTAGACACTGCCAGAATGGTACTAATAGGCCATACCAAGGGGCACCCCTTTGTAGGTTTGACATATGGAGTGCCCCACCCCAGTCATCGTCAACCAAAATCAAGCACACCAAATGGGTGATGAGTTACTACCCGAATGTAAATGATGACCAGGATTCCAGATACCAGCACATACATCTTATGCAATAAGTTCACAAAGTAGAATCGTACACGTCCTTCATTCAGTAGTAACCCTTTTATGACAGTCGCGGACACATTAGGCACCATATCCTACTACCCTAGCCTATACTTCTACAACCGTGGAAGAAAAAAACACCACTCGTAGCACAATAAGCTGACAATCCAGCTGTCGGGGTTCAATTATTCACCTGAAAGTGTGGCAATGATACAGCGGTTAGAATTCCCTGAAGTGTTAGTAAAATCAAATGCAAGCGTGACCGCAGAGACCAAATGTCCAAATAAGTGTTAATTACCTCTTTCGTGGCTAGTGTCATCAGTCTGCTGCCTGAGCCTCCCAGGGCATCTTGAATCACCTCTTCAAATGGGAGGAGCACAAAAATGAATGCTTGATTTATCCAGTAAAATTGGGGTTGCGATTTGTTGATAGCAAGTCATTATGTAGTAAATTGTCAAAACAATAGTTCAGTTGTGAAATCTAAGCCATCTCAAAAGAAATTTTAACAATAAAGTTACACACACATGCACTGCCACTTTGATGTCTAAGTGTGATGTAATTGAAAGACCTTGGTGGCATGTTAGGCTATCTATCAGCATATGATACAAAACCGCAATCTAATGGTAATACCTCCAAATTAGAGCCCATGGTCATGTAGCAAGGTTTTCCTTTAAATTAGCACGAGTGAAAAGAGGACGCATATCAAACCCAGGAGGTTCTAAGCATGTTGACCCTTGCCTTATGTCAGTTATTCTTATTCTATCTAAATCTACAGCGTGTTTCCCCCCAGCCTTTTTCATCCCATTTCCCCCTTTGCCGTTGCTTGCCTCTCTGGCATAACTAGCCTTTCCCCCTCACAGAAAAGGCAGTATGTGTAAGAGTGGAAGTTTTAAGTCAACCTGGACAGTCTTGAAAGTCTATTCAAGAGAAAATTGTAGAGTGGATACCTGGTTTACACTGAAGCAAGAAACACTGGAGAAACGATAGGCTGCCAATGACGCAGAAATTTCCAGCGTTCCAACTGGATAATATTTATATATAAATAGATATATATATTGTTTTCCGCCGCTCTACAAACCCCGCTCCTCTCCCATTAATCTGTAATCTGGAAGTTAGTCACCTTCAAAATTCCCTGGAAAAACATTTTCAACTTGGATGGATACTACTTTTCCCCTGAAATCTCGAAATTTCCCCCCAGGGGAAATTTCTAGAGGAACATTGGGATTTTTATATGTTGGAGGGGAGAGAAAAATCGATAGCAGAAAGACAGAAACAGTTCTCCACATCTTCAAAAGTTTTCATTCAGACCCATTTAAGTTTGTTTGTTTTCAAGGTTTCAAGGTTTGTGTTTTGCATTGACTTTGTCATACGGGCACCCCCCTCCCGCCCCCACCCGGCATAACTGATGGTGCCCTATCGGCATTTTCAGATCGCTGAATTATTGGTGTGGGGGTTCAGACTTTTCATGATGTATGAGCCACCATGCTCAGTAACTAAAGCTTGTGTTGTTTTGAATCATGCCTGGCATAAATGCCTACAATGTACGATAGTTACACTCATATTGACTTCCGCTTTGTATTCGACAGCTCTAAATCAGCCCCTTCGCAGAATTTGAGGATAGACATCACATATCAGCAGCCTTTGAAACGTGCTGGACGTCTTCAAGCCTTCCATTAAGCGGCCAATGCCCAGGAGACAGTAATTACACTTTTAGCTCCTGGTCCTGGTGGTTTTGGTGGAACCGCGCTGTTTTTCTCCAGGACCAAGACCATTTTGTTAAAATATGTATGAATGGATTTTTATGATGGCGGTTTGATAGTACGATTATGTATGTCAAAACATACTGTCACAATCGCTCAAGTGTTTTTGTTAATATAATGACAGTGAAGTCGCTGATGGAAGTAAGCACTGAGCAGTAGGCCTCCCAGTGTACTACCATTTATGTCACTCACTGACATTAGCTCATTGCCAACCCTATTTTTTTCTGCAGGCCCTTGATGAAAATAGATGTATGAAAGTGTTTTGTTCTCTCTTTTGATTTACTCAACTGTGCATTTGCCCCCCCCCCCCCATGGCCCCATCCCCCCACCCCTCTGACTCCCTCAAATTACATAAACCTAGTACATCAGGCTATCACGATCACGGTGGGATAATTAAGAAGAAATTTCCCCATCCCCAAGAGCCAAAATATTAGTGACAGTCCTTCAATCCTCAGCCAGTATTTGCTATATTATGTTCAACTCTTTTTGTGGTGCAGTATATGCAGCACGGCTCAATTGACTATTTTCCCCCCAATAGACCTGGCGCCCTGATAGACAGTCACCTGTTGAAAAACCCCTGAGTGATCGGTGGATGAAATTTACTTACGAACGTTTTCTCAATGAAACAGGTTCACACATGGCTCATTGATAACTAACAAGAAGTACATGGATCTATCCATGTGTGACTCACTCCCCCAACACACTGTATATAGTACTGTATTGTTGCTCATGGGTGGCACTGGACAGATATTGGTTCAAATAAACCAAAACTATAATCAACTGTATTTTGCTGACTGGATAGAGGAAATCTACTTTCTCTCTGCAGCAGGCATATGCATGTCAATTTATTCTTGTTCTGAAGTATTCAGTAATCTTGTCCATGAGCTATCTGTCATTTAAACAAAATTTTTTTGATGCTTGGGAGTGAAGGATTTATAGCTTGATCGCAAATTTGTGAGGTTTGCAAAAAAAAGGTATATCCAATTACACCTGTAAGCATATTCAACGAACTTAGGCTATACATGCAATCTCCCGAAATTTTTGCTCATAATTTCCTTTGATTCTAGGGGGTTTTTATATTTGGTTTTGGCACACAAAACACCTTCAGTCCTGCCCTCATACCTTATTTTTGAAATTCCATTAATTGTAAGTGTTTAATCCGGCAGTATTTATACTTCAATTCTTTATGCTAATTTTACTACTATATCTGAAAATTCCAGCAAATCTGGTTTTGCTGTCACTCGCCGCGGCCGCGCGCGCCGCATACCTCATACCACAGGTTCCGCCATGCAGTAGTTTTTTGGAAATTTGTGGTGGGTGCTGGGGCCTCACGGGACGGCACTGGCATGAAAAATTATTCTTTTGCACCAACTGGAAGAATGATTCGACTTGTGTTTTGGAATATTTCAAAACACATATAATGCAACCTTCCTTCCCGTGCGCATGCAACTTTTCCTGTGAACTATCATCAGAGATAATTTATGTTTCAATTAGCGAAGCAGCAATGAGTTTCAGTTGTTACTGTCTAGTCCGCAAACATCGTTTACAATCAACTAAAACTAGACTCTCGTACGATCGAGCATTTGCAACAGCTTTGATTAAGAAGCCATGCCAGATTAATAGTCGGTACCAGATTCTGCACCGTATTAACCAGGTGTGCCAGACTGCCTATAGTTTTTGCAATTATCGTGAGTGGAACGATGCAGTATAATGGCATGATCGCGAACACGTGCATGATTGTTCATGTGATACGATCCCCCCGATTGTCCGCATATTTTCTGTATGCAGTGGACGCTCGGTATCCAATTGAAAAAAAACTTCAGGCTGCCTGATTACGAAACTCAGAGGAGTAGATTATTAACGCTGAGAGTAATTTATTAGTTGCTATTCCGATCATTTGACCGGGCGCGTTGCGAAAATACGGTGTCGTCTGGGCATGCAAGAAAGGAGCCACACCAGCGTAAAATTACAAGGAACCATCGGGTAAAAGCGACTGGCGCCCGGTTATGGGACCAGCCTTGACGTGTTGTACCAACTTGGTGAGGAATCATAGAAAACCTGTATGCTGTCCATAGGTTTGTGTACAACTGACTGCAGGCACTCACGAAGTAGAAAGAGAAGTGTTGTAGCAATCTTGCTAATTTGAGGAGCATCGCGCGATGCTACGACAGCTATTTCACATGCTACACATATTACTTATCGTTTCACAGATAGCTTATTGCTTTTTGCCGTGTGCTCATCACAAAATGATTATGTGTGCTTCTATCATGTCTGGTTCTATATTTTCGAGATTGAACCTTGCTCCATATGTGAATTTACTTGTTTTTAACAAATGCAGAGATGATAGCCTGGTTCTCTCTTTAATCAGCCTACACTTTACACTTAGCCCCCCTCCCTTACCCGGAAGAAAACTCACAGTACCCAGGTCTCCTGATGGTCGTGCTCTTCCTCCAAATACCAAATTCCGCAATGCCACATTATTGTTAAATGTCAACACCGGCATTGATGAGTGCATACACAATCTTCTAAATTATGCAAACAATAATCTATATGATTCATTATTCACGCACCTTACTATCACCGAACCTCATGCACTAGAGGGACTTGATGCGGCCGAGTACTTGCGCCTCAGCCGGTTCCGCTCTCGCTGCTCAAATCTGGCCAAGTGGCATCAAAATGAGGGAAAGATGGGAGTAGATGGAGCCATTCCAATTATAATGAGAGTAAGTATTTCAAGAGACTGATGACCAAGGCCCCACCAACTCCTATTTCACAGATGAATATAAGAAACAAAGAAACCACAACCACCCCCCCCCCCCACCCCTTATGAAGGATTGAAGCGTTTGTTGTCAATTAACTTGGTATCACTCAGTTATGTCCATTTACATATACACAGTCATATCATTTCGTAGGCCCCCCACTCCCGGACCCCAGGGCAATAAATACCCAACTTCCATTGACCCAGTTTTTGACTGGACATTGTGTTCCCAATTGCATATAAAACGGACATACCATTCTCTCGAATCCCCACACCCCTGATTCCAACAAATCCCCTTTAACATTGTTTTTTACGAAATTTTAACTGATGTATTATCTATTGCCTAATAAAGTGACCAATGGCTTGAAACCCAAGGTCATGTGAAGTGGAATGACTTCTGGTACTTTTTAATGATTACATCATGGCAGTCATAACGGTCATTTTCGCGCCATATTCAGTTGATTGCAGGGTGCCAATAAGACAAATCCGCTAGTGCGGGATTCCCCTTTTGAAGTCACGACTAATTGTAAATATATTGGTCAATCACTATTCACATACCAGACCATTCTACGTTATTTGTTTTAGAGGAGAATCTGCTATTATCGATCGTCAAGTTAAAGTGAAGTATTGACCATGCTTAAGGCCAAAGGCCATTGACCCCAATGGACAATTATTCAGCCCAGTAGAGCATTTGGGACTATGGGGGTGCGGGTTAAACGCCCGCTTCACACCATCTCGATACCCTGGTTCTTGATAACACGGACTGATATTTAGTTAATCCAACTTTCACAGTTTTGTGGTTGCCAGGTTCTTCCAAACATATACTCTTCCTTTATGGTTGGTAGGGTAACTGAAACCTTCAACAGATCCAAGCTCCATCCATTGGTGCCTTGCTGTTATGGTATCCAGGAATGTTATGTAGTCGACACTTCACGAAGACTCTATGGAAGGAAAGGATTGATTATAATGTGCTATGGAATATAATTAATTTAGCATGTTGATACACTGTTCGTGTTACACTATGGCCAGTTGTCAGATGACAAAAGGTTTTTGGGCCTTGCTGTGAGCTCTGCTCCCGGCATAAACGGTGTGTTCATGGATCAGCAGGAAAATTTGACCAGACACTTCACAAAGAACTCTATGTTGACACTTTATAAACACAACTGGATCACTTGAGTCAAAGTCAACTATGGGCTCCCCAAACATGGTCAGATACAGATAATCATAGTCTTTTATGCCGCGTTATATAGTTAGGATCACATGCTGTACAGCTTTCTAATTGGGGAGGACTAAAAAGCACAGAAGCAAGTGTTTTTTTTCCTTCATATTTTTGGCAGCAAGTCACACTGCCATTTTTTGTCAAACTTTCAAAATTTGAGTGAGTCAGTTAGGCCTACCCTGGGCTATATTTTCAATGTGAATCTTGAAATAAAAATCTCTTTTTAACAATAACCCTTGCTTCCAAAATGCCCACTCTGCGCAAATTGAAAGCTCACTGCTCAAAATCATCATAGTGACCTTACAAAACACTGATCAGAAGATTGATACAAAGGGGGTGGAACTTATATTATATGATATCTAAACCAGGAAGGCAGATACTCGAAGAAGAGTGTCAGCATGTAGCCACTCTTTTTATCCAATGCAAAAAATGTGAGAATGTCCAGTATGCTGGTATCAGGTACAGTGGATCAAAATTGCGAATCAGGTGGTGCAACAATTTGGCTGTAACGTGGAACACAACAAGTGAACGTGTCATGATCTCAAAAAAGTGCCCAGGTCGCTGGAAATAGTGCATGCTGGTCCTTGTCCAACAAAACAAAGCCACGTGACAGATGGCACCAGGTCACAAACAGTAAAATGTCTATGTGGTTTTTTTAACATACCCATACATACTACTACCAACATGTCTTTTTTCTGGACATTGTTTAGACAAAGGGGTCTTCATTATCAGGTCCCGATATTCATAAATAGAGTCCATTTTTCAGAAATGGCTAAGTCCTGAGTGAGATGAGAAGTGACACACATTTGAATATTTATACCAAACTTACTCAGGTGGATGTGGTTTATTCCTTCTTGTGGGCGACACTGGCCTCATTTTGGCTGCACCTGTCGGTTCATGTGATGTTTTGGCATAGGAACGCTCGTGCATACTCGTTTTGTTTTACGTCAGGTGTCCTCCTGGTCCCACTCTCTGACCGCCTCTTCCCCAGGTCCCGGCTGAGCATTTCCTCGACCAATGACAACTCATCGAGCATGGCATCGGTCTTCAACCATGCCGGTACCTGTACCAAGATGCTGGGTAGCTGACTTCGATCGCAGTTTAGAGGCGGGTTGCCATAAACCAGAGCAGTATGTGGCCAGTTCGCCATTTCTTAGGGCTGGGGGAATTAAGACCAAAACTAATATTCTGACCCATACCATAACAAACAATTTCTGATTGAAATCCCGTTTTTCTTTTTCCACTTAAAAATTGTGCAATCACATTTTGGTTTTTGGCCCAAAACAACATTCCCATGGAGTCTAGTCCTTCACTTTTATCATGGTAGGTGCGTTACGACGGACGATCGGAAAAACCCCTCATTTGAGTTAGAGGAATGGTGGTGGGGTGAGCGTAGTAAAGGTTAGCATGTAACCGAATGCATGTAACTTTGTAACATTAGGCCACGGCCCTCTTCGTACCACGCACTGCGTAACTAACACGATCCATCGGGAATTGCTCTTGCAAAGTAGGCCCACAAACAGCCACACTGGGACTGACCCTGAGTGAGGATAGCGACTAGTTTTTTTAACAACACTTAGCCTACCAATTGGAACGTGAAGTTAATCGTTGCTGACTGTGGTGCATTGGGAACCATCGCACGACGCAATCTGGGCCTTCATCAGTCTTCCATGGTGGTAATAGAGGGTCGGTGTTCCGCGAAAATTACTGTGGCGTGTGCACTGGCTTTTGTTTCCTTATAGGGGTTGAGTATACCGTTATTAATTTCTCGATACAACATTGTATGTCCATGGGACCGATTAAGACAACTTTCCGGACAACATTTCATTCCTTTTTTCTATACATAGAGATCTCCGGGGGGGGGTTCAACGTACCTAACCCCTAGAGATTAATACTAGTCCGTATTTCAACCTTCGACCTAAATTTTTCTACACATATCTTTGAAATCAGTTGCTTTAGACTTTTGCATGTTTTTGTGAGTTTGTTGTTCCCAAGCAACCAAACGCAAATCAACTCACGAAGATTTGGTGTTCCACAGCAAAATTCCCAATCATATACCCTCCTTTTGTCTTGTATTGTAATTGTATAGTGCGAAATGGCAAAGGCAGTTCGCCAACCCATCGACAGTTTTATATTTCGTAATGAGGCCTATATCACTTCAATGAACATAAAATGGTTTATTGCAAGGCCGCACACAGCTGGCACCCGGAGCGGCGCCAGGGTGCCCGAAGAGGAGGCCGGAGTTACCCGACGGGTGATCCAAATGTCCCCGATGAAAATCAGCAGTATCGTTCAACCATAGTGCCCTCACCTACCTAGCATAGGCGGCGCAAGCGGAGGAAGGGGGGGGGACGTGCCCCCCAAAATTAGAATTCCCCCCCCCCCCCTAAAATTTTTTTTTGGGGGGGGGACCAAATGAAATTGAAAATTAACACCAGACATCGACAGAATTACCTAAAAATCAAAATATAAAAAACTATCATTACGATCGCGGAACATGAGGAAATATATAGACAATTATAGATTATAAAAGGCCGAAATAAATGTGAAACTAGTAATCTTTTTAAGCTTAACAACAAATGTTGCCGTACCGGATCCGTTGCCGCCTGGTCTGCGATTTCGCGCTTTGTAGCGAAATTTTTATCGAATGGGAAATCTTACCTCCGCGTGTAGAGAATGAAAGAACTAGAACAAGAAGGACAAACAAATCAAAGCAGCATTTTGCAAAATTACAAGGATGACCGACTGACTGTAATGCTAGTTCTTTGACTATGCCTACTAGATTATTCAAAAGATGGTAAATAATCACCGCTGTATGTACAAGGCCACAATACTCGGCAACAAAAAGTGGGACATTTGAAAAAAAAATAGTCCTAGATTAAAAAATAGAAAAGTGAGCTTGCATTTTTGTTCAGTTGATGATTGAAAGAAGACAATACCCAAAATGACATTCTGTTAATGACTTATCATTATATCTTTGCAGTAATGGCTTAGTGTACGTACGTTTCAAATAAAACAGACCACCAAAAAGCCCATGATTATGATCAAACTGTTATAGTAAAATTGCTATTAAATTTGCTCACAGATATGTTGAGATACAACAATACATTTTAGTTTGAACCTCGATCCCTTGTTCGTTAAAACAACTTCATCACCAAGGGGAAAGAGTAACGTTACGTTAGGTCCAAGACACCACTGTTAGTGGTCTTCTAAACGTACGTAATAATTTTCACGTAGTTGGTCAACTATTGTAAAATGAGAGGAAACCAAAGTGTTAAAACATGCTAAATATTCCAGGTTTGGTGCGTCCCACCTCGGGAGTCGACCTAAACCCGAAACAGACTGCAAGTCCGATACGCGATACCCACGTGACCACAGTGGACGGCCCAAGGGGGCGGGGAAAGAGGCTACCTGGCCTTTGAGTAAAAGACAGAAAAGAAATGTATCAGTGTGCATACTAAGATGATTTACGAGTCTCCACACATGGTATTTTTTATTACACTCTCTACTCTGGCTTGTTTGCGTGAGATCCAGGGGTCTAACGAACGATCTTGGGGGGATCGAAGAGGAAAGCAATAGGCGTACGGGGCCACTTCAATTTGGGAGCAAAAAACTTGTACCCGAATTTTACAGTCATCTTGGAACCACGGCGCGCGCGAAGCGCGCCGAAAAAAAATTGCATGTTTCCCGGGCATTTTATCGAAAAAGTCTGCAAACAACTCAGGCATTTTATTCAAGTTGCCTTTTTTCACATGCTTCCCAGATTGGCCACGAATTTTGCCAGAAATTTTTAAATACTCAGAAAATTGTGGGCGGGGGACGGCCCAGCTCTGCCCCCAAGGCTTCTGAATTAAACGAGTGAACGAAAATGATTCAGCATTACATTGCATATTGAGCCTACAACGCCGGAAGAAAACGCCATTGAGACGCGCGGGAAACACTTGAAAAATTAGGCACTTCTGGCTATTTTCGATTAAAATTCGCGAACTCGGTAGAAGACATTGGGTAATCCTTAAATTTCGGCCCGTGGTCGGTGTCCAGAGTCTGAACCTGGGGTCCGCACCTGGAATTACTGGACATAAGAAATTTCCAACGCGATTTTGTTTGGTTAGACAAAAATTGAATCAGTTTAGAGGGATACAAAATCGGGCATGGGCATATTATTTTAATTACGGTCCGGAAAAGTGGGGGGGGGGGAGCAAACGATACGATATCCCCCCCCCCTTTTGAAAGTGGGCGGGGACATGTCCCCCCCGTCCCCCACCTGTTGACGCCCATGAATCCCGAACAAACTTGAACATTTGCATGAATGAAAACAAGGTACATTGAATAACCCCATGACCGTGGCAATGGCGGAGGCGTGCCAGGAGTCTCCCCAACGAAATTATTATTGAAATGATGCTCTATTAGGCAAATTAAACATGTTGAACGACGTTGAGTGATTCAAATCCATCCAAGATCCATAAAATTAATTTAACAAATAAAATTTTTTATTTTAATTTTATAATTAAAATATATTATATATATATATATATATATATATATAATATAGATATAATATATATATATATATAATATATATATATATATAATAATATTAGATATATAGGATATATATATATATATTAGATATATATATATAGATATAATTATATATATAAGATATATATATATTATTATATAGATATTATATATATCATGCACCACCATGACACTTTGGGCCGCCCTGTGGCTTGGTAAAAATAATGTTTACCCTACTAATTTCAGGTATTCCAAAAATAAAAAGTGACCATGAGCAATTTCTGGACTTGCGGTATCACGCTCTGCCAAAATTGAAGAACAAATAATACGGAGGATTCGCTACGATAACTCCCGGAATGCAGTAATGCTCCTATCGTACGGTTAGACCTACTCGACTCCGGCAGCCCCACAATGGTTAGTAGCATGGGGGCTGCCGGAGTCGAGTAGGCCTAGAGTGTACAGGAAACGGGTACAACCGTTTTGTTGTGCACTGCACGTAGCGCGCATGCCAAGCTGCGTTCAGATATGTACGTACCACTTGAGAATGTAGTAGTAAGTAGTAGTGAGTTCGGCAGTTACGACATGGTTCGACCACTGAGCGGGGTAACTGGTAACGTCAAATGTTAATTAACTGAATAGACGCCTAATGCTCCAGTCTAAGGGGCAATTGAGATTCCGTGTGCAGCTTTCCTTTTTCCTTAGATTTGGGTACTAGTGTTTGATACCCATGATTATTGGTTTTAGCCAGACACCTTCGTCACTCCGTACTGGGGTACACATCCCCCCATTCATTTGTATGTTTCATGATGTTTTTTTTTTTCATACAATTTCCGCAGATCCCTCAATGGACTATTTCGGGCCCCTCTTACGTATAGGCTTTCTTATTTTTGTAGGCCTCTTAATAATGACATTTTCAAAGTATCTATTACTTCAGGTTTACTTGAGTACCTTGGGTAAGAAAGTTAATTCGTTTGTCGCGGAAATCTAAAAAAAAAGGGGACATGAAATCAAATTTTTAGGAGTGTCAGTTACTGCCGAAATTTGCACGAAAGGGAGCTTTCCTGGCGATCTGGAGGGGTCTGTCCGCTTAGATGGGAGGCCACCACAATGATTAGCCCCACCAAGATTCTCTTCCCCCACGTCCCCGAATCCAACCCAACGTAATGAGTTCGCCATATTGAGGGACACAATTGAATGACTTCCAATGCCCCGCGAAATCTTGTTGAAAAGTTTGGAGGAATGGAGGAGACCATATTCACCAAGTTTGTTGACAAAATCCGGCGAAATTTGAAATTTGATAAATTATTGCTTTTTTGGAAATGGACAACCTAATTAGCATATTTAAATACTAATTACTTCATCTACCTCATAGCCACACTATGTGCCAACCGAATAACCATAGCACCTACGGTTCATCTGTAATCTTGCTAACGAGCCTAAACATTGAACAATAAATAACATGAAAGGCAATTACCTAATTGAGTAGTGACTTTTGTTTAAAAATCCTGCCAACGAGAGAGTGGGATACACACAACACACACGCGCGCGTGCACACGCACGACACAACACACACACACATACAACATGCACACATACTACATACACACACATACGACAAAGTGATCGCGGTTTCTTCCGGTTCGGTGCGAGACAAAAATACAAACGACGCCACTAACAAAATCGACCCGAAATAAAACAAATGGGGATTATGCGCTTTTCTTGCAATCCATACAGCATTTTTTTTTGCAAATTTCCTTGGTCCTACACCCGCCAACCATGCACGTCATACTGTCACTTTTCATGTATTTATTAATTCAGTCATTTATTGCACTATGAGAAATTCATTGTTCAAGGAACCGAAATCCAACGAAGATCATGTGGAGCATAGTGAGTATAGTGTTTGGGAGTCACGCTCGTCCCCCCCCCCACCTCCCCCACATGGATGATGATGGTTCTATAGACAAGCCCTTGTAAACCTGTCTTCATTTGGTAATTTACTATTTTCTTCGCAATAGCAACCATCCCCATTTGAATAAACCCCAGTCATAATTTTATGTTCATCATATTGAAGCAAGATTTCACAATTGGTCTCTCATTGCGAAAACAACGAACAATTTCGCTCATCAAGACTTCCTGTTTACTACTAACTACACGGTACAGCTCCGTGTTGCTTTGTTCTGGGAGTTGGTAGTGCATATTGCGAAATTCCTATGAAGAGGGCATTTTTCCAGCACAGCGCTAGCGAGTTCCAGTTAAAAGCTAGACTTCCGTGGTCCTAGACGTGAAAATAATGTGGCCCAGTGAGTACAGTGTACATTTAGTTATTCTAGTAATCCATTTTCGTTACTGCCCAACCAACTTCCAAGTGAAGCCAACGGGCAGACTGAATTCTGAAAAGAACCGCTGGTGTGGAGAACCTGTGAGTCATACCATTCACGTGATCCAGGTCTTTACCTTCGAATTTATTTGGAAACAGACGCTCATACTGAAACGACCTTGACCTGGATTCCTGTAGTGTAACTTGTGTGAGTGTAGGGCTGTAGGCCACTAGTAAACGTTGTCGTTACGGTTTTTTACTGTTGTTACGTCTGTTCGTGGGTACGTTCCTTGAGGTCCATAGGCCCTACGTATTCTGACCATACTTTCGTGAATATTAGCGTCGCGGAATTGGTATCAATGACGCGCGTCGTATTCTACAGCAAGACGCGCGAACTACCTTTAATGATGCTCAAGATTGCATCAACAACTCCCCAACTTACAGACACTCTGATCGAGCTCTTCCAAAATGGCCAAAAAACAGGTGATATTACTTCTTTCCAATAAGATTTTTCAATTTATGAAGATTAACATTCAAAGAAACGATGGCGTCGAACGCGAGTCTTCTATTTGGAATGCATGCCCAAGCTTCTTGTAATTTACAAGAAAGAATACAAAACGAACATGCAATGTATAGCAGGTCACGTTCGAATTACAGAAATGGAACAATGAACGCAGGACGATAAAATTAAATAGCGCCACCAATCCATTCACCAATACGTATGGCCTTGACAATGTTTTTTATGAAGGGCGAACACCCTTGGTTCCTTTGGCTGCTGGCATCCCCTAAAGCCAGTTTTGACGTTCCTGAGTAGTGGAATTTTCGACAACAAGCTGATAAAGGTAGCAACACGAAGGTAAGATTGAATTATTTACTTTATTTGAAAAAATATTTGGAAACACGTAACATGGATCACGAAATCCGATGCCACCAGTTATACTAAAACTGCCCGGGACTGCCCCACAGGCCCCCTCAACGATTTATGTAGTACTAGTATATAATCTGAAAGGTTCCCACTCTTATTGCCCTTGCCCAACCGTTAGCAGCCTGCAAATATCCGATTGCAAACTCGAATTACGAGCTTATTCAACCATCGTCGGGAACAAGGATTGGCCTCCCTGGAAGATCTGTGTTTGTAACATCGCTCTGCATAGTTTGCCTTTCTCAAAACTCGTCCACAGTCTTGGTGTTTGATAGTGAATTTCTGGTCTCACGACATCTCGGTGGTCCCGTGAAAGTCCAAGTATACACAGTTTTGTTTATTTTTTATTGTGAGGCATATACGCAATCATATTGACTCATCAAGGTGCAGATTCAGACCAATGTCCATCAGCATTTTTTGCTTCCCTGAATTTAGCCGGCTGCAAGGCTGTTTTCTGGTTTCCCCGAAGATGTGCCATCTTTGACTTTCACTGGAACAACCGAGATGCCCTTGAGACTCAGACAATTTTCACCCACACATCAAGACTATGATGATATTTTTGAAGGAAAAATACGCAGGCTGAATTTACAACACTCCCCAGTGATGACACTTTTTTCCTACAAATATGGTGGAATAAGTTCATAATTCGAGTTGAAATCCGATAAACTGCAGGCTGCTTAACTTTTATTCAATGGCAGAAGAGTCGAACCTTCAGTATTCAATATACTATTCTAATAGACGCTGAGGGGGCCTGTGGACTGCCCGGTGGACAAATGACTGCCCGGTAGTTGAAAGGACTGCCCGGGGGGCGTGCTAAAGACTGCCCGTGAAAAAGCTGAAAAGACTGCCCGGTTGCGTTCTAAAGACTGCCCGGGAGCTGGAAAGAGACTGGCCCGGTGCATGCTAAAGACTGCCCGGGAGGCTGAAAAACTGCCGGTGTGTGCTGAAGAACTGCCCGGTGCCTGCCAAAACTGCCGGTAGCCTAAAAGACTGCCCGGTGTGCCTGCTAAGACTGGCCCGGGAGCTGAAAGACTCCCGGTCCTTGGGGCTGAAGACGCCCGGTGCATGCCAAAGGGAAGGCCCGGTTAGTGAAAAGACTTTGCCCGGTGCGTGCCGAAAGACTGCCCAGGGACTGGAAAAAGGACTTGCGGCCGGCCGTGGAAAATGACCTGGCCCGACGTTGTGCATAGACCGTGACGGCCGCTATCTTTGGTTGGGGTATACAAGGCCTTGGAGTGGTTGGAACTTCAATGACCGACAACTGTTCCTTCAAGCTACTCACTCGATTAAAGGAAAAATTGAAGCAGATTGTAAATCAATTTGTTAGTTAGGCTCGGGGCGGATCCCAGATTTTCGGTTAGAGGGGGCGCCAAAAATGATCAACAAAATTTTCGAGAAGACATTGGACGCAGGAGGCCGCGAAAGCCCCCCCAAAGCAGGGGGGAGGGTGCGCTGATTCCCCCTAGATACTGAACTGTTAATTTGATTGAACGCACGTATGCTGTCATGGCGTAATAGCCTGAAGATTTTTTTTAGAAGGTGGCCATGGAGGTGGCCAGGTCTGTAGGTGTGTGAGGGCCAAGGCATATGATATTCATCATGTTTACAATCTAAGCGGGCGCCACCAGGGGGTGGAGCGGAGCGCACCCAAAAATTTTCTGGTCTGAGAGCCCTCCCAGATGCCGGATAACGGCAGTCTCGTGTATTTTGTTGAAAAAACATAACCAAAAAATTATGAAATGATTGTTTCAAGGATTGTGGAGGAACACCTGTTGGTCCCTTAGGATTATCTCCTGGATTTAACACACTTAACGTTATTACTAACTACAATCTTTGCAAGGTAGTGGATCCCAAATATACACATTTTGGTGCCGTTGATGGCCAAAGTCTTCACAAATTTCCACTTGCGGTATGGGAATTTCGCTCTTTCCATAATCGCATTCGTGATGAGTGAAATGAACAAGTGTTGTGGATGAATTGTTGAAGTGAACTTGGATCAGCGCGGTCTATACCACTTGCACCCAACGAGCACAGCATCAGTTGCACAGAGATCACAACGCTAAATGACATGTCAAGCTTCTGGGGGGGGGGGGGGGAGGGGGTGCAAGAAACTAATTGTTTTTGGTGTTCGTAAATATGGGTCATTTTGAGAACGATTGTGAGAAATGTTTTTCCCGCCAACATCGGATTAGCCTCAGAGCTTTCCCCGAATGCCTGATCAGCTGAACCTTTCCTACTGAAGTGGTCAGAAAAATCCGGTGATAAAATGTAGAAGGGGGAAATCCGCAGAGCAACTCATGAAAAAGTATATTTTTCAATTTTGGTGTATGTATATAACACAACACGATCCCACCAACATTCCATGTAGTTTGTCTCTCAATCCCCATGGTATAAAAGGAGTGTGGCACCTTATGCACCTCCTTAGCCCAGGCATAGGATAAAGATTCTTCCAAGAGGGTGAGGTTATTTTTCGTGTGTTGAATCGAGTACAGACGGACCTACCCCTATTCGTGCATGCAAACCGTTAATCCCGCATGAGACATGGTCAAGAATAACTTCTTCGTCTTCTACACAGTAGCTATCGTACTACAAAGGATCCTCGTTGGCAGGGCGGGCCATGGTTTTACAATGGGGGGGAGGGGTAACAAAAACTTGATGATTGACTATCTAAGCGGATCGCCACCACAGGTTGCGCGGAGCGTACCAAGAAAATTTTGGGTTTGGGCCGTCTGAACAGCTCCCAGATGCAGAGATCGCCTCTCTGGGCCGTGTCATCATCGACACTGAAAGCATCTTTGAATTGGCTTTTTTTGTCCTGTCATTTTCTATAATGGGTAATTTTTATTTTAAAATTTTTCTCACTTAATGATGGATAGGGCTATTCCCGACGACGAGGATCGACCGCATAGCAGTCAATAACTGATAGCATTCACAAAAAAAACATCGATCGTGACCGTAGGCCTTCAGTTACAAGTGCGCCTATGCGGCAAAGCGTAATATTGTACTGAACTTTTGACTGCCGAGTTGTGGTGGGAATGACACACCACTGGAGTAAATAGCCGACTGGGGTGGCCGGAAAATTCGTCCCCCAGCCGAATACGATGAACGCCTCTCTTTGAAGTCGACAGCCCCAACGTTACAAGTAGATAATACTTGTCATACAATCGGGTCAAATGAAATTGACGAAGAAAACACGGACGGGGCGAAGCGCGCGAAAATTTTTGATTCTGATTTTTCTACTTACATAAGTTTAAGAAACTATCACCACAACAATTTTTTATTTTTTTCACGGAGGATTTGATTAGGGAACGTCCCCCCCTCCATCTTTGAGATTTGTTCGAATCCAACCAACTTGCTTCGTACAAGTCGATCATGCGGGCATATAATAGGATCAATCAATAGATGCAGAAACACAAGCATGCGCGCGAGCGCGTGAAAATTTCTGGGTTTTTGATTTACTTAAGTGTTAAAACTATCACCACAACCTTTCATTTGGGGATTTGGTGCCATCCCCCCCCCCCCCCCTCCCTCCTACGAAGATTTTGTTCGAATCCGCGAACTTCGTGTTGGTACATTAGATTGATTCGTGGTATATAAATCGGATCAAATGAAAATTGACCGAAGGTAACACAGCCAGGCTCGCGGGACGCGCGAAGATTTTTGGGTTTTTCATTTAACCTAATAACTAGGATTTGATTGGGTGAACGTGGCCCCCCATCTGCAGATTGTTTGAATCCTCCGCGTTTGTTTCGACACCACGGCCCCGCCGCGCTTCGAAGAGGCTGCAAAAATTGGGTGTTTCATTTACACAAGATTTAAATACTATCACCACAAATTTTTTCACTTTTTTCCACTTCGGATTTGATTGGGGGAACGTTCTTCCCCCCCCCCCCCCCATCTACGAATCCTTGTCTATCCGACAACCTTGATAGTAGTAGTAGTACCATATTAGACACCTCAACCCCACCCCCTACGAACATAAGTGCGTTAAAACATCCGTTCAAACAATTTTATTTTTCGGCCCAAAGACCCATAGCCCCTGCTCGTGGGACATTTACCTACCCACGCGTTACGACATAACAATGTAGCTAAAAACAGGGTGCGTCGATCCGTTTTTGAAAGTGGGGGGGGGACACATCAATGCAAATGACCATCTAACAGCGAAGCGCCACCATCGGTTGGCGCGTATCGTACCGTTAAATTTCAAGATTCTCATACCCTCCAGATCGACGGATGCACTTGCCAGTCTTCATAGCCCCATCTACATTGTGATTTGAGTAAAAGACACACTAACAAGTTGTCATTGTGCATACTCAGATGATTTACCGAATATCACACATGGACGGTATTTTTTTTATTACCTTTCTACTCTGGCTTTGTGTTTTCGTGGATTGTCCCATGGTCCACCGAACAGTTCCTGGTGGGATCGAGGGAAAAGCCATGGGCGTACGGGACATTCCAATTCAGGGAGCAGAACATTTTACCCGAATTTTACAAAGTCCGTCATCGAGAACTGCTGGCGCGCGCGTCCTTCCGCAAGGCTCCTGAAATATAAATTCGAGTGAACAAACTTATTTCGAAGCATTACACATCGCTATTTTGGCCTACAAACTGTCTGAATTAAAACGCGACATTCCCCAAAAAAACAATTATGCACTTTTTTGGCCATTCGATTTCAAAAATTCGAGAATTCATTATGGAGTCCGCACCTGGAATTAGTGGACTTAAGATAATTTCCAGCGCGATTTTCGTTTGGTTATACGAAAATTGAAAAATCAGGTTTAGAGTGATAACAAAACTTGGCATGGTGCCTATTATTTTGTCTTACGGTCCTGAAAAAGTGGGGGTAGGGTCAAACGATATGATATCCCCCCACTTTTGAAGAGGGGGGGACATGTCCCGCCCCCCCCCCACCTGTTTGACGCCCATCAAAGATATGTTTGTTTCCGCACGCACAACATTCAAAGCGCGTTGGCGCTCTAAACGTGGGGAAAACACCACTATGTTCTTCGCATATCATTATTCACTGGACAAAGCGCAACCTCGCCATAACTAATAGGAGAGTTTTTCCCGTGCCTAGATACGCGATAGCCTTTGAGGAGCTAAAGAATACTCACAATGCAACCATCCGAATCGTGTTGCTTCTTCTTCTGACGGTGGGACATATGGCGATGGGCTTGTGTCAACTGTAACTCAATCAACGGCTCAGGCCGTCAAAAAAAAAAGAAACCCCTCGGATTTTTTAGGGGGGCACACGCCGGTTGCGCCCCCGTCTGGATTTGCGCCGAAGGCTTAAGTGGTTTGTTTGGACCACGAAAGCTGTTTTGTTTTCCTCGCTAGTTCACTCGTTTCAATGGGTGAAAAATGATTATAATTTTGTCTGGATAAATATAAGCGAAAAAGGGGCGTAACTTGGCACGGGTGGGGATGGCGTGGTTCCCCCCCCCCTATTTAGAACAAATATCCGCTCTTGCATACTCTACAATAGGTCCCACAACTTGCGGTCGGCACGCCACTATCCCGCTCGCCCTGGCCGCGAGTTCATTAGTCCCATTACACCTATACGGCCCCAACAATCTAACCGTATAGGCCTACATGTACATTTCCATGACATCTCTGTCTCTTTAGGACGTGTTGTCATGAACTTTTTCTACACAGTATTTTGGCCATCACATCAACACCGTATGTATTAACTCTAAAGATTGTTTCACAACTGAAAACACACTCGGCCTAAGGGTGAGTACTTCAGTATTGTGACACTGCTCGACAGTGGCGTAGATTTTGGTGTGTTGCTTGGAGATGGTGACTGTTACGAATATTACTACGCGGAGCGCCACCATTGGTTTTGTCGCTACCTAGGCGAACATTTTTTGGCTTTCAAGACATATCAATTTTTGGAAAAAAGCACTTGCTGGGTGTTTTGAGCTGCATTCGCTCCAGCCTTGAAAAATTATCGCATATCTGCAGTTTCTAATTTAATTAGAAAAAATGAATCTAATAGTATAGTCCTATAGAAATGTACACTATCCGATGAGTCGAGATTATACATCTGCATCCTCAATTCATTCCATTTCATCTGCCCCCTTCACATCGCAAGTTCAATTGGTCCACCGTATCACTGTGATAGAAAATGTGTGCTTTTTTTTGGGCCTTTGATTTTTGAAAAGTCTAAAGCCCGCATTTTTTTTTAAGGAAATTCTGTCATTTTTTTGCAGATTGTTTCCCCGTCCAAATTTTTTGTCAAATGTCCACATTGTCCCATAATTGTTTTTTTCTCGCCCTCCGGCCTATTATAAATGCCTCACTCATCACGTGAACTCTCAATACTGATGTGCACTGATAGCTTCCGTCAAGAGCATAACTCAGGGCTTTCAAGGCCCAGTCTGCTCAACAATCGGATTTGAAGGATACGACACTCTAGCCATTAGTTATGTGCAGGGTTAGATGAAAGAGCGGTTGGATCCAGCATATTATAGTGGGGAAAAACTGAATCGTGTCCCCAACCAAATTCTCATTGTGGCCTTCCACTATACTCACCGCAGTTTTGTACTTAGATGGCCTAGGGAAAACAAGGCATATTGTCAATTTCTCACGAATTGATTGTGCATGAGCCTACTGTATTAAACATCTAACGGAAAAGATAGGATAACGCGCGCGCAGCGCGATTTCTTTTTGCAGTCTGGCCCCTACAAAAATTAGGCAATCCCATTGGAAATACGTGTTACATTAGGTGAATATGCCATCACTGTCCCTTCCTTGCTATAACCCAACCCGCATTTCATTTTCTTTTGGAGATGCATGCCTTATCATTGAGGGCACTGGGGGAGGGGGGGGGTGATTACATAGCCATCCCTAACATCAAATATTGGGGGATTCCCCTTCCCCCCCCCACCGAACGCATTCCAAAGGTATTGGCAAAAGGAGTGTACAGAAAAATGCCTCATTCCATAGTCCCCAAATCCTCAATATTGAGAGCCGGATTATTAAAAGTAAAGGCAAAACGTCGTTCTCGCAGAAGTGCACAATTGTTATGTTCTATTATTCACATTACTTACCTTCGTCGAGTTGATGGGGTTGAGAGATGAAAAGATATCACCAAATCACTGTTTTCATTTTGTTGAATAATCTTCAGCATTCATAAATGCTTTTCGAAGTTAAAATAATGTGCATATTTAATTAGGAATCTGTTCGAAGGGTTTGCAAAATGACAAACCATTAGTATGCCATTATGGGATCTTTTCGATGTCGCGCAATACACATGCACACCTCAGGACTGCAACTCCGTAACAGAAACTCGTATGAACTTCGCGTTTGGACTGCATGCGCATTCAGTTTGTCTCCCACTACTATATTAGCCTCTTTATTAATATATCCCCGACACGTGATAAGTTTTTGGGAGATTATGGTTTCGACCGTAGTGCCCGCCGTCTCCTCCGCCGCCCGCCGAAACGTCCAGGCGTTAGCGCTCTCTACACAATGTCCGTCATAGTAAAATCTTGGATAAGGTCGACATGGGGCTATATCTTAAATATTTGCTTGCCCTTCTTTTCAGGTTTTTCCGCAAAATTTTCCAGTTTGTGCGATTTACACGAACTGTGTCGTGGGTAGTTGTTGTAGGGCCGAAAAACATGTGGCGACAATTTCAACGTAGTCATCCAAAAGAGGTCAAGATTGATTTCTTTGGCCGTAGCCCTATTATGGCATATGTATTTGATATTTCAACTTGTTGGTTTTCATGAAACTTTGGTGAATAGGGCCAACTATCACTGCCAATGAATTTTCCCTAATGTGGCCGAGTCACTGGAGGTCATCTTGCAGGACTTATTTGCATACTAGTTGGCCCAATTAGCATTGCAAAATTTATAAACTTTGTTGGAATTCTCACGAAACCTTGGTGAGTAGGACTTCGACAGTCTCTGATAATTTCTCATTTGCATTGAAATCACTGAAGGTCATATGTGTGTTTAAACGGTATTTGTTTAACGATATAAACATTAATTCAAGATTTTCTCAACTTTTAGGGATTTTTGACAGAAACTCTTTGTGAATAGGACCTACTACCAGTCCTGATAAATTTTCAATAGCATCAAGATCCTGAGGGTACATTTGTGGACTAATTTGCATATTAGTTTCTGATCAGCTCAAAATGATGAGTTTAATACTTTTATTCGCATCCATTGACATGTTCTGGAAATGCCATGCTGCTCTAGAGTGGATCCTCACATGTGTGTAACAATTTTTCATACAAAACCGCCAGTCATTGCAGGTCACTTTCGGGGTCAAAAACTGATTTTTTAGTACTTTTTCGCACTAGCACTGGGTTTGTCATCAATGCAAAATGCTCCTAGGAGGATTTCTCCCATGGAGAGTAAAAAACATTCTCTTAAAACTGTCATATCATTAAAGTCATTCGAGGTCACTTAGGGGTCAAAAACTGATTTTAGTACTTTTTCGGGCAATAGCACTGGTTGTGTTCATCAGAATGCAAAATGCTCCAGGAGTGGATGTATACATGGAGAGGTACAATTTCGTCATAAATTCTGTCATATCATTAAAGGTCATTGCGGGTCACTTAGGAGGTCAAATTGTTTTTTGGGCTATAATCGGAGAAGTGAATTCTGCGAAGACTGGATGGTTTACCATTTGATAGAATTGTTGACTGAACTGTGTGTGACCTATGACCTGATTTTGACCTTTGTCGGGGGGTGGTCATGTGGGTAAGGTGTATCGTGAAAAATTGGGCTTATTTAAGGAGAGAGACGGGCACAAAAAAATAGAAACTGGTTATTTTTGGATATGTGATTGAGCTTTATGTGCTTTAATTGGAGAGAAACACTCCTGCTTCGATGGAACACTTATTTGGTAGTTACAAGGGGGTCAAAGTTCAATTTTATAATCCTTTTCCCGCAATAACATTCTACATGTTCATTGGAAGCAATATGCTTCTATGATTGGATGCATCACATGGAGTGTAACCAATTTTCATAGAAACCGCCATGTCATTGGATGTCATTAAAGGTCCCTTAGGGGTCAAAACTGATTTTAGTACTTATTCTGCATAGCACTGGGTGTGTTCATCAGAATGCAAAATGGCTCCTAGGAGTGGGATGTTAATCACATGGGTCTTCACAAGTTTTCATAAAAACTGTCAAATCCCAATTACAGGTCATTTTCGAGTCATTAGGGGTGTCAAAACTGTTTTTTGGCTATCTCGAGAATTGAATATCTGCGAAGGCTGATGTTTACCATTGTGATATAATTGTTGACCTGCATTGTGTGACCTCAGACCTGAATTTGGACCTCTGTCGGGTGGTCATGTTGTTAACGGTCGAGTCCTTGAATAACATGTGCTTATTTAAAGTCGCCCTTGTCGGGGCTGTAGGCCTATTTTTGATTCCATATTTAGTGAACTATTATATAAGTTTTCAACCATTATTCACATTCCTGTTTCATCAATGGAATATCATTTCTGTCCTATCAATATCAGGATATTTCCCAGAATCTACTTGGTAACTATTGTACACCCTTTTAATGCACTTGTCCATTGTATAGCACTCACCCCCAAGGGGCTGTAGGGGTGCTCATACAATTAACAAGTGCATTATAGGCCTATTGTTGATTCCATATTTGGTAAACAGGTCGTTTTCACTATTAGTCACATTCCTGTTCATCAGAGTGGAATATCAATTTATGTCCTATCAATATCAGGATATTCTCAGAATGATACTCGGTAAAATTGTGCACCCCTTATGCATTGTAACTGTAAGACGCACCCCCCAATTACCCCGGACATGGCGTTTCACGGTGGGTCATGTCAAATTCAAAGTGACTCACATACGGGACACTTTCAATAAATAGTAAGTTACAAAAAAGCTGACTCTGGGGTGCGTCATTTTGGGTCTCTGATTATGTGGAAAATAATAGGACAAGTGGCCTACTGGGTGGGGTCTTTTCAAGGAATTGTAAGTCATTTAAGTAAACTGAGGGGGTGTCAATGTACAATATTTGCCTGACCACCTTTGCATGACTCACCCTGGTCCTGGGTTATAGGGGGTGGTCATACAATGACAGACAGTACATTAAGAACTCTTGAGTTCTATGACCGTCACCTATCTTTTTATGTATCTCTATTGCTGCATTTAATTGACCTGAAGTAAACTTTACCAGCTCTCCCTTGTAGGTAATAAACAATTTAATTGGAATCACACAATCATGATCCAAGAATATTGTCACTATGTAAATGTTCGGTTGATTCCCCCCCAATGGCTTACCAAACAGAAACCCTTTATATTAGTTGTTAAACGAACAGGAAAGTAAATCCCTTGTTTGTATTCATTTTCCGGAGACCATGTGACAATACAAATGATGGCGGCAAGTTCGAAAAGCAACCAAATCAAAATGCTAAGATGGGAAAAATAGATTTTAATAAATATTGCCAGTGGATTTGGCTGTTCCTCATAAATTGACTGTTTGAAATGAAAAAGTCAAGAAACTAACAATTCTTAAAAAGATTTGTTCAGAATGGTTCCTGAAATTATATCTTTATTCATGATTTATTAGAAACACACAGATTTGGTTAACTACTCTCCTAATTTTTCTGAATCTAGCAAAATCACTTGGGTGTCCAACTCCCTTTACATATGAACCATGAAAAATGCTTCTTTCTGGCCCTAAACATGAAACGTAATACCATTAAATGAAGAATTTGTTTGTATCCCTGTCAGAACTGTCAAAATATTCCAGATCAATTCCAAAAACCAATTAAAAAGCTTGTGTGGGGGGTTGATTTAACTTTAATAATAATCTTTTGGGTGTCCCCTTTACATATGGAAACCCTGTATATCAATTTATGAGACCTGTGGATGTTTGTATAATAATATTTTCATATTCAAATAGTACTGTTTGATCAGTAGATGAGGAGGTAGGGAAGAATCACACAAGAAATTCTTCTTGAGTAGAAATTGATTGACCATGGATGAAAACTGATTGTTGGGGCTTGCAATATCCTGTCCATAGGTTGGCCTCCTTCTGTATCATTCTTTGAATGACCCATTACCTGTCCCGTTGTCGCTCACAAGTCTATAGATGTCTTCTTTCTACGTATTGGCCGGTTTCATGTCACCCCCAAATTTCTTAATAAGAGATGCGGGGATATATACGGTCTGGCGGTTTACCCGCCCCAACATTTTCTAGTTCCTCCTGCGGTTGTCCTTCAACGGGTATCGTGACGTCAATCATGTGAGGCTACATAAGTCGGAAATTACTCAAATTATTAATCAATGATAAGAATGAGGCAGTGTTCATGTAAATATAATTGACGAAACATCGCCTATACCGTTCCCGTATTTTTGGTTTTGGGTGTGGATGGTGTTGTCGAAGGTGACCAAAAAGCTAATGCGTAGTACATCATCTGCGCCAGTGCGCCCCAGATTCTCCGCCTGTCAGTGACTCTCAATTGGAGATTCCGTGTTTCGAGAGCCCGCTCTCCTCGCTGCTCCATATTGACGCTTACTAGCTACCGAAGGTTTCAAAATTGGGCCGATGGTTCCTGTATAATCTGCGCGTGTTGATAATGGCGCAAACACCGGTGCGCTCGTTGGGGGGTTCTAGAGATCTCTTCCAATATTCATAACTATACGAGTACAGAGCTAGTATGAAGGAAGGGTATTGTATTCTGCCACCAAGGTTGGTTATGGGTGCGGTCAAAATCACATCAGGTGTGAACCACGGTATGCATACACTTGCCGCAACCTCCTTCATTTATTCTCGCTCCGTTCAATCCCCCAACCCAGGCAATCCATGTATTCGACATGAGACAGTCTGCATGTGCTCGTTAACACTCTCCATTAATCCATACAAGACTGCGTGCGGTAAACTAACAGCATAGTTTTCCCCCCCCGTCTAAGCCACTGTTTTGGTTTTCCCAAGATTGAAACTTGTCTGGATTGGAGGCGCTCCTTAAACACTTCAGTTTACTTCCCGGTTCTCCCCATGTCGCGTATAAATTCGCCGGTCTGCAAGAAATACACAATATACAACAAATTTGAAATTACTTCATGCTACGAACCAAGTGTGCTGTGTAGAGGTAGATAGGGGATCCCGCAAGTGAACCTTATACTTTTTCTACAGATATTGGTCCCCCCCCCCCCCCCCCGCCTCCCACAAGTCTCCTGTAATGAGGATACTGACCCAGATATAGACGGAGCTCTGTATTTTGAAATATGACATACGGATACGAGCCTCCCCTCCTTCGGGCACTCATTGGACGATCCTGTTCATCCTGCTGTGTCTGTACGCGGACCGGTGAATTGGGGTGATTCTGCCCCAATTCGTCGATCCCATGTTTTGGTGGCGCATTTACTAATTTTTTTTTTGCATAAAAAAGGAACACACGTTGCGTGTTGGGTGCCCTTCGAATTGAAGGCGTACAGGGGCCACTCCAAGTTTTAAAGGAACAGGATTTTGTGTTCATGAGTTGCCAGGTAAAATGTTGTTTCAATTAAATCACCACTAGTGTGCGCGATGATTTCACTATCCAACCACTTTGGGGATTTCTCATACAATTGCTGGTCATTCACGCTGTAAGTAAACTACGTTATTTCCCAGCATGCAATTAGAAAGCTGGACCGTAGCTGAAATATTGAGGGGGCGTAGTGTGCTGTGTGAAGGTACTATAGGGGATCCATGTCCACGAGTGAACAATATACTTTTTTCACTCTCAACGACGGAATGCCGTAGGTTCTAATATTGGGCGGGGATGGTGTCCACCCCACCAACATCCCTCTCATGATTGGCTGCCCTTGTTGAATCTAATCAGATGTCCACTCAACCCCGATACCACACATTCGGACGCAATGGGTATTCCTGAACTAAGCTCATACACTTCATAGACAAGACCTTGTCTGGACATATAGTTTACAAAGAACCAACGACTAACATGGAAAGAGGGGGGGGGGGGGATTCCATACACTGTACGAACCGTACACCTAGGTTGTGTGAACCCCGCTCCCAACGTGATATCCCTCCACTGACTGATTATATATAGTACAGTTTAGAATTTCATGAGCTTTGCACGACGACCGAGTAGCTGTACTCCATACACGAATCGGCTGCTGCTACGTTGAATGGTCGCATTTTTTCCGCGTGTGAAGGTGGGTCTCTCTTTGTATTTCGAGCCTATATTTCATCGTATGCCGCACTTTTGTACAGCAGTGTCTAGGCCCATAAATTGTACTTATTTTACTAGTAGGAGAGTGATGTAATAGATAGGGCCCACGTCCCTTCAGGTTACGACACCCCCCCCCCCCCCCCCCAGGCAAGCTCTTGAAGACGCCTGTCTTGCTTTATTATGGATTTGTCCCATTATGGGATTTCAAACCTCTTGTCGATTATAATTACAGACCTTTTTTCCATTGTGACATTGACCATTTTTTCTATTATCATATCAAACCTTTTTTTCCTATTCTGAATAGCGAACTTTCCTAATTGAATATCGGACTTTGTGTCCATAGGAATTCAACCTTTTATCCCCTTATAAATAGAACCTTTTTTCATATTAATGAATCACGAACCTTTTGCTTTATGAGATACCGAACCGTTTTCGCCATTATGATAGGACCTTATGAACCAATGAACATCTTTGCTCATTATGATAACGAACCTTATGAATATCGAACCTGTTGAATACTGACCCTTATGACATGAACCCTTATGATATAGAACCCGTATGACTATCGTGCTGTCACCGTATCGATTCAGACTCCGAGGACCGGGCAACCATCATACTACATGCTCGATCGATCGTCGGCCAGCAGTCTTTTCAACTCTCGTGCAGTCTTTAGCACCCTGGTCATCCTTTGTCCACCGGCAGTCCCGTGGGGGGGGGGGGCCCAGTTTTGTAGACCCTGTGTGTACTTCATGGATAAGGTCGTTAGTCTCGTCGCTTCGACCTTACAAAAACTCTTCTCCGACTGGTCCCCCCCATAGTCCCATAGAACGCCTAGATAATTTGTCAGTTCTCTAGAAAGCGTTCACAATGGAAAAAAAACACCCCTGCAGAATGCACGTTCAAATGGTACAGGAGAGTGGTGTGAAAGTAAATTATGACCGATCCGTACAGCCTGTATATCCCACAAACAACTACATCAACTAAAAAGGACACTTGGCACACAATGTCACC
This sequence comes from Sclerodactyla briareus, assembly GCA_026419785.1. Classification (NCBI taxonomy): domain Eukaryota; kingdom Metazoa; phylum Echinodermata; class Holothuroidea; order Dendrochirotida; family Sclerodactylidae; genus Sclerodactyla; species Sclerodactyla briareus. The sequence goes on along the minus strand of JAODTK010001477.1, from coordinate 626,938 downwards.
CTCTTAGGCTAACTCATAACTGATATATTTTATCCGGTACCCAACTATCCACACACAACTAAGCAAATGCACTAACTACAAATGTAAATGTTCGTATTCATTAGCATTTTCGCAATAGTATGTTGCGTGCATTGTGGGATAGTTGTGATGCAGCTGGTATACTCAGCCCGAGGGCATATCGTGTTAATTATGTATTGGTATCTCCTCATTCGCTGTGTATTTCTCATCAAAATTTAGTATGTGTCCCGTCGATCATTTTTTAAACTCAATGCTGGTTGAAGCTATTGGATCGCATTCACTCTATCTATCTATCCTATCTACATCTATCTATCTATCTATCTATCTATCTATCTTCTATCTATCCAGTGTATAAAAATTGCTTTTTTGACCCCCAAAAAGTCATTCTGTGATGATGTCAACCAACTTGACACACTTTTATTGACCCAAGGGACCTGTTTTGACTTGGGAAGGTCAAGGTCAAGGTCATTAAAGGGGTACTATAGGCCATTCATTATGTGTGAATTTTCAAACTGTATCTCTTCCTACAAATTTCTGTGCAAAGTGCTGATGTTGGTCATAATGATGGTCTCACATGCGTACCTCGCGGGTTCAGGGAATTTTTGGTCCAGGTCCCTTTGGGCCCGAGGTCCATTTTGTTTTGAAATATTACACAATATACTTGGAATGCTTCCTCCCACAATATTCAATTGATGCTCTCCAAAGTTACATGTTGTATGGTCCTTGGGTGGGAGGGCCTAGGGGGTGTTCGGGAATTTTTGGGACTCGAGGCGCAGTTTGGGCCCTTGGCCCATTATGGAATACCCAAAATCTTGTTTTTTTGGTGGGGGGGGTTGTAAAATCTCCTACAATTTTGTTTCACAGTGCTGATGTTCATTCATATGGTGGTCTAATATCTGTACCTCCAGGGCGCCCAGGGATTTGGGTCAACAAAGTCCCAGTGTGGGCCCTGGGGCTCAATGGAATTACGCAAATGCTCTCCGCTACCAAATTTGTTGCACCGTGCTGACATTCTGTCATAATGTAGTTTATCTCCTACATTTTGGGGTGTTCATGAATTTTTGGTCTAAGGTTCCCACTTGGCCCATGGGCCCTTTTTATGAAATTTTCACACAATGGTACTTTGAATGCCTCTCTCCTCCCACAAAGATTATGATGTTGTCCAAGTTACATGTTAGGTCCTTGGATAGAGGGCCAATGGAGGTGCTCGAGGCCATTTGGGCCTAGGGCCCATCATATGAGTACTGCGAAATTTGGTTTCTCCCTACAAATTTTGTTGTCACAGTCCTCATCATGTTCAAGTCTAATGGTGGTCAAATGGCCATATTTATGGTTGCCCAGGAATTTCAGGTCCCAAGGCCCAGTGTGGGCCCCTAGGCCCATCATGTGGAATTATGTCAAAATGTTCCTCCTCTTAACAATTTGTTGCACAGTGCGGACATTGTCATAATGGAAGGTCTGACCGCTGTACCTTTGGTGTTCCGGGATTATTTGGTCCAGGTCCTACAGGGGCGTGATTTTCGTGAAATTTCACCCAATGATACCTGAAATGCATCTCCTCCCCACCACTTCAATGATTTCTTTCAACTTACATGTAATGGTCCTTGTACATGGCCATTGGATGTGTTGGGAATTTGTGACCCCCTATGCCTAATAATGGGAATACTGCGTCTCGTGTCTCCTACAATTCTGTTTGCATAGTGCTGTTGTTCGGTCATAATGGTGGTCCGATAGCTGTACCTTCAGGGTGCCCAGGGATTTAGGACCCAGGCACCAGTGTCCTGTGGGTCCTTATGTGGAATATTTATTGACGCTACAGTGCGACAGACTCTTGGGCATATGAAAATCAATGTTCAAACTTGTAAAAGGGCATAAATAGCCATTGTTTCAAACTGCCCCCCTCCTGGCCCTCATGATCTTTAACATTTATCACATAATTGTACATTCTTCTTGGTACAGTTGTTCGGTTTGAGCTACAGCACCATTGGTGCTTCTAGTTCAAATTCTTGAAGACGGTCAGAGGACAACGCAGTCACGACGGTGTATGGGTACAGTATGTGTGTGACGCTCGATTGTTACATCACTCTACTACACCTTTAATGAATGATGCCATAATTGGTTACTTGGAGTCTTCAATAGTAAGTCTCAAATCCTGGCCCAATCAAGTTGACATTTGGTTTGTAATACATATTTTAGAGGATACTGCAATCCACTGTAGCTTCAAACCCGCTATGCTGGTGAGCTATTGGAATCTGCATGGCACTCTATCTATGTCCTGCCTGTCTGTCCTGGCTGTCTGTCTGTCCTGTCTGTCTGTTCTGCCTGTCTGTCGCTCGAATCGATCGATCAAACTTTACATGTAACGGTCTTGATAGAGGCCATTGTGGGTGTTTGGGATTTGTGCTCAAGGCCCCGTTTTGGCCCTAGGGCCCTGATATGAATCCGCAGAATCTTGTACCTCCTACAATTTTTGTTGCACAATGCTGATGTTCAGTCATAATGGTGGTCCAATTCCAATAATCTTCATGGTGCCAGGAAGTTAGGGGTCCCAAGGCCCACGTGTGTCCCTAGTGCCAACATACAATTGGAATTACACAAAGTGCTTCTCTTCTTACAAATTTTTTTTGCAACAGTGCTGACATGAGTCTAATGATGGTCTAACACCTACCATCTGTAATCAACTCTAAGTTAGACTATCTTGCCGGATGACTGTATTCCTGTATCGTCAAATTAACAATGAAGAAGATTCAATATTCCCCAGAAAGACCTTGATGCTTAAGTTAAAAGGAGCAAGATGGCAGCTGTCTTTTACTCCTCCAAATGCTTATGCTATGAAGGTCACACACAGAAGCCACCCTTTGCAATCATATTACAATATGGGAATTCTGTATCACAAGAAGTAGTTCAATCATCTTACTAGGTGTTTGAACTGAGCAACGACATGAAATGGTCCTCGGCAACTAACCCAGATTACCTCTGAAGCCATAAATTGCTGGGTTCCTCTAAAAGGAACATTTTACAACGCCAGTTCCTGAACTAAGTCCATCGCCTATAAAGCACTGGTTAGACCGCGTCTTGAATATTGTTCTGCTGCTATTTTGTGACCCACCTTACAAATTCCAACATTGATATCTGCAATCGGAAGCATACAACACGAGCGGCCAGATTTCTGTTGAACTACTGCAAGGATTCAAGCATTTTTCCAAAATTCCGCAGGATTTGGAATGGGGAAGCACTATCATTACTTTTCGCAGTCCTCTGGTGGCACCCAGACTTCACCAACAAAACAGACCGGGTACTTTGAGTATAACAGGATAACCACAATAAAGACTGCTACAGGTATTTCCTATACCCGAGATCTATACTTGTTAGACATTACATAAGAAAAAACTCCCCTGTATCAACTCTTTAAATCAAAACTGGGCGCCATTGTCTACAGTGGCTCTCATCTAAACCCATTTTGACTTTGCTATATGGAAACTGCAAAATGCTAATTCTCCTACACAGTTCTGTTGCACAGTGTGATGTCTCGTCTAATGGTGGTCTAATAGCTGTACCTTCATGGTGCCAGGGATTCAGGACCCAAGCCCAGTGTCACCTGTGGCCCTCTGGCCCATTTTTTGATATTTATTTGCTGGCTACTTGCTAATACATCTTGGCCATATGAAGTCATGTCCAAAGTCGTAAGACACAATAATAGGCCATCGTTTCAACTGCCGTCCTGACCTCATGATCTTAACATTTATCTCTAATTGGAATTTCGCTTGTTTCATCTGGGCCCTTTTATAGCTACAGCAACCATCCGTTGCTCTAGTTTTCATGTAACAGGGTAATTTTGGGAAAATTGGAAAACCCAATTGTGAATTTTAGCTTGTTCCACGAGTAACTTGAACCCCACCTGAATGGGAGCTCATACTTGGTATGGGGTCTCCATGATGAATACATGATCCCTTTTGGGGTCAGTCGAAGGTCATTGAGGGTAAGAGAGGTCAAAGTCTGAAAAATATCGTTAACAAGATAAGTCCAGACGGGCCATGGTTTCAGATCAGGCTGAAATCTGGCATGCCTCAAAAGACCTCACATGGAAGGGAGGAAGTTAATATTGCGTTGAGTTCCCCATAATGAGTTATACATGCATCCCTATTGTTGATCTTGTAAGCATGTGAACTTAACAATGCTCAGCTTAATCAAGTCAGGATCAGTCAAGGAGCATGAAGACTCTTAGCTTTTCCTGGTTTCAGGGGGGATGATGGGTGGATTTTTTTTGTTGTAAAATGCATCAAATGGATCCTGTGCCTCTCTCGACAGAGCGTCAGTGAGGAGTTTGTACAGGACATTATTACACACACAGGTAATGAAAATGGTTGTCTCCTATTGCCTTTGTTGTAACGTTTGAGTGAGCTAGCACTGTTGTCGTGAGTGATGGCATTGTTACATTGGATCTTCATTCAGCTAAACCATTAACTTTATACTGACTGCTATGTAAAATTTTTGTAATTGTAAGTTCCTGGTCCTAGAATACAGGGAATGCTGTTGGCCCCCGGGGGCTTCTTCTTGTCCCCAAATAGGTGACTTAGCCCTCTCCCCAACACCTGAGCAAGGTCAATATCTCATGCTAGCTACCCTCTCCCTCATAATGCTCTAATCTGTACTGGATGATATCATTTATGCCATGTTCGTACAAAAAGTCACTTGCCATAGTTGCAACAAAGATTCATGAATGTGTCCCTAGAATGCATGAAATGGCTTAGCTCCCGAGGGATTGAAGCCCCGGGTCCTAAAATGGGACTGAGTGCAGTCCGGCTACCTGTACTCCCTGACAGGAAGAATTCAAAGCAAGTGATGTTCGTCCCAAAATCATTATGAATCACCACGCCCTGTGCATCCACACTTGCCACCCCCTAGGTACCAATCCCTGAATTCTGAATATATTTTATATTCATCTTCAACTGGTCACTCTGTTTACTCCTAGACCAGGTAAAAACAGATACATGTTTTCGCTTCAACTTATAACCCTGCTGAATTCATGATCTACATACAGACAATGGAATCCCCTTCTAGTAGGCATTTACCTCTGTTTGCATATATTGCTGTCATCAGTATGACCAGGATATATGTTTGTGAGACCAGTAAAGAACAGAAGTGTTTCTCATCATCGGGGAAATGATGTGGTGTGGAAATGGTTCTAATTCAGATTATGTAATGCATACTATTTAAAAATACAAAATAATTTAGGTATAGGACATTTTTTTCTTTCATGTGCTAGTATTTTGAGACATTATCAATTATGCAAAATCCATAAAGCTTATTATACACTGAACTGAAAGGCCATAGAAATAAGTGATAGTTACTTTTCAAAAAACCTTGGGCAAACGTTATCTTCATCTCTCTCTCTTGGCAAAAAAAGTAACAGTCCAATTACTGATCCTGCAGGGGAAAAAAATACTGCTCTTCTCTCCAAACACAAGATGGCAGAGTCTCACTTCAGGTGAAATATTTTATACTGGCAAATGTACCCCCTGTCATATAAGATTAGCCGCAAACCAGCTATGGTTTGAGCTATTGGAATCTGCATGTCACTCGATCTAATCTTCTATCATCTATCTATCCATCTATCCAGTGTGTTGAACAATTGCCTTTTGGCATCAAAAAATTATTTCTGTGATGGATGCACCGAACGTGGACACATTGGTCTTGACCCATGGGACATGTTGTGACCTTGTGAGGTCAAGGTAAAAGGCCATTAAAGGGGCAATTTAAGCCATTGTGGTTGTAAAATTTCAAAAGTATCTCCTCCTACAAATTTTTATGTACAGTGCTGATGTTCAGTCTAGTGATGGGCTAACACCGTACCATCGGGGTTGTTCAGGAATTTTGGTCCAAGGCCCCCACTCAGGCCAAGGGCCCATTTTAGGAAATTTCACACACTAGTACTTGAAGTGCATATCCTCCCACAAAATCCATTTGATGTTCTCAAAAGTTACACGTAATGGTCTTGGGTAGAGGGCCATCATTAGGGTGTTCAGGAATTGGGGCTCTGGCCCAGTTGGGCCCTTGGGCCAATTATATGAAATACCGAAACATATTGTACCTCCCACAAATTTGTTGCACAAAAAATGCTGGATTTTCAGCCATGATGGTGGTTCAATAGCCATAGCTTTAGGGTGCTCAGGGATTTGGGTCCTAAGGCCCAGTGTGGGCCCTGGGCCCATCATGTGCGAATTTTGCAAAATGCTTCTCTCTTAACAAATTTTGGTGACCAGTGCTGACATTCAGTCAAATGATGGTCTGACAGCTATACCTTTGAGGTGTTCAGGAATTTTGGTCCAAGGTACCATTGGGCCCTATCGCCCATTTCATGAAATTCCACACAATGGTACTTGAAATGGCATCTCCTTCCACAAGGTTCAATTGCTGTAAATACATGTAATGGTCCTTGGGTTAGGGGCCATTGGGGTGTTTGAGAAATTTTGGTTCCAGGGGCCTATTTTGACCCAGGGCCATACATGTGAAAAGACTGCAAAATCTTGTATCTCCTGCAAATTTGTTGCACAGTGCTGATGTTGGTCATATGATGGTCAATTGGTTTGTACCTGCAGGTTGCCCAAGATTGGGACCCAAGGCCCAGTTGTATGACCCTGGTTTACATTCCTGTGGGAACTATATGCAAAATTTTTCTCCTCTTATGAATTTGATGCTCATTGCTGACATATATACTGTGTCAACAGATGCCTTGTGCTTTTTCAGAAAATTTTCCCATGCACTTGGGCAGGGGTCCATAATGAAGTATCACGTCATGCGTACTTTAAATGCAACTCTTCCCACAGTTTCAATTGATTTTAATTGTAATGCTACTGGGTTGTGGCCCAATTGGTGGTGTTGCGAACTTTCTGGCCCTAGGCCCAAGTGGGACCATTATGGCCCAGAAGTGAAATCATGCTAAATGTTCTCTACAGATTTGTGTTAATGTTTAGTCATTGTGACGGTCTAATATCATACCTCCAGAGTTGTCAGAATTTGATTTGAGGCCCAGTGTTGAGCCCAAGGGCCCATCTTTAGGCAATCATGCAAAATGCTTCTCATACTTACCAATAGTGCCAAGCGTTGATGTTCGATCATAAAATGATGGAATAACCAGACCTAAAGACTTTTCTGGTAAAAAGGTATTAAAGGGGCATATTAACTCTCATGTGAGAAAACATGCAAAAATCTGCAAAATGCTTTTCCCTCTCAGTTGAGTTGGATTACCATGGAATTCTGTCAGCATTATCACAGAATGATGGTAACTGATGTTTCAGGGATTTAAGGTCAGTTCAGACGTCATCAAAGGCTATTCTAAAATAATGCATATTTTCATAATGATCGAATATAAAATTGATGTTGATGAAAGTTATGTCTGCAGCATTTTCTTACAATAAAATAGACCAGTTGGATAAGCTGAGAACATTCGATAGCGGTAAATTGAAATTTACACGGCAGGTGTGAGTCACTGGTAGCCATATTTACTTATTAACTAATTTGATCTTGTCATGAATGCAACTCCATCACCCAGTATCAAATATGGACTCATTGACTTGTATTCCATTTCTTTAAATCCCCCCAATTCTAGCCCACATCTTGTATTCAATTTTAGCTCTGGTCTCCATTGCCTCATTAACTTCGAGTAGCAGAGAAGACCTTCTGTTTACTCTTTGTAGTTGGGGGAGGGACAACATTGGGACTGCTCATAAAGTACCATCACCTAGTGAGCCATCACCTAGTGAGCCAGGTAGTGCTATTATTAATTGAGTACATATAAAGGGTATGTGGTTCAGGCAACAGGCATTGGAATGGGGCTTTTGAACGAGGTTATGGTTTTGATAGGTGCATTAGGTCTGTAGTATTGGTCAGTAGTAGCAATAGACCTACAGTGTCGGCAGAAGGCTGGGCCATGGGATGGGAAACTACCTGGAGGCTGGCAGCCCTGTGGTGAATCTGTATCATTCAAAAAATGAACACAATTCACTGCTCTCCATACTCTATCCAAGTTAAGCTGAGTCATAAATTAGTTCTTATTTCATCTATGTGAGGGTGCACCTCCTTTGCCTATTTTTGTTCCAAGCATGTGACAACATATGTTATTCGCAGGTAGTCACTATTAGTTATTGGTTCATTTTGCCAAGTTTGGTGCTGGCCATTGGGCAAACATGTACAGGACTGACTACATTGCCAAGTCATTCCTATATTTTTTTCACCTTACTCCAGCATGTGGCTTCTGTCAGCAGCTATTTCCTCAGTATGAATTGGAGAATCATTTTTGCAGTCTTAAACTATGACCAAATGGAAAAAACACGTGTAGGGTATTCATCTAGTGGTCATTCCGAGTGATTTTGCAAATTGAATTCCATACACAAACCTGCCACACGCTGATGGGACATTTTTGACCATATGAAGGTAATTCAAAAGGGCACAATAATAGGCCTTTGTGTGATGTGAAATGCCTTTTTTCCCTATCATTGCTCCTTCGTGTGAGGATGATGGCCTCCTCCTCCTGAGTAAACACTGTCATTGGATGATAAGAAATCTTGCCCTATGAAAATAAGGGTCAAAGGTCCTTACAGAGGCACCAATAGGCCATTGTTTGAAATTGCCTTTTGGCATGATATGTTGAGCCTTTAGTCACATAATCGTACATTGTGGTTGGTATATTTGTGCAGGTTGAGCTATAGCAACATTGGTGTCTAGCTTTACGAATTATTGTGACAGATCTGACCAAAATATGCTAATTGTCGACATGAAAAATCAGTTTAATCCGCTGAAATTCCTATTTGGCCTTCATAGATTGCCTACTTTGCCCCTGAGCTACCCAAATGCATTGCGGAACTGTTTGCGAAAAGGGTCTATTGGCTCATTAGACCTAAGAAAGAACCTCATTGTTTTGTTGCAGATATTAATACACCACTTTCCCACTAAGCCTAATCATCACAAGCGGTAGAGCATGGAGGAAAAATACATTCCTAACACTAATAACCCTACAAAGTCCATTCATAACGCATACCCAGGGGTAGTCACCACCAAGAGATAAACAACAAACAATCTGCTAGGGATTCATGTCATGACAACACACAATCGCTTAAAAAACTGCCAAACTCCTTAGATGGTGTATGTAGAGGTGGCCAGAATAACCCAATTAAATGCTGAAACCCACTTAGGACCCTACAAGCATACCTCGATGAAAACGAACCACCGGCGATGCAACCCTTTAACTGTGACTGACTTTATTGTGAAGTGATAACACCAGTCTAGTCGACCCATTTCCTTTCTGACCCTCCCAAAAAGTTTCAATTCACTAGTTTAGCTTGGATTTCCAAAGTTGTGTGACCATGAGGTTAAGAAAGAACCACCCCTTCAACAGTCCAAAATAATAAAAAAAGGAAAAAAATAAATTACGTTTTCGCAATAGCCCTCGCAATGCTTGTGGTCTAGCTCAGGGGGAAAAATAGACAATCCAAATGAGAAATTTCAGCAAGAAAATTGATTTTTCTGGCGAGAAATGCAAATTTTGAGTCAAATTCACAATAAAGATGTAAAAATGATTGGGGACCACATACTCAATTTTGAGAGGATTATGCACCGTGCATGAGAACGATGATTGAAAGTTTTTCCAATACAAGCTAACAACGAACTGCCCCCTAAAGTATCCCAGCATGCATCAAAACTATCCCCCACTGCCACCGCAACATGCTAATTTGCAAAAGGTCTAATGGACTCTTGTTTCTATCCGTGGTACGCTGGGCTTCGGCAAGTTGGGCAAGTAGAGAGTGGTGAACGGAGTACGTCAACACTGCACTTGTTCATGTTTTTGTCAGTGTGTTCTGTACAGTTATACTGAATACATGCTAGACGTAGTAGGCGCTTTATTTGCTCTCTACATAAATAGGGTAGAATTTGATTGGTCCCTCTGGGATAAATTAATCATAATCTTCCATGGAATTACGCAGAGTGGTTTTCTCCTAATACAATTTTGGTGCATCGTGCTGACATGTTACCGTTCATATTATGGTCTAACAGCAGCCTAAAGCTCCGAGAACTTCAAGGAAAAATTGTTTTGGTCCACGTTCCCAGTCTGCGCTCGCCCAGGGCCCATTTTTATGAATTCCACATAATTAGTACTTGGAATCCTATGGCCTTTCACAGTAATGGGTTTACATGCAAATGATGTCAAAAATGTTTGAGTGAAGGTAACTAGACTCAGTCAATTCTGCTATAAATATACTTGACATGTTGTTAAAATTGATGTACAGGTCAAAAGATAATCACAACAATATGGCAATTTTTTTTTACATGCAGTTCTATTTGGGGATATTTTTAAATTTTGATAATCTCTGATATAAAGATCCTTATTTGTGACATCAATTGCTCAGGAATTTTCTGACATTGTCAGATACTGGCCACCCACCACCCATCTCACAGTCCTATTAGGTTTTCTTACTTGACAGCATCTGAAAATTAAATATAAAACTCTTAACTATGAAGAGATATGAAGGAATTCTTCCTACAGACCCTTTTTTGTAATGTAATGTATGTAACAGTGTCCCCGTCCAACATGTTACCACGCAGCATTCACCTGCCCTTCTTTTCGGCTGAACCCATCACTTTGTGTTCACATACCATTCTATCCTTTATTGAAGAGGTATTTAGTTTCCTCCATTGTCACGCATGTAACTTTGTCCGTACCAATGTTTACAATCGTTGCTAAAAAATGGTCAAGGATTTTCAAAAATCTACTTCACAGCATGAACAATGTGCTAAAATGACCCTTTTTTGATTGGCTTTATTTGATCCGACCATTTGTTCGCCCGCAACAAAATCACCTTAGGTAGGGAAATGTCCGTCCATGTTACATACTTTACATCTGAGGGTCAGGGATAGACATACAATTATATGCATCACAGTGGGTGTCGTCTGGGTGATGCCGTACGGAGAAGAGAAAATATATTTGGGTCCTCAAATGTACACAATCTTTATTTTGTTGAAAAAACTTCTTTCAGATATGTCTATCTCCCATTTTCAACATATTTGTCCTCCATGTTTACGTACGTGAGTCTGCTCACTCATATTTTGCACAATTTTTTATACTTGATTTTGAGGCAAGTATCACCTATATTTACATAATCTATTTCACTACCTTCAACTTCCATATTGGCACTCTGCACCCCACCCCGCGCCATTGAACTACTGTAAAAGATTGCAGATGTTTCATTGGCGCGGGGTGGGGTGCAATGTGCAACATGGGGTAAGTATTCATCGTTCACTATGATTCAAAACCTTTTGTGAATATTCTTCAAAGAGAGAACAGGCATGTATGAAAATTTTCTTACAATGTCACACATTTGTATCCCAGTACTGTGGAAATGCCCCTTCTCCTCCAAAAGCTTCAATTGATTTTCTTTTCTTCGAAGTTTACATGTTTTTTTCCTGGGTAGGGCCATGGAAGGGGGGTGGGGTTTTGAGATTTTGGGTCATGGCCCTGGAGGTCCATTTCATCAGCTCAACCAGCTATGCTGGTTCGAGTGGTGGGGGCTATTGTAACGCCCATGTCATTCTATCTATCCAGTCTGTCATTTACTATTGCTTTTTTTTGGCCACCAAATGTTCATGCTTTGATGGATCGGACCAAACGTGGTCACAATGTTTATTTAACTCGTGGGTCATCGTTCTCAAATGGCATTAAGGGGCAAATGATGGCCATGTGGTGTGAAAAACTGCAGTATGCTACTTTTCCTGCAGGTTGGATTAGATTGGAGGAGCCTTGGGCCGTTGTGTGAAAAACTTGTAATCTCCTCTCACACAATGAAGTGTCGCTTCATGATGCTCGCTCAGGTCATTAAAGTTGGCAACGAAACAAATGCACAACTCCATGGATCTTACCAGTTCATTACTTTATTGACACTTGTCCAGTTTGAGCACTGAACCATTGGTTCTCGAATTTTTGAAGCTGTGTCAACATTTCATTTTGAAGGTGCTCTTCTCAGCTTGTTCATATTTGGATCCAATTGCCATATAGTGCCCGTTGAGTTTAAAAACGTAACATATATGAAAGAACCAAACAGTTCATTCTTTGATGTTGACCGTTCTTGGAACTTGGACCTTGGGACATCTTTGTCCATGTGAACGACAGGCCATACATGTAGGTCATTAAATGGTGCCCAATTGCCCTGATTGATTTGCCTTTTTCTCCCTCATGATTTATGCCTTTGATAGATGTTGACCAAACGTTGACACAATGCTTATTGACTACTAAGAGACATCTTTGGCCGAAAAAAAAGAGGTCAACATTCGTTACAGGGCCGAATAGGCCATTGTTTTTCAAACTGTCTTTTTGGCTTCATGATCTTGAACATTTAAACACCAATTGAACATTGTCTTGGCACATTTGTGCGTTTTGACTACGCCTATGGGTGCTCTAGTTTATTTTCTCATCCAACCAGTTATCCCTGGGAAATAGATGCACCGTTGGGTATGACGTAGGTATTTTAGTAATGACCCCTGTTGCCGATGACCTTGCTACCTACCTTTAACCGCCAGTTTAGCCTTCATGTCCGAGTCCGTTTCCTGAGCATATTTCGCTAAATTTTCCCATTTCTGTTTGAAATGGTTCACCTTCGGTTAGAGATTGATGCCACATATTGTTGTTATTGTTATTGCATATTGTTTTTTGTTTTCAGTCACACTTTCACCAAACCTGGTAGACATGAAATTACCAATTGTTCCATTGGAATTGATTTTGAATAGGGCGCGCCTTATTGGATAGTATTGCTCATGCATTTGATAGTTCAACCATTTTTTCCTGTGACATGGGTCGAGTGCTCGGGCCTCATTCATATGTTATCCAATCAATAACACATTCATCAATCACTCTGTTCTCCAACAGTTATTCAAGTTCTGGTGACGATCCATCATCTGTCATTGCTCTACAACTGGGAACATAGTGTTGCCACCCAATGACCATTTGATCATGCCCCATGGTTCCAGATGGGAGAATCCCTCAAGAGGAAGGTTATTGCATCAGTGACAGTCCCAGGGGCCCTGAAGGCCAGACTTTGGACGCCGATAAGACAAAGTATTGAGGTGACGTCGGCCCCCTCTGTGCTGGAGGACTTGCCGCCCTGTCTGCGTCCAAGATTCTTCAGCTTCCTCAACTTCTGTGACATGGCACGTGGCATCTACTGTTCTGCTGTCCTGGAACGTGGTGTTCCACCGACCGAGCTTCTGGCGCAATTTGACTTGAGGGTTACCCAGGAGACAACCTCCTACCTCAAGTCAACTCCTAAGGTAAATAACAAGTTTGGGTGCTATACGAGGTTAGTCCATATTGCACTGAGCTTTTATATTCTAGTAGGAATTTCTCCTGGGTTTTTTAATTTTAGCTCAAACCAGCTATGCTGGTTGAGCTTATTGGAATCTGCATGTCACTTTATCTATCTATCTATCTATCTATCTATATATCTATCTATCTATCATCTATCTATCTATCTATCTATCTATCTATCTATCTGTCTGTCTGTCTGTCTGTCTGTCTGTCTGTCTATCTATCTATCTGTCTGTCTGTTGTCTGTCTGTCTGTCTGTCTGTCTATCTATCTATCTATCTATCTATCTATCTATCTATCTATCTATCTATCTATCTGTCTGTCTGTCTGTCTGTCTGTCTGTCTGTTGTCTGTCTGTCTGTCTGTCTGGTCTGTCTGTCTGTCTGTTAACAAACATGCCTATTTGGACCGCCCCAACAATCATTCTGTGATGGATGTCCACCAAACTTGGACCACAATGTTTATTGACCCATGGGACATGTTTGACTTTGGAAGGTCACAGTGTCATTAAAGGGGGCATAAAGGTTCATTATGTGTATAATTCCCAAATGTATATCCTCCTACGAACTCTAGTGCACAGTGCTGATGTTCGGTCATAATGAGGGTCAACAGCCCTACCTTCGGGGGGTGTTCAGGAATGTTTGGTCCAAGGTCCCACTTGGGTCTGAGGGCCCTTTTTATGGAATCGAACAAATAGTATTGAATGCATCTCTTCCCACAATATTCAATTGATGTATTTAAGATCACATTAATGGTACTCGGGTAGTGGGCTATTGGGGTTGTTCGGGAATGTTGGGCTCAAAGCCCAGTTTGGGCCCTAGGGCCCATTATATGAAATTACATTGATGAAATCTTGTATCTCCTACAATTTGTTGCACAGTGCTGATGTTCAGTCATAATGGTGTTCTAATAACTGTACTTTCAGGGTGCCCAGGGAGTGGGTCCCAAGGCCCAGTGTGGGCCCTGGGGCCCATCATGTGGAATTATGCAAAATGCTTCTCCTCTCACAAATTTCAGTGCACAGAGATAATATTTGGTCATATGAGATCTCTCAGCCTTACCTGGGTTTGTTCCGGATTGTGGTCCAAGGTCCCACTTGGCTCGAGGGCCCTTTTAGGAAATTTCAAACTGTGTACTTGAAATACATCTTTTCCCACAAGCTTCAATTTGAATTTCTTGAGTCAATGTAATGGTCCTTTGTAGTGCGCCGTTGGGGGTGTTTGGGAATTTTGGGTCTAGGGCCCAGTTTTGGCCCTAGGACCCATTATATGAAATACTGCGAAATCTTGTACCTCCTACAATTTTTGTTGCACAGTGCTGATGTTCAGTCATAATGGTGGTCAAATAGCCATACCTTCAGGATGCCAGTAGTTAGGGCCCAGTGTGGGTGGGCCTTGTGGCCCATCTGTGGAATTACGCATCATGAAGAATTATGCAAAATGCTTGCCTCTTATGAATTTTAGTGCACAGTGCTGACATTCGGTCGAATTGATGGTCTGACAGCCATACCTCTGGACCGGTTCAAGAAGTTTTGGTCCAAGGTCCCACTTAGGGCCTGTGGGCCCATTTATGGAATGCACCACCAATGGTATTGAAAGACTCGACTCACGCAAGCTTAAATGGATTTTCTTCAAAGGTGTTAAATGTAACAGCCTTGGTTAGAGGGTCATGGGAAACCACCCACACGCAAGCCGGTTGTTGGGAATTCTGGGCCAAGGCTCAGTTTGCCAAACCAAGGACGACCCATTCCTATGAGATACTCGCACCACAAAATCTTGTATCTCTAAACGTCGGTGACGTGAGATGTTCGGTCATAATGATGGTCCATCAGCCCTACCTTCGGGGGGTGTTCAGGAAGTTTGGTCCAAGGTCCCACTTGGGTCTGAGGGCCTTCGTTTTATGAAATATACAATAGTACATGAAAGCATCTCCTTCCACAATATTCAATTGATGTTTTTCAAGATAACTGTAATGGTCCATGTGTAGAGGGCCATTGCGGGGGTTCAGGAATTTGGGCTCAAAGCCCAGTTTGGGCCCTAGGGCCCATTATATGAAATACTGCGAAATCTTGTACCTCCTACAAATTTTGTTGTTGCACAGTACTGATGTCAGTCATAATGTTGTTCAAATAACTGTACTGTACTACTTTCAGGTTGCCCAGGAAGTTGGTCCCACGGCCCAGTTTTGGCCCCAAACTGGGCCCATCATGGTGAATTATGCAAAATGCTTCTTTCTCCTCTCTTCTCCTCTCACAAATTTCAGTGCACAGTGCTAATATTGGTCATAATGATGATCTAATAGCCTTCCTTTGTGGGGTCTTCAGGAATTGTTGGTCCAATGTCCAACTTGGGCTCGGCTTCGCGGGCCCATTTTACTGAAATTTCACACTGTGGTATTGAAATGCATCTTCTCCCAAAAGCTTCAATTGATTTCTTTGAAGTTACATGTACTGTTCCTGGTCGTAGTGCTCGTTGGGGGTCTTTTGGGGAATTTGGGTCTAGGGCCCAGTTTTGCGCCTAGGACCCAATATGAAATACATTACGAAATTTGTACTCTTACAAATTTGTTGCACAGTGCTGATGTTCAGAATACTGGTGGTCAAATAGCCATACCTTCAGGATGCCAGTAGTTAGGGCCCAGTGTGGGTGGGCCCTTGGGCCCATCATGTGGAATTACGCATCATGAAGAATTATGCAAAATGCTTTTCCCTCTTATGAATTTTAGTGCACAGTGCTGACATTCGTCGAATGGTGGTCTGACAAGGCCATACATTGGAGTGTTCAGAATTTTTGGTCCAAGGTCCCACTTAGGCCTGTGGGCACATTTTATGGATTTCACACAAAAGGGTACTTGACAATACAATCTCCTCCCGCAAGCTTCATGGGATTTTCTTTCAAAGGTAAATGTAACAGTCCTTGGTTAGAGGGTCATTGGGGGTGTTGGGAATTCTGGGCCCAGGGCTCAGTTTGGAACCAAGGCCCATATATGAGATACTGCAAAATCTTGTATCTCTACAAATTCTGTGCAGGTCAGAGTCGGTCATAGTGATGGTCTAGTAGCCGTAGTTCCAGGGTGCCTAGGGATTTAGGACCCAAAGACAGTGTCACTGTGGGTGCATTATGGGGAAATGTTTATTGATGCACTAAGACATCTTGGGCTGTATGAAGTCATGGTCAAAGTGTTACAGCCGCACACTAGGCATGTTGGAACGCCTTCTTGGCCTATGATCTTGAACATTTATCACATAATTGTAAATTGTCGTGGTACATTTCTGCAGTTGAGCTACGCACAGTGGTGCTTCTAGTTTTTTTTTTAGTGAAAAGGACTGACTATCTAGCCAGTAGCACTAAAAACAAACCCCAAAACCCAGATATATTTGAGAGGGGGGAGAGAATGTCCCTGCTGACATTTTTTTGAGAGGGATGTCAGCCATTAGCAGGAAATCCCTCGTTCTCTCCATCTAGAGCGCCAACACTGGGTTATAGCTCAGGTGGGGTGGTTATGGTCTTTTTCATACGGGCAGGTGATGAAACTGACTTACAGCCTGGTTAGGCTGTCAACTACACCTAGTCAAAAGCCTTGGGTAGGCTGTCAATAGACCTAGTCAATGACAGGATAATAGTCATCAGTATCAGTTTTCATTCAATTTAATTGGTTTTAACTCAAATAAATACAAGTGAATCAATTCAAGTATGTCAGTTCGGTTTATGCCCCACAATGTGGGCTCAGTGAGGATGAGATGAGTTTTACCAATGACCTAAAATATGCTGGGAGATAAGTAGCTTGTTGTGGTTGGCTGGGCCCTGGATGGTGCAGTGGTGGTTTAGGGCATTCATGCTTGCATGGTGGCTGTGGAGGTTGGATATAGGGGGGATGGAGATGGAAGAATTCTCAAGTCGGGATTGTGCTGCGGACTGAGCATGGGCGGTGAACTGTTTATTGATTCTGTATTCAATCGAGAAATGGAGATGTCTCCATAGGGAGAGAATTATTCTCGTAAAATGGATCGAGCACTGTGTAGGCATAATAATCACTTTAACTGATATGGCGTTGATGCCGTTTTACCACAATAGTTTCTATGGGTTATCTTCCTCTGAAACTACTCACATACTGTATGCTGCATTTCGCAGGTTGTTCTGTCATCCTCGTACAGTTTCTTTCATTTAAATTTTGGCCTCTATAATCAAGGTATAAATTTGAACATTACATCCTTACCACATCCTGCGGCCCACTCATGGGATCCTACCTCAACCCAGACGTGCTGATTCTTATAAATAACATTGGCATCCCAACAGTGGTATAACGGGATTTGAGGTTTAGTTTAGTGATAAGGGTCAGGAAGGACATCATCCTCATAAACGACACCGATCCACAACATCCTGAAAGAAAAATGAACCAAAACTCTAAATAATGCGCCCGTGATCCTGAAAAAGACATCAACTGTTCTTGAATGCATTCCACACTCTTAAGCAACAAACTTTTCAGGAAGACAATTCCACGCATTGATCACTCTCTGCGAGAAGAAATATTTACGATGTCCAATCTGCAGCGCTTGCCACAAAGCTGAGACTGTGGCCTCTCTTTGGCAGTACATTGGAAAATTTCAAAGAAGTAGTGGACGGAAGATTCTCGTCATGAACATTTTGAAAACCTGGATCACGTCACCCCAAATTCGCCTCAGCTCCATGGTAGTTAGACGAACGCCTTAATCTTTCCTCATAGGATAAATTCTTCAGGACAGTGAATCATTCTAGTTGCCTACGCTGAACGTTTTCAATCACCGCTTGTCTTTTGCAAAGTGAGATCACACTTGTAGCAGATTCCAGGTGCGATCTACCAGTTGCTTAAACAGCCTAACATGCAATATCAATTATCAAGGAACTGAAGTGACTCTAATCAAGCCAAGACTCCATTAACCCTCTTTCTGCGCTTTTTGCACACTCCTTGGAAGGTTTCAAAGAAGAACCAAACAAACCCCAAATCTTTCCTTAAATCCACTCCTGAATATTTGGCCTTGTAACTTGGAGGAAGCGTTTCGATTGGGAAAACCAACATTAATAACTTTGCACTTGTCAACATTGGAAAAACATTTGCCATCGAGACCATTGGAAATTATATCCAGATCCTTTGAACATTGCAGCATCATCATTCGAACCGCCCTCCCGATACAACTTGGTATCGTCGCGAACTTCTTAACCCTGGAATGAAAAGAACCTCAGATCATCATATAACGCCATAAAGATTAACGGCCCGAGAACGGATCCCGGGGAAACACCACCAGTGACCTTTTGCCGAAAAGACAACTGCCCTTATGACAACTCGTTGTTCTCTATTATGGGAGCCACTCACGATCCACTCCAAGACATTTCCCCCAATGCCAAACCTTCCAACTTGAGCAAGAGACCGCTCTGAGGAACCTTGTCAAACTTTCTGAAGTCCAGGAAATTCATCAACAGCAATTGCCGTTGTCAACAGAACTTGTAACATCTTCCATAAATTCCAAGAGATTAGTCAAACAAATGAACGATTCTTCTTCTAAACCCATGCTTAGACTCCCTGATCAGCCTATCTCCATTGAAATAATCTCATAGGTATTCTTGGAAGAGTTATTTTGTGAAGTTTGTTTGATATAGAATATGAAAGTTAAGTCTGATGCATGCAGTTATCCTCCAGCTAATATATTAGCCTCTTTATAATTCATCTTGTGGTTATCCTTTAAGTCTGTTTCCTTGATGCATTTTGCATTCTCGGCAAGCTAGCAAATCCCTCTCCTGAGATCAGGATCATTGAAACAAGCTTCATACCTTAAGAGAAACAGCCACTGATCATGGAACTATACAGCAAGACTAGCTATTTGAGAACACACTTGTTGATCAAGATAACTGGTTCACATTCATTTTACAACCCGAGTTATTGCCATTGAATTCAGAGAACACTCCTGGTGGATTATTATGGACCTCTCCATCATGCAGCATGTTGAGCATGTCGGTATATTTTTGCATGAAAACCCTCCGAACAGAGATTTGATTCTGATGATCCGATGATACTGTGTAAAGGTCATGAGTATGGTGATCCGATGATACTGTGTAAAGGTCATGAGCATGGTGATCCGGTGATACTGTGTAAAGGTCATGAGCATGGTGATCCGGTGATACTGTGTAAAGGTCATGAGCATGGTGATCCGATGATACTGTGTAAAGGTCATGAGCATGGTGATACGATGATACTGTGTAAAGGTCATGAGCATGGTGATCCGATGATACTGTGTGAAGGTCATGAGAATGGTGATCGATGATATGTGTAAAGGTCATGAGCATGGTGATCGATGATACTGTGTAAAAGTCATGAGCATGGTGATCCGATGATACTGTGTGAAGGTCATGAGCATGGTGATCCGATGATACTGTGTGAAGGTCATGAGCATTTTTTTTTTTTTTTTTTTTAATCATCACTTGCCCGACAAGGACCCTAGCCTAACGCGGCCCGGCAAGGGGGCGGACCTGGTTATATCGCACAAATTGTCCGCGGCGAAACCTTCACGCAGTACCGGAACAAGGCGATGCCTCTTTTGGCGGTCGCTTAATGTGAAGGGAGGGGTACTTACACGCCGACGGCTACTAATTCACAGATTGCCTACCCTACATTTTTGCCCTGTTTCCTATCCTCATTGCTGACGCCAAGCGTATAAGGCAACAGGTCCTCATTTTTAAAAGTTCTGTGGTATGTACCCGACCGGGATTCGATCCCCGGACCTACCGTGTGGAAAGCGGACTCTCTGACCAACTGTGCTACACCACTCGTAGGTGATCCGATGATACTGTGTAATGGTCATGAGCATGGTGATCCGGTGATACTGTGTAAAGGTCATGAGCATGGTGATCCGATGATACTGTGTAAAAGTCATGAGCATGGTGACACAATTATTTAGAAACTAGACATCACCTGGTGGGTAAACCGCCAATATGTATACCTTTATCCCCACTTTGAACAATGGAATGGTGATGATAATTATTAGGAATTTATATCTCAAAAGGACAACATCCATGACAAAAGGAACAAGCAGATTTATTCAATGAATCTTCAAAGAGGCCTTCATGTATTTTGGAACCAACTGTAGTCTACGTTCACTAAGCTCATTGAATGGCAGAAAATCACAAAAAATTCATGAACTTGACCAACGATGACCCTTGAAATCATTGCCTTGTTTTCGCATAGCAACTATCATCCAAACGCACTGAGTTTTGTGTAAATCCGGCAAACTTCATGTTTCCACAAATTTGACCTCCGGTTACCTCGAATTTACTGTATTGCTTTTCAGAAAAAACCCCCAACCTTTTGTATTTAGGTACACACCCACTAAGTTTCGAGTAAATCAGACAAACTTTGTGAAACCTGCAAAATAGAGGGTAGCAGTCATGGCACAGAGCCCACTTTCAAACTCATCTGAGGTTTTCCTGGGCAGACATGTGCCAGGTTTTCAGATCAATTATTGACTTATGGTGCTATTTAAACACAAAAATCTCACGGCGGGGGATGCGGATGTAGCGGTCACAGCAAAGTCAAAACCATTTAATACCCAAATGGTGGTTCAATACAATCGGGGATTTTAAATGTTATTGTAGCATATATTATGTGTGAATGACCTCAACTGCTACTTTCATCATTGTTTCTACATAATGAATACTGGTATTATGGTGTTTGCCTATCTATGGATTACATTTTGTGCCCATTTTGAACCTAATATGCTGACTGACTTGACAATTTTGGTCACTCACATTTTCAATGTCATAGTGAGATCAAATGACATTGTATTTTGGTATCACTTTACTATCTAGTGTATTTATTTTAGGGTCCGAAAAATAATTAAAGCATG
The DNA here is from genome assembly GCA_026419785.1 of Sclerodactyla briareus. Lineage (NCBI taxonomy): Eukaryota > Metazoa > Echinodermata > Holothuroidea > Dendrochirotida > Sclerodactylidae > Sclerodactyla > Sclerodactyla briareus. Next base: position 605,696 of record JAODTK010001477.1, on the reverse strand, counting down.
CAAAAGGTTTATTGATATTATCAGAGACCAACGGTTACATGAAGAGTTAAAATGCCTAATAGGCCTGTTCAAGGTTGTACTTGTGCATACTCAATACTAGGCTGTTCCGGGTCAGGTACAAATGCTATTCTCCCCACAACTCTACCATTATGGCTTACAATCACCACTCTAAATAAATTTATTAAATACGGATTCATCGCATTTATTCCTATATTATTGTTGATCAGTATTGAGAGGTCAAAGGTCATCTAGGGGTCAATTTTGGCATTTCGTTCTAACAGTCAAACTATTTCTACTCCTACAAAACTAAATGGTTGATCATGAAAGTTAATCAGTATTATCAATGCACAATAGGCCTGTTGCACTTGTGTATACTCATTACCAGCCTGTTCAGGGTCGGGTAGTCTCATATTGCCATTTTTTCCCTCAGCGCTATCAGTATGGCTTATTTTAGACAGTTACCACTCTGAAAATATTACAGATGCAGCCCATCTATTACTATGTTATTGTTGATTAGTATTGATAGGGGCCCTGTGCTGATTGGATATTCAATTTTTGTGGGTAGATGGGGGCGGGGGGTTCAAAAGATCATTTTCCACACTGTTCATGCAACCTCAGGCTGCCAGTTTGCCCCTTTGACCTTATCGTGTTGAGAAATTGAAGTCAGAACTCAGAAACAAGGGGAGGGTACAATTCTGGTCATTCGTTGAGATATTTATCAAATTCATCTTATTACTCCCACCCGGGTAATTGCGTGCTTGTAGAGTCCACAAAACTCTTTTGACCAAGAATATCATCAAATGTGAATGGGTGCTTTGTAGTATTATCATGAAGATAAAGATGGAGAACAGGATAGTTGGTCATGATATTAACATACCACACATGAGAAATAAAATAGACAGGGCAAAACAGCTATAAATGTGACAAGATGGAGATACTGTAGCACCACAGGCATTCTTCAAATATCTCGGAACGACTAGTGGAAATCCAACAAAATTGCATATAATCATGCAAATTAGACATACTGAGTGACCTTCAGTGACCTCAAATCTGTGTTAGAAAATTTCAAAACCGACATACACACACACACACGTGCCAAAGTAGTCTCTTTCTGAACATTGTTATGTAGTGATTTTGAATAATGCAAGATGTTCTACCTATCTCCTCCCACATTCCTTTCAAGGGCCTGATCAAGCAAGTTCTTCAGCAACACCAGGAGCACCTCCGTTTTGTCTCCTTCAGCATTGACGCCCCACCCCAAGTCCGCAGAGGTCGCTTGCGACATTCTCTCCCAGATGGTCAACTGTTCCCTGAAGACGCTTGAGCTCATGTCCAGCGCAAAGCCCACGTTCATGCTTGACAAGGACAAGTTTGTCTCTGCCCTAAACGTTGTGGTTGTCAGCTCTCCCCAGACCATCTCCTCCCTGGCCCTCAGTGAGACTCCAGTGGATGATCCATCCCTGCTGGTCTTAGCCAAGACCCCACAGGACTCTCTGACTCTGTTAGATATTGAAAGCGGTCCTAATGCATTCTTCTAGGGGTGGTGAGTCACATGATAGTGTAGAGTAGCAGTGTCTGAACAGGTTGGGAGAGAGCTGGCATTATTCAGTTGGTCAAAGTAGAAGTGCCACAACAAGAGGAGTGGGCAGGCATGCAGGGTGGTGATTTTTTCATTAAAAAAAAATAATCATGCTTTAAAATTTTAAATCAGTGAATTAGAGTTCCATCCAGCCTTTGAAATATTTGAGAAAATAAGCATCATGATATTGAAATGGAAGTCATCACTCGATTAACTAATCTGCAAGAAGAACTTAAGTCAAAATTCAGCACTTCAAATAAATCATTTCCCATTCTTGGAGGAAAACAGTGATAAGTCTTTGAATTTCCAGAAAAGCTGGCCGGCCGCAACAGATGTGTATGTTCCACCACAGGAACCTATTCCACAAAATTACAAATTTTGACTATACTATTGTTTCAACAAATTTTTTTCAATTGTAATTTTTCGTATCAGTCAATAAGATAGATTTGTGCAGTATGAGTAGGTTCGTGGCTGGAATGGTGAACATTAAAATAAGGGATGAATGAAGCTTCAAATAATTTTTTCAATGAAAATCCTGATTTAATTGTGATTTTTCTCGGTCTGATTGAAATCAAACAACCCTGCAAGCATTACACCAGAAGTCAATGTTGCAGTCTTCATTGTATATGCTCTATGCATGCTGTGCTGTGTGCCCTACCTTACTACACACCGAATATACTTGTAATGATTTTTCACAAGTACTGCACCACAATGTTTTTGTGCATGCTCAACATTTTCCACGGACATGCCACCCCTGCTAAATTTACCACATGCTCAAGTGTCTCGAAAATCTCACCATGTGCCTACTAGATTCGGCTCATTCTTCAGGTTGTAGTGCAGCCGTGGCCCTGTGTGGAGGGGGGTACATGTTTTGGGAAAGTGGGGGCATTGAGGTCATCCATAGCCTGTATGGGTTTAGGAGCCTGGGTCTGTTTTGCAATTTGAACCTTAATTGTACCCCTGATTGTGAGGCACGGAATTGTTCTGCCTACGAGCCCCAAAAGCAGTGCGTTAAATGATCACCATTCACAACGCTAGTATGCATGTAATTAAATCCCCCTGCATATTGAGTTGATTTGCTGTGATACACAATCAGCATGATCTAGGATAGTAGTACAGTGGTAATCTATCATAAATATTGTGGCGTCGCAAGGGGGGGGGGGGAGGGGAGCATGTGCCCCCCTCGAAAACCTTCTGTGCCCCCCTGTTGGCCCCCCCAAATGACATTCGTGATTTTCAAACAAACATTCTGTAGTCAGTATTTGATTACCAGTTTGATTATTGACAGGCTATTTGTTGTTTTTTATGACCAGAAAGGCAGTAATTATGCCAAATTTGCCTCGAATGCACTAAAAAGTGATACAAGTTTGTAGCTTGCGCGTGGTATTAGTGGTTGGAATTCGTCCCGTTGCACTCTGCCCATCTCCATACATCCCCACAAGCTCTATGGGAAATGTCTGCCTCATTGGCCGCCGGCCCAAGCTTACCTATATACATATCTGTGAGGTGGAAATATACAAAATTTTTCATTGACCTTGAAAACTACAATCAACCTCTTTTGAGTGACTAAACCATTGTATGAGCTCTTGTCCGTCTTCCCCCATCACGCGCAATTTCGAGCTGCAGTAGCTAGGCATCAGACTGCTTTAGATTTTCAATGCGTGTACTCGGAAGTTCCCTGCTCTCTGTGGCATGAAGTTTAAATCATGGTTGGGACAGTAGAGCTAAAGCTGGCTAAATGTCTTAAATTTTTGCAGGGATCCTGATTTCTTCAGATGTGCCCTGGAAATATGGATAAATTTGCGCGCTGGCACTTGTGTACGATAGTAAGGAGCAGTAGTTGTTGAACATTCTGACCGAAAATTCGGGGCAATGATAGGACTGAAGTCCGATAGGATGTCCAAATTTTTCACTGATTACAAAATTTCTGATCATTCATAAAATGCCCATGTTTGAAGTTTGGTACATGCAGCCTAAACCACTAGGGGAAAGGCCATTTCCAGCCAACTGGGGGCTTGCACAACCGAAAAATTCTTGTACGCTGAAAGCTGAAAGTTAGAGTCGGGGCGACGATAGGACTAGATTCCGGACAAAAGTCCAAATGGTCCACCGATTACAAAATTTGTGATCATAAAATCCCCATGTTTGAAGCTTGGTATACGCAGCCTAAAACGCCAGGAAAGGCCATTTCCAGCCAACTGGGGGCTTGCACAACCGAAAAATTCTTGTACGCTGAAAGTTAAAGTTGGGACAACAATAGGACCGGATTCCGATGAATGTCAAAATTTTCCACCGATTGCAAACTTTGTGATCATAAAATCCCCATGTTTGAAGCTTGGTATACGCAGCCTAAAACGCCAGGAAAGGCCATTTCCGGCCATCTGGGGGCTTGCACAACCAAAAATTCCCGGGGACGTGCGCGTCAACCATGGTGGCGCTCCGCTTAGGTTATATTCTTGTGCCCCCCTTGGAAATGCCTTTGCCCCCCCTGTGCCCCCCCCCCAGGACGAAAAGTCTGGTGATGCCACTGACTGGGTCAGTGTTACCATAGTTGTTTTGCAGTACCTACAGGGTATTTGAGATTTGAGATCAAAGGTTCTCAAAGAGATATATTGTGCTATTATGTAAAAGTTTTGCAAAATCCTTCTCTCTCCTCCAACAGATTAGGTTGAGTTACTATAATGCATTGTCGGTGTTATCATGGACTGAGGGTATGCTCAGCTTAGTCTATCATGAATGTTAAACAGACTGGGGCACCATGTTTATCGACCGTTGAATCAGTTACTATTTGAAGGACATGATGCGATGAGCCATTGTGAGAGGAATGGCAAAACGCATTCCCCAATTAAGAGGCATTACATTTTCTTAAAATCACAAATTATAGGGTGAAGGGTACCGGAGGAAAGCAACATGGTTGGGACATGGGGATTTTGGTAGTCAAATGCTTCTCCTCCAGATTGTAAACTTAGATGATCATAATAGTGGTGGTTGTCATCAGTGACCAATGAATGAATGGTACATCATGGGGTGGGTGGAAAAACTGAAAATTTCAAAAAAAAATTCAATCTTTGTATGGTTCTCCATGATGAGTACATGAATCCTATCGTTTTGAGGTCAGATTGAAGAAATTCATCCGAGGTTGAAGTCTGAAAATCTTGCGATTGCAAAAAGAAGTCCAGGAAGCTTGTAAGACAATAACTTGACCCCATTTGGATGGATAATCTCTACTCGGTAAATGTGGGTGTCCCGATCATTCAGAGATAAACATGTCTTGGAAGTCGAAGCAGCACATGAATAAGGACACTGCTTCATGAAGAAGACATTCAATAGAATTGAGTTGATGAGATGTGGCATCAATGCTGCACTGGTTCATAAGGTATTCTATTTGCAGCCTCTTCAGACACATGTTCATACTCAATAAATCTGCCATTCAGGGTTCCTACCATATCTGTGGAATCCTAGCCTAAGCCTCTATTTTTTGTTGTTGTCAGGAATAACGGTGATCGCGGACCACTGTCAGAAAGCTTTCCCCAGTTGGACTCATTTGGACTCTTACTCTCCACCTAATCAATGAGCTGCTCTCTGCACTCTGCCGGGATGAGCATGGAACCGAAGTACCTCAAGCTCAACATCACGAAGGAGGATGCACAGGAGCGGTTCCACTCCATCAGTGAGGAAAGTTGGGCCCTCCTCGCACGCCACTCCCCCAACATGCAGCTGGTCATGAATTTCTATGTGCCCGACCACAAAGACTACGATGTCTTCTTCAACTTTGAATGCCCGCATACCCCACATCTACTTTGGACGGTATGTCTCACAGGAGGTCCTCAGCCGGGTGGGGCGCCACTGCCACAGCTCATGATCTGTCATCTGTGTCTAATGAACAAACCCCTTGACAGGAGCTCCTCCAGATAGCCGTCCACTGTCAACAGCTCCAGAGCCTCGGACTCGGGGAGTGCGACGTTCCACTGTGCAGCTATCGTGAAGATTGCCAAGATGCGGTAAGCAGCTCACCCAACTCTTCATACGGGAGGAGGTCCTGGCTGGAAGATGATCAGTTCAGCATTGACCAGATGACTGAGAAGGTTCTGCATACCTCGGGAGAGACTGGTATCCGTAATCAATGCCGTACTGGGACTGAGGGCCATCGTCAATCATCCCTAACAAGGGCTTCTACTCTGAGAATGGAGGCCACCCAAATCAAGGCCGTACTGGGATTGAGGGCTCTCTCCCGGCTTCTAGCGAATGTCCCAGTTGCCAGATATTTGTCCACATTCTTGTTGTGCACATTTCAGTTTCAGATGTGGACTGCGCATATTCAACACTGCTGCATTTGACATTTGCACAAACATAGTGAGTAGCAAGTGAGAGACAACCTGTGCACAAATGGTTAATGTCAATTGTTGCAGAACATTGGAGGGGATCTGCTTTAAATGCCATTATTAGACATTCGGCAAACCTCTGTGCAAAGTTTCAAGTCACTCCGACAACCCCTAAATCTGCGCTGCAGTAATGACCTAGGGCAAACAATGTCTGGTTAATCACTGTATAGTATTTTTTGCTTTGGAAACCTTGTTGACATAGTGCCAGCTGAAGGAATCCTGTGTATTAATGGCCTGATAACATGAGGCTGATATGCCTTGCAGCAAGGTCATCAGTAGAGAGTGGATTACAAGGAGCCTTCTCATGATTACAGTTAATGAGATTATAGAGATATTGTGTTAGCGCTGATGAAGGTGGGAGGGGGGGGTACATATGTGTCAATGTTCATGGGGGGGGGGGGGGGGTCGTGGCCATTCAACCTTGTATGAACAGTGTGCAGAAACAAACGTTCAAAGTTCCCCATGAATAAAAATCACACTCATACCAGCACGAAACTTGCAGACAATGTGAAATTGATTATCTTAGTCAGCAGAGCTATGGACTTTCAAAGTTAAAGGATGGTTGAGGTGGAAAACCCATATTGAGACTAAACAAGTGTCACTGTTTGCGGTCCTACAAGGTTCTGTTGGGGAACCGTTAGAAGCCTCTGCTCGAATACTTCCTTGGGCGCATGCCTGGTTTCCCTTGTATTATGCTGATCAGCCTCCCTCCCTGGACATGGGGATTGTAGAATACTACACTTATGGTAATCCTGGCACTTTATAAAAAAGTCACTTAGGGTTAGATGTTAACTATGCTACTGCTATGTAACAAACATTTTTCAATTTTTGGTTATCTTTATTCAACCTTGTTGACTCAGAGAATCCCTATGACAGAAATATTCTCAGTGTCCCCTCTCTGCCAAGCCTTCTCTTCCCAGGCTCTCATCAAGCAAGGGTAGTAAGAGTTTAGGAAAACTATCTGCAACTCATGTAGGTTAGGGGGTGCAGAAGTTACCCAAGGTTCTGTGTCATATGAGGTGGCAGGAGGTGGGTGGGTGGGGGAGGGGGGGGGGGGGGGCTGGAACTGTATGAGAGTTTGAATACTTGAACATGAATCCAGGGAATTTTTAGAAAGGTAACTTTCTCGTTATTTAATCAGTTTTCGTCACGACATCTATGGTATCCCTGCCGGAGTACTGAGGATCAAATCTATTTTCAAGGCCAAGTAAGGGTGCAGACCTTGATAATGCATCTTATTGCTCACATTCCATTGACGGACTGTCAGTCACATACATATGTTATAATAATAAATTTGCGTTGCAAAAAATGACTGCACACATTCAGATATGAATAAATTCTATTATTCAATTATTTATATCATGAATTAGATCATTTTGAATGAGGCTGGTATTAAAGTTTGTTTTGTTAAAACATCTACATAGTACATTTTCTTTCGAATAATCTCTTACAGTGTACAGTGCATTGTCAGGGGGGTTGGGGCAAGGCCTCCTTGTCAGTCATCATTGCCTCTTTTGGCACGTTCTTCTTTTTAAATTCAATAAGGCAAGGCAAATTTAATTGTAGGAAGAGTATTATGAGCTTATTCATAGGTGTAGGCCAGAGTCTGGGGAATGGTGGGGCCATGGGGGGGGGGGGGGGGCGGGGTTGTGGGGGAGGGGGTTGGTTGTTACCGAGGACACAGAGCTAGTTGTTATGGCCTGCTCCTCCTTGGACTTTCACTGATGGTTGACTGTGATACTATATGATTGTAATCTTCTAATTCTCTAATTTGATGGTGTCATGCGGTCACTGCAGATTGATGCTTTCACAAGTGTTACACACCAGTGAACAACATATTGTTTATTGGTCACTTCCAGTTGCCTCATGTGTTATAGGAAGGTCTCTAGGGTTATGGTATGATTAGCATCTATCAAACGAGTTCTACCTTTCGTAAATCAAATTGCAAAAAAAAAAATGGTCTAAACGCCAATTCAACATTTTCAAGAACCATGGAAATGGTTTGCAATTTTGCAATGGGATGTATGTTTGGTAGCAAGTGAAACATTTCTCTTGAACTCATGGTGTTCATTCCAGGACTCTTTGGGCTGTGAATAAGAAGTCCAAAATGTTTTATTAGTAATATTATCAGAAAGTTATTTTTGAGGAAACGAAAACCTGTTCCATGGTTGATTGTAAGATTGGTCCAGGAAGAAAAGCAATGCTATTTGTATTATTATCTTAATTAACCTAATATTTTACTGAAACTCTTGTGGTCCTACACAAAGTGTATGATCAAGTCCAATATGGTCCTGTGCTCAGGGGCGTTTATACATAAATTTCCAGGGGGGGGGGGGGGGGCGGGTGTGAAATCATTTTGAGATGACAAGATTTTCGTGAGACCGATTCTTATTATCGGTGTTGTACCAGGGGCGGCGCCATGTGCTCGGGGAGAGGGTGCTCTGGGTCCCGACTGGGTTGTTCCATCGTTTTGTAGTTTGTTCGTGATCTTGTTGATAGACTGATCTGGGGGAGGGGTCTAAGGAGAGGGGGTGTCCCCCCTCTCCCATTGCGAATTTTTGCAAACTGAAACCCCTCAGACGCAAAAATGGTGCTATCTAGTACGATATTCTAGCACGAATTACCTATTTTGAAATATTCATTTTGAATGCCAAAATATTTTTTCCTCGGACTACGTAACTGTGTGTTAAGATAATGTGTGCTTGAACTAAATTCACATAATGACGACTGGTACTTGGAAGACTGAGGAGTATTGGCATTCACATCATGGACCTGCATAGCCCAGAGCTGATACGATATTTAATAATGTCGGATGGGCTGAACGGAAATTGGCACACATGTCCTCATAGTAAATGAAGTTCGTGGCACACCTCGGACGTGCGCAAAGACATATTTTTTCTTCTTTTTCCCTGACGTTCTCCGCTTTGCTCCCAGACGGGGGGAGGGGGCACTGATCACGCGGCGCCGCCCCTGTATTGTACGCCAATTTTTCGAATGTATTTACAGTAGGGTGCGAATATAATCTATTATGATTTAATGTGCGGTGAAAACGACTTTCCTCTTTCTTTTTTTTCTTAATCACTTTTGTCTTTACTACCAAGAATTCCAGAATGCACATCGCAACTAAATACCAATTTAGATTTTTGACCAATTTAACGATGTAAACATGCAGTTGGACATACAAATTAGGGGTACACAAACCCAATGCACTTACGTATATATCCACATAAATAATGTGGGAAAAAAAGCTTGCCTATTTACGCCGACTTCCATATCGGTGAACTCGAGCGGAGACCGAATTTTTGTCACCCAGAGACCAGACTTCCGTTTCCACAGGGGGGTGGTTGTCAACAACAATTTATTTATGACAGCAGAAGCTGTTCGCTGGATACTGATGTTCCGGTCTTTATATTAATTATTAAAATTATTCTAAAGCGCCAAATATGATAAAACAAGCTCTAAGGCACTGTACAAGAATATACTATTAAAATAAATTAAAAATATATAAACAGAAACCGTCAGTATATGAAAACAGTACAGTATAATTTTTAGGTAATAATGATAAAAAATATAAAAGCTATCTACAAAGTGTGATCTGTAAGCCATTTTTGGAAAAAACTATAAGAGACTCTCGCCGTGTGCACAAAAATCAGCAAACCGTCAGAGTGTCGCAGCAGACCTGTCAAAACGCCGGTTCCCATACGTGGAGGTTCTGGTAGGGGGGAACAACAAGTAAACAAACTAACTTAACTGGGAACGTAGTGGCCGAGCCGGTATGTATCTTGGGACGCTTCCTCAATATAGGATATATATAAACTGGCCACAATATTGAATAGGAGCCATGCAGCTCATGCAAAAATGGCGGGTGTGATTGTTTTCACTCTTAGGAGTCTGCGTGAACCCAAACGTGCTGCCGACTGTTATGAACACGCTGGAAACTGTTAACGTAATTGGCTGAAGACAGAGTAAATAGCATTATACCCATCACTGGATAGAGATTGTGTAGAATCTATTGGTTTAGAACTGATGTGGAACTGTAATGTAAGAAATTTTGTCTTTTATGCAAAATTCATGAGGAATGGTTAAGATGTCACTAAAATCATAATCATGATATCTTCACCCGAGTGACCGATTTGAATGGGTGCACTGTAAACAGAAGGGGATTTTTGTTTATGAAGTTAGTTGAGTCATATTGAAGTAGTTAAGTCATGACTTGTTAAAACTTTGAAAAATAGGGCGGCCGTCTTTGGGCCCAAAAAATGTGAATTGAATTTCCTGGTTGGAGCAGCCTTGAAACAATTTTTTTTTTGTTCAAATAGGGGAAACTTGCTAACTAGTTTTTTGATAATACAGTGGTTTGCAACTGCAGCAAAAGGACAATCAATGGTTCATAAACCCCTGCAAATTTGTATTATTATCCGGCTTGAATTGACACTCATAATAAAAGCAGTATCAAGTCATTATATAAAACAATACATTATGTTATCTTACAACAAGCCTTCCCAAGTTGGTGCTGTTGTCTACTTCTGAGTTTTCGTTTACTGTGTGTGTGTGTGTGTAATATATATATATATATATAATAGATCTTAGTATATATATTATATATATATATATATATATATAAGATATATACTTATATATATATATATATATAGTATGCATATTATTTTGATCTAATGTAATAGTGAAAAATATGATGTGATATCCGTGTTTTTGAATTGTTATATTCACCAAAGATTATTGTTAAACTATCAAAATACTGAATAAATATTGTGTGAGATGAACATCGGTTGGGTATTTTCCTTTGTTCTGTAGGTCATACCAGAAAACGATTGCGGAAGTCTATCTATATTCATTGTGTGGTTTTCCATCTATCAATTCAATTAGTTGTTAGCTTACCCCCATCCAGTGGCAGGGGTGCATTCTGCCTTTCTGTCAACAGTGGCTGGGTGCATTCTGCCTATATGTAAAACCATGTGGCTGAGTGCATTCTGCCTCATCTGTAAACCATGTGGTGGGTGCATTCTGCTATCTATCAACCATGTGCTGGGTGCATTCTGCCATCTGTCACCATGTGGCTGGGTGCATTCTGTTCATCTGTCAACCATGTGGTTGGGTGCATTTGCCTATCTGTCAACCATGGGCTGGGTGCATTCTGTCATCTGTCAACATTGTGGCGGGGTGCATCTGTCATTGTCAACCATGTGGTGGGGGCATTCTGCCTATATATAAACCATGGGCTGGGTGCATCTGCAGCTGTCAACTGTGGATGGGTTGCATTTGCTATCTGTCCACCAATGTGGACTGGGTGCATTCTGGCCTATATGTCAACCATGTGGAGTGGGTACATTCTGGTCATCTGTCAAACCTGTGGCTGGGTGAGTCTTTCATCTGTCAACCATTTGGGCGGGGGCTTCTTGCCTAAGGTCAACATGTGGATGTGGTACCATTCTGTTATCTGTCAACCATGTGGCTGGGGGCAGTCTGCCCTGATTCTGTCAACTATGTGGACTGGGTTGCATTCTGCCTATCTGTTAACCATGTGGCTGGGTGCATTATGCTATCTGTCAACCTGGGTGGGGTTGCATTTGCCTATCTGTCAACCATGTGTCTGGGTGCACTCTGCCTATCTGTCAACGATGGGGGGCTGGGGGCATTCGTCTATTGTCAACCATGTTGGCTGGGTACATTTGTTAATCTGTCAACCATGTGGCTGGGTGCCTTCTGCCTATCGTCAACCATGTGGCTGGGTGCATTCTGCCCATCTGTCACCCATGTGGCTGGGTGCACTCTGCCTATCTGTCAACGATGTGGCTGGGTGCATTCTGCCTATCTGTCAACCATGTGGCTGGGTACATTCTGTTCATCTGTCACCATGTGGCTGGGTGCATTCTGCTATCTGTCAACCATGTGTCTGGGTGCATTCTGCCCATCTGTCACCCATGTGGCTGGTGCATTCTGTTCATCTGTCAACCATGTGGCTGGGTGCATTCTGCCTATCCGTCAACCATGTGGCTGGGTGCATTCTGCCTATCTGTCAACCATGTGGCAGGGTGCATTCTGCCCATCTGTCAACCATGTGGCAGGGTGCATTCTGCCCATCTGTCACCCATGTGGCTGGGTGCTTCTGCCTATCTGTCAACTATGTGGCAGGGTGCATTCTGCCCATCTGTCAACCATGTGGCTGGGTGCATTCTGCCTATCTGTCAACCATGTGCTGGGTGCATTCTGCCCATCTGTCAACCATGTGCTGGGTGCATTCTGCTCATTTGTCAACCATGTGGCAGAGTACATTCTGCCTATCTGTCAACCATGTGGCAGAGTACATTCTGCCTATCTGTTAACCATGTGGCTGGGTACATTCTGCCCATCTGTCAACTATGTGGCTGGGTACATTCTGCCCATCTGTCAACCATGTGGCTGGGTGCATTCTCCCTATCTGTCAACCATGTGGCTGGGTACATTCTGCCCATCTGTCAACATGTGGCTGGGTGCACTCTGCCTATCTGTCAACTATGTGGCAGGGTGCATTCTGCCTATCTGTTAACCATGTGGCTGGGTGCATTCTGCCCATCTGTCAACCATGTGGCTGGGTGCACTCTGCCTATCTGTCAACCACGTGGCTGGGTGCATTCTGCCCATCTGTCAACTATGTGGCTGGATGCATTCTGCCTATCTGTCAACCATTGTGGCTGGGTGCATTCTGCCTATCTGCCAACAGTTTATTCAGATTGCTACTCTTCCTGCATTCTCTGGCTTCTATGGATTAAGCAAGCGTAGCTGTCCAATCACCCTAGCCAGAAGGTTGTCATTTCACTAAGGGATCAGTGTCCACAGCAGGAGGTATGGGTAGCTAGTGCAGACTGTCAAATAATATCATTCACTAGCTAGCTCGCTAGGTGTTATTATTTTTTTTACGATTTTCATGGTCGAAACATGTTTTCAACGTTAATAATATTGTATAACGAATGGAATGGTGCAAAAACATTCTTGTAACATAATTAATTACACCACAAAATAGTGTTTGGTTTCAAAACATTAGACGAAAACATTTTTATAACGTTCTAACAACGTTTTTAGTGTTTGCTGTGATTATGTAATGTAGGAGTAGTATCTGTTTGCTCCGGTGCCGGACCCGGCGCTGCCGACTCCACGAAGACACTTGACTGCAGAATGATCAGATGGTAGGCGATGCTAGTCATCCTCGAGGAGCAGATGAGGAGCAGATCAAGGGGGTGAGTACAGGTTGTGGTGGGCTCATGGACATGTTCATTACATAACACAGAACGTTTACATCACTATCGCAAACAGCTTGTGTGGGGGAGAAAATTCATCGAAGAACAGTGAAGAAGTGCGCTTACTCGGTTACTTATTGCGGTCTTATAGTACACAAGTGGGTTCATGAACTGACTTTTTTCGCGATCGTGGTGTTTAATTGCCTGAGTATGTAAAAAAAAAACACACATGGAGTTGCCAGCCTCGAAGGGTGCTACTTATAAAATGGCCCACTAATAAGTGACCAGTTTCAAATCATGCAAGGACTGATTAGGTGTCATGCCCACAATAAATTCGTGGAAATGTGGCTTAAAAATTGCATAAAAACTATTCAAATTAGACACAATACGCTACTTGAATTCCAGTAACCCATTTTTGTCTTCAAAATGAAATTAGAAGAGACTTAGGGTCCACTATGGAGTGTGTGTGTGTGTATGTCACACTTTCTCGTTCGCAGGATTTCTCACAAACCGTGAGGCCGATATGACAACAATTTTGTGTGTAGCCATCGGTGTTGTTGTACACGATTGATTAGATTTTGGGAAGCCAAGTCAGTAATCAGTTGGGTATTTAGCTTATGTTACGTAATATTTATTGTTGAAGCTGTCAGTAAGGTTCACACAAAAAACGTATGTGCTTCAGTCATGTAGTTTCAGTAACCCAATTATATGACCCATCTGTGAAAAAAATTGTAAAGAATCTTTTTCAACTGGATTTGTGTAGGGTGCGGTTTGTCAAGGGTACGACAAAAGAGTTGCCGGCCGGTACAGGATGGGAACACAGGGCGCGTAGGCGAAGGGTTGATGATTGTTGGAGGGGGGGGGGGGGGGGGGGAGATTATGTGGTGACTGATATGGGGGGAGAGGTCTAAGGGGAGGGTTGTCCCATCCACTTGGAGAATTTGAATATTGAAACGTTATCAGATGCAATGGTGCAATATTTCAGGTAAAATTGGGCATTCAGTAATCACTCGACCCCGCCCACCACGTTACGCGGGACCCGCCAATTTGGAACGCCCGAAAATTTGATGGCCCGATCCCTGAACACCCAAATTTTCCTGCAGCTCGCGAGTAATGAAGCAGACATAGAAACCAACACGGCGCGCGAAGGCGCGCAAAAAATTGACATTCATTGGTGCAATGAATCGGCAAGTTTCGGCCATTTAGTAATTCTTCTTTCCACAAAGCCATTATAGGGTATCTCTAACCATTCTAACCGAAATATTCTGTGCTTAAAGTTGGTAGATAGTTTACTGCCTGAATTTTTTTTTTCTAGAAAAACTGGGGGAGGGGGGTTGGCCCTCTTTCTCTCGCTGTACTTTAGCTCTGCCGCTCGCATGATTCCCGCCTGAAACCGGACTGTTTCATTGGTCATCGGGAAATCCTTTCTTAATTGTTTTTTTCAGGAAAATGGCTTGAATTTTGTATGAATCTCTGGAATATAGGACCAGAAACAGAAAAATTTCAAAGAACTGTCAGTCTCATGGAAAATAAGATGTCGAACGCTCACGCCTTTATTCCCCCTTTCGCCGTATTGCCGACAGACTCGTCACTGGTCCCAATACCACAGACGGCGACGGGCCGTCACGAGATATGTTTGCCGGTGTGCCATTCTCTTGCTGACGATGAATGGGCCAATTAGATAAAGAGCCGAAAGTCGAAATAGACGATAATAAGTTGGCTCACAGCTTTTTCTTTATATTCCTCCCTTTACTTTTTTTTCCTTTCCTTCCCTCTTCGTATTTCCTCCTCTCCTCTTTCCTCTCTTGTCCTACTCTCCTCGTTCCTCTTCTTGTTTCCTCTTTCTCTTTTTTTCCCGACAGACCAAAATTTGGCGACGGCACACAATTATTGGGGGAGGGGGGGGGGGGGGTGTGACAACCCCCCACACCATTCCCCCCCCCACACACCCCTCCCCCCCCCCCTCCGCTCGCTATACGGCCCTGATGGGGAACCTGTTTTTTCCAAAATGGTGTTCAGAATGGCAGCCGACAGAATATGGGAAGAAAATCATAGAAATTATTGATCAGTCGAAAGAAGTGATGTAATTTCGAAACAAATATGGTATCATTATTTTCGATCAATGCGAGCACATACGCGACATTCCCATGCTGCTATTATGCGCCAAATTAAAGATCGACGGCCAATATGGCCGTAGTCAATTCGTGGAAATTTACACAAAAAATCGATGTAAATGCGATAAATCTGTCGAAAAATGTGTGCAAGGCTCCAAACAGAGGGCCAGTACATATAAAAAAGGCTATCTACAAGATTGATTCCAGAGTTTGTGATCAAAGCCTTCTATGACAGAGAGGGCATAGGCTGTCAGCATCAAACAAGCTGGTGTTGTAAAGGCCATGAGGGTCAAGTGTGCAACCAAATCTCTGGGAGCGATACACCATGAAACCAGCTAGTAGCGGAAAATCGATCCAGGCAGATCCCACCACAGATGATTAGCCTCAACATGAAATAAGGGTTTCACACTAATAGTAACATGAAAGGTGTATGTTTGTAACTGATAGATGGAGTCAATCAGTGCCCAGAATATGAGGGGTGTGTTCCGAGGTCAATCAGCGTGACAATGAGTATCAACTGCAACGTTACCGACCCAAAAGTCGGCTTTTCAGGGGGTTTTTTTTTTTCATCGACGAACTCATTGGTGGAAGAAAACGGAACCCCATTTTGTTGCCACCTCATTCAGACGCTGAAGCCCAGACACAGAATTAATGGATTTCTTCGAAGAAAAGATCGCCCCCACCAAGTTACGCGAGAACTTCCTATGGACACCCATGAAGAACTCACGCACGTGGTGCAGCTGTCCCGTCTTTCTCGCCCAGCTTTTTGGAATTCACTTCACTAATAGAGAAACGCTCTCCAAGCTCCTCCTATTCATAAAGGCTACATCATGTCCTTAGATTCCGCCACTGACCAAGTATTGGAGATGGGCTCTTTCAGCTGCGAGATTGGTGACCTGGTAAATATTGTCAACGTGTCGTTTGACACTGATAGATACAAACATACTGTTGTTCGACTTAAGCCAGGAATGGAACACAAGCATTAATTGGCCAATTACCTACCATGAACATGTGTTTTGGAACAGACTGTCTTCAAACAGATTGGCGCTCATTTCAGTCGTTTATCATTACATTCGAAAGTTTTAGTCAGCATACCGGCGAATTGTTCCAATCACACAGAGCCTGCACTACTTGGGGTGCGCCAAATGAAGGTACTGGAAGCCTTGGAAGCTCATAGTTATTCAATCAATTGTACATAGAGTCAAAGATGAAAGTGTAAAGTCGAAAGCATTATCGCACGTGTACAAATAATCCCAGACCTCCAGCTGAACGTATGGACCCACTCACACGAAAACATGATCACATCACCCCTGCTTCGATTGATATACACGGCTGCTTGTAATTGCACGGATTGAATTAAAGAATGCTTTTCATGCTTTCAAGATCGGCCACACACTCCACCATACCTATCTCTGTTCTCTGGTAGTTGGCCGCTATGTCACTTCGCTCGTTGTAAATGTGGCCAATGGAGTACGCAGAGAAGGACGGGGAGTTCGGGAGACAGAACCCTCACCCCCCGCCCTTGACCCATGGTGTGACCAATGAAAAATAAATAAACACAGGACCCTTCTTTTGTTCAGTAGACTTTCTTCAGCTGTGGTTTATCAAATGTTGCAACAGCATACAGTCTAATGGTCAACAAAACTGCATTTATTTTGGACCGATAGGGAGGGTGGGCCTAAAACTTCCCTTGGGAACAAAACTCCTCAACTCTCCTTCCCCAGCATCCTCCACCACCATCCCCCAGATCGAGTCTTCGGTAGGCCACTGCATGTGGTCATCGCACTCGTCGGAGCCCCACGTGCGAGCCATATGCAGGAGGTGCAGCTGGAGCCAAGCAACTACAATAGGGCAACTTTGTGTACGGTCTTTTTTTACTCGGCACCACTCGTTTCGGACGCTTTACCTCCCACCGCACAATCCATCTCTGTTTTAATGAGATACATTTGTGGAAACGCTATATGAGTGTAGTTATTATGTATTGTCGTCGTCGTCGTCGTCTCGTCGTTGTGTTGTTATTATTATTGTATCAGGGAGGAAGATACTGATCATATCAGGTACAAGTTTTATTGGTACTTTGATACTAAACGACATCTACACCACTGCAGCCAAAGCAACGGCGCCTACTTCTGTATTAGCCGGTTCCTATTTTACACGCCTGGGTAGGCCGTGTCACATCGAGGAAAATGCCTTTGTCTAAGAGCACAATCGCAAAATGCCCTCTGGCTTTCAATGGGCTTCGAACTCGCAATCTGATGATCTATTGATCTTAGGTCCCGGAGCTCTACCGACTGATTTCGATCCTCCCTTCGTGTCACTTTGTGTGAATTTATGGCAGCCATGTTGGCATCCTCATTTCGAACTTATTTCGAACTGTTTACAGCCGAAAATGGCGTGTTTGCAATGTATATACAATGGGTGTGATTCACATATGGGTATATATATATTTATATGCCGATGAAAAGTAAGTCACTATGCTTAAACTGGGCATGAGCATATCCCAATTTTGTCATGTCTTACGCCATTCTCCGTATTTTCAAAGTTCTAACGGCTCTTTGGCACCCATCTTGATTCTGGGCCTGCTAACCAAATTGGAAAATATTTTTTGTGTGTTAGCAATAACCGAAAATATATGAATCACATCTGTTTGAAACTTGCATCACTGTTTTCGACTGATCTCGCCTTTTCACCATGTCTGGCAGCCATTTTAAGCCATTTAAAAAAAAAAATCGTCTTTCCCATTTTGCATGGGCGGCATCTTTTCTTTCTGATGAACGAGACACTCTTGGCTACTCAAATCCGTTGAAACAGACTCTTTACAATTTTTCGCAGATTGGTCAAAAAAAATCGTCTAATTTTGGCATGTTGGACCTGCGAGACAGGTAGATGAACTGATTAAGTTGTCAGCCTGACATTTCCTAATTAAGTGGTCTAATTTGCATAATTTATGTGAATTTCAAGTTTTTTCGGAATTTCCGGAATTGGTGGATATGTGGTCTACCATGATTCCCGAGAAATTTAAGGGCGAAGTCGGGGTCACTGGAAATCATTTAATGTGTCCTATTTGCCATCTTTATACAATTTTGAAAGTTCGTTGGGATTTCCACAAAACTTGGTTAGATGTGGTCCACCTGTGATCCAGATCATTTTTGCAGGTCCAGTGGGGTCAGCAGAGATGCTTGTATGTGCCTAATTTGCATAATTTCTTCCCAATTCCAACTTGGTAAGAATGTCGCCAAACTCAGTAGGTAGGTCCGTTAACATTTGCTGGAAATCTGATGTGCTTGATGTTCGTGAATTTGATTTGAGTTCCATCTATAGAGCTTCTGTTAGAAGAAAGCACTGAGAACGAGTAAACCATAGTTCCTGTGGACAATTGTGCTGTTATAAGTGGCCCACAAGCAAACCCTATCTTACCCAACCCAATTTGAGCTGTAGGTTGATTGACATTCAAAATTACTGTAACACTGATTTTTCTTCCTCTATTCTTGCCTGGGGACTGGGGACAAATGTGGAGTTTCCTAAAGATATTTTTGGGACATCCTTGATGACTGCTGCGTGGGAATAGTCTGTTGGTGTGTGGGGGAGGCGGAGGGAGGGTGATTTGCTGTTGGCGGGGGGGGGGGGGGGGAGGGGGGTAGCCATGTCTGGCTGCTTGGAAAATACAAGGAATGTATAATGAAGGAAATTAGTTGAAAGGCAAAGAGCCCGGGTGCTAATGCGATTTAGACATTTCAGTTGGATTCTGGGTCAAAGAAGTGAGTTGACCTGAGCGATATAAAACTGTCTTCAAATTTGGGTATGTATGGAGCGAAGAGTGGGGGGGGGGGGGGGGGGAGAGAGGATGAAGAAGAAGAAAAAAAGCAATTAAGGGACTTTTGCAATAAGAGTCAAACTTATGGTCAGTCATTCTAGGAATTTTTATGTGGTATATATGAAAAATAGGTGATGTTCGTTTGGACATGATGATGTTGAATAATAAAACCAGTCGATCGCCCGAACCAGCGAGACACTTTTGGCGATCGCCTGGTTTATTCCTTGACAAGTCTGGGGAATCTATGGAGCTCATGGCAGTGTACGCGTGTGTAACTGACCCCACCTGGATGGATGTAGTTCAACTTGGTATCAACTTTATGGGGAAGATTATGGTTTTCCCATACTGAGTACACGATCTTTATAGTTTGGAGTCAGGTCAAGGTCATTGAGGACGAGGTCTGATAAATTTGTTAACATGATAATTCGAGAATGGTTGGTCAGAGCTCTCTTGTGGGGAGTACTGGAACCCTATTGTTGGTTGTAGACTGGGTGTCAATTTGGAGACTAGAGATGGTGCTTTACTCAAACCTCCGAAATTCAACAATGTTTGATTTCTGTAGGGAGCCATCGTAGGATTATTACATTTTTCCACCTATTGCTTATTATGACTTTCAATTGACTCTTAATGACCGTCAAGTGTGGAGTTTTTGACTAGTTTTTCAAAGTGTCACGGTGGCTCATAGGGTGGTCAATTCGTCCTATTGAGGTTAACCTTTGAGGACTAGACTTGGGGTATTGAAGAGTTCGCTGAAACATTGTGTCGAACTTGAAGGATGGTCAACATCTGCGAAGCACATGATTATTCAAGTGCCTGAAACGTGCAATCTTCATGTGTTACTAGGAGAAGGATTGGTTCTATGTCCCTTTCTAATGACTTTGACTTGCACTAGACATGTGTATGCGGGTTAAATCAGCCTTGTGTATTTATTTATGCTTTTGAGCAATAATTGGGGAAGGAAGAGTATCTAACAGTTCTACAGAGCCTTCATTTTGGTCAGAGAAAACCAAGATAATCTCCTCTACAAATGTTGTTGTCTTCCATGGCGAATTACCAGTTTGAACCACGGGGTTTTGAAATGTCCTTTCAAGAACGGAAGTTTCGTTTCCAATCTGCAGTTGGAAAAATTGATGAAATTGACCCTCTTCCCAAAGTGCAGGGGACCTCGGATGAAAAAAAGGGTACATGTTTTACATTAATGTCGCAATAGCAACCAGAATTCAAAGAGGAGAAGCAGTTTGCGTAATTCTCCCACATGATGTACACCAGTGCACACACTGTACTACTTGGTCAAAATCTTGGGCAGCCCTGCAGGTAACAATTACCAACCCAACAACCATCATTATGACCAAACATCAGCACTGTGCAACAAATTTTGCAGGAGATTCCAGATTTTGCGGTATTTCATTTAAACGGCCCTGGCCAGAATTCCTGAAGACACCCAATATCCTTTATCAAGAACCATTACAGGTTATTTGGAAAGAAAAGTCAATTGTAGCTTGGGGAGGAGATGCATTAACAAGTACCATTGTGTGAAATTTCATAGAACAGCAGGACGAATGGGACCTTGAGACCAAAAACTTCCTTACAACCCCTTGAAGGTAGACTGTTTAGAACATCTTATGACCAAATTTCAGCATGGGCACCAAAATCGGGAAGAGGAGAAGCTTCTGCCTAATGTCACATGATGGGCCAGCCCGGGCCCACACTGAAGCCTTGGGTCCTAAATCCCTGGGTACACTGAAGGTGGGCATTAGACAAACATTTGACTAACATGCAGCACTGTGCAGCAAACTTTATAGGAGATACATATTTTTGCCAGTATTTCCTATCATAATGGGCTTCCAGGGCCCAAACTGGCCCCTGGCCAATGGGGATTTGGACCAAAATTCCTCAACATCCCCAATGTACCGCTGTCATACCATCATTATGACTGAATTTCAGCACTGTGCCCGAAATTTGTAAGAGGAGCAGCATTTTTGCAATATGTCTACATGATTGAAGCCCCAAGGCCCCACCACTAGCCCTAGACCCCTGGGCACCCTTAAGGTAACAGCTATGAAACACCATCATGACTGAACATCAACACTGTTCAACAAAATTTTGTAGAGATACAAGATTTTGCAGTATTTCATATATCATGGGCCCAGGGCCCCAATCTGGTGGCCCTGGACCCAAACTTCTCGAACACCCCTGATGCCCTTCTACCCAAGTACTACATTAACATTTCCTTTAAAGAAAAATCAATTGAAGCTTGTGGGAAGAGATGGCATTTCAAGTACCATTGCTTGCAAGGACGCAGCAGCGGTACAATAGTTCATCCCCTTTCCTTACCAGGGTGGCCTCATCAGTGTAGTTTCCCCATCTTTCCTCTGCTGCAGTGTTTTTTTTTGGGACCTGTCTTTCAAAGTGGTATGTATTTTAAGTATTTTGTCCATATTACTTTTGATTTTTTGTAATATTCAAGCAATTCAAGCTATCCAGCTGCATGATGAATAAAGTCAATAAATTCAATTCAAAATCAAATTCAATTCAATTCATTGTGTGAAATTTCATGAAATGGGCGATGGGCCCGCGTGGGACCTTGGACCCAAAATTGAATGAAATTCTCAAGGCGAAGCATTTGCCGGAACTTCCACATGATGAGCCCCAGGGCCAACACTGGGCCTTGGGAACCAATTCCCTGGCACCCTAAAGATGTGGCTATTAGACCACCCTCATGACTGAACATCAGCACTGGTCACCAAATTTCGTAGGAGATACAAGATTTCCGTTATTTCATAAATGGGCCCTAGGGCCCAAAGATGGTCCTGAGCCCCAATTCCTGAACACCCCTGAATGGCCCCTCTATCCCAGGACCATTACATGTAACTTTGAACATCAAAGGAATCGTGTGGGAGGAGATGCATTTCCAGTACTATTGTGTGTGAAATTCCATAAAGTGGGCCTTTGGGCCCAGGTGGGGGCCTTGACTCAAAAATTCCTGAACACCCCGAATTACGGCTGTTCACCATCATAATGACCGAGACATCAGTACTGCGCAAACAAATTTGTAGGAGATGCAAGATTTCACAGTATTTCATACAATGTGGATTTGGGGGCCTATGGCCCAAAGTTCGTCCTGAGCCCACATTACTGAAACCCCCCTAATGGACCTCTACCCAAGGACAATTACATGTAACTTTAGAAGAACATCAAATCAATTGTGTGGGAGAGATGCATTTCAAGTACTATTGTGTGAAATCCATAAAATGGCCTTTGGTCCCAAGTGGGGCCTGGACCAAAATTTCCTGAACAACACCCAAAGGTACGGCTGTTAGACCCATCTTATAACCGAACATCATCACTGTGCACACAATTGTAGAGATACATTTTGAAATTTTACTATAATAGCCTATCTTGCCCTTTAATGGGCTTTGACCTTACCTTCACAAGGTCAAACAGCAAGCTTGTTTTGAGCTAAAAAAAATGGAAAACTGAGAAATTTACTTCTCGGGGGTGTTATAGTTTTGTTACCAATAAACTCGGCCCCACCGGGATGGATGAAACTCATACTTGGTATGTGGTTTCCTCATGAGTAATGATACCCTATGTTTTTGGGGGTCAGGTTTGAAAGCGTAATTAAAGTTCAAGGGAGGTCAGAGTCTGAAAAACTCTTAACATGAGAGTCCAGAATGATGGTACGAATAGGGGGAAATTTAGTATACAGCGCCCTCATGGGGCGTACATGAACCCTTTGTTATTGTTTGAGGACAGTGTTGTGGATCTTAGTGTTGGGCGGAAAATTGCGAGAAATTTATAATTTGGCAATTTTAGCGTTTTTTTAACAGGATAACTTCACCCACCTCGGATGAATTGAAGATTACTTGGTGATGAATGGGTTCTCCACGATGAGTACATGATTCATTTTGGGCGTCAGGTGAAAGGTCCATTTGAGGCTAAGAGAGTGCAGAACAGTTGGTCTGATCTGGTTTAAATTTGGTATGCCCAAAGGACCCACCTGGATGGATGAAGTTCATACTTTGTGAGTTCCCCATAATGGAGTACTACAGGATCCCTATGTAAATGTGTAAGCATATGCAATCTTGACCATGCTTAGCTTGGTCAGGGTGGGGATCAGTCAAGGAATCATGAAGCCTTTAGCTTTCTCTGGTCTAGTTTCGAATATCTAAGGACTGATGGCGGACCGCACGTAATGTATTTATGGAAAAACCTGAAGAATTTGAATAATTTGAATCAAGTTAAACATATCAAATGACCCCCAGTGATTCAACTCTCATGTAAAAAGATTGGGGGATATGTGACATACCACCAAGCTCATGAAAATCTACAAACTTCGAAATTCTGAATGAATCATGCAATTAGACACACCAAATGACCTACAGTGTGTTCAAGGGCAGAGCGAAATGGTAGAGAGGATCAGTGACGCTGTATGAATCCGTAGGTGACGTTTGGGGTGGGTACGGGACCTTATTTGCAATACATTTCGTCTGTCGGCTTGTGAGCTTCACGTTGAACTTGAATTCGGTTCCTCCAGGTTCAAGAGTGGTCAAGGAGTTCACCACAGATCTCCTTTTCGGACGGGGACGTAAAATGGCTAGTCCCAGGACGCAGGGGCAGGTTGGAATTGGTTACAACCCTTCATACCACTAGTTTTCATGGAAATCCAAACAACGAAGACTTCGCAAAACGTTCAACCAGGGAAACCAGAGATTGTAGTACTGAAGATATATATATATATATATATATATATATATATATAATATATATATATATATATTATATATATATATATTATATATATATATATATATATATATATAATATATATATATATATATAATATATATATATATTATATATATATATAGATATATATGCGATCACACACTATGTGTTCCATGTAGGAATCTATGCAGTCATGCAATTCTATATTGTGTGTATGCAGGCGCGGTTCTAGAGGAATATTTTTGGGGGGGGGGGCTTACTAGTTTGTCGACTATCTAAGCGGAGCGCCACATAGGTGGCGCCGTAGCGTACAAGAAAATTTTTTGAAAATCTCGGACTGCCAGATCACCGGAAACGGGCCCTCTCTCGTTCAATCTGGGTGTTGGATAATCCTCCCATTTAGAGCAATTATCAGGCATTCTGGTTGACGAAAAGTTTTTAGAGTGGCGACATTATTGAAGGGAATCTATGATTGTGAGACTCGCTGTCTGGCCTGTGGTTCAAGCAGAGGAGGAAGTTCCTTGAAGTAGGTTTGCTTTGGTTATTAAAATAGTGTTTTCTGTAGCATGACCTGGTTGTGTTGTCATTTGTCATTTGCTATGGTTCAATTTTTGGGTGATTGTGAACTATTTTACTTTACAGAATAGACTATTATCAATTTCGCAACAATATTGGCAGCTAAATTTGCACGTCCTGGCTGCAGACCACAAACGACCCCGAACCTCACCCGAAGAGCACTCCGGCTGAAGGATTAATGGTTCACCAGTAGATTTTTTATTTAAAAGATTGACCCACTGTATGGAATGACCCACTGGGGTCGCCCACTTATGTACCATCATTTAGGCTTGCAAATTTCTGTGCAGAATCCTAGACTTCATGATGAAAATGTCTTCACTAACGTACGAATAATATGTTAAGTAATAATGCCTAGACTCGAGTGAAAATGTCTCAACTACGAATAATATCTGAGAAAAATCTCTAGTTAGGTATAGACATCGAGATCACATCGAGGAATTTGGGGGGGCTTTGGAGGATTTGGGCGGTCTGCTGAAGTCATCCCCCCCCTTTCCATAGCCCCCCCCCCCCCCCCGTAGAACCGCGCTGTGTGTATGTGACACTTCCTGTAAGCTGATTAAGGACAGAACTGCTATAACATTCCTACTATTGTCTTGTTAAGCATGATATTAAAAGCGACCAGAAGAACCTATATTGTTCCTGTAAGACCCTGATATCGAAGGCAGAAGTAACCATCGTGTCCTGTAAGCTGATATCTAAAGACAGAAGAACCATTTGTTCCTGTAAGCTGATTATCTAAAGGACAGAAAAAACCCTATTGTTCTCAACAGAGGGTCATGGTCAATAAGTACGATTGGAAAGATCATTAGTCCAATCGATCGTGGGTGTGTACATGTATCAATAATTCAGTTTGGTGTGTGTGTGTGTCATGTAAAAAAATATAGCACATGCCGTGAGTGTTCTGTGGTGTGTGTGTACGTACAAGTGCGGTTAGGCAGGTTCTTATGTACCATGCTCCTAATTTGTATACATTAGCAAAGTAGACACTGAATGACCTCTAATGGACCCATTGTCACTTGTATTTGCACATTTAAAAGACTTTCCGAACCAAGGGTAGAAGACATCCATAACAATCTGACAACTGGTAGCCAATTATGCAAAGTAGATACACTGATGAAATGAACCTATGGCTGACCTTTAATCCATTCAAAATATCTACAGTGTGTGAAAATATGACAAATGTTGAAAAAGCACATGGATTCTGCCAAATCAGCCTATTTTAAGCTGATAAATCAATCAGTTCATCTACCTGCCATCCTGGTCTCAATGCAAATCCACATCGTAGCTGGATTCCGCCTAATCTTGCTTACAGCTCAAACAACCAAAATACATAAAATAATCTAATCAATCATAATCAATCATATCAAGGTCTTCGCGTAACCAAAATCTAATCTTACATCTACACAGGCGAGATGAAAACAAACAAGGCGATCGCCCCCAGTGTCTCGCCTGGTTGCGCGATCAGTGATTTCTTCTTTTAGTCACCATTGCAAACAATTACAAGGCATTCATATGTTGCTTTAATATCCCAAGACCTCGTAACTATTTCAACATTGCATTGCCTCATTGATACACCCCGTGATCCTACCTATGTCCCTCCATTATAAATCATTACTTACTGAGTTAATAGATTCCCTCGATCACTATGTTATTGTACAAACAATGTAAATGGACCCTAAAATCTAATAAAGTTATCCTATATATCACAAAGAGGATGCCCTTATACATCTACTTCCATCAACTCCCGAGGGAGTACACACCCACCCCTCTCAATCCCCTGTCCAGAGTGGAATAAGCCTTCTAATTAGGCCTTCCTGGCAGGAGTCATAAAGGCCCTACTGGCTGAAGCAATGACTATATAAGTGATAAAGGAGTGACCTCCCTCCCCCCATCTCACACTCCAGGAGCGACTGCAGGTGACACCTGACACATTCATTCTTGAATAGGTGCCTGGTAAACAAATGACTGAGGGATTACACTTTATATGGTCAGTGGTGGGGCCCAGAAGAGAAGAAGAGGTTATGACAGGCTGATGTGAAACCTCAAGGGAAAAAAAGCAGGTTTTGACAAGGGATGAAATCTCTGTCTGTCACTGATGGGGACTACTAGTAGGAGGAAGGAAATAACATGCGTGAGGGGGTGAAATGAGTAGTAACACATTTGTATGGATAGCAGTGCTATAATAATAGTGATTTAAGCATCATGCTGGCAGCTAGGGTGCCCAAGACTAAACCATTCGTGAAAAGGTAGCGTACAGACTCTGGAGTTTGTTGCAGTACATGTTATATTTGACAGTTTTTGGTCCATAAGTGACCTTAATGACCTTTGCTGAAATAAACGGTTTTTATGAAAAATGTTACCTTGATATATGCAGCATGTCCTCGAAATTTCAGTTATAAACACACAGTCACTAAAATTGATTGCAGAAAATGTTAATATTTGGCAGTTTCTGACCTCGAATGACCTTTGATACAGACGGGTTTTATGAAAAAATGCTTGCCTCAATGGGATGCACCAAGCCCCAAGCATATGGCATCAGGGTACACACACCCCCCTATGCTATCGCCCAAAAGGGTATTCAAAATCAACCTTTAGCCCTTTGTAACTTTAAAGACCAGGGGCATATTGAAGCGGGGGTTGGTTTAGTTATGTAGCAGAGAGAAAATATAACATATCCAAAAATCGAAAGTTTTTATTTCTTTGCGCTGTAACTCCTAAAATGAGCACATTTTCTAAAACTTGACCTTTTGACCTTTGACCTTGTCTATAGATGTCGATTGATTACTTGAACCAAAAAATTACATGACAAATCTCTACCAGCACCCTAGCTGCATTCATCCAATTGTGACTGGCCAATTGTAACATAAATTCAAAAAAAAAGTTTGTAATTTATGCAAATTATCACATTAATGAGATGCTCTACACTTAAGTGACTTTACCCACTGTGTGTAAAGTTTATCTGGGCGATCAATAGGTGTACATCTTCGACTCAGTTTCATGAGGATCACAGATGAAACACGGCCTGAATGTTATGTGCGAGAAAAAGCTATTAATTAACTTTGACCTCTTGGAACTACCAAAGAGTATGCGTCCGATCGAAGCGGGAGTTGTTCATCATGGAAGCACACAAAGGGCTTATCACATATCCAAAAACTTAACAGTTTTTTTGGGGGGCCCGTGACTCTTAATTAAGCACATTAATTCAAACCTCAACCTTTAACAACATGCCCCACCCGACAGAGGTCAATTGAGGTCAGAGGTCACACACATGAGGTCAACAATTATATCACAAAATTGGTGAACCTTCCAGCCTTCAAAGATATTATCAATTCTCCGATTAAGGCCGGAAAGAGAAACACAGTTTTTGACCCCTAGTGACCTGAATGACCTTTTATGACATGGCAGTTTTTATGAAAAGTGTAACTCTCCAGGGGATACATCCACTCCTGGAGCCATTTACATTTCTGATGATGCCAGGCTATTGCCAAAAAAGTACAATAATCGGTTTTACCCTACGTGACCTTTTTGACTATGAGCTCAATGATCATGTACTTTGGTAGGTTTGTAATGAAATTTATTGTACTACTCCATGTTATGCTCCATCTCAGCGTAGAAGGCATATGGCCATTCCAAGGATCACGCCTAGTTATTGCGAAAACGCGTTTAGATTAAACTTTGAACCCTTTAACTACCCAAGTATGTAACCGATCGAAGCGGGAGTGTGTTTTTCCTCCATTGAAAGCACACAAAGGTCTATCACAATCCAAAAAAACCAGTTCTTATTTTTTTTTTGCACCGGAACTCCTAAAAAGCACATTTATCAAGACTCCTAACCTTTAAACACACATGCAGCCCCCCCCACACCCGACAGACGGTCCAAATGAGGGTCAGAGCGGCACACACAGTGTGCACCGTGTCAACAATATAAACAATAGTGAACCTTCCAGCCTTCACAAATTATCAATTCGCGCATCTATGGCCAGAAAACGGAGTTTGACCTTAAGTGACCTTGATATATGTACCTTAGAGAAATGGCCGAGAGTTTTTTATTTGTAAAAATTATTGGCAGAATCTCCATGGATATTTGTTCAGTTCACTACAGTTTGGTGGTTCTTCAGAGGATGAGAATTTGATCAGTGTTTCTGGTTGTGTGCTGGTGGGTGAGGTGTGGGTATCTGGCCAACAGTGCGTTCGGTCTGCTGCTCATAAACGTACTGTTTATATTGTTAACTCAGTTTGTGGCATCGCTCACTTTGTTGATGTAATGGTTGGGGGGTGAGGGGGGTGTGGTTTTGTTTTATTATAAAATTGGGTCTATTACCTCTCCAGTGAATTGCATCCACTCTAGAAGCATCTATTGGATGATCCTCAATGAGGCATTAGGCCAATGGTGGTTATTGAAAAAGCAGTTCGTTACAATGTAAACGACCCTTGTATTACTACCAGAAGTATGGTCGATCGAGAGTGCGGGAGTTGCCGTTGTGCCTCCATGAAGCACACAATAGGTCTCAACATATCCAAAATAACAGTTTGCTAGTGTGGTTTTTTTTGCCCGTCGTTGGAATGATCCTTATAATAGCCACATTTATTCCAGACTCAACCTTAAACCACATGGAGCCACCGAATGAGGTCAAATTGAGGTCAGATGGGTCACACACATGCAGGTCAACATTATAGACAATAGTGAACCCTTCCAGCCTTCCACAAATATCAATTCTCTATTTATGGCGGGAAAACAGTTTTTGACCCTTAAGTGACCTTGATTGGAACTTTAAGACTGGCAGTTTTTATGAAATTTGTAATTCTCCATGTGATAATCCACTCCGAGCGAGCATTTTTGCATTCTGAGTGGAACATGCCCATTGCTATTGCCACAAAAGTACTAAATTCAGTTTTTGACCCCCTAAGTGACTTTGATTTTGATGCCCTTCAATGAAATGGCGGGTTTTTTTATAAAAAATTGTTAACTCCCATGTGATGAGCCACTCCTAGAAGATATTTGCATTCCAAATGAACACGCCTAATGTATTGCGAAAAGCTTTTAAATTAAACTTTGACCCCTTGTGTAACTACGAAAGTATGCGTCCGATCGAAAGAAGCGGGAGTGGTCCTCCATAAAGCACACAAAAAGGTCTATCACCATCCAAAAATAACCAGTTTCTATTTTTTTTTGCCCTAACTCCTTAAAAAACTAAGAACATTTATTCAAAAAAAGGATAAACTTTAACCACATGACCACCCGACAGAGGTCAAATGAGGTCAGAGGTCACACACACATGAGTGTCAACAATTGATATGGACAATAGTGACCTCCAGCCTTCACAAATATTCAATTCTCCGATTACTGGCCAGAAACAGTTTGTGAACCTTTTAAGTGAAGCCTTGAATGACCTTAATGAAATGGCAGTTTTATTATGAAATTGGTAAATTCTCCATGGATACACCCACTCCTAGGAGCATTTCAAATTCTGAGGAACATGCCAGTGCGATTGCCAAAAGTTACTAAATTCAGTTTGACCCCTAAGTGACCTTTGATTGACCGTCAATGAATGGCGTTTTTATAAAATTGTACTCTCCAGGTGATGCATCACTTAGACAGCATATGAGCGACATCATGCCAAATGAAACCGCCCAATGTTATTGCGAAAAAGCTATTAATTAAACTTTGAACCCTTATAACTACCAAAGTATGAGTCCGATCGACGCGGGAGGTGGTCTCCTCCATTAAAGCACACAAAGGTTTCAATATCCAAAATAACCAGTTCTTATTTATTGTGCCTGTACCTCCTTAAATAAGCACATTTACAAGACTCAACATTTAAACCACCTAACACCCGCAGAGGTCAATTGAGGTCAGAGGGCAACACATGAAGGTCAACAATATATCACAATGGTGAACTTCCAGCCTCACAGACATTCAATTCTCGATATTATGGCCAGAAAACAGTTTGTGACCAGAGTGACGAGATTATTAACATTAAATTACTTCTGGGGCCCTCGTCCCTACTTAAAATTCATTGGGACTATGAGAAACCATCTCCACCAAGTTTGTCAAAATCCAACAAACTTCAAAATATGCAGAAAATTATGCAAATTAGACACTTAATTAGCATATATCATGCCAGGAATCTGATTCGATTCGTTTTTATCTTCATAGTTGTTATATACCCGAACCGGCCTTCACCAATGCAATCTAACGATCAAGAGATATCTTGTACACAAGCTTCCGGCCAATTTTCATTAAACATGCAAATTTATGAAAAGAGGCATGGTCTGTCGGGACGAAAAATGGAAGCACATCGGCAACTCTTTCACCGCGCACTCCACAAAAAGGTTCCAGCAGGAGGGCTTCCACGGTTCAGGAGATATCTACCGCACCATTAAGGGACAGACAGACGGGCAGACAGGCAGACAGGAAGACAGACACACAAAAAAGTGACCACTATGTCATCTCCTTGAACAAAGTTCAGGGCGAGACAAAAAACACCATTACTTGCATGCATTAAAGCACATGTCTTTGCAGGAAAGGGTCATCCAGGCCTTGGGTCACACATGTGTAATCTATGAGACCCAGGGGTTACCGTTTGACAGAACCACGAAATCCCCTCACGAAGTTGATCAATGGTAGAGCAAATCAGCCTGGCTTGTGTATCAAATGAGAGCTAAGGGGCTTTTTTCATAGTTGATGTAGGACAAGGGATCTCACTATGGTCAGAAATTAATTTCATTTCTTTAGACTTCTGAGATAGGGAAAGCACCCAGCCAATTAGAAATCACGGAAAACAGTTAAAGCAGTTTCTATTCAATTATGTATTTTTTTTTTTTTCCCCCCCCCTTGTTTTCCTTTGACACAATGATACATAGAAATTACATTGGTTTCCAGATTTTTACATATATAATTCGTATGTGAAATGATATAGAAGGTGTTTATTATTTATTTTATATATCTATTATATATATATTTATAGTTCTATGTACCAAATAAGGAAAATTATTTCTACCATCAACCTTGTGAAAAAATTTTTTAATGGAACAAGGGACAAGTTTAATAATTCATACATAAATTACTCCGTGCAGATTTATGTTACAAATCGATGTCTCCAGACAGAAAAGGAAGAATTTGATGTATAAATCTTTGGATTTTCTCTGAAATAACACAACACAGGGCTAATAAATAGGTAAAAACGATACAAAACAGTGGGTGTCACATTATCAACAGTACCCTCGTAGGCCCTGCAACAATGGCAAAAACAGTGCATACCAACTCACACCTACAATTACATGACCCAGTGCCTAGACATACATCATTTACATAAACAATAGGGACTGCTCTTTGGAGCGGCCAACACAGTCTAATTTTAATCATAATTGAACATGCCGGACCAAAGCGTTTGATACCACGAAAGTCTATAATTGCAATAAAACACCTTTGATTCAGGTGGAGATTAAGGTCCCAGCCATTTTAACTAGGGAGACCGGCCTTCATCTTAATGACCAGTGCAAGTGCAGTGAGAGAGAAAATCAGCTGGATCTGGACCGGAAAAAACATTGTCATATGTGTTTTATCCATCAACAGTTATGTATAACTGGTTGTTATGTTATGTAAGAACCATGTTTAGTTGAATAAAAGTTTGCCAAAATGAATGAAATGAATTTTTATTGGCATGAAGTGCGGGTGAGCATTTTGTGAATACAAAGCTCATTCTGGCATGAATACAGTTGCTTCAAAAAATATGTAAATACATAGAATACTTTGTAGATTGAGCAATAACATTCCGGGAACATGTAGGTCTAGTCAATCCCAAAGTGAATGTTCACAAAAGGAGGCTCGCTGAATACAGATTCCATGCCCTTTCCCAGGTCCAAGCTTGGACATGAACAACCGCCTCCTAAAGTGTATTATATAATTGTATTTTCAGTAGCATAGTACTTGTTCTTCAGCGCAGTGTTCTGCCACAAATTCATTGTCTAGTATTCGAGTATAACCCAGCAGCAGAAGGCTAAAGGTAGGAGAGACTTGACGCCTTGGAAGCATGCATGACGGCAACATCATATACCGGGGGCCATCACGTAGAGCGTAGAAATATGCTCTGCGTGGAAGAGGGGGGGGGGAGGGGGGTAGGTAATAAAGGAGGTAATTATTCTTCAATAAATCCTAATCAGTTCCAAACTATAGACAAGACAATAACTATGTGTGCAATAGTGATCGGATCTATCAGTCACAAAAATAATTTGAAATTTGAAATTAAATTGAAATACACCGGTTTCAAAATTAACCTGATGATCTCTTTCAGAGATCAAAAGAGGCCAAGCAAGCATCGCGTGAGTTCCCATCTGATGAACCATTGTAATGTAAAGTTGCTGTATAATTTATCTAGATTTTGAGGGGGAATAAACACCACTGTGCCCCAGTATGGCCGCCATGTTTTGACCACACCCTGTGCCTAAATTTGATCCAACGTGAGCTATTCAACACTGTTGTAAAGCTCTAGCCTGCCCTCATTGGGCCCTGTCCTGATTCGCTCACTGCTGCCAGGAATGGCTACACCTCAGTGGTTATCAGAACATATACAAACTTGAATATGTCCACAAAGAACCTATCCAGTTAACATTATCACGGTCGACCAACAATTACCCCTGTTTGCTGCAAGTGGCAGACACGTTTTGCAACGTTTAAGCAAAACCTCGCAATCGGTAACTGAAGTGGGTTGCCCAAATGTGAAACATTTGGACTGAGGCATCCAATAGTTTGTATGTTGACAGCCAAGTGAATACCCCTCATGCTTATATGGCAAATTTTTGAATGATGGCTTATAGCAGTGACAGAAAACTGATTACATGGAGTGTTTTAGTTCATCCCTGTGCTTTAAATTATAGTCTTCTTGTTTTTTTTGAAAAAGGCAATCCAAATATTGTGATTTCAACAATTTGGTTAAGTTTCCACACCACCTCTTTTTTAGCCCATCTCTGCCTCTCTTTCCAGATGATGGGTGCTAGATTATTTTCACCTGATCAAATGTTCTAAGCAGCATCACAACAGGGCATTGTGAATTGTATTATAAACCTGGTCTTGAATAAGGGACTGCCATACTGTGAGCGCGAGGCCTGGGAGCCTGCGAGGGCCGGGGAGGTTATGTGCAGTGAGACGGAGAAAGCCTAGTGTACCACCTTTTGAAGATTTTTAGGTGGGTCTTCATTGTCTGCCAGAATTTTCAGGTAAGAGCAGGGGTTTTCAACCGTTTTGGCTGTCGTCCCCCAATTGGCGTTCATGAAAGTATTACTTTCCCAGCATTTATTTTAATGAAGCGTATGAGTAGAAAAATTATAAAACACTTGAAATTGTGCAGTTTGGTTGATTTGTTAGGAGCATTTTCCCTACGTTTCACGCGCACGGACTCGTCACGCACGGGCGTAGCGAAGGGTTGTTAATTGGGGAGGCTGGGGGGGTGTAGAGGGCATGTTTTGCCGACGATCTGGCATGGATCCCGATATTGGGCGGTGTCTCCCTCCCCTTTGAAAATTTGAACATTGAAAACATCGTCAATGCAATCTGGTGCAATACTTTTAGTAAAATTGGGCGTCCAGTAAATACTTGACCCCGCTCACCATTACGCGTACCCTTTCATTTTGAATGCCGAAAATTTCTTCCCGAATCCTAAACAAGCTTGATTTTTACTGCAGCTCGTGGGTATGAAGTAGCCCAACACACACTGTGCGCGCAATGCGGCGCAAAAATTTGACCCTCGATGGGGCAATTGATCAAATTTTCAGCCACTTACTACAAATTTCATACAATCTTTTCACTTTTGCATTAGGAGTCTCTAACCAGTTTGAACTTTCATTCTGTGCCCAAGTTTGGTATTTTCCCTGCCCGAATTTTTGATCTAAAAAAAACTGTAGGGGGGGGGGGCTGCCCTCCATCTCTTGTCTTGTCCTCTGGCTATGCCGCTCGCATGATTTCCCGCCTGAAGACTGTTTCATTGCTAAGTTGGGAACTCTTAATTGTTTCACAAAATGGCTTGATTTTTTTGTTGATCACCCCCACTCACGACCGCTGTCATCACGTTGACAGACGGAGCCGAAACTCCCCCATTTCGAAATACACCATATTGTCAAGTTACCATTCGCGCATATTGTCGTGTTTTTGTTGATCACAACTTCACTGCACACGGCCTATGGTCATGTATCTCAATAATTTGATGTATTAAAAATGATTAATTTTGCCATTTTTTCTTCTTCTGTGGGAGGTGGGACAAGCTCACGTGCCACCAGATGCCAAGATGTCCCACGGTGGGATTCATCCCCCAGGTTGAAAACCCTTGGGTTATAGTCTGATGCAGCAGACCTTTCACAATTATCACTTGACGTAGCTTGCCTACAATGCAATCTCATAGAGCACTGCTTCTGAGGAGGAGAGAGAGAAAACCATTGCAAGGCATATCCATTGATTACGCCTATAACAGAACCCTTAATGGAGCTTGGTTAGAGTAAAATCTTTATGTAAATATGATTTGGCATTATGGGGGCCAAGTCCCCCAGACCTAATCTCAGCAAATTTGAATGCAGCAGTAGGCACGAGTGACTATTGCAAAAAGCTCCTCGTGATCCTTTTGAGATGGCAACAAGTATGCGGTCAGTGCAAGGTGAATTCGGCCACCCTCGCGTTCGGGGACAAAACACCGGATTAAAACTGGATGATGATGATGATATCACAGGGTGGGTGAGGAAGGGGGGGAAGATATGCATGATCCCGTGACAAGTCATGAAACATGTACTCCTGAAAACCCTTTACCAAGAACTACGTATGAGATCTAGAGGCAATCCATCAACCCCCACTCCCAGAAGGTAAATTCCTCAATTTATCAAGAGGTGAATAGAATATCTCAACGAGGCAAACCTGGAGGAATCTTCCAAATTGGGGGAGTGGCGTTTGAATTTCCTCCCGTGTTAGTTCACAGAGAAGGTTTACATGACCTATCAACCTTGGAAGGGGAATTCCGGTTGGAAGACACCAGAGGCGGGTTTAGCCAAAATTCCTGGTCAAAAGAGAGTGCCGACTGTCAGGTCACCGATTGTGAAAAAAAATGGTTCCTCATAGGTCCGTGCTTTCTTCAAATTTGTGGTTCTTCAGTTCCCTGTTGGACAATTGAATGAATACGAAATATGATTATAGGTTTCAATACAACAATAGGAGGGAATACCCCACGTTTTGTTTAGTTCATGGTAATTCATAGTTTTGTACATAGCTACCCCGATACCAGGGAGAGCGTACCTGTGATCAATCAGTCTGATGTCGGTGTGAAGCAGTAGCTATGGTGCAAACAGTTCAAGCGATACCAAAATACATGCTTATAAGTTGAAACTAAATCAGAACTATGTTCGGAGTATTAGTAAAAAGTTGCAGCTAGGTGAAGTTTGAGTGATAGTCATATTCATGCTATAATTTTTGTTTTTTGTCCTGCCCCCTAATGTTCTAAGTATTAGGAAAAGTTGTGCAGTGAAGTGGCAAACAGTTCAAGTGATAGTCAGATTAAAATTTTTTTCCCCACTGGTTGGTCCTATCAGGAAATATACCTGGATTTAGTCTACAGTAGTAATTCTGATCTAGCAGACAATGTAAAGAGTTTCGGTAAGCTTGGTTGTAGTGTGATCATGATGTAGCTTTTGATGAGGTATTGTTCTATCCATATACACAGAGTTTAGAAGTGGTCCCGCGTTCTCTGCAGATGGAGTTTCTGGGTTCCTGTGTTAAGGTCACATTTAGACAGATTTGGTTTGAATGTAGGGAATAGGTGATTGGATTGATTCTCAGCTTCCTTTAAACATGTAAATTTTCTTGGAAAGAACTTGCTACCGGTCTATTTGGCGGCTGTAGGTAAGTCGAGAATCCCTCATTTTGGCAAGATTGGGAACATTCAAAGGAGGGCTCTCAATTGCTTGCAAGAACATTACTTGACTGTTTTTATTCAGGACGCAGGCAAAAGGTTGTTTTCGTCATAGGCTTGTAACTTCATGCTCCTTTCATGAGAACTCATCCTCCCTGACCCTCCCTGAATGAATGATAGAAATTTATTCACACATCTACTTGTTTTGTCCTTGCACCAATCCAGCGAGGATACCTTATTTAAAGCTTTGGTATGACCAGCCCAGGATTGGGCCACGGATCTACCTTATTTTACCGGGCCCTTATTACACCACATCCCTCCCTTCCCTCTACCATGGATGCCATCATCACTCACTTGGTTGTAGTCTTATGGGCGCGAGAAAGGGATATATATCAGGAAGAAATATTGTCTATCTAATTGTTAAAATAATGCTATGAGCAGAAATTTCATCCTCATTTCAAATTTCAAGAAATTTCATTTGCCAAATCGATATATTTCTACTTTTTGAAATTTGTTCAAATGGAAAATAACTGTTCCCCTGAAAAAATATTTCAGAAGCTCATAATATGTTTCGATGGGAGAAATTATTAATAAAAGAATACGTTTCCAATGATAAAGTATAGTAGATATATTTCAGTTGCAAAAAATAATTGTTTCAACAACCTAATATGTTCGCAAAACAACATATATTCTTTTGCAATGAAATTTTATTGCTCTCTTCACAATTATATGATCAACGTGAAAAATATTATTAACACAGTCTTTGCAACCCTGATATTTTTGCAACAAAATATCTTTTGGCAACGGAAATTTGTTTGCTCTATCATAATTATATTACCAACGAAAAATATATATTATCAACGTAGTCTAAGTTCAGTCGTTTCAGTGTTTCATCGTTTCCACTGGCCGCGCATTACGCCATGCTGCCTTGCACCACTTGAAGTGATGTGTGCGAGGCGACCATCTATACTACTAGGCCTTGTACCTTGTAGTGCTTGCCTCAACTGAGGACCCAGATCCCTGGATGACAAAAGTCTTGCATTTTCCCCCTCTCTCGTCGACGGCTGTCACAGGATGCCAGCTCCTGCTTAATCCCACTCGGCCTAGTATTAGTTTAGTAACAGTTGATGGGAACACTTACTGGGAGTGTTGGAGGAGCATTCGGCTAGGTGCCGTGCGACAAGGTTTGCAATCCTCATGTCCTAATGGCCTCTCACTGATTGCTTACTGCGCTCTAATTATCCGAGAACTATTGATCGAACTGATGCGAAAATTAGTGGTTAGTCCTTTAGTGTATTTGAAACACGCAGCAGCATCACACTGTACCGAAAAAACCGCCGCGATGCGGGGGCCAGCAGGGTTTCCGGTGGATGGTTGAATGCAAACTGTTGTCCCTGGAAGTGCACATGTGCTCGGAAAACCAAGTTAGGAGTGAAGTAAATGGCTTTAAAGTCCGCGAAGTTGCCACAGTGCTAGTCGCCGTTGAACAGGGGGGGGGAAAATAGGGCAATTATGTACCGGGAATATCAGTTTCAATAATATCGCCTAAAAGTGACATTCTATAGCACTGGCCCTCAATTATCCTGAAAAAAAAAAATACGCGAGCATGCCTCCGTTCATCGGTGTTCCAACTTTCCCACAATTACGACGACAACTCCAAGGGAACGGAATACTGCGATGCATGTCATTCGGTCTATTCGGGACCCCTCAGTTCTACCAAGTATGCAATCATCATATGAAAACCACAATAAAACAGAGTTCCCGTTGATGTTTGATTTCCTCATAATCAGTATCTTGCTATATCAGCCCTCGAAATCGGTATCCACATAGAACGAAAAGTGGGAAGCCGCGGTTGCAAGTAGACAGAATGCCTCCCCCCCCACCCTCAGGTACCTCAGTACAGTTACAGTAGATTAAGGTGCACTCATGGCCCACGTACTAGCCCCACCCCGATTAGAAGCAACGCTGTCCATGGAGGCAGTTGATGATATATATTTTTACGTTGCAAACTATTTTGGCAGCAAATGATTGTTCTGTTGCAAACAAATAATTGTAGCCAACATATATTTTTTGGTTTCATATTTTTCTAGTATCTTACCATATTCGTTGTTCGGAAAGTTTTTTGTGTAATGGACAATGTCTGACACGGAAATATGTTTTGGTCTACAATTTTTTTAAACAATATAATTATTTTCCTTGCACCATATTCCACTGGAAAAATAAATAACTTTTGCTAACATAATTGTTTCTTAGCAAAAACAAATTTTTGTTGATAACGTATATTTGTTGCAAAACAATTACTGGTTGCAAAGGAATATATCCACATATATCTTTTCAATCGGGAAACTGATTTCTTTTATGAACAATTTTTCAATCGAAACATATTCTGTGCTTCCGAATTATTCTTGAGGAGAACAATATTTTCCATGTGATAAATATTTCCACAATCAGCAATATTTCTTGATTTGGCATAGTTTTAGCGATAGAGAATAATATTTTTCCTGATAATAAATTCCCTTTCTGTGCCATAGTAGTCCGCATTCATTCCCCACCCTGCCTCAGTTTTTCTGCTGTTCCCCCGCCCTTCACCTCGTGTATCTTAGTTGAGAAGCCTATCACACCACACCCCTCGACTTCCCTTCCTTCCAGCATGTCTCATCAACTCACTTGGTTCTATTCAGCATTCATTCCACGCCCCTCTCCTCAGTATAACCTCGTGTATCTTAGTTGAGAAGGATAGGCTGAGATATACATCACACCCATCTCTCTCACTCACTCTCCTAGCAATATCATCACACGCACCTTATTCTGGTCAGTGTTATTCGTGTCCCTCTCATCAAAGGATCTATCGTTTGTGTCGTGACCAGGATTCTTTATCAACCGCATCTCTAGCAGGCTTCTGAGGATTCTCGACGCCCCCCGCCCATCCCACGTTAGGTGGGGAGTGTTGTCTGATGAAAGTGAAGGATATCGAGTTGTTTACCAGGACCGGTGCGACACTGGTGCAAAGGTTCCATAAACTTTTGAGAAGCTATTTTGCAATATTTTCCAGAATCTCAGCTTGGAGTTGGAAGTTACTAGCAATGACTTCAAAAATGGGGATGGCTTCTTTCTGCCAGTTTATTTTCCTAGAACCTTTGTGGATGCCATGACTATCCTCTGTCAAATCACGCCATATATTTATCAGGACTGTTCAATATTACCCTATCACCACAAAAACTCAGGTCAGGCCACACCAGAGCTTTAAAAGAGACGCAAGTTCTAGTGAGCATCCTGAAAATGGTGTCTTTTTTCACAGTCAAGCTTTGGCCCATTACAGTGGTAAGTTTTGGGAGTTTGCCCGGAATTATTGCCAGGCTATTATGATACCTTTCTTTGCCATACAGCATAAGGCAGAGAATTGTAGTACAGTGGTGATGGTATCAGTAGACACACAGCAAGGGAATATTCAGTCACAAGGCTAGATGAAAATTGGTCACACAACAAAAACAAACGCACAAGAAGAGTCAAGTGCAATCACCAGATTGCTTGGCTTGTTCATGCATTTCTTGATCTCTCGCAATTTCTCGATTCTCCTACAGGAGTTGAGCCTTACGCTGCTTGGATGCCTCTGATTGGTGGTACTGGGAAGAGTTGCTCGATGATGACGAGGATAGGACCGATGGGGGAGTTGAAACATTTGGCGGAGGTTACAGGCATGGAACGGAAGGAAAATCCTCATTAAAAAAACATGGAACATTAAGTCTATCTCATTTCAAGGTTGTTCTGAAAAGAAACTAATCTAACGCCAATGTGGAAAAGTAGCAGGGACAACCCCCCACACACCTGGAGCTCCCTCCTTTCCATGTGGTCATGGAAACGCGCCAAGTTAAGTACAACATCGAATCGGGGGTTCAGCATGGATCAGGAAGCTTCTGCGCAAAAGTTCTTAGTTGTCCAGGGTGTGGCGAGGAACTCCATCAAATCATGGACACTGAGCAGCCACATCTCTGATCAGGACCAGTGATTCCATGTTAGTTGCTAGCCCCTTTACATATATGTAAGGAAGTATTCAGCAAGACACCGTTTCATTCAACGTTGTT
This sequence comes from Sclerodactyla briareus, assembly GCA_026419785.1. Taxonomy (NCBI): domain Eukaryota; kingdom Metazoa; phylum Echinodermata; class Holothuroidea; order Dendrochirotida; family Sclerodactylidae; genus Sclerodactyla; species Sclerodactyla briareus. The sequence continues at coordinate 565,301 of JAODTK010001477.1, read as the reverse complement.
AGTTTGCTGATTGTGCACTTACCCCTTCAGTTCGGGATGAGTTTTTCCTACTCAATGTTTAGCTGTCGCTTCCACTGCGGTTGAGCTGTGAAAATAATCAGTTACAATTACATGTCATTACAAAGAATTCAATAAACCCAATGCTTGGTGGTGGCGACAACCAAACAAGAATGCACCTCTGCGTAGTGATTCCTTTGCCTTTTTTTCGGATCGTGGCATCATCACCAGGATGATTAGCTATATTAAACCTTGCAAGATGTGTGGTTTGCCAACTGAAACCACAACTTGGCACAAACCGACCCAATCACCTGCAATATTTACGAACCGAAAGAGATGCTTGTTCTTTTGACAAAGGTCAAAACGTCATTTGAGGCAATTGTAAGTAAACTAACTGAAGAATAGACCTGGTAAGAAGTGTATCTTGAGATAGAAGGTAAGTTAGGATTCATAACAGTGAGGTCCAACGTTTTCCATGTCAGTGGGACAGCACTAGCGACCGGAACACTGAGTCGGCAGCTGCAGGCATGGCACGGCAAGGCTAAATGATGAAGAACTTCCAGCCAAAATTTATGCACTCATACGTAACTGGTGTGGTCAAGCAAGATAGATTGAATGAAGTGGCAGTTCTTTGAATCGGACGACCAACATCATCAACAATTGAGAAAAAAAAAACATCTCCCTTTTTGGGAGTAGATGTGTGGGGAAAGATAAGTGCATTCTGCATACAGCCTATATTGGTCAATTCATCCTCCACTACCCCTGGATCAAGGTGATTCATTGTGGGTACTTCAGTGTCCCAATAGCATGGTGTCCTCACATTCGGTCATTGTAACCATATGTCATTAATCACATAATGTGACTGAGAGGTAAGTCATTGCCAGTAAATCTTTTCAATTCGTACAGCAAGTAGTCTCTGGTTTTTTAAAGTGACTGTGGGTGCACCAATTTTCATTATGTCCAGGCACAAAAGTGACTGAGCATCATTTTGTTGACCCACCTTAAAAGTGCGAGGACGCACCTTGTCTGGGGGTACAAGGGGTGGGTCCAGCAAGTTACAGTGCATAACTGTTTTAAATACTTATCAATAGCCATTTTAACCAGTTCATCAAATTCTTATTGGCATTTCTTTTGGGTCAAACTTTTCACGAGGCTTTCAAATCACATATTTCCCTCCTACATTGGTGGGGTATATGGCCACTCCAGCCGCAGCACCTCTCATAACAAACATATCTGGCTGCATGACAATACCACAACTAGATACTATGCAGACTGATTCTTTCTTTGCAGTTTTCTAGAGAAGAAGGGTTCCTCCAATGATTTTGTTAGCGATTTTGTAAGCCGGCGTTCAGTTTGTAATTACCCACAACCATTTTGTATTTGTTAATGGGGGAACATTTGCCGACAGTGGTATGGCAATGGGAGCAAGCAGAATGGCTCCCAGCTATGCCATCATTTTTATGGCCGACTTTGAGAAAAAGATGCCTTTCTCACAGCGCTTTGAATCCATCTTTTATTGCGTATATAGACACATTTTTTTTCACACGGGGCCTGCATGGAGAAAATGGCACTCAAGCTTCAACTGATCTGCAATGAAGCACCCAGATGAGCAAATTCACTTCAGATTTCCTAGCTCAGAAAAAATGCCTTCCTTGATGTCCCGGATGAGCAACGCAATGGCACTATCGACACGACATGTACTGTAACCTACGGATCCCCCTAGCTACCTTAATTTTGATAGTCTCCCACCCATAATTCCTCACTGAAGCGTAGTGCACTAGGATTAGGCGCTAATGCTCCACCCAGTCAGAGTATGAAACATGTCTGGAACATGGCCGGTTACTTCTGCAGTACCGGTTAGCCCCCCGTTTGGCCATTGTGGAGAAAGGGATCTTAAGGGCTGCTGCTATTCGTGATAATCTTTGGTTGAAAAACCAAAGACCACAAATTCACGTATCCCTTGGTCTTGGATTATTCCAACGAAATGAAAAACTCCATAGGGATATGTTATTAATAATATATATATTATTAGCCATGTTGAGACTTTCTGAATTATGTGGGCTCATTTAATGTTTGATCCGTAAGACGTCTGGCCAATTGTTCATTCAAAATGTGATTATCCCGGCACCCATTTTTCCAATAGTCACATCATGTGATGTCAACAGCCAGATAGATAGGCACGGGGACGAAGGGAGATATTTTCTAGACTCAAACCCCTACCCATTCTTTCTCCAGGTGTTACAGTGGTATGCCCTCACCTTTTTGCTCAATAGTGAAAAATTCCACAAATGCTTCCCTTCCCACTTTCAGAAGCTTCCTGACCCTTGCTTCTTCCCCCAACTCACCACCCTCTCACTGCTTTCGACCACACACAGTTATCCCCTCATTCTGGCTCGTCTATAAATAGTAATGACAGTAATATACCGCATTATTTCAGTCCTGCTTCAAGTATTTCACATCCTGGAAGTGTCTTAGATAGAAGTATAACTTTAAAGTAAACATCAGATAATCAGTTAAGACTTGGTGCCACAGAGAATCTTGGATCACACCTCATTCTCCGGCATTGCCAGTGGCAAGTTACCATTCCCACACTGAATGTCTGCCAGGCAGTCAAAGTTGTGTGTTTTACCGGCTCACAATCCTCACACACACAACTTAAGAGATTAAATCCTTTTGGGGATTGGGCCGGACCAATGTTGACCAGCCAAACAAAGGGCTTATTATAGTATAACCACACACAATGCAGGCATAAGTTGAAGAGGATTGTGGACCAGCCATCGTGTTCATTGAATTCAAGACCTTTCCTGGTGTGCATTTCTGCTTTAATAACTACTAGTCAAAAGGAAATTTGAAGATCACATCACCGTTTTCATTAATGTCCAAGCAACACTTGGGCAGTGTCCCCCCTCGAGTAAATATTATAGGCCTATGGAAAATTGCCATTTTGTTTCCCCCCTCCTCGCACCCCCCCATTGATATCAATGGTTACTAATCCCATTTTTGTACCTTCCTTGAGAAACTGCCACTGGAAGTAAATGTTAAATTTTAAAATATAACACTTAAATGAGAGGAAGAAACGCAAGAGGCGTTTCTGCCTTGCAATTAGGGAATTTGTCAATAAATGCAATGACGCAGGCTTCAAATAGGGCCCATTTTTCATTTCATTAAGCTGACCGATGAAAAACCGGGGGGGGGGGGCTTGCAAGACAAAAAAATTACCACCCACTCGTTCGCAAACACCACTGACTGATCAGGAGGGGGGGGTTTATGGTACATCTAGGTGTCACTGGTGGTAGTTCAATATTCAAACATATCAGGAATAATAATAAAGGACAATTCAAGAATTGTACTGTCCCCACGGGGGCGGAGTGGCCGGTTCAAACCGAGGTGGTTTGAAACCGCTTTACGGTTTTTAAACCGGTTTATAAACCTGGTTTAAACCAGCAGGTTTAACCCCTAAAAAATGGTCAAAACTGGTCGAACTTTTTCTGTGCAATATAAATGAGCGTTTTGTCACCCCATTAAAGGATTCCATAATGAAAAAGGGCAACAACCAAGGTGGCGTGTATAGTATACATGTTGTGGTGGGTTGGTGGATGAGTTTTACAGACACTCCGGAGGAGGATCAGCCCCCAGTAGTCGGTAGGCCAGATAACTCAAACAGTGAATATTACTTGCTGGCATACAAGACACAGTACAAAATTGTAACTTGACAAACACCAATTGAATGGGCCCAAATCCATGTGGTCCCAGGACCACAGGATAGGAATCAGCGGACTTTCTGATTGCATAAGGATTGTGAAGACCAAGGGAAAAGCAACCAAATGAATGATTTGCTCTTATAGATAGCCATTGTGTGTATTTCAAGCACCCACCACCTACTCCCAGCCACCCTATGAATTAAAGTAAATTTACCTTATGATGTGGAGGAGAAATGAACTGTTATGGAAAAATTTTCATTCATTCTTTTTCTACCAAAATTGTGTTAATGTAAGCTAGTATTTCACTCTATAAATGCACTCTTAACCTAGGCCTTAGTCTAGTTAGCTTCAAATCTTATAGCCTACTGTAGGCCTATACATTTAGCCTGTTACTGGAGGAGTACCACTACAAATTGGCAAATAGGGTTTGACCGGTTTGTGTTTTTTAAACATAGTTTTGCCCAGTTTAAACCTGGTTAAACCGCTTTGTGTCAAAACCGGTTTTGATGTGTCAAAGTCCAACCCTGACTGGGAGGAAATATTTGCAATTGGGAGGGGGGAGGGGGGGGGGGGAAGCAACCCAGATTTCATGAAGGGGGGAAACAAAACACTTGGTGTTCAGAAGTACACATAATGAGAGGAAGTATACGCACGAAAAGAGGCGCTTCTGCCTTGCAATAGGAATTTGTCAATAAATGCAGAGGATGCCGCTCAAATAGGACATTTGCAATTTTCATAAGCTGCCTATGAAACCTAGTGGGGGGGTGGGGGGGGGGGTGGCGGGTTTTGCGGGCAAATGAACCAAAAATTGCCACCAACCCGTAGCATCACTACTACTGATCAGGAGTTGGGTACATATAGGCTGGTCCACTGGTGCTAGTCCAATACTCAAAACATATCAGGAATAATAATAAAATGAAAAAATAAAATTCAAAATTGTTACTGTATCCTGGTGGAATATTTGGTGCTAGTCAATACTCAAGCGTATCAGGAATAACAATAAATTTTGACAATTCAATTCAGAATTTGTACCGTCTTCACTGGGGGACATATTGTTTGGTTGGCTATATGCTGTTCTACTCTGTACAATGAATTTTTGCAGAGATAAGGATTGTCCTATGTGACCTGGACTGATACCAAAACAATAGGGTTTAAATACTCCTCATGTGTACAGCCACACACTTAATTTGCAAACTTGATAGATATTGCATTCATTAGATATCATGCTGACGAGCAGATGTCAAAATGCAAATTTATCCACAGGCAGTGTTTTAGCTGTCTGAACTTCCACATTCATTGATAAAGCTTGTGCTATGAGTATCGTAGTATGGTAGTGTCATTGACTTTTTTTGTTTGGTTCTTGACAAGACGCAGCTGGCCACACAAAAAAGGCATGCAAAATCACCCACCAGGTGAAAGGGAAATGAGCTCAAAAGGTCAAATGAGGTCGAAGTCGGTCACCAGATTATTTCACCCACCCAGACGCACAAAACTTTCCAATCTGACAGTCCTCCAAAATGTTCGTTGTGCCGAAATAATGATCATTTCCTGTGGTGACCTCCAATGACCTTGACCTGACACCAAAACAATAGGGTTCAATCCTCCACGCATACAGCTACCCCATACCCATTTGAATTTGACTCCATAGATACGTTCGTCAGATATCGGCTGACCAGCTTTTTGAACTTTGCCTCTCGTGACGCTTGAATGAACTTGAAATCGGGCACCCAAAACAATAGGGGTCATCCCCCCATATGTGCAACCCACATACTATTTTAACTAGAAATAACCATTTTGCGACGTTAGATATCGTGGCGCCAAGGTGTTGTCACACACAACAACGCACGGTGGCCATGACTGCATAGATTCCCGAGCAAGGAATCAAAAATGGGCAATTCAGGAAGGTACATGCAGGAAAATGTTACAATCTGGTGGTGGATTCTTGGCCATCTGCAGGGATCTAAACATTTCATTAACATTTTTTCGAGGAAATCATTTGCTAGGACTGTTTCCCCTCCCCCCTCCCTATGTCACATCTTTCAAGAGCCGGAGCATGGGGCTGCTGGTCAGGGTTGTGAATTTTGATTCCTGTTCCGATCAGTCAATTTTCTTGGCGCCTTCGTGGAATCGAGTTCACCTCAATGTCCCGTTCTACCCAGCTGCTAGGTTTGGGCACCTAGCATGCAACTTAATGCTGCACATACTGGCTGAGCAAAATTGGTGTGTAATATTCCCATGATTTGTAATTCACATTAACCGTCATGTTTTTGGGGTCGTTCTAAAATCCTTCACAGAAATATTATATCATTAGGAATTCTGCAACTTTTGGAAAAGACTCATGATGAAAAAATATCCAATCATGTCAGGTTTATCTCAAAATGTCCTGTCAAAACAATCACAATCACATTCCTTGATGAGCCATTGTGATCTGTCCATTCACTTCATTGGGCCACAGAGGCAAGTCACCAAAAGATGTCTCAGATCCGACCACCAACCTAGACTGATCTTTCTCTGATTTGTAACCTGGATTCTTTCAGTTTTTTAATCGTTGCTGGAAGGTCATTCTTCATTTCACAAACAAGAAGTCACACTAGGAGCCTCACCTTGCCATGCAATTGTTCCTTGAGTTGGGGTTGCTCGCTGGAGGTGAAGGTTTTCGAGCGCGACACGCAAGGTGTTGCGCCCCCTCTGGCTGACGATGACTTGGCGGTGCCCTTGTCATAGGACTGGTGATGGAGTCACCATTGATCATCGGTGGGAGCCGGTGCGGTATGGCGTTGCTGTCACCCAATTGACTGTTGCAGATAGAAATTTATGTTACATGGTGGTTCTGGATTGCAAGCCTGGTAGAACAGTTAAATACCCAAGTGATGGCCGTTTGCAGGTTTGAGATGACAATGACAACAATTTGACGCGGGAATTCCTTGAGGGCCCATTTGAAATGGCACCCTTCTAAGGAGGGCACAACCTCTTCTATATCCTAAGTGTGGGGGCTGAGCATAGCGATGAGAGCATCAAGCCTCCCACTAGGGAGATCAGGTTCAATGGTGCTGTATCTCAACACACAAATGCAAATACTTCGTTGCAGATAAACTTAACTATGTTGTGACTCAAAATGACCCCCATATGACGCAGTCAAATTCTCCTAAACACCCACCCACCCCATGAAAAAGTAACATTGGTCGGTCACTGAATGACCATCACACTGTTATGATCAATAAGAACACTTTGGGTACCATGTGGTAGAGCTATGCATTGTCCACCCTTTAACAAATATCACCATTATTTGAAATTTGAATGAATGTAATGGCTGTTATATGAGGAGTACATTTGGGCATTCTTCACATAATGGCTATGTCCTTTCACACAACAGCTCAGTATGTTTGGCCAAATTATCACATTTTCACAGTTTCCCCCGAATCCAGCCCCATACCAAGCATGAACTCAATCCATCCACGTGGGGTTAAGTTATCGTATTAACAAGCTAAATTGGCAAATTATCAATGTTTTCTTTCAAATTTCCCCGTTTCTCTCGAATCTGACTCCGGTTTACAATACCAACACCAAAGCCAATGGAGTCCTGTCTCCTTATTAGACAGCTGCATACCGAGTTTCAACCCGATCGGACCGGGCATTCCTGACTTAGCCTTTTTTAACAAGATTTTCAAACTCGACCTCTTGACCTCAGATGACCTGCCTGACCCCAAAACCATAGGATCATGTACTCCATTCTGGGGAACTCATATACAAAGTATGAAACTTGATCCAGCCCAAGCATGGTGGAGTTTCGTGTTAACAAGGCTAGGCGTCACACACAAACACACACACACAAACACACACACCACCACACACACTGTCATGACTGCATCCTTTGACTTCATCCAGGATCAAAGGATTGCCATTATTCCTCCACCATCCGTGTACCTGATGAAGATTCGCACCAAAAAACAATCATCTGTGTTTCTTCCATATACATAATTCAGTGTACTGTAAAGTATATATTTCATTTACTATGTAGTTACTTACCAATCTAACCACACTGCTATGATGATCCAGCTTGACTCGAGCAGACTCCATCAGCTCCGAGACCTGCCTGCAAGCCTGTGTGACCAAAATGGAAGCAAAACATCATTACAAACCAAAGGATGACTAGATTGTGTAAATTTATGAGAGAGTTTGACGATAGAGCAGTAAAACAGCCTGGTCTAGCCTTTGCACAAAAATTGCAGCCAGGATTCTGGAATGACAGGGAATCAAACTACGTAGAATGATTACCTGTAAGCTGTTAACAGGTATTAGTAGCAAAAGTGGCCAATCATCAGATAGGACTATATGAATTGTAATATCAGGGCATATAGTACCTCATGTGTACATTTGGCTAATTGGCATTAGATACATCATACATGACATTTTTGGTATACTGGGGAAACTAGTCATGTTTGCTTCCCCGCCTACACCTGTCCAGACATTTTTAGACAAGCTACTTGGCTGTGCCTTATAATTGCCCATTAATCCTGCTGCTGGGATACAGTCTGCCCGAGTAACAGCAACAAAACCAAGGTCATCACTTATTTCTGGCTAAGAATGAGTAAATATTCATGGCTTGATAAACTCATTTATATTTATATTTTGTTTTCAACTCCAGGCTGTCTTGACAATGATGTGGTTCTCAAGTACAAACTCTTTCTTTTTTAAGGAGGGACTTACTGGGATGGGGCTGGAGGCAGCCAACTCTGAATTGCATAGCTCTGCTCATAGCCTGGTCAGGGCACATCAGTAAACGAGCCAGCCCACGCCAACACCCCCCTACAAGGAACAAGAGTAAATAAGTTGTGAGAATGATTGAAAGGACAAAGTTGCTGTTGTACATGCTCCCTCAAAACTAGTGCTGCCACAGTGTAAGATGTCTGAGACGACGTGCAAATAATGAATATTTAAATATTTGGCACGTTCTCGAATTTTACTCATAACTTTTTATTCAAAGCCGTCAGTATATAATAGTCCAAGGACCAATTTTTTCTGATGCACAGATTTGTGAAGATTGATTGGAGGCAACTTTACAAGAAGTTAACAGCAGAGGACATGCTGGCTCGACTGTCTCGGAATTCTACTGCACAATAAACCCACACAAGCAAGATACAGGTACGGATGGTTCAATTACTGATAACCGATACACACTACAGTGAAAGTACATGTGTTCGTGAGCATCTGCCAAGCCTGGACCCCACCCTGTGAGAAGGTCCGCCAAGCCTGGACCCACCATGTGAGAACGTCTGCCAAGCCTGGACCACACCCTGTAAGAAGGTCCGCCAAGCCTGGACCCACCATGTGAGAAGGTCCGCCAAGCCTGGACCACACCCTGTAAGAAGGTCCGCCAAGCCTGGACCACACCCTGTAAGAAGGTCCGCCAAGCCTGGACCCACCATGTGAGAAGGTCCGCCAAGCCTGGACCACACCCTGTAAGAAGGTCCGCCAAGCCTGGACCCACCATGTGAGAAGGTCCGCCAAGCCTAGACCCACCCTGTGAGAAGGTCCGCCGAGCCTGGACCCACCATGTGAGAAGGTCTGCCAAGCCTGGACCCAGGGTTTCGTTGAAACATTTGTGTAGACGAAAAAAATCACTACACAAATGAGCTGACATGTACTTTTGGTCAGTATCGATTACGTCAACCATAAGATTCTTATTCATATAATCATTATTACATTGACATTGACCTTCTGGTTTATCCTGCTCTCCCCACCCTGCAGGTCTATCAGCAAATCCCCCCCCCCCCCACCACCACCCTCCCATAACCATAGTATTGTCTACTCACAATGCACTCCTCATGTGAATCACCATTGTCCACACACAGCAGCAGTTGTAGGCTGGCTTCACACGTGTGTTTCACGTGTCACATTGACCTGGACCTTCTGGTTTATCCAGCTCTCCTCACCCTGTAGGTCGACCTGGAACCACTCTGTCCGAGCTCAATCGTTGGTACACTGGAGCCAAGATTCAGGTTACCCTTCAGAAAGCTGTCTATCAATCATGAATACAAATTCAGCAACTCTGTTACTACATCTACAATTGGCGACTTCATGTCCCCTACCTCCTTGACCTCGCACTGACAGCCGACACACACCTGCTTCGGACAACTAATCTCACAGACAATACACTAGATGATCAACCTACCAAGAGTACCAGTGTCAGTGCTAAGGAATTGGTATCTAGGATTTATCCCTAGAGAATTTCGAATTCAGAAGGATTTCCCATCACACATAGGCCTTGTGCAATTTAGAGCATAAATGTTGGGAAAAAATACAGAACTGGTGAGGGAATTTTCCCTCCTACATATGTTGTAAAAAGATTGAGAAAGAATCCGTCAGAATTTGATTATCCCACCTCTTAGTACTAACACTGGAGGTAACTACTTTCAGTCCAGTCTCACCACTGCAAGGTGTTAACCTCCTCCCAATACCTTATGAAACACTGAACTCTTGAACCACTACCATATCTGGCAACATGGGTTAAGCACAAGCTACAGCCCAAACTTCCCCAGTTTGAGAGCTGTTGTTAAAATAATGCAATGTACAAGCAGGCATGTAAAACCTGGAGTTGTGTCTCCTGTTGGCCAGGAATAATATTTTCCAATAATGGAACCCTCTTAAGGTCAGTGATGCAAGTGCTTTATAGTAGGTGACCCGTGTTCTTGGTAAACCCCCATCTGAGCATTCCCATTGGCAATTTTTTAGTGTGGCAACAACACTCAGTCAACCTGGCTTTCCCATTTCCTTGCAGTGCCGATTTTCACCTCGGTAGAGTGAGGGGATTAAGAATGAAATACTCCCTCCCAAGAACAGTCATTATGGAGGCTCGAAAGTCACCATTTTTATATTCAAAGACCAGAGCCTATTGCCTGATGAAACCAGCCTCCAATTCTCTCCAGTGAATGGTATGCTGTCATCAAGCAACACCATACTGGGAATACTAGGACAGGTGGTATCAATCATTGACCTCTACCAACGCTAATATCCCGGTTGCATGAATCCAGGCCGTCACCGGGTGTTTCCCCTCAAGTGGCTGTGCTTGCAGTCGAACCGTGAGTCCTGGAGTTACTGATAGTCCTTTTGGATGGGGGGGACGTAATATAGCAGTCCCCGGAGCGAGTTGGGATTGGTTACACACCCCTGCCTCAATTTCATATGAGCACTAGACGAGAAGAGAAGGTGAGGGCTATCCCCATTGGCTCATCCACGATCAATACCGCCACGGTTCCTAAAGAGTGTCTCGTAGAAATCAAATCAAAATTCATGACCATGCATTGTTGAATTTCAAATCTGGCACCCCATCGTCTCAGCATCGGGCAATGTCTTGACCGGGGATTGAACCGTCCTCTCTGTCAGTTTGGCCTGGCCTGTACACAGGATAATGGAAGTTAATGCTGGATGCTTACCAGATATGGGAGGGCAACTGTGGCCAGATCACTGAGAGGTGAGCAAGACACTCCAAAAATGTTATGTCAGAGACAAGCTCTGTTGCACGTACAGGAATTCCAGCTGAATCTCCAGACTGAGATGGGAGAGGATATATATACACAGTGATAAGTACTGATTTTATAATATGGGTGTGATGGAACCAGGACACCCCCATCCAGTATGTGTACCCCCGCTAACAGGAGAGGGGCGTGAGGTATGGTCAAGGGGGGTCATACATTATGTACATTGATACACCCTCAGTCACTTGATTTTTTTCAGTTATACTTGCCGAGTGTTATAGCACCCCACGACTCAAATCAATTAAAATTAATATACATTGCAGGCAGGTAGTGAGAGACCAGTTCTATCATTATATACAAGGCGAACGCCACCAGTGTCTCGCCGATTGCGTGATCAGTGTCACTTCTATGAGTCACCATTGCAAAACAATACAAGGCATTCAAGTGTGTCGCCTAAAAATTTCGGTATTAGCATTTACAGGGCAACGGCAGGATGATTCACACATGCGCCTTATTTAATAGTGGATAAAAACTTAATGACATCAGTCCCCAAATGGAAGTCATAGAACTTCCGTTAGGGATTTCGCCATTTGAAGTTCGTGTATGTTGTGAAGCATGTGCAATGTATTGCGCAAGACAAAAATGCATCCCATCATGGCAAAATAAATGAGTCATCCTTAACACACCCTGCAAACATTCTTTGTTTCTATTGAAATGAAACAAATTCACTTCGAAAAGCATTTAGTATATGGTAGAGGATTGCTGTAGCGGGTTTGTAGGTGTTGATGATGGTAAGTTGGTTGAGAGAAGGCACAACAGAATTCGCTAATAATGTTCATTCAACAAAATGAAAACATCAATTAATGACATGATTCCCGGGTTGTCCCTTTTGACGTCATAGTATTGCGCATGGGGATTCTTCCCAATTTATTGCCTGAATGCCCAAACTTTGGTAGGCCATAACTCCATATAGGAACATCGTATTGAACTGGGGTTGGACCTTATAGAACACAACCACAGCTTTCCATTCTCCACAATATACCTCTTGTATCCAAGCCAGCAGTTGTCCTTCACAGAACAGCCAGGAGTCAGTGACCAATTTAAATTCATAGGAATTCTGAAGACCTGATTCTTGCCATGTCAACTTAGGAGTGCAGGTTATTGTGGAAATGGACTAAATTGCCTGAACTATGCAACGTTAGGCAATTACCAAGTGCCACAAAAATCCAGCAACTTTAAATTAAATGCATAAATTATGCAAATCAGACACTGAATTAACCTCCACTTGACCCTGAATCCATGATTAACAGTTTGGAACTCAATGTAACCAAGCCAGGTTTCATGAAAATTCCGCAACCTAAAGACTTGCATGAACTATGTAAATTAGGTACGTTACATGACCTCCATTGGCCCCAGATCTTTGTTAAAAAGTTCTCTGGGTACTGATAGACCATATTCCCAATTTCAGATACTCTGACCAACTTTTGAATTTCGCATAAATTATTCAAATTAGTGACTTAATCACCATATTTCAAGGCTAAAAATCTTATCAGTTCATCAACCTTCTTATCCCGCATCTATGTGCCAACCACGTCACATAGCAGCTCACAGTTCCATCCCTAATCTTGCGAACGAGCCTAAACATAAATTAACAATAACATAGGCTAATTACCTTAGTGCCCAAAAACTAATCAGATGGTGTTCACCCAACCTGATGCTACCCTGAAAATGTTGTCGGCAATACACGTACCGTTCGAAAAATATCCTGCTAACGAGGAAGTGTGCCACACACACAAGCCCATAGTGACCACTGAAGCCCATTCATCATACTTCACAGCTTGGCCGCTAAGCGAAACGGAAATTCTGGACGCCGACCGTACGCCGGCCAGAGTTCACGCGCGTCTCGCGGCGGACTCTTTTCCGGTCTTTTTTGTTTGACGTGCGTTCAAAATGTGTCCGTTCCGTTGGAGAGAATCAGTTTCATCTTTTGACGGCGTGACGGCGGAACGCATTGCTTTTAATGGAGGCCAAAAAAAGGAATTAACTAACAAAACTTACTTTTTGGGCGAAATAACAAGATTGCCAGTATAATGGTGTGATACTTTTTGACAAATAATACAACCTCTTTGAATGAAAATTAAAATTAAGGCAAGCTGTCATAAGCCTTGCAGGTTTGGGAAGGGTAACACCCCTATATTTCCGACCTCCCAATATTTCGACCTCCCGTGTTCCAGCCTCCATAATGTTTCACAAGTCTGTTTATTTCAAGTTTGAATAACGACGGTCTAGTGATTGACTGTGATGAGTGGTATGCACTCATATGCGATAATTTGCTGCTTTCCATTCCATCGACGCCCTCTTTCACCCTCGGTGTGGGAAGGGGCGTCTCTATTTTCCGACCAGTCGGAACATAGGAAGGTCGGAACATAGGAAGGTCGGACATAAAAGGTCGGATTAGATAGGTTAATATAGAGAGGCCGTAATATAGAGAGGTGGAATATAGAGATGGTCGGAATACTAGAGAGGGTTCGGAATATAAGAGTGTTTTTCGAATAAAAAACGTTTTTTTATGTTCAGACCATTTTGAACAAGGGGTTCGGAACCTGGGAGGTCGAACATAGAAGTCGGAATATGAGAGGTCGGACCATACAGACGATTTTTTTTTCTCGAAAAAACAACAACTCTGAGCTATCTGGAACATAGATGAGAGTCGAAATCGGGAGGTGCCATGGGTAGGAACACATCTTTACTGTGGATTTACCCAAACGTAACTGCTACACTCTTGCTGCGAATTTCCACTGGCTAAGCTACGCAGTGTTACCGACAGACTTTCAGCTGGGGACACGGGTCATGAGTGATCCATCGGTGACTCATCAACGGGGCGTATGCTGTAGTCGCGTCAATCAAGGTTCATGCGGGGCTCATTCTTAAAGTAGCGGAAGGAATTCGTCATCTTGCACTCTACGCTATCAGTCACTAAAGAGTGAAATTCGGCATCATCATTTGGGATATTTAAAAGTTTCATTTGGACCACTGTCTTTCCCCCCCTTTTTTGATGATTTACGAACAACGAATACAGCGCAAATTTTCCTCACTGTCAGAATCATCATTTCGAATGATAATATCTTGGAATAATTGTGCAGTTATGTTTCTGACAGCAACAGGCGCACGCATCAGCGGGAAGTATGACATTGGACACGCGCGTGAGAGAAGTTTTATTGTGCGGCGGTTGAGCCTCGGCGAAAGTAAACAACGGAAAAAACTGGAAGGTACAGAACGTTTCAATGTGACGGACTGGACGCGGGACTTGCCGGCGTCGAAGTATGACTGAGCTTAAGTCTCCTCCTGAATTTCATTCAGGCGACAGACAGAAAGGATACATGGACTCCATTGAAAGACGTGTTTTGCCAACTTCTTATTCACACAACCAGCATTCGATCGCATTCAGACACGACCCGGAGGGAACTATCGATTACTGGCAGAGACACCCACCTTTTCATGCCCACCTCATAGACCCCGCTGTCAGCCGTCATAGATCATTAGACACAGCTGCTGAGACACTCCGGGAACTGGAGTAGGAGGCAGAAGAGACTCTCTGAGAAGCGCACTGGGTGATCAGCGTTGTATTGCATGGATTAGCAGACTTCAAAATTGTGATTATCAGGGGCGAGATGTGCTCTGCATAGTAATATATTCAAGAATATTTTTCTCTGAAGTCTGTGGCCACACATCCCCCCTTCCCACCTACTTACAACAGCACTCATACAGAGTGAGTTTTATGGGAGGGCCACTTACAGCAGCACTCATACAGAGTGAGTTTTGTGCATTGAAAATCAAATCAATTGTCAATTTATAAGGAAGGTGTCCTATTGCCAATTGTCAATCATCATAAATGTCCTACATTTGGCTGGTGTATACGTGCTGAAAAATCAAGTAAACCTTTCCTTATATTCAATTGTTTTGTAGTGTCAGGTCATTACATTCCTGCAAACACTCGTAGAAGTGACATTATGTTTTAAGATGTGTAGCCACCACCAACAAAAACTTACCTCCTTTGACTCTCAAAACTTATTTCCAATTGACCAAAACTTGCACACACGTCTACCCAGAGGAATTTCAGATGGGTTGGACACCCGGGTTAGTGCCGACTTTCGGGTCCAGTCAGCACCTCGGTCAACAAAACACTATCACATGCTGTCTACGACCCAGACATTCCTGGTGGCATTGCCATACCTGGGGCCCGCTAATCTGCATAATTTATGCAGTAGTCCCATCAACTTCACTGAAACTCTGAAGAGTTGAAGGTAACTCTGAGGCTATCAGGAGTGAAATTTGCAATTCCTCAACTGTTGGATTTTGATGAAACTTCGGGAGTCAATTTAGCAAAATTTATGACATGGTAGGAGGTCATTCCACGTCACACTTAATGTAAGTTTCGGAATTTGTGAAAATAATGGACCATGACACATGTACGAGGCTGCCAAGCTGTCACTATTAAGGCTAGTAACATCTCTGATTGTAGGAATTATGATGAATGTATGAGTCGCAAAAACAGGCTTATTCCATTAAAAAAAAGATCCTTTGTTTGTGCTACTGAGGAAGGGCAACCATGATCAAGGTCCCACTTTTGCAGATACCAGGATGTTGGTTATAGCTGAATGGGGATTACCTTCATATGTACCACCCTCTCTGATGGTTGGTTCTCCTGCTCCTGCCCGACTGCCTCGAGCTGAGGTGTTTGGTAGGGGTGGGGTCATCTGATGTACCCCCGATTCGCAGCTGGTCAAGGTACTCAGCAAACTGTTCCTCATCGAGTGGCTCTTGCCCGATCCCCGCCAGCCTGGCGTTCACCGCCTCCAGACTGGGCCGGTAGGCAGCAATGTGCTCGTTGTAGGAGGGCAACTGAGGACGCTGTCCTTGCTGTTGTTCTACGCAGGCCATGTAGTCTGCGATCGCCTGGGCCTTATTTTCTTCCAGCTGACCCCCCGTGATCGTGAGGCAGGGGGTGAGAGGGAAGAGAGAGGAGGACCTCGAGGAAAGTTTTGTCTCAAAGCCCCCTCCCCCAATTCAGAATGTGCTCGGCACTTCCTGGCCGACTAATGGTGTATACGGCTGGGTGGGGTTGTAGGGTGGTGTGTACGACCGCGGTCAAAAACGGCAAATACGACCATTCATCAAGGCATCAACTGAAGACATGAATATAGTAAATTTTCCTGAATGTCTTCAACAGGTTCAGATTGAATTGAGTAATACATTTATATTCAATCTAGGCCAGTTAACCCCTTACACGGAATGCTCTTATATGTAACCTAACTGCAACAAAATACTTTGTGTCTTGCAGTTGATTCAGCCAGGCCAGGCCAGTACCTCAACTAGGCAAAAGTTGATCCAATGGGGTTGAAAAAGTGTTGGTAAGTGCTAGATCACCAAACCATAGGCCAATATTGTTTTATGAGAATTGGCTATATCTGATGAAATAATCAGTGACAACCTTGTAAATGCGGAGTTACCTTGCGAAAGCCGACACCTACCTGGCTTTTTATGTCCTCTATGTGGCCAGGTTCAACAAGGAGCCATTGGCACTTGGGATTTCGGCCATGACTGAGGCGCTTGTGAGTTTTATGGCGGCCATTGATGGACGCCAGGGAGGCCAGATGGAGGGCCCAAGGGAGCCTCGACTAGATAACTAGAGGACAAGGTGCTTACTGAAAGACTGCAACAGAGGGAATTGAGAAGAGACGACGATTAACTCAAGTCCTTACTGCCATACACTTATTATAATCATGGTAGCAACGTGATGAACATTTACTGAGAGATTTCATGGATGAACACCTTTGGAAATGTTCCATACAACAGTGTGGTCTTTCTTCTCTTTACCATAACATCTAACACGATCGCCCAAGGTTACTGTGGTTCCTGTCTATGTTATTCAGGAGGTTGAACATGTGGCTCAAGAGGGAAAACAACAAACAAACCCAGCTTGCCGTATGTACCACTTCCAGCGTCCACATTGATAATGTGCGTATATGAGCTATGTTTTCCTCTTCGATGATCACATCATTTTTTCCCAAGATTGTTTGTGGGTAATCCGGTATGCAGCCCGATCAGTTTCGCACACTACTGTCAATGTTGGTAATGCTATTGTTCCCTCCAACCTTTGACACAATATCATTATCTCTCATTGAACTGTGTAACTTAACAGGCTCATACAATAACAGGAGCATTTATTAGCATCCTCTGATGTCACCAAAACCAAGTCTGCTGGAAATTAACCATGGTTGTTGAGATATTGGCATTCTAATGAGTGCCTCTTAAGCCCCGTCCACTCAGAATATTCATGAGATCGGACACCAAATTATTGAGGCCAACACATCCTCAACCATGGCAGGACTATATACCAAGTTTGTTCTTATTCAACTTTCCCTTCTTGAGTTAGTGTCCCAAGCAGTGTCACAGACACAACATACGCCAACCTGACGCAAGGAACCAAAACAGAAACAGGTACCCAAGGCAGACAGCACTGGGTTTATTCTTTCCTAGATGCTTGGTGGGAGCACACCAGGTAGCAACAGTT
This sequence comes from Sclerodactyla briareus, assembly GCA_026419785.1. Lineage (NCBI taxonomy): Eukaryota > Metazoa > Echinodermata > Holothuroidea > Dendrochirotida > Sclerodactylidae > Sclerodactyla > Sclerodactyla briareus. Next base: position 547,554 of record JAODTK010001477.1, on the reverse strand, counting down.
CGATTGCTTGGTGGGAGCATGGTAGCAACAGTTCAAGATGCTTGTGGGCGGAAACGGTTTAGCAACAGTTCAAGAGGTTATTTCTCTGTCAGGTTGAGAGGATAACTTATTCAATAAACGCACCTTTAAGCTGCGTGCTAAAATGTTTGCTGAGTTTGGAAGTTTTGAGAGCTCGTGGCCAGTGCGTCTCTCTCTTCCTGGAAATTAGCCCTGCAAAGAAATCAATTCATTATAAGGTAATGTTCATAGCAATCAGGGTACGGTATATCAAACACAAGTGTTCATAACAGTAAGGAACAGCTTTCATTCTTGTTGACAATTTTGCCCCACGAAGGAAAAAATGCAACATTTGCCACGAATGGTGTTATGTGAAAGCATGGCACAAATGAGCAACAAAGAGGTGATCTGATAGGAGAACAGTGAAATGAATTGTGCAATAAAACAAAAAGTAGCTCCAAATAGTGAAATCATAAAAATTTAGAGAGGTATTATAATCTGTCAGTTGGGAATAGTCAGCAAGCACCACTCGGCTACCAACCATCTTGTCAAGATTAAGGCATCTCAGTCCAAAACTTCAATGGAGCCGAGGATGAATTTGAGGTTATTTGATTCAGGTCTTCAAAATTGTACATGGAGAAAAATTCGAGGGGCCTTTCCTGCCACCATTCTTTGAGTTTTCGAAAGTACCACCAATAGGGGTCACTGCCTTCATCCGCTTTGTGCTAAACGCGTGGATTGGACATTCAGAAATATTTTTCTATGGCAGAAAAGTTATTAATGGGTGGAATAGCATTCCTGAAGATGTTGTTCTGTCTAAGAGTGAATGCGTTCAAGAAAAGTCTTGATTTATTTTTCAAGGAATTGTGGGTGAATCTTTAGGCATCTGGGTTTTTTTTTCTCTTTTGGTGTTGTGGCTTCGGTCGTTCAGGGGGGGGATTTGCGTCCGACTAGACCCTTTTCACACACAAAAAACTAAACAATATATTACCCAGATTCATCTATTGGCAGCAGCTTGATTAACTCAATCAAATCAAAACCCTTGTGAACCTGGACCCAAACTCCACTCCAAGCCGTAGCACCACTTGAAAGCAACCACCTTTTCAACAGCCTTATGGGGGTTACGATAAAATGTCCAGACCCAATGAAAATGTCTCCCTCTAGCCCATTGATGCCTGGTACACCCACACCAGTGAAATATATAAACCAGAAGCCAGAAGCATCAGTGTTATTTGATGATCCTGATCGAATCAGACAATTGTACCTAACCATGTTCACAAGGTTCACAGACTGACCTCAGACCTGACCCCAAAATAGGAAAGGGTCATGCACACTCATGGAGAGCCCACATACTAAATACGAGTTAACTCTGTACCTTCAGGTAGAATTATCTGTGACAAAGACAATTGGGCCAAATATATCACCTTTTTATGTGTTCCATGAAGATAGATGATGGTATGTAGTAGGTTGAATCATCTAATGGTTGCAGGAAGGAAGCTACAATCAAATGTCACAGCTTGATTGGGCCAGGCATGCTGGACTTCACATGTGCACAAGGTTCCCAGAATTGACCTCGTTGCCCTTGGTTACCTTGATGTGACCCCGACGAAAACAATAGAGTCCATGTTACTCATGATGGGGAATCTACATACCAAGTATGAACTTCATCGTCCCACCCACCCACATACTATGTATGTGCTTGATCATAAAGTGGGGCTGAGTTATCGTGATCATAACACGTCAGGCATCACAACACACACACACACAATGGCATGACTGCATAGTTTACACTTCCCCAAATGAAGAATCCAGATTTCTGCACCTCTTTCCTGCCTTCCTCGTGGCTGGGAATGACAGATCAAAAACATTAATTGCAAGATGAACCATTAACCGCACCTATTCGCGTCTGATTTGACAAGCTCTTCCTTGGCTAGAGCGATCTCCCTCTCGACCCTGTCGATGCTCCCCTGTAGCCTCTGTACTTCGTCCTTGCGGCGGATGTGCCGCTGTGCGTTCTTAAGCTCACTGAGGAGGGCGCTCTTCTCTTGGATGAGGGCCCGCTGACGCCTCTCCAGCTCGGGGGAGAGGGCCGCCAGGCTCCCCTGCTTCGCGTTCGCGCTCAGCCATCCTTTGATCTGGAGCAGACACTCCCTGTGGGAAGTGGGGAATTGAAGGGATGGTAGGAGCATTCAGGGATATGTATGGCTACATGCAAATGAAGATCAGTCTTGCCGAGGTAGAAGCTAAATACCACGGCCACACAGATTCTAGTCAAAAACTATTTTTGTTTTCATTCGACCTAAACCTTAGTTCAGCAACTTGTCATTCACAATTGATCATCATGGAACCCAATCCCAAATTTTTGTTTGACTAAACCATAGTTTAGCAACCTGTGATTTATAATTGATCACCAAGTCACAAAAAATAAAATAGCATTCATCAAGCTGTCACAATTTGATGACCGAAATCTAAAAGCTGGCAACCCTGATGGTGACTGACACAAAATGAATGATGGAGACAACACAAGGTCGTATTTTTTTTACAAAATAGCAGCATTGATGATAATACAAATGATGATGGTCTGTGCATGTGAACATGGAAACATCTCGAAGGTGGAAATTGCGATTCAAACTTTTTGTAGAAAATTATGCAAATTAGACTGATCAACCAGCACATTCCATTCCATGCTGGAAATCTATTCAGTACGTGATTCTTTCCTATTAGTCAAATCACATCACCACAGCGGGCTTGCTAACAAGCCGAATTACAAACGCTATAATCGGTCTTACGGTTTAAAAAAAAAAAATACTGCTGACAGGCAAGCATGACACAACAACACTATAACAGTTTAATTCTGAACTTTGTTCAGGCTAGACAGTGTCAAAATGCTTCCCAGCAAACTTTTAATATCTACTATTATATCGAGGGGTAGGATGTACAAATGCACACAGTAAATGAAAATGTGATATTGCAAGATGCAAACTATGTGGGAAACAGGCACACATGATCCAGCTGAACTCCGCTCAGTGCGGCAAAAGCCAAAGTGGAAAGAAATAATATGGGTAACTAAATTGGGAAAGTGATATTTGCATGAGTGTTGCAGTGAGCCCACTAATTCTTGGGGATGTTTCAACTAGTGTTACAATTTAGGAATTAATCTCCCATTGGCTGGATGCTTCTGAGAGAACAGACCTCTGTGCTCCTAGATTACTCTGGGTTCCAGTAACAAGTAGGTAGCAATACTCTGGACATAAAATGGCAGTCCTGGGAGCAGTTGGAATTGGTTACACTCCTGCCTCGATATCATCTGAGCACTAGAGGAGAAGAGAAGGCAAGTTCCGGTCAGTGCTCATCCAAGGCTTATATTAAGCGGGCGCCGGGGATTTTTACACCTCCCGGTTACCAACGTTTCGCGCCGGCTCCAACGGAATTGGCTACCGCCGGGCGCTAGTGATATTCACCATTCGCCGCCCGGCCGCGGGCCGATGCCTTGGCACCGGTATCGGTGCTGGTACCAGTATTCACGTATGTCTAGAAAAACATTAGGGATCGTTATTGTTACTTGGTTATACTGTATAACACACAGTTGTGTATCACTCAGTTTAATTCAACTTCAAGCTCACCTTGTATACCTCCCTCCTTGCTCTTATAAAAATATTCTTGCTGAAATCATTTTTCAGTGTTCAAATTGTCTTCATTTTACAGTGTTCACAGAGCAGTGGAATAATAATATACCCTGTTTACGCTACAGCCAGCGACCCCACAATCTTCCATACGCCACGCAATTACCACGTACTTGCAGGTCTGTACTGAAAAGCCTCTATTTCGCGGAACTGGTACATGGTTGTTGGTACCCACTGTGATGCTAGAAATTTGACCTCCAACTAATCAGAGCACTGCAATTTCATCACAAGTTTAAACTAACCAATGACACCTCACGCTACACTGCCGAACATCGATCGCGTCGATGTCGCTTGAATGATTGATTTTCTTGTAATCTTGTAGAAAAAAGTTCATGTGAGTGATAAACAAGAGCACCAATGGTGCTGTAGCTCCAACTCAAATCAGGCTCATATTATTTACTTCAGAAGGGTGATCAACAAGGCGCATTATGACGTACGGGAACTTTCATGTGAATGCTGTTTGTTCTTTAGTTCTTTTCTTTTGACCTATCCTCGATGTGGTCAATGATTGTTATTTTAGCACCTCAGGCTTATAAATGTAATAAATAAGTCTTTTAAAAGCCTGTGACAATTTTTTGGGTTCAAATACACTGCTTGCCTTCTTTTAGGGGGCGGTTGTATCTTGGGAGATTGAGAATCTTCGAGCGTTCTATGGTTCGAACAGGTCACAAGGTATGCCTTACGCGCGGATAATGAGAATGAATATTAGGAGTATGTTGGTTATATAAGGAAGGCGGCCAAAACATCCAGCCGTGGTTGGCCGAAACATCCATGATACAGTTAGCTAAATGGGAATTGGCTGAACGGTTGTTGGCTAAAATGTGTAGAAAGCAGTAGGTTGAACTCAAGGCATACAAACCCAAAGAAATAGTTTGGGCCTTATGCCCTTGGCCTGAGGCCTATTTACTAGTCCTCAACAGAAGACTGAATACTCCCAATGTAAACATGTCTGTTATGTGGAAGTGTGTGTAACCCACTGAACACACAGTCAGTCATTGAGGATTAAACTGTACTGACTACTGTAGTTTCAACTTTACCAGTTTCTCATTTAGCCCAACTTCAGCCTCCAAGGCCATGCTTAACTTAGGGCAGTGAAAATAAAGAAACATATTGATCGTCCCTCCCACTATTTCGGGAAATTTAGACATTCTGTATTATTTTGTAAACTTTTCACTTTTTCAGAAGATGTTTCAAGGGGTACAAGGCGATCACCCCCAGTGTTTCGCCTGGCTGCCGCATCAATGGTTTTTTTTAGTCACAATGCAAACAATTACAAGGCATTCCATGTCTTGCTCCCAGATTTTTGTATAGCATTTAATAGAAACAGCTTAATAACCAGTGAACAATTTCAAATTCACTGAACTGGTTGATCATGTCTACCGAAGGAGTACAGGTTTTGTGGAAATATGACTGAACTTGTCGACTAATGCAAATTAGACACAATACTCAACTTTCATTGACCCATTTTCTCATTTCAAATATATATGTCAGGACCATGGTGGACCACACATTTCATGGGAATCTTACCAACTTGAACATTTCCATGAATGGAACATATTATACACACATGACTAACCCCCAGTGACTCGAGTCAATGAGAAAAAAAAAAAAAAAATGGAACTGAAGGTAGACCAACGCATCAAAGCTTCATAGAACCTCTACCACACTTGAAATGTGTAATGAACTATGCAAAATAGACTAACTGAATAACTTCCAGTCTCATTCAAAAATGTTGGAAGGTAAGGATAAGTTATACCTACAAAGTTTCATGGAATCGGGCAAACTTTAGCATTATGCCATAAATTATGCAAATTAGACAGTATGTTGAATTTACCTCCAGTGATCCGGAATCCATGATGAAAATTTGGAACTGAAGGTAAAACAACCCACCGGTTTTCAAGTAACATCTAAACCAACTTTCATGATTTTGCATAAATTATGGAAATTAGGCACATTGAATGACTCTATTGACCCTGACTCTCTGTTAAATAATTTCAGGACTGGATTTAGGCCATACTCACTGTCAAGTTTGAGGAATATCTTACAAACCTTGAAATTTCACATAAATTATGCAAATTAGACAGCGTACTTAGCATTTTTACACTGTAAATCTAATCAGTTCATCGACCTCACTTCACCCATGTCCAAACCAGTCTCCATAGCAGTTACGGTTCATCTGTAATCTCGCTGAAAGCTTAAACAATGAATATTATAAAATAGGCCATCCTCCTTAATAAGTGAGTTTTGCGCCCAAGAACTAGTCAAGTTGTGTCCACCCAACCCTGATACTACATACAAAATTTCGTCAAAATTGGCCTAACCGTTTCAGAGAAATCCTGCTAAAAGAAAGTTTGTCAGTTCAGGCGAAACAAAAACTCTGATTTGCATACTGTAATGTGTACTTGGATGTATTAAATCAGTGTTACACAGTTGTCAGGGATTGAGGCCTAGGAGTAGAGTCAGATTCCAATTGCAGATGTCATCACAAATCTGTTGTTACGAACATCTAAACCCACCGTAACCTTTCACCCCACTCGTAATCTCTGACCCACCCCTAATACCAACCTCAACAGCCTCCTTAGCCCCAGTTTGTCTCCCTGACTCTCCAATGGAGTGACATTGCAACTACTTGCAACACAATTACACGGAAAACAGTGGGTACATGCCAACGTGATCGGCTATAACCCCCATGCCTACTGTTCTCGCTTCCATCCCATAGCTACGTGACTGGTTGCCGAAAGGCAAACTCCTTTCAACAACGGCAACATTTTTCTGTCCATATTGAATGTTCTTTCAGGCAAATGTATTTTGGTTGTGAATTAATGAAAAAATAAGATGGTAATTTCCAATTCTCTATTAATTCCCACAAGGTAGCCCAATAGGCATAAGCTACTTAGGCCTAACTTGCCATGATTTGTACAGGGACAACACTTAGCCTAGATCAGAAAAGGGAATATCTGAAGACACGCACCTTGCAAATAACATGATTCCATCTTTTTGGGAATGTGGGTCGTACAACCCATCTACATGCCTGTTTCATTATCTGATGATTTTCAAATGTTTCAGATCGCCTTTTTAATAAACGTTATCAACAGGCTATAACCGTTGCTTGTGCTGTAGTAATCGTAATACTTGGCCTAGTACTTAACAGTATTAGATAGGCTTACACGTTCAACGCACGAAGTATCGACCTGACAAAACCCTTCCCCCCCCCCCTTCCCCCCTTGGCCCCCCCTCCCAAACCTTCGCGGCAAATTGCTCCAAAAGCCTTGTTTCAAGAATCTATTGCTCCCTCCCGATCTTCCATGAAACTACTGCATTTATTTTGAATATATTTATCTCTGTACTACCATCTCACTATTAGAAGGAGTATTCCATGATTATTCCGTGGAACGAGAAATATCAGTGGTCCCTCTCCGAGTGAGCTGGCTGCTCGAATCACTCGCTCACCGGCCGGTAACGTACGTCGGTATTGCATACCGTATGGTGCGTTCTTTCGAAGTGGTGTTGTACTGTGTAATTACCAGATAGAGTGAATACACACCGTAATTGCTTTCAAAGGTTATGTGACGAAATAACAATCCCCCTCGTTTTTGTCCGCTCACCCCCTGGTATATACAATATCTACGAGGGGCCGAAGAACGCGGCATACATACAAGCTAGATTGCGATGTCAGATCTACGGACAGCGTAATTGCCGAGGTCAGATCTCGAGTGAATTATGGGAGAAATGAAAAGGCTCAGGGGAAATATGTCAACTTTTCCATGATCAACTTACTACCTCAGATACTTGACATGTAAATTTTGTGACATGTCATGAAGACACTAATTGGAGAAAACACGAGAATGCAGTTTGAAGACAGTCCAATCCTCTCATAGCAGAAAATAATGCCTTTTGCTTCCTCTGTAATAATCTTTGACCTGACCTTCACAGGGTCAAAGTTGTCCCAGGGGTCAATGAACAGTGTTTCCATTTTCAGTTCACTCATCAAAGTATGACTGTTATAGGCCTATGATGAGATTTCCTTTTCACACAGTTGATGTTACTGTTTTAACTCTAATGGCATTAAATGACGTTCCATCAAAATCTGTGCAATCTGAAATGAGCGCTACCCAATGAACATTATGACTGAGTTTCAAGACAATCTAATGCTTTTTGTAGGAGAAGATACATTTTGTAATTGTGAACGAATGTCCATTGTGATGCTTTATGACCTTTGACCTTGACCTTCACAGGTCAGAAATTCCTAGTGGTCATGATCAATCATGTTCAATTTGGTCACATTAATCAACGATTGTCAATTGGCAGCCCAAAAGTCCATTGTGGGCACACAGGAATTAGTAGATAGAATGAATGGCGGATCACAAAAGCTCAACCAGCATAGCTGGTTTGAGCTAAAAATACAGTTGTTTAGTTTGCCTCCAATTTTGGAAATAGTTACGCAATTTGTATTGATTTGACTGGTGATGGGATCCCACGCAGCTTTTTATCGTCATCATTTTCCCAGTGTTAATGTAAGAAAAATTCATTTTCCCATTTGAAATGGAATACTTCTGTAAAGAAAACAAACACGTATACTAACGTAGGTCAGTTGGTCCCACAATACGTGAATTAACGGGAATGACACGTACGCGGAACGGTGCTGTGTTGAATGTTTCTCAACAACGGGGCAGCACCAGCCACAATAGCCGGGCTGTCCTTTATACCGTCATGGTAATCAAAACTTTTTTTGGAACTTTTTATTTAAATTTATGATTAATTAGATACTGATACATGATACAAAGATGAAATAATATGGTTCGAAAGGTCAACGTTTCCCTATCTTGAAATATGCATTTGCGCAAATGAAGTCTTTGGGGCTAGTTACGGCGATTCAAAACGTTTTGCATTTTTTTTACGGAGAGAAATTTGGCAAGACCGTGTATGTATTACATTACTTGACTATTATTAGCAAAGTGCGCTAGTAGTACACGGCCCTGATGTGACTGCAGCGGTGTGGGCCCTATGTGACCGCAGCTGTGTTTGAAATGTATTTTTGGCTGAAAACAGAAAAAGACAATTGGTTTATTTACTATATTTTCATTGTACAATTATTGGAATTTATTGGGTATGCGTTTGTAGCCTATATCGTCACAATTTTTTGCAGAGACTAGGATAATTGTTACTAAATATTCCTTTCAATTGAAAATTGTTATTAAATAAAAAGAGGACTATCCCGAATTTGATAAATAACAGGATCATGAAAATCAGTGAGGTTATCGCCATCACGATAAAACAAGCTCGCCATTCCTTCTAAAAAATTGACCGCAGGCACAGCCTAATGGCAATAAACCTATCAATAAACAGATTTATTACTTGCTAGTGATTCTGGGGTGATGTGATTGATGATTATCGGACACTACGTTCTTTCACTTTGTCATGATATTAGTTAGTTGAGGTTCATGGGGTCAACATTTTCAAGAGCAAATTGATGTCATGCGGGATCCCTAAAGGTCATTAGACCTCCTATCGCAACCTTTTCCATTCTCTTCTCAAACTTCATGAAGTCTTGTTGAGGGAGTGGCCATCCAGGTATGCTATTTTTTTCTTATTTTCGTTAGTTGCTCCCGGTGTTGGAAAAATAGCTTTCGGTTCTCCCAGAAAACCATGTACCCGGGAGCTACTTTACTCACTGTGCAGCTCCCGGTCTTCGCCTGCTTAATATAAGGCTTGGTGCTCATCCACAATCAATATGGCCAGGGTCCCTTGATGAGCCTAAATTGGATTCCTGAACCTATAAAGGCAAATCGAATCAAACTCTCTTGGATGAGGCTGTCCTCTGACCATTACACCCCATTACCCTTACACAGCACCCCTCCAGTTAATCCCTTCGCTTCACTTCCTCGTAATGGATCTGGAGGTTGGTCCTATCGGGAGGGCCCAGGTGATGGTTGTGCAGGGAGAGGCTGGACCCAGGGAGCTCCAGCTGCGCGACGAGCTGAGCCTCTGCTGGGTATCTGTGGGAGGTGAGACGTCGTGACCGACGAGTATTTACGGCCGACCTTGTCAGATAATGGCTGAGGAGATGAAATAGGCAAGATGGTCTCAAGAAAAACAACTTAACAAATACTAAACACCATACTTAACCTCGATAATGTCATGATAATCATATATAGTGTCAAATGTCATTGGGGTACACCCAAACTGCCCGAAGAGTGTAGAGTCTCCTAATGAAAACTGGTAACTCTGCAAAAAAATACAGAAAATACCCAAAAATAATTGACAGGGTTCTCAGCATTCCAGGAGAATAAATTCCATGATAAAATTTCGAAATTCCAGGAGGAAAACACACCACTCGGTTTTGGCTTTTTAGTTCTTTAGGCTTTAGTTCATGTACCACAACCACCTAAAGCACACTGAAAAGCCACCATAGCCAATCAATTCTTCCGTGTCTGTCTTGGCGAATCATTCCAAGGTTTTTCCAGGATTTGAAGCATTTTGCTTCAAGTTCCATGAAGTTTCCAAGATTTAAAAGCATCTCTTTCAAATTCCATGACTTCTCAGGTAAGGCTGAGAACCCTGATTGAAAATTGGATAATTTGAATGGATTCATTTCCATAGTGTAACAGTTCAAATATATGCCGTATGGACCTATGGGAGAAGATTTGTGGGACTCTCATCACTTGGTGTGAGCATGTGAGCGTACTGGCCTATTCCCAGATCTGTGTTCACCTGACATGTCCAACAAGAAGATAATAATATGGCACTAGACTACTAGAGTGATGGTCATTTTGTTAGTCTCGAACAATCTTTTGACAACCCTAAAATTATCCTTCCAAACACCAACTCTGTGATCCCATTAGGAAATGAAATTTTTCCAAATTGGGGATACATACTGATGACCAGCTCTAATTGGGGATATTACTGATGACCAGCTCAAATTGGTGCATTCTGGCCTCCTGAATGAACTACACACTAAGCTGAATACCCAATCCTTCAGTCAGGCGAGTCTTCCTAGATATCCAGTGTACTCCAGAATGCAGCGGAAAAGACTAACCTTCCTATCGCCAGCACCAATGGAAAACGATTTTCGGACAGCTTTGGCCTCGGCAAGAAGGGCTCGTACCCTCCCCTCCTGAGAGGGGGTCCATCCTAGGCTCTGCTGCTGTTGGGAATCCAACCTGTAGGGTGAGCAGACATGTTCTGTTATGAGAATGCAGATCTTATCAGCAGGAGGGCCCATACCCTGGCTTTCTGGAGTTGGGGAGGGGCCATCCACCCCAAGCTGCTGCTGCTGTGAGGATTCCAAGCAGTGTGAAAAAAATAGGCAGTTCTTCAGTCCTGTTTAAAGACACCTGCTGCTCCATTTAATAGCTGGATAAAAACGGAATGTGTAAGTCCAAACTGGAGGTTCATAGGACTTTCCGTTACGAAGCATGTGTATTGCGCAAGATCGAAATGCATCCCATCATGCAATAATAAATGATGTCACATTTGCACAACCCTGCAAACATTTTTGTTTTCTATTAAAATTCAAACAATTTCACTTCGAAAAGCATGTAGTCTATGGAGAGGATTGCTGTAGTGGGTGGCTAGTTGTTAATGGTTACTTTGGTGAGAGAAAGAAAACAGAACTTTTGTTAAATGTTGACTAATTCAATGAAATGAAACAATCAAATACGTAACATAATTCCCTGTGTTGTCCATGTGTGACGTCAGCGTTATTGCACAATTGGGATTCTCCCCAGTTCTCTGCTTAACGGCTCTAACTTTGAAGGTCAATAACTCCACATAGGAACATCGTATTCTAAAATGTGTTTGGACCTATAGATACAGTTTTCCATTCTCCATGATATGACCTCTGTCATATCCAAGCCGGCAGTTGTTGTTTAAAGATATGAAGCTCATCATCACAAAATATGTTGATTGGGGAGGCATTTTGTGTACGAGAGAAAGATTAAATATAAAGCTGCATCAAAGTGTATATATGGATAACAACTGCAGAGTTGTGGGGTACGCCCATGGTATTTCCCGACTAAACCATCTCGTAAACAATATGCACCAAGTTTGTGGTCAAAACGCGACTGTTGACCGAGACATCATGTGTCGTTGTGTAGCTAAAACATCGAACACCATTACCCACTAGGCCCCTGTCCCCTTCCTATTAATCAAACTTTTTTATTGTTGTCTTTCCTTCGTAACATTTATTTGTGAAGAAAATTGATTGCTTCTTTGAAGGCAAAATTATACCTTGAGAATGGAGATTTGATGTTATGTTGAAACATGATCACTGATCAGTATTGAGAATGGGAGGTGTAATTGGACACTGACTATAACCAGATTAGTTTTGTTTGCTAGCATAAAAAGGTGCAAAATGGCACCAACAGAGTAATGGCGCTGTCGCTTGGTTTCCCTTCGATTGACGCACCATAAAATCATGAATATGCATTATGAAGAGTGAGCACGAGCAGTGTGAGCTACTCACGTTGGATTTGACCTGGAGACCTGTGCCATCTCCTTGCGATTTGGTGGACTCTCAACCAAGCACTCGCTAATGCATGCATTATGAAGAATCATGAATATGCATTATGAAGAGTGAGCACGAGCAGTGAAAGGTTACTCACGTTGGATTTGACCTGGAGACCAGTGCCATCTCCGTGCGTATTTGGTGGACTCTCTGCTATCCACTCCTCGCTATCGTCTGCCTTAAACGTCTGGAATCATATCGGGAGCTGCTTGAAGAACCATTAGAACTCACTGCAAGAAATTATAAACAATGTTTTCTCTTAACATGAATCTGCATTTTCCTCCCAATTTTACTTGCAAATGAGGGTCATTGTTTTTCTTGGTTCTTGTAGGATCATCTGTTTTCAATTGGAGCCAATCAACAAACAATGTTTGAGGTACACATGGACCTGAGCATGGAGCACAACGCATCAGTATTTTTCATGCTTGAAGACATGGACATTGCTCCTCCAAATACAGGCCAATTTCTACCACAACAATTGGAGCCTAAGAAGACCAGTGAGAGCTTGAAGGGGAGGGGCATAATCGTTAGGTGCAAACACTTTTCGATTAAGCTGCAGTTTTCTTTGGCAACTCAGAGTACATTGTCTTTCGAGCTCAAATAACAGGCTGGTGTTTGAAGTAGTCACATTGCCCCCTTCACAAGCCCTTAACAATTCCAGCTGCAAGAAGTCCAACTTTTGTTAATCTAAACCTGGCCTGCATTGACACGTAGTTTGGAATGTTACAAGGAACAAGAAGAGTGCACATATAAAGAATGTGTTAGTGACAAAAAAAAAAAGTTGACAGTAATAACATCAAAGATAGTTGGTATTATGCTTCTTTGGTAGTAGAGCTTTCTTATGTATTTTATATATTTGTATCAGAAAGCAATGACCTTTTACTTGGGCAGCTGTTATATATTGTCTGGCCAAATATTTGACTTACAACGATGGCAACTGGGCCAAGTATTCTACTTGGCAATGCAATTCAATTCAAATTACTGCAGAGTTTAGGCACTTTTTCACTATAATTTCCCTTCATTCCAGCAGGGCCAAAAAATTTGGTTTCCAAAGACTGGGTTCTAAAAATGCAGCCTCGTCTGACAATTGTATTCATACAAGCCAATGGGCTGGTTAACAAAATCGGACAACCTTTGCTCTTCCAACTTGAATGAGAGACGGCTCGACTCAACCAACCATCAACCCACTTTTCAAGAACTGCCCGAGTGAACTCGAAAAGGAGTGATTTAGTTCATTAGTGACTGCCTAAGTGCTAAAACATACAGGTGATCACTGATCATTGGCGATATTTGTTCCATTATTCTGGAAGACCTGACCACCTCTTTAATGGGTTTATTACAAGAAATCTTGTGGGATTGAACTTCCAACACAGGGGTTTGAAATGAGGTATCAAATCGCCTGCAAATGTGTGAGGTTCTTTATACTATACAGGAAGGCATGCTGTGATTAGGGAGAGAAAAGCAGTCAGGACCAAAGGTATTTGAGACTTTCTTTCTCTTTGGTGTCCGCTGTAAGTCGGTCACAGTTGTGTGAAAAGTGTGAAAATCAAATGACACAGTGATCTTCTTATCACACTATTACAGCACAAAGACAGTCTAAGTATCGATGATTGGAATTTGGAGTGCTCCACATTATTCACTTATTCAATTTTGTAAAATTGGGAAACCATTTTGCTGGATACTGAATGGAACTGTTTGACAGCCTTTGCCAGGCATGTATATATTGGCTTCTTGCAAGTGGGGCAGAGAACGACTTGTCTATGAAAACCTCAAAACTCACGACTTGTTCTGGAATGCCACTCGCTGAGCGCTATCAAGCTATGGACCTGGGAAAATAAAAGAAATGTTTGTGCATCATTTAGTATGTTTTATGCCTCTAGTCATAATTAGCCTAACTGCTCCACAATCACCAAAGATGTTAAGAGCTTCCTTGCCATATATCAAACAATTCCAAACTTAGCAACACTTTGAACTGACAGTTCAAAATGAAAGGCTGTTCACCATTTTTTGAAATGAGCACATTACACACAAATGATATCATGTTTGGTGTGTATTTGTAGTTGTGTGTCTGTCAGTTGGGCTACAAAACTGTATGGGTCTTCAACTGATATACAGGGTATGTGAACACTACTTTTCCATGGAATGTTTAACAGACAATGCATTTATTTGGTTGAGCCTTCTCATGATTAATATCTGTACACCAGATTTGAAGAACAATATAGTTTTCAATTTCAACAAACACATTTTCAGCCAGATGGATGCGCTTTTCCTTGACATCACGCATTTCTGATGCAGAGTTCAGATACTCCTGAAGCATTGATTTCTGCTCTGAGCGCCATTGTATCCGAGGGTCCTCCAACTGGTTGAACTCTGTATATACAAGAGGAAGAAACATACAAAAACATCAACTATGTTGTGATGGAAATATTCATTGACCAACATCCATAGAAAGTACGTAGCCCCTGCGGCCTACGTATGCGTAATGTCCTATAATACTGGCAAGAGTGATAAATTGTGTACTGCGGGTTTAATGTTCCACAGTAACTCAATAGAGTGAAAGTGGAATATGAGTATCTCACCTTATTACACCATCATATGACATTAAAAGGAATTTCAAAGAATCCTCAGGTTTATTCACTAGTGGTGCTGCTCTTTCGTGCACAGTATGGGAGACCCCCCAATTTTCGGTCCACCTATGTAGAATAAATCATCCTCTTCATTGTTGTTGCTAGGCCTATTTTTATCTAGTGGTTAGCGTTGGATTCTTAGGAAGATGCGTCAAATGTTTATAATAATATTTACTGTCATTTGGAGGCTCTGACAGTTTTCTGCAAACTGGAAGCCTAAATTTTGTGACTTTTCAAAAGATGTCAGATCCAGATTTCAACAAACTTGGTGGGTGTAGATTGAGATTCTGGTCTCGACAAAAGTGGAGGTAATTTTTAGGTAATTTTCAAATTTTGCTGTGATTTGCACAACTTGATACTGAGATAGCTTTCTTCAACCCAAAATTTAGGTCCTTCGCTAAAACAATAATGATTTAGTGAGTTGGTAAAATATAATGAATATATAGTGGAGAGTGTGGAAAATCAACAACAAAATTTGGCAGCTCACACGCTATATTTTCTCCAAATTACAATCTTCTGCACCAGAAGTGAATTAGTAATTATGGCATTTGACTGATTATTTTTTCCGCTAAAACAATAATGATTTAGTGAGTTGGTAAAATAAAATGAATAATATTTGGAGAGTGTGGAAAATCAACAACAAAATTTGGCAGCTCACACGCTATATTTTCTCCAAATTACAATCTTCTGCACCAGAAGTGAATTAGTAATTATGGCATTTGACTGATTATTTTTTCTTTCTTCCGCTCACAACCATTTCATAGAACCTGTGTTGAGCTGCATAGAACTGTGGTATAGGGATCACTTGAATGTCTTGCATTGCTAAATGTATAAAATCATGGGAGACCAAGCAGATCTAAATTCTAATACGGATTGACAAGAATCTACGAGTTTGAAGGACTTTGCTGAAGGATGAATTCTGACTCAATCCATATTGAAGAGGTAGAATAAATCTTTAATTTGAGGCCATTTTGTTTAGTTACAAAACACCATTTATATAAGATATATGCCAACCATTACACTCCAGTCCTAAACAAACTGGCATCACGGTAGTACAACCCAGCATTTTTCTCAGTTCCATTTTTTTTCAAATCTGAATTTTAATTCCTCCTTAAAAGAATCAATCAGCAAACTCTGTTCACAATGATGAGTTCATATGTAGTGCCATTTATCCCTGTGAAGAAAAAAACATGTCAGGCATTTGAACAATATCAAGCTTTCCAGTTCCCAAAATGATTGCGCAATAGGATTTTCTGTGATATTGTGCAATACGCATAGGATTCTCAACGAACAACCTTGAAGTACAATAAGTAGCAATGGAATGTTGTATCAAGACAAGATTTAGACTTGGATTCGGACTTCAGCCTCCCCCTATATTATAAGATCCTCTATACTGTCCCTTGCAAAACCCTAATTCATTGAAATGTTCCTACAGATTGTGAATAACCTGGGGTACTGAATCACATTCCCTCTGATTCGCTGACAACAGTGAACCCAAACGACGCACATCATGCCAGTTACCACAACCTACATAGCACAAATATTATACTATGCAAAATAGGCTACCTCTGAATTGAATAACATACCAATTTCATTAACCAAATTTCAACACCTTGGTTTTTCCATACATCTCCGAGAAGGTGACTTTTTCAACAGTAACAACACAGGCAGCCAGAAGTATCCTCTTTTCTTTGACAATTTCATTGAAGTTTGCTGCTGAATACTGCATGTATCTATTGTGTTGAACAAAAGGCTGCAGTAACCATTCAAACACTCTCTGAGGATCATGGATGACTCATGGTTCCCACATTCCAGGATACAATGGTCAATTGTGAATGGACTCAATTAAACCACTGGAATAACCCGACCAATCAAGCAACAAAGCAGTGAGGAGACCAGTAAAACTACCCTGATAAAGTGCCCAGTTGTTCTACTTGTGGGCTGATTCCACATCACAATCTTGGATACTGTACAATGGGACCCACCACTTCATACAGAGAGTGGGATGTTTATTGTTTGCTGCCCCCTCCCACTTGCTGGTTACACCAATTATTTGTGATTGATTTGCCGGGAAGAACGTTTTATAGAGTGGTATCAGTGACACTTTACAACCAAAATATTCCGGGTTCGAATTCCAGCAGGCACCGGACAATTTTCCATGGGTGGCTGTACATGCAGTTGCAATAGGCGAGGTCTTCACTTCATGGTTCCGCTGTGGTACAGTGGATTTTCTTGGGTTACTGTGTTTGTTAATGGGATATTTGCAATAAGTCCGTGTCTGTCGGCTGTGAGCAGTCACATTGAACTTGGCACTTCCGCTCCTCCAGGTTCCAAGAAAGTGGTCGGTCCTGGAGTTCACCGATAGTCCTTTCGGAGGGGACGTAAAACGGCGGTCCCGGGAGCAGGTGGGATTGGCTACACGCCTGCGTTAACATGTGAGCACTAGTCGAGAAGAGAAGGCGAGTTATTGCCGGTGCTCATTCCACGATCGATACGGCCAGGGGTCCCTTGATGAGCCTCAATGAGCTTCTTGAACCCGTACAAATCAAATCAAGACTGGCCAAAGGCCCTGACAATGTACAGTGAACAAATTTAGCAGTAGTCCAGTAGTCTGAGACGCCCCAAAATACCATGGGTGAAGGGATTTTTCTGGATGCAGACTACCAGACCGTTAATTTGCTTGATTTGTTCACTGATGTGGGCAATGCAATTTAGACCTGCTTGTTTGAGAACACTTGTTGGACAATCATTTCCAGGGACAGAGCTATGCTCACTAAATCCAATCCCCCCACCGTTTGTTCCTCAATCATCCCACCTGGCACAGCGACGCGGCTCAATGATAACATATCAATGCATACCAATCACTACTATGAAGTTCACTAATACTTTTTAACCCCAAGCAAGAGCTGATGTGCCGCCCATGATTCCCAGTCAGACATGGGATGGGTATGACTCAGAGATTCAGTCTGGTGTATTTCAACCACGACAATGGATCCAACCAGTCACAATAATAGACAAGTGGGGAGCGGAGAACTATGTGAAAGCATAGAATTACTGCTGGAAACAACATAGGGGACAATGATCAAGTGTGAACATCTGGGGTCCTATAGTGGGTCAATACCATAGTAGTTAACCATTGATGTAATATTACCAACCTTTTGTTAGACCGTTATTATGGCACCACACTTTGAGGAAGGGTAGAATTCTTACTATCACTCAACTACCTACTGTCTTAGGGTGAGTTGTTGCCTCTTAAAAACAGCGACTTTTCAAAAGTTTATATACTAATTGAGCATTGTGTTGGAGTTGATAAAACCATAATAAACAGGTTGCTGCAATAATTATATATCAGGATTTTACAGCATTAAAAGTGAGATTGCTTTCCTTGACATTCAATTCACCAAGCTTGGTTTTACTTTCCATACCAACCTGAACCTGATAAGTAATGAAACAACACGGACCTGTATTATTATCATGATACTACAATTCCTAGGTCTGCATGAGGAGGTTCCCAGTTTTTTTAGAATTTCATCCCCAAACTCCTGACCTAATTAATAAATAGAACATGGTCTGCTACTGTAGCTTCATGCTCATTAACATAGAGGGGAATGCCTTGTCTCAAAACCTTTTCTCACAGGGCCTAGAATATTTTATGGCTGATGTATTGGGCAATCGGTGGTTAATTCGGTGGTTGATTCTGAAATATCTTCGTGATCTTCCACACCGCGACTGCCCAATTGGCAGCCCAGCCTGGGTGGAACCTCCATTCTATTTCCACTATCAAAGGAAATGGCATACAGGTATTAAATAGGCCCTGGTAATGACATCTCTGTGAGTGGATGTATTCAGGGCTCCCTTACTCCTGCAATACAAGCAGTGAATCACCAGCCATCCAGGCCCCACCCACCTCTACATCCTTGGGTACCTCAGGATATGACCAGATTGGTGGTTTATACCAGAGTGAAGCCATTGTTAATGCACTCCTGTGATGATTGGCTATGATTTTAAATTACCCAAGGGGAACCTGTTCAACTCTGAGGGGGACCACATGAATATTATAAGCCAGTTACGTTTGATGGATGATAATGATAGTGTCAAAGAAGCAATGCGACGCTGAACTGTACAGTGTCAGACACTCTTCAAAACTCCCCTGCCAAAAATTACAATTTTTTTTACAGAACTCTACATATTTCCCCCCATACTTATCAACATACATCCGATGAATTGATTGCGTTTGCAAATAGTGGGGACAGTTTTACAAACAGTGTCAAGTCCGGAACTGTCTTGGTGCTTGGGAAGCAAAATTCCCGTGGCCATTTCACATTTATTGTTTGTTCACATTAACTTACTGACCTCTACTGACATCTGTCATAACCATTGAATGACTTTGGAACATGTCTACCACAATTGCCTAATATTGCTATCCTTGCCCATTCTAACCTGTGCATGAAACAGTGGAAACACGCTTTCCCACGAAAGGAATATCTGACATTTGGTGACATCATAGTTGAACCACTCCACAAGTTACCATTACACAGCATTTGGTGGGGGGGGGGGGGAAGGTGTCAAGCCCCATTTATAAGGTCACTACTGACAAATTGGACCAAGAATGTTACTGTAAACAATCCGGTGAGGCAGGGACTAATGTAACCAGGCGATATTGATGCAAAGCAAATCATATCCTCCCCTGGACAAAGGTTTTATTGTCACTATTCCCTGGCAGAACTGGACCTTTCTGACAGATAAGGTAAACCCTGCGCAGCAAGATGTAGTTATGTAAAACAACTTGTCTGTCAGTACCAGAGTCTCGAAATCAAAAGTTTGGAAATGGGCAATTAATGAGATTTAATTAAGATCTAATAACACTATGCGAACATAAATGTAGCTAAGGCTAGCCAGAAGCTTCTCCACCCACCAAGTTTCCAACCTCAACCTGATCGCATGTCTTGTTGTAGAAGTTATGACTGAACGTGACGAACAGCAGGGACGAACTAACGGACGAAACGAACACCGACGAGAGACATGATGACTTGTAGAGCTGATTCCCGCACTAATGAGTCGCACCCGATACTGTTATGGGGGAATCTGTCCATTCCTCGAACTTTTCGTGGTGAGCATAACACACCCCACAAATTGGCTTATTTGGACTGCTCAACGAGCCTATTGTGTAACTGTACATTTTCAACCTCCATTCGCAGGTAGGGTGTTTCCTTTCGGGGTAGTCTTGTGTTAAGACAATTAGTTTTTCTTCATTACCTCGTTGAGTGAACGTTACATTATCTGGCTGCAATAAAAATATGCACTTTGATCGACAACCACAGCTCTGTAAATATTATCTGTCTTTCAGTTTGTTCTGGGTGTGTCCTCTTTCCGTGATTGGCTCCCCCCAATCTTGGAAGCAACTTGTCTTATCAGAGGCCTGCTGGGGGCCCTGACATTGGACAGACAATTGTTGGGTTGTAACACTGCAGACTACTGCGGGCCGCACCTCAGAATGTAAAATGCTTACAAACAGCAAGAAAAGCGCATATCGGGCCGGGTTGTCAACAACGCTTAACAAAACTTAACGAAACTTGGGGGTTCTTGCATGTTCTTTGTTGAGGTTAGTTATTTAACGCGGAAGAATGGGTAGAGTTTGTCTCTTCTCGGTTCAAATTCCAGCAGGCACTGACTGATTTTCCTAGGTTGGGTTGTACATGCCGTTGCGATGGGCGAGTTCCTTGTCTTCACTTCCTGGTTCCGCTGTGTACAGTGGATTTGCTGGGTTACTGGGGTTTGTTACTAGATATTTGCAATAAGTCTCCGCCTGTCGCTTGAGCAGTCACGTTGACTTCCCGCGCCTCCAGTCCGAGAAGGTGGTTGGGGGTCCTTTAGTTTTTGGAATGGGGACGTAAAATGACGGTCCGCAGGAGCAGGTTGGATTGGTTCCAACACACTCCTGCCTCGTAACATCTGAGCACTAGTCGCGAAGAGAAGGCGAGTGTATGTCGCCGGTGTCCACCACGATCAATACGCCAGGGTTTCCTAGAAGAGCCTCAAATGGCTTCTTGAACCCATCTATATCAATTCAAATCAAATTTCAAATTACATTTGAGGACCTTGTGATGCAGTATGAGGAGTGGGAATGCAGGTACTCATGACTACACTAGCATACATGCCTCGCGGCTTTGAGCATTCACGTTGAACTCCTTCCCCACCCGCGGCCTTCCAGGTTTCCGAGAAGGTTGGTTGGGTCCGTGAGTTTTTGTTTTTTGGATGGACGTAAAATGACGGTCGCAGGAGCAGTTGGGATTTGGTGTACAACAACTCCTCCCGCCTCGTTAACATCTGAGCACTAGTCGAGAAGAGAAGCTGAGTTATCGCCGGTGCTCACCACGCTCATTACGGCCAGGGTTCTAGATGAGCCTCAATGGGCTTCTTGAACCCACCGATATCAATCAAATGCCAAATTTCAAATTACTTTGAGGAACTTGTGAATGCATATGAGGAAGTGGGAATGCCCAAGGGTACTAATGGACTCAATAAGCATAAATGGGCTCATATTAACAGAAAGAGGGATTTACATAGTTGAATGGCCATTGTTTTAACATTGACTTTTAATGGCAGTCCATGGGGTGTTTCCGTTCCATGAATGTGATAGATATAAAAGAGTCGAGTCTATCAATGAGCATTAGTGCAGGAAAACTCAAACGGTGGGATGTGGTTATGTAGTAGCACAAACAATCCCAGACCTGGTATCATAGCCTCTTCCACCAAATGGTAATTCTGTGGATACAAAAAGTAAAATGATTATTTAATAGCACATAAAATCTGAAGTGGTGCAGGCATGAAATGGACCTGTTGAGTCAACTATCATAAATTGAAGGTGCAACCATCCCTAGACAATCTTCAGCAGGCAGGCTCCCAAAGTATGTTATGAATGAGACACTCAAGAAATAAATGTCCAAAAGAATGTTCAAGCCGTTTAGACCTCCGCGACAGCAATGTGGTTACAAAGAAAACGGTCTGTTACCATATACTCATGAGAAACCCACATACCCAGTAAGAGCTAGACTTCTCTAGGTTGGGTCATGTTTGATGCTGCCAAGCTTAAATTGGTCACCCAAAATCCCATACTGTAGGCTTCGTGATCCTTAAACACATGTTGTGACCATTGAAATGACCGCAGAATTATCACGGAACCAACTATTCTGGATTTATTTTGATTTAAGACCTCAACCTCTGACTTGACCTAGCATGTACTCATTCAATGGGGAAAGAGTATTAGCTTGACCCGATAGCAAGGAGGGATCGAGTTTTTTTTCCCTTCTACTACGCCGTATTCATTCCTCGAAGCGCCCACTCCCGTGAGCGCCCACCAAAAAAAATTTTTTTTTGCAAATGCAGGTCGCTACTCGCTACGGATCCTAGTTTGTCAAGTGAGTTTAGCCAGGGAATCGGCAACACATCAGTACGAAGTGTGAGTTATGCCTTACGAAAAAAAAAATTGGAGTATAAATCAATTAACTCACCGACAAAGTTTGTTAGTCCGCAGAAGACCCCCACACATAAAACAGATGTAGGCCTCCACAGTGGTGGTATCAATACCGCATGTGATGCAACTCCCAATCACATTTCCAAAACCCAAACACGAAAATCGTACTCGTTAGAGAAACCCATTTAGTTTAATAAATGACTGATCAGCTGCGCGAGTGTTTCCACAAATTATTTTGTATATAAATGTTCGCAAACTTTTAAATGGCCGAGCGATGACCCGATAATTGAATACGAACATTGAACAAAACACTACGCAACCCTAGCAGTAGAAGTCCACATAAAATGGGCCAAACGTCAAAGTGTCCCCACATCTTAGCGTCCCGGTGATGCAGGATCCGGAGCATAGAAGCTCTCCTCTGATACTTCCAGACTCCCGTGTCGTCCTCCACGGGTTCCTCCCACTCGTTTGCCTCATCCAAGACGAAGAGTGCCCCCCCATTGATCGTCGTCTGTTTCCCTTGTCCCACGCCCCGCAGTCTCCGGGAACTGCTCCTCCGCTCGGATGGCTCCATAGGTGAAGCCCTCGAAGGGTCTGCATCCCTCATCGCTGTCCGAAGGAACTCCCATCCCTCCTGGGTCCGTCGAGGGCGTTGCTTATTCCACACTTGAGGAAGGACTTTCCGGATGATTTTCCTGTGTCCACAGCGTTCCCATCTAGCTTCCACCCCATTTTCAGGAGAGGTCTTATCTGGCGGACTTCTGTTTGCCTCCTTCGTCAGGCTGACGGTCCCATCCAAACAACCACTCACATAGAGGTTCCCGTAAGGCGTCCTTCAGGGCTTATTCCCATGACACATCGCACGGTTGAGCCTTGTATGTGGCCTCTCATTTTCTTCTTTCATTCGTGGATTTTCATGTTTTCAAGGATAGGTGGGATCCCCAAATTGAGAAATTCTGCGAGTCGATCACGAGGGGAATAATCCCGGGAGGACAAAAACGCGATAGCAGTTTATAAAGAAAACAAATTGTCTGTCATGCTCCACGGGAATGTGCGCGTGTGATGCTATTTTTTTACTTGAAAAACGGGGGAGGACCGATTTCAGTCGAAGTCAAAGGGAAGCGCGTTAATCGTGGACTGGGATTTGGCCTAGAAATACGGCCAAAATTTATATTTATGGGAACGTTCAAGTGACACATAAAAAAGGCCTGACCAGTTTACTGAAGAAAGTGAGCCTAGTACTACGGTAAGTCCTCATTTGGGGTAGTTTTTAGATCAGAAATAGGCCGGGAAAATGGGCGAATACGAATTAAAAGTTTCTACGCCCGTAAGCGCCCATCCAAAAATTTTGCAAGCGCCCTGGGCGCGTAACGGAATGAATACGGTTGTCACGAGCCCAGGCATCACACACACTACTGTATATATGCTTTTGTAAGGCTTGGATAAAAAAACTTTTGCTATGACCGCTAGTACCGTGGCAACAATTTTGGTAGTGAAAAATGGGGGAAAAATACAGTGTGGATCTGTCCTCCAGATACAAAAATCCACCTTTTCTCCATGTCACCCACCAATAGAATAATTTTTTTATAATAAAGATGAATTAAATTTCATTCTTGTTGAACCTCTTTTTTTACGGTCACATTGCCCCACCTATGGTTGAAAGGATTGATAGAACACGCCTCCAGGTGACTACACAGGCTGTTTTATCACAACAACTGGGGGGGGGGTACAGTACCTTTATAATCCATGTGAATGCCCATAGTACTTCAATTTCATTGTTAAAGCATCCAGCATACCTTACTATTACTATAATAATAAACAGGAAAGAGGGGTGGCAGGAGTGCATTAGCTGAATTTATAGATAAACATTTAACAACACAATGATGTGACATGCGGCTGTCATCAATACAGAACAGTAGCCCAATTTAGTCACCAATAGGCATCACAGGGCCATGCACTCCAAAAGGCAGGTATTGAACCATACACTACAGGCTTGCTCCTTCCTGCTGGTGGGAACTATGTCACAGGTAGAGATTATCATTCATTGCATTAGTAACACCACCACCCACGGTACCCTGGTATTCTGCCAACAGACAACGGGGTCCCTATACAGACCATGAATTCCCTAAATTAACATCCCACACACTCTGACGAACACACATTGAATTGAACTTTGAGACAATTGAAGTTTACCTTTGTACATGACTGAGAGTGTCAAAAACTGTCGGGAACTGATCAATCATTCAATGACCACCAATCAATGACCTTAAATAAAGCTGGCAATATAGCCTATTTCTAGGCTACAATCACCCTCCCCCAACCTTATCTCTAAATATATCCCCTGTATATAACCAGAAAAATCCAACCAAGGCCACATTTTTTCTACTCTGTTTTTGGTAATGTACTTGTCAATGTATTAATATACACCCCTCAACCATTGGACAGGCCCTAAGTCCATTGTCGAAGGTGGGGTCAAATTTTTAGTACATCGAGGCACCCCTCAAATAGCTTCGAATTTTTGGAAAATAACATGCTAGTATTCCAGCTGTTCCTGTTATTTCTACATATCCCCTTGTGACGTGTCAATTTAGGAAAAGTGCCCCTACATTTGAGTAACTTTAGATTTGACATGAACCACATTTGACCGACCATGCGCCGGGTATGTGCACGCGGGGGGTTATTCTATGTACATGTACTTGTCACAATGTATTGATAACTCACCCCTACACCTGGACAGGGGCCTAGATCATTGTGTCAAGTGGGAGTCAAATTTTTTGTACATCGAGGACACCCCTCAATAGCTTACTTAATTTTTTGTATATAACACTGCTAGTATTTCCCGCTTTTCACTGTTAAAAGTTTCTACTATCCACCTGTGGACTCTGTCAATTTAGGAAAAGTGCCCCTACATTTGAGTAACTTTAAGTTGTGACACAATGACCACATTTGACCTGAACCATGGCCCAGGGTATTGGCAAGGGGGGTCTTGTAATGTACTTGTCAATGTATTAATATCACCATACACCTTGGACAGGCATAGTCATTGTCGAAGAGTGGGTCAATTTGGTACATCGAGGCACCCCTCAAATAGCTTCTAATTTTTGGAATATAATGCTAGTATTCCAGCTTTTCCTGTTATTTTACTCTACATAATCCCCTGTGCACTGTCAATTTAGGAAAAGTGCCCCTACATTTGAGTAACTTTAGATTTGACAATGACCCACATTGACCGACCTGCCCGGGTCAAATTGGCAAGGGGGTTCTTGACTATTTACAACAGGTTTCCCAACCGTGGTAACGCATAACCACCGCATATATTTGGACTTTTTCACGTTGGGAACAACCGGCGGGGTGGGTACAGGGCGCTTCCGAATGATGTCTAATCTGCAACGCAAATTTGGAAGTCCTGTCCCCCCCCCCCCCCCCCCCCCCGAACCTTTTCTCAGAATCTCGGAACTGGCCATGCTGTACAGAGTGGCACCATGAAAAATGTGGAATGGTACCCCCGTTGGAAAAGGTTGGGAACCCCTGATGATAATGAGGTGTAAGTGCTGGGCAGCCTGGGCCAGTCATCCATCTTTCAGAACTTCTGGCAACATTCTCCAATAAAGACTACAAGGTCGGAAAACCCTAGACATTATGGGGACATTATGAAGGTTGCTTTCCTGTACGTCTAGCATACAAGTGTCACCATTACATTCCATCACATATCAGTCGTATCCATTTCAGAAGTCCATTCACTGAATATTGCAATATCATCACGCAGCCAATAGAGTAGCACCTGTTTACCCACAGATAACCACCTCGCCGAGGCCCTGTGATAAGGACAAAAAAAAGATCACCCAGAATTGCTCATGAAAACGGGAAGTGGTGAAGGGATTTTCTGCATGCTAATGGCAAACAAACTTCCTGGAGTGATGCAGCTTCCAAAGAGGACCCCGTTTTCCGGAAACGCATTTGTGGTCTTTGTTTGGGATTTTCCACAGAAGTTTATCATGGTCCTGGCCGCTTGCCAACACCCTATCAACACCCGTCTGCTACTGATGATAAACTCTATGTCTCCCTGCATTTGATGATGCACACCCCAATTTTTGGGGTATTTGCAAACGAACACCCTGCGGCGATATTTTTGTGATACGACTATGGACATGGTATATACAAACCAAGCCGATAGCCGCCGCTACATTTAGGAATGGCTCCCTCATATCAACTTCGGATTTTTTTTCTTTGCTTCATATTGATAGTCATTATGATTGCTGACGCGGGTGCGTTGATTCCCCAGCACTACACCCCTCCCTCTCAAAATGCACAAGTTTGTCAATAGGACTGGGAAACTGAACAATTGTTTGGTATGGGGAAAAACCTGTGCTGTGCTGGTAGTATGTGTAATTTTCCATCAGGGGAGCTTCAACAGATGGTTTATCAAGTTATCACCTTGTTCATCCAACATCAAACAGCCAATGTACTCCCAGGAGCTCTGACTAAAAGAGTATTATCATCTAATAAACTGTACCTGTGAAGGCTTACTGGTATAGCGGCCAACTAGTTCACAAATATCTCACCAAAAAAATCCCTGCATTTCCAAAGTTATTGCAAATCCCAAGGTGAGGATCCCAGCCTATACTTTACTGTGCAAATTACCAAGAACAGTATGAAGGCCTGTAATCTCCCCCCCCCCCCCCCCAGGCACTAACGGGACAGAATGATCACGTCCCTGGCCAAATTATGGCAATTGCCAGGCTATCCCTAGGTACAATGAGGAGGGGGGGGGGGAGAGTATGGTTACATTCTTTATTACAATTCACCTGTGCATATTAAACCCTTTGTCAAGCAGCCCCATTAAGATGTACATGGATGATACAGATAACTGGTGGTTTACACGCACAACACACAAGGTCAAGGCATGCAATCAACACCATTAACTTCCTTCAACATTTTTCCACTCTGGGAACATTGTTTCAGCAGTGGAATCCAACACTCTTCTATCTCAAATTCTAGGATGGGATGCATCACGCGTATTGTCAGAAATCATGATTTATACTGGTGCCAGCAGGAATGTCACAATAGGAAGGGGCATGTACCAGCTCATGCTAAACAAAGCTACGTTCGAAACAACAACTCTTCACACTCCAAGCCAACCTCGCATATAGCTCCTCACCGCTAGCGGTGACCGTAAGCATTGACCGTATGTTTTTGGATGCGGACTCGGGAAAGTCACAGTAGGAGACCACACCGGGGGATATGATAGCAAAAAGGATACTATTTTCAGTAGAAACTATGTGAGCCTAATGTTTGCTGCCAGTCTGGTCGCTCGCAGCGGCTGTGGTGTGGCGGGTTGCAGTCATCACTCACACCTTACGGTAATACATCGACTGTGAGTTTGACCGTAAGATGTCCCTGTCTTGCGGTCAGCAAAGACCGGACAGTGTGAGGGCAGGTTTTGTAGTGGATTCCTTGCCAGAGTTGTCACTACAGTATTCTCCAGAGGGCAGATATGTCTTCAACTTTTTTGAAAAACTCCACCACTGCATAGGGCTTAAGTGTAGGCCTGGCATATTTCTTTTTTGTCGCAAGATTTCTTGGGGGCATGATGAAACAGCTCTAGGACAACCTCAAATCAATGTGAATTACTTGAATACAGTGCATACCAACACTCTGGCTTAGCCCTCAACATCTTTGGGTTGAACAGTAATTGCTTACAAGGTCTCAAGAGCCTTTAGTGACTCAACCTGAGACAAAAGCAAGATGAAATCTATTTCATAGACCACCTACTACCACAGATAAGCCATATCTACATTTCCATTGAACTGGGATTCTCCCAAAATTTGGAGATCATTAGGGAATCATTCATTCCACATTCTACTCCACACCTCTGCCTTTGAAATTGTTAAATACACGCATTGATGTCTGTGACTTCAAAATGACCCAACACAATAGGAATCAATCAATTCAATGGACATGGAAAACCTACACAGCATTCGAAAACAGTGGTGTAGCATTCGCCGAATGCTCAATCAAATGAGCAAGAGGGCTACACACTGTGGGATGATAGCAGTGCAGTTTGTACACAAAACTCAGGACAGCATACAGGTTTTCTACAAGTCCTGCCACAATTGCTACCACAAGTGTCGGCATCTTTCAAACACTGAATCTACATGCCAAGCATGAGGCCATCCACATAATTTGCTTTCTACAGATTTTAAGACGGACCTCTGTCAACTAAAGCCGCGTTCCATGCCCGCGGCGCGGGCGGGGGGCCGGGGGGGCGGGCGGGGCGTCTAAAATCGCTCATTGTTATTTGCAATGGAGCCGTTTCCATGACGCGGACGGGTGGGCGGGCGGGAGTTTTTCGAATCGGTCATGTAGCGATTTTGTCGCCCGGCCCGGGTGTCCGCGCGTGGTATTTTTTTTTGCAATCAATTCCCGAGGAAAGTTCCCTGCAATCTTACCGGATTGAAGCCAGATAATGGACAGTAGAGGACAATTTAGGTTCAAATTAAGGTTCCAAACAAATTCATAACTGTTTCAACACTAGGGGATGAGATTTTATACAGATTGTGTCTATAGTCAACGGCTAGACACCTTTTTGAACACAGATTTACATGTTTAAACCGTTAATATGTAAATATTTGCTAATTAAATCTCCAAAAACCTGTCAATTGTGAAGTTTTAATGGGGGACGTAATCGTGACATTCAGAACATGGTTTCAGAAATGAAACACCGGTGTTTAGGTGTAAACACTAGTATGCGTCCGTGTGTTTGACAACAACGTCAACGGACAACATACAACGACAACAACAACAATCATAATAATACAATAATATAACCATATAACACTAATAATAATAGTAGGTACATGGCTCTTATATAGCGCATATACACACTAAATAGTGAGAAGAGGTGCGTGACTCGAGAACAACGCCCGCCCGCCCGCCCGCGTGCAGGTGGAACACGAAGTCTTCCAAAACGGCTCCGCCCGCCCGCCCGCCCTGAGTGCATGGAAACGCAGCTTTAGGTTAACATCAGACCAACAGCGAAGCAAGCAAGACAAGAGATAACCTCTATAACATGAATTAGGACCCCATATGTCACCTCGAGTCAATGTAAACTACTGACCATATTTCATGAGCAGCGCTTGACATCTCGAAAAAAAAATGGCTTGCGAAAATTATGACCCCAGATGACTTTTGACCCCAATTAAGAACATCCCTTTCTACCATTATATGCCAAGGACTAGTATGTCATTTTTTCATTGAACAGTCAATGCGTTAACAAGAGGCATAATAGAAGATCGAACACACACCAGCCAGAATGCTTGTTATAATATATTTTTGCCCGGGGCTAGAAAAATAGGGTAGTTAAAGCCCAGGCTAGGAAAATGTTTGAGGTCCGAAACGCTGCCATTTCCGACACAGTCACCCGGGGTGCATTGGTTTATACTTTACCCTTAAAGCGGGTAGCGGCTCTTCCTTTACACCTTCCGCGTCTGTTCAAGGTGAGAAGACGACCCTCTGGGTTTTCTCTCTTTTTTTCGGGATCGAGAAAGGTTCCCAGATACAATGTGTTGCAGATTTTGCTAATTGCCATTTTGGTCTGCAGTGCTCCCCACCCCTTCTCCTCACCCCACATCATATTTGTCACATTGTAAACATAAAGCATGCAAAATGGAATAGAATGAATTTGCTACACAGCAACCCTTTAGAAAGATGAAGGGGTAATTTCCCCCCTGCCCCCCTATTTACATTCCCCAACTCAAGGGTTGAACCAGGAGCCGATGGCCAACTCACATTCCTGAACCACATGTTAATGGCACCAGCATCATGGTGCATGGCCCCCTGGCAAGCTCAGATGGGTCACCCTACCAGCCCTTGCAACACCCTAACCGTAGGTGTCACTATGGTGTTATCAGTCATGAGTGGAGGAGAAGTTGGAACTACTTACGATCCTCATTGCATTCTGCGAAGGTGTCTGGTTTTTAGTTTTCTATGGGGAGGAAAAGAGAAAAATGGCACATTTAGCATGTCAAATTAAACTTGTTTCAGTGAGAGCAACATAATTTGTGCCATGTATGTAGGCTTCAATAGACAGTATATATAGCTGGGGTTCACAGGCATAGTGATTTGGGTGTGCCATTGCTATCATTCCATCAAATTGGAAATTTGTTTAATAATAGAAGAATAGCTAAGAGATGAATGACTATTCCGCTATTAGAGAGTTTACTGTGCGGAATGTGCGAAATGGAAAGCTGGCAATCGATTTGAACTGCATGAATATCATCATGCCCATGGTCATGAATCGCTCGGCAAATTTCCCACAAGTCCTGTACCCAGCAGGATCCCCTCCCCTACCCCTACTTCCCTACCCCCCCCCCCCCTGCAAATGAGTTTCCTGTTTTGCAGCAAGTCATTCCTTGTGTCAAGCAGATCAGTCTGCAATTAATATACAACCACACTCTCCCCCACTTTCCCAACTGATCAGACGGAACCTTGCTACAGGTACTAATTTGTTGATTGTTTGTCATATCAGCTATCAAGTGGAATAAAGGGGCCTGTTCATCATTACCCCAAGGTCATACCGTGGCCCCTGTTGTACAGATGTAGGCTAGTAGCCATGCAACCAGGGTCCTATTTGTACTGCCATTTCTACCTTTGTTTTCCTATTCTTGTTTAACCCCCCATGATGAAATTTTTTGGAACTCACATGGGTTCAATTTGGCTTGGGCGAAAATATTTTGATTTTGAAATGGGAAGATATCACAGCCATCCAATTACCACCAGTGTTCGAAATAGCTGGTGTAGCATCGCGAATACTGCTCAAATGAGCAAGATTGCTACACCACTTTTGGAAGTGCATAGCAGTCAGTTCGTACACCAAACTGTAGACAGCATACGGTTTCCAACAATTCCTCCCGAATCGCAAATCAATTGTCCGCAACCTTCAAATGCGGATTACCTCCTACATGTTAACGCTAAGGAATAATTTTTGGAGGGATTTCCCTCCCAAGAATTTTTCTGAGAGGGATTTTCAAAATCTAGGAGGGACCTTATCTTCCTTCCATTTTTCTCGAAATTTCCGCTCACGAAGTTCAGCGCGACAAAAATAACCTCATTAACTATAACCTCATGACTGCCCTGTCGTAACGACATTATCGCCCTTACACTTAAACTAACTCATGCCCTCTTAATAATCCATATATGTGTTTGTCGTGAGACATAAAGACCCTGGTTCTGAGACTATTTTCAAATCCTACAGCACTGAAAAAGGTACCATAACCCACCGAAAGGCACATCTTCCATCGGCAATTTTTTTCTGAGGCATAGTCCCTACCCCCGGAATTATGGTAAAATTATTTAGATTTTGTACATTTTTCCTTGCAAAATACATTCCTCATTTTAAGTTGTCATATGGCAAAATTGTATTTTGCAGGAAAATTATAAAACTAAAAAGGATTACGACATTATTCTCAGAGGGTCGGACGTACGATTCTGTGAATTTGCTATCACTTTGTTACTTAGCCAGTTCAGCCTAAAACCTAAAATCACTGTCTGAAGACACTTCCTGAATAATGTGCTCCAGACCTTCTTTGTGAGAAGTATTAATTTACCATTTACATGTCTGGTCCCACCATGTGATGTTATCTGGAAAAAAATCAGATTTCAGTTGTTTACTACGTTATTTTACACTGATTTGCTAACAGAGCACATGGTCATAATGAATTTGTACCTGTGTTCCAGTTCTGTAAATGTCAACGAGAAGCCACTATTGCTCAATCATCAACGCACATGCTGTGTGCATACTGTCTTGCCTGGTAGTAAACAGTTTTCTCCCATGTCCTGCAACATTGAACGATGTAGGCATGCAAACATCAGCTGTGCTAGATCGCGATCGAGGTCAACCTTATATTGTGGACTATACACTAAGGCTGCGCGGTATACCAGCATCGTATTATAGTAACCGGTAACTCGCAGCACCGACGGTCAAATGCACAATTCTATTACACGTACTGGCTGAAATACCGGTATGGCTACCAAATCCCGCTACTAATTGAAATTACCAAAAGCCAGTGCTGTATTTTTTTGCCTCCCAGCCGCGGCCGCGTACATCGCAACTTTATCTGCGATCTGTTGAAATTGATGAAACCGCCCCATGTGGTGCGAACTGTCTATTTGCATCATTTGCCGAATCTCCCACCGATGCGGCCTTGCAGCTTCACCCTTAATTACTATACGTAACATGCAAAGCTTATGTTGCTAGCTCACGCGCGCAATGCTGTGTCACTACTTTTAACATAGCCCAGCTTGGAACACGTGTCCTCACCTATGTCTGTTTTACGAGGCAGCATTCAATGTGCTCCCAATTCCTCCTGCACGCTACACAACGATCCCAGCTCTACGGACCGACGGCACGAACTCTCGCACCCACTTACTTCATAAGATTTCCACCCATAGACTATGCCTTAGGAGTGACTAAATATACATAAAACATTACTATCGTGACGCGATACTGCATATAATTTGTCATTAGCCTACAAATGATTATTATTATTCATCCATACGTTGTCCATGACATCTTCTCAGCTATCGTCGATAATAGGAACGGCAACCCTATTATACACAACTATTTTTGCAATCCCTGTTGAGAATCTGTGCTGGCATTTCCCACCCCACCACACAATTTATTTTCTCCTTCGGGATTTCCTGAGCTCGTATGTCGGGAATCCCCAATCCCGCGCCTTAGCGCAGCGCGAACACTGCCTCCTATACTGCTGCATTTTAACTATGATCCTAACTGTGTTAGTAGTACCTCTCTTCAAGAAAAAAATCATTGAATTCATGGTCATCACACACAGTGCATGTATATTCAAAATATAAGTGAACACATATTCTAAGATTTCTTAGTAGGTAGATAAACAAGGCGATCGCCCCCAGTGTCGCGCCTGTTCGCGATCTGTGTTACTTTTTATTCACCATGCCACAATTAACAAGGCATTCCATGTGTCCGCTTAAGATTTCTGTAATTAGCATTTAACAAAACAGCCTACTAATCAACGACCAATTTCAAATTTCGCAGGACTGATTATTGGACTTTTTGTGGAAATGTGACTAAAATTGCCTAATTATTCAATTCAGCAATTTTACCAAGTTTCACGAAATCCAACAAACTGTAAGAACTTACCATAATTATACAAATGACACTTTGAATGACTCCAGTGACCCTGTCCATGACAAGAAATTTTGGAACTCAAGGTTAAACCTACCCCCAGGTTTCCTGAAATCCAACTAAGAGATGTCGCTAATTATGCAAAAGTAGTTGAATGACCCTCCATGGACCGAACCTTCGTCAAATCTTTTTTGGGACTGAGGTAGCCATATCACCATTTTTGTGAAAATCCGACAAAACTTCGAATTTCACATAATTATCACATCAGACGACTTATTACCAATTTTACGCTGAAAATCTAATCTAATCTACTCATATCCCGCATCTATGTCCAAACCAAGTCACCATAGCACCTACGGTTCATCTGTAATCTGCTACAACGATCTAAACAAATCATTAGTAATAGGCTACTTACCGTTAATTAAGAGGACGTTTTGTGCGCCAAAATCTAATCAAAAATGGCGTGTTCCCCCAACCCCGTCTGCATAGCCCTGAAAATTTTTTTCTCATGTGACCTATCGTTCGCAAGATATCCTGCTAACGAGAAGTGTGACACACACACACGCATAGTGACCACTAGTCGTCACAGTGAACTTGCGATTTAATAAAACAAGACAATCAACATTTTATAAACAGTCCTTTGACACTCCAACAAGAATTTCGTAGCACACTACTTCTTGATACTCATAACATTGATATGGAAGATCTTTTCCCCTTTTTTCCCCCCAAAAATGGTCTTTTTCCCCCAAGAGGTGGCGATTGCTTAATCATAATATACTAGCAGTTAAGCAACGACTCGGCATAAATCTTCTGTTGAACATTTTGAATAACGTACTTTTTGGTTTTGTTTTGGGTAATAAAAAATCAATGTCTGGTGGTTACATTTTCGGGTCTGCATTAGTTCCTATATTGCAGCACTGAAACATAGCATTTCGGATAGTCTTCACACAATACTAAATAGGCAATTTTGCTTACTACTTACTAATTCAAAGGTAAGTTCGATTCAGCATTTATTTGCGACAGTGCCCCAGGACCAAACCTGTCCAACAATTAGCCCATTGTCACACTAACAATACCTGCTGATCTACAGGAATGTGGTGTGCATTCCAATCAGATCAATGTATCATTGCAATCAATGGTGTTGCACCTTCACTAAAAATTGCCTAATTAAACCAATTCATTACAAATGAGCCAGCTCCACGGCACTACACCAAGCCCCACTCACTCCTTTCGAGTTTAGGTGGAGCTCTCCTGTTTTTGGAGACAAGACATGCAATGTTTTTTCTGATTTCTCTCGGGCAGCAGGCCAGGCATAATGTGTCTCCATTTGTCTCACTTGTCATAACTTCCGATCAAAATGCACATGCGATTAGGGAAAACGTGGGGTGATGCGATTAGGTCCATCCCTTCACGAACACAAATTTAGCACCAGCTTATTTGCTAATTACATGAATGGGGGTGTAATAAATTCTTCAAATCCAAACTACAGCTTGCAGCTACGAGATGTTATATTGCCGTCCAGATAGGCAGGAGTTTTTGTGATGGGCGAGGACAACATATAGGACCAAGTGCTACCATAACAGATACAGAAGTGCACACAGCCTGGAAATTGAGAAAAGTACAGCTTGCCAAACCACTCTCTGGTGGAGATGGATAGGAACCCTGCACCAATTAGTATTTGATGCGCTCAAGAGAATCCGAAGTTTGGTAAATTGCTGGAATCATACAAATAGCTACAGTTGACTGTACAAATTTGGACGGCATATGATTTTATAAAGGCACAACTGGAACTGCTTACAGAAAGAACTTATACAACAAATCCATGCCGAACTAGTCAATGCCCCTAACCTTCAACACACAATGACATACGGCTGTGTGGGCTATTTATTCAAAACTAGGGATTCATCTGAAATGAAGAAAAGAAGTATCACCAGCAATCCAACTGTGGTTTGCCAGGGCTTTATAAAGTTGTTAGCTACAGGGAAAGAATGGAATCGAGAGCAAAATCCCCCAAACCAAGACTATTGTAGGTAGGTAGTGGTTTGATCCTGATATGGTTGGGTTCCTAGAGGACAAAAATGCCATGAGTTTTTTAGTGGACTCGAAACAGATCTGCATTACCTATTTGTCCTGATGAAGTGACAATGACACGAGTGCCAGATTTCCGGTTGCCTGTTGGTCCGTGCTGGAGCTTGAGTATTGCCATCGCTGGTTGTATCTGGGAATCAGAATGATCGACAAGCCCTGATTCTGAAACCCAATGTATATTCGTTTCGCCACAGGGACCTATTCCACGAAAATTAATTTTGATGAATGCTAGTCATTGTGCTATCATTGCAACAGTTTTTTCTTGGTTGAGGACCACACAGCGCTTTCCACCTCATTATGGAGAGGTTATCATTGACTGGTGGTCAGTTGTGGCAAGAAGAGACACAATGCTAAAAACTAGTGTTCACAAACTTCACAAGTGCCACACACACACATGCTCATACAAACAAAGACGTGAACAGTCAGTGGAGACAAAAAGGATATTTGCCCCGAATGGGGGAAAAAAGCACTTTTTTATTCAGTGATGCAGATAAAAATTTAGGTCCCAACTCGCAATGCCTCACAGCCTCCGCCCGTGCCGCATTAGTTTATGGTCTACTTCCAGCTCCCATTAGTTTCAAAAGGGAACATTTAAAAACCTGTCATAGCATAAAACTACTGCCATCACAAGGTTGATTGAATTGGTAACAAAATTGTACAAAAATACATAATCTGTACCACAACTTTCAACATTCATGAGTGTGTTCAATCAAACTGGCAAATAGTGCAGTTTACCACTGAAATATTACACTGTCAATACCAATCTAATTCAACCATAGCCAAGGAGCTCTTAGTCAGGAATGTGAGACTCACTGGCATGAACCCATAATTTGGAGGTATGTCTAGCAAATAACATAAAGGATATTACCCAGCAGGACATGCAATTTCTCTCAGAAACGGCTATGTCCGACAGGATATATAGAAATACCTTGACCTTAAAGTGACAACACATTATAATATGACAAGGTGACTTGGATGTTTTTCACATGACAATGTATTGTCCAGGCTGGGGACAGATGCCTGAATTTGCAACATCAAAACCCTGGGCAAAGTCATGTCAAATTCAAAGTAACCCCAATGTGCATTCTTCCACAAAGGTCGTCACAAAAAACTTTAGGATGTGTTAATGTGCACAGTTATGTCAAAATAAATAGGAAGAGCTGGGTCACTAGTGGTGTCTCATTTGTGAGGAATCGTGACAAAGGAGGGGAATCAATGTACAGACTTGGCAGACCAACTTCTCCACAAGACAACCATGTCGGTGGATGGTACGAGTGCATCAAACAAATGAAGAAGGCAGCAACTCCTGAGGAATACAAGGTGACAGAAAGGGGAATTTTGTTCCCCTCCATGCGCCAGCCTTTGCAACGGCCTGCGTGGTGACAACTCTCGCTGTGTATTCTCCATTTTTTTTTTAATAAAGGACAAGAGGAAGGAGGAAACCCATAATGACTAAACAAAATAAGGCAACCCTCAAGCACAAGAAACTAAAGAAAAAGAGGAGATCCAGCTGGTGGATCTAATGTTGAAAAGCTGGAGATAAAAAGAGGTGAAATACATCCCGAGGAAGCCTACTCCAGGCAAGAGACGAAGTGGAGGAAAAAAAAAAGAGCAAGCCTAGGCTTCGTGCGTACGTGAGATGCAAAGAAACGGATGGCTGGAAGAAGAAGAAGAGCGATTATCGCGAGTAACGAGAGTATAAAAGGAGGAAACAGCATCCCCAAGCCTCAGAAGAAACATGACCTTTGACCATGAAAATAGCGGTAAAGGAGACAGATCATACAGATCTGCGATGGAATACAAACACATGGTTGGGGATACGATGGCGAAACGAGAGTAAGATGATATCTTGATGAGACGGATGGACTTTCTCTGGATACGATCAGGGACACTGAGAGATGGCGAAGCCCCACCCCATGGCAACCATAGTCCATTAAGGAAGTGAATTTGGGCTTCGTAAAGTAGAAGTAGCGGTTTGCGAGGTGAAATACTTTTCCTGCACGATTGTAAAGAGGCCCAACTTTTCTAGAGGCATTAGTAGGGGATAGCCTTGATATGAATTTCCAGGATTCTGGTTCTATTGCCCATACCAAGATATTAAAGAGAAGTAGACTTCGGAGGAATCTGGTCACCAATAAACAGCTGATAGCCGGGTTGTTCCTCAGGAACAAACACGCGACCAGAAATCAGCAAGTTCCGATTTTAACTTGGTATGAAGGTAACCAGATTCAGCAGTGCCCCGTTTCAAATGACTATATTTTGCACGCCGTGGATTGAGTGGATTCGCTTCAAATAGCCTACTTCCCATTTTAATAACCCATTTTTACTAATTACTACTATATGTTCAACCTAACAAGATATGTGAGGATACACAATCATCTCTCGAGGAGCCTATGTTTGGAAGCAGAGTTAATTTTGTTGTAAGCCTAAATTTCTTAAGTGTTAATTCTGCAGTTTTCATTTTGTTACCATTACAATCCATTCATCCATCCATCAGATTTTTTTTGCTATTCACTGATTACCCACAAACCACCCAATATTTCCCAGAGCAGGTATTGTATTTGTTCCCGGCCAGTTCTGACAGTAAAACTGCACCCGGGAAAGAAGGGAACTTTTCCAACTACAATGTAGATTGCAGAGGTGGCACCTGACATGTATTCTCAGCATTTCCCCCTCAAACTGACTAGTCCCGTTAACTGCACAGTGAAAATGCCATCTCAGGACCTGTAGATTTCCCCCAATCAATTAGTAGGGGAATTCAATGAGGATACCTGTACACATATGCTCAATCATATTTCCTAGCTCTGGTGAAAACAGAAAGGTGCCACTGGGTACTGGCAACCCCACTTGACCAGCCCTTCAGTTATATTCCTGCCACTATCAGGTGGAAGGAGAAGGAGAATAATATATATTTTTTTACTGCATCAATCCATGCGCATTTTCTTTTCAATTTTCAGAAATCGTTCTCAAGTTTGTAATCTCAAAACCAGTAAATTATAAACAAACATTGACTCACCTCTCATTAACCTTTGTCCAATGTATAATGTTCACGCACTGTAACAGTCCTTTTAGTTTACAAGATCAGCATTGCAGATAAAATTACTGTGCAGAATACAATGCCATGTGAAGATCCTACGACAGACTCCTGAATACTGTTTAAATACACTACCATCGCGGCCCAATGAGTCACCTAATTGGATAAAATTATTCAACTCAAATTTTAAAAGTGACTACCATATTCATTCTAATAGATCACAGAGCACAATGCAAACCTGTAATGCAGCAATCGTCCTATAAGAACATTGATTCCGTGAATCCCATCGATTACACATTTACGCCTTTGTACCCCAAGATCGACAATGCATCTACAAACATGTCATTAGAATGATCCATTCATTGTAATCAGACAATGTTCGTTTCAAATCTGCTTTAATTCCACTGTGCTTTCAGGAGGACACAAAAATCACGATGTCTGGAAAATGCAGATGCACTTTCATCAGAGTTTCTATTATAAAGAGCAACAGGACTTGTTCTCTTGTATCATTGCATTTACTTAGTCTGACTGATAACACTTTGGCGCAGAGCATCAGTTTGCTGTGCAGTACTTGATAATGACTGAAAGCTCAAATTCGACGGGAGTTGAAGAAGAATCCATTGATGAAATGTTTCCTGTCACTCTGACATGCTGTAACTGCAGCAACATAATATCGGCCTTGTAACAGATACGCTCCTGATGATGTGGCTGTGTATTTCATCAGTGCATTTTGAATTTGCATTTTATATCCCATTCTGCTCCCAACGGTTTTTGGCGATGGTGAATATTGCCAGACAATACTAGATTTGTGGAACCCCTCATCCTATCGAACTGCACCTGCCTAAGTATCTTCGGACATTGCAACCAATTGACCTCGCACTCTGAATTAAGCACCCCACACACCTTCCTAATTCAGTTCCAGATACACTATGGCATTCCTGAGTTACAAAATAGTGATAGCAAAATATTTTGCTTCTCTATAACAATAAATGCTAAGAAGGAGCTAAGAAAAAGAATCCTCAGAGTAATAATAAGACTATCATTTCCTTGAATCCTTCTAATTAAAATACTATACTCCATAAGAACAAAACACAGAAAAACTCAGTCTACAGTGTTTCTACTGTGCCAGGCATTACAAAGGATAAAAAGGCAACAATGAATGACAAAATTTATTGATAGAGTCAAATCCCCAGTCAACTAAGGTCACCTTTTTAAGTGATTTCCCCAATTAACATACCATAGTGTATTCTTGTTTACTAGAGACTGCCTTTAAGGTTATTCTACAACCATATTGATGTCACCTCATGTTTCTTACAACTAATCAGAAATAGTATATGTTACCAACCAAAATATCATGGAGCTGACCTTTTATACATTTTGCATTTCACCTCCAACCAATCTTGGCTACATTACAGATGTAAGCTGGGCAACTAGTTAGTGGCAGGTAGCAATATTGGTTGGAATGGGGAAGCTCCATCTAACAGGCTTGCCATTGGGCATAAATACTGCACTGAGCAAATTCAAAAGCACTACTACAGTAACATGTTTTTACCCTACTGGGCTACTGGCCATGCTCTCAACTTTAGCAGCATAGTGCTCTTTGAGTCGTAATACAAGTTTTGCAGCATTTGTTATTATTGACTTCAGAAGTATTATTTTCAAAATTTATGGATGTGCTTTGTTCTCTTGTTGAAACTTTTGACGGAACAATAGTCAACTTTAGCACAAGCATTCCTGAGCAAGCCAATCACTTTTCTTGTTGAAACTGCTGTTGTACTTTGATGAGGCTGAACCGCAAACAGACATGCGAGGTCGATTTGAATCATTTAAAAATGTTACAAGGACAGCTGTTCAATCCTCATTCAATGATATTGT
The DNA here is from genome assembly GCA_026419785.1 of Sclerodactyla briareus. Lineage (NCBI taxonomy): Eukaryota > Metazoa > Echinodermata > Holothuroidea > Dendrochirotida > Sclerodactylidae > Sclerodactyla > Sclerodactyla briareus. Next base: position 507,109 of record JAODTK010001477.1, on the reverse strand, counting down.
AAAAGTAAAGAAATCCACTGTTTGATGCAGGTGATAACATCAAGTAAAGCCACCAGTTTCTGTAGAGCAATGCATTCAATATCGTTCAAGCATTCTAGTCATCGACTCTTTCCCACATGCCGACTTTCCAACATATATGCTTAATGTAATGGGAAAATACTTGTCCACAATGGTAGTGATTGAGAAATTATGCACAGTTCAAATTCACTCACAGGGAAATTAGAACAACAGAATTAGTTTTGTTCCCTTGAGTTACCAGAAACATCCAATCTTGCCATCTGCTTAGCTCCTTTAAACAGTTGGCACTGTGGAGTGGGTGCCTACACCACCTTTGAACAACAGGAATGCTAGGTATGTGGAGGCAGCTCTTCAGATTGTTACTGTAGTGTCCTGACATAGTGGCCAACAATAGTGTCCTGACTGTTGAATATTTAACACTATGGTGTTTGTGAGAGTGGTAAGTTTACTCATCTTCCTCTGATAGGGTGCTGGGGGTGTGTTGTAAGGCCAATTGACATTCAAGGGTCCTTACATGAAGTCAGGATATTGTGTGCACTACAACAACGTCTTTATTTACAAAAGAAATTATGATGGCAAGCTGCTGGTTCTATACAACAAGTTGATGCTAAAATGTCACAATCTTTTGGATTTATTAATCTTTTCCGTGACTAGTCTCAACTTGAGCATAGAAAGTCAGAAGATATCACAATGCATACTCGATTGTAATTCTTCCAAAATGCTATGTGAGCAACATTCTGAAGACTTCACACATCACATGATTCATTTCCTTTCGATTACTATATCATATAGGGCCTGTACAGTACTCAGCTTGGCCATTGACAAACAGGCCTAGGCCACTTCTTCATTGATACCACCAAAAATCAGTTGGAGTGAAAATATTATTTTACAAATGCCAGTTTTGACAGACATACCAGGCCAATCATATACAGTTTGTACGTAGTATGTTCACCATCTGGGCATACCAATAACAGTCAGTGAAGATTTTTTTCGTACACCACACTACCGACTGTTAATTGATATTACTTTTCCTAATGATGCTACCAGCATGAAGAACCACATTTCGCATGCAAACACCACCAACCAGTCTGTACAACATTCTGCTCCATATGAATTTCTCTTCCATCATTGGACGAGGCGAATCACTACTGTTCGAAACCCCGGGCTTCAAATATTCAGAGATTTTTTGTGGATTAATGATTTACTGTAACAGCGTGCCACGACAAGCAACATGGAGGATTGGCATTCAAGCAGTTTGACAATTTGAACACGAGAAAATAATCGCTTCATAGAAAATGCCTTACAATTCACGAATACATCCGGTACGTCCTCACACAAGGGCTACCTACTAACTCAGTAGGCAACAGTCAGGTGACACCAATCAGGTAAATGAGTCAAGTAGCTGGTTTTGAACAACATTAAAGGACAAGTCATCCAAAAATATTTAAAATGTTCATATTATTTGCATTGAAAATTATCCAAATCAATCTTTAGTTTTCATGTTCATAGCATGTTCGGTTAAAGTTAAAAATTTTAAAGATTATAATAATCACTGCAAGTTGGCCAAGTTTGCAAATTGGCAACATTGGACGTCATAAATACCAATTTTAGAGAAAATGTTAAGAAATTGTTTTTCCCTTTCTTAATTGGTAGCTATGACATCACATATTGCCAGAATAGAGTATTAATTTTGCTGGAATTCCCCTTTAATCCAACACATTGCATTGGACCACAGGTCATTAAAACTTATGCAGGGCCACACAAGTCCCTTTATAACAGTGGGGCATGTGGGAATCATGTGTTAAGTGTTTATATAGTCAAGCTTGAGTAGGTAGCAACCACAAGACCATTTTTCTGTAATTTCCCACCTATAACATCTAGAATTGCAATAACAAAATGTTCTGAGCCGGACTTCCCTCACTGTCTCTACAATATCAGGCAAACTTAGCTCACTCAGACTTCAGCATATGCTTCAACTATGATAACATCAGGATAGCATCACATTAGGATCGAAACATTGTGTGGAAACACTGCAGAATAATGGACAGTTCCAGTTTGCTTGAAACAGTCAGCGGTATATTAAATCGTGTCATCGCCATTGAACATGAAGAGTTTGATTTCTAATTCTAGAAAATGTTTGAATTCATACACCTCTCGACACTACTCCAGACACCACTCAGAGTAGCATGCAGACAAATTTCTGCATGTGTTTCCGAAATTCAGGAATGTCAGAAAATGAAAACGTTTGAGAAGCATGTGCCGACCAACCTTGTACACTTATTTAATACAATACCGGTAAAACTGTTCCACACGAATATGCACAGTGCGTACTGCATGGCCTCGTATGTCATCATGGCCAAGCAAAATTCAATGAATTTCATCAAATCAGCCATTTTCCGCTATGCTCCCGGAATTTCAACTGTCAATGGATAAATGTGCATATTTTCACGTATACAGTCCCATCCACCACGGTGATTTATTGAATGGATGAGGCCCTGAGGATGGTACATAATAAAGTTAGGATCACTCCCATTGGAAGGAGATGGACCACCCCCACCAACCCTGTAGGCTAGTCAAACGTAACAATTATTGTCTAGAGTGCTCTGTGGGTCCTGGCCAAACCATGCAAGATTTTCCAATTTCCCTCCCCTCCTCCCTTCAACACCACCAATAGCACTCCCAGGTAGTAAGCATATACTAGAAATTAGCGGGCAGGTCGAGCCGCTGATCTTTTGGGGAAATCCAAGGTTTTTGAGTGGATATAGATGAGGGCCAAATCAGCAAACACTTGCTGCTTTAGGTGCTTAACAAGAGCCACCATCAAGCAGAGAAGATAAAAGTATGAACTTCAGCTTACTCTTAAATCTGGAAAGTTTTTGTCAAAATCTGAACTCGTCTGGCAGTTGATTGGGTATTGTGCAATCGATCCTATATCCATATGGGCTTATATTCTCACTCTATAATACCGTACAACAGATATTAGTAAACAGCACTTCTAGTCTGTTGCCTCCCCTGTTGGCTAGATGTTGTTACAAAGATAAACAGAAATGGCGGAGGGGGAAACGTACAAGACTACCGGGCTAGGCAAATTAGTTGCAAAGCTCCTGGGGCGGGCAACACATGGTAGCCACATGATGTTACTGTATGCATGTAATGGCCCAGTGGGTGCCCCAGCAGCACCAATGTGTAATTTACGCACACTCAAGCTCACCAACTTTGACACATTTCTGTAGTACAAAACTTTAGGCAGAAAAGCTTTTGTATCACAAAGACTGGTACATGCTAGGGCATTCACCATCCCCTGAACTAGACCATTGCCAGTGCTGTCATCTATCGCTGAACAACAACATACCCCCACACATCCCCCCCCCCCATATCTCCCTTTCCCCCAACCACAGTTCCTTTAAGAGACACTGAGACATACCAGGCTGGGGATGCCAGGCACAGCAGCATGGAATGATCGTTTTTATTCCTTGGGCATCAGACCGCCGATAGTTCACATGAATTGTTGTTGGCATTCCTGTAACAGTATGTATTGCTCCTGGGACAAGTGAGTGGTTTGTTTCCCAGCACTGGTAGGAATAACATGTCCTTCACATAATGATAGGGAAGGCTCTATGTACTTGTATAGTTGTAGCACTTGCAGGTTTCTTGAAAACTGACAGTGTGGGGGTTTGCAGGCCTCTATAGTCTGGTTGTGGGCTGTTAGCAGTAATTGACAGTAGATCACTTTTGGTATCCTCCATTCCCACATCTTTCAAAAACCTCTACGCAGATGTCTGTTTAACTACCGCGTTCTGTTTGGAATCACACCACTAAGACGCTTCCCCACTCGCAAATTGCTTTCCATTACTAAGGTCTGAAAATGTTGAGAGCAAGGATCAACAAACCAAGATGGCATCAGAATTCATACTCGTACGGCACTTGCAATATCTCCATGAAAAAATTACTGCCCTGGGTACCTGAGAAACGTTTGTTGTGTTTTTCTCTCGCCTGAATTCCCCTTTTTGTAATTTGTCCTAAGTTGAACCCAATTGCCTTATTGTCGTATAGAATGTCCCCGAGCTACCAAGAAGATAACTAGAATTTACCATTTTTGGGGGGCATGAATATGTAGAATTGCTTTTCCAAATGTTTGAAGTCCGTCGTTCGATCATCACGTGTGCGTCATGGTACCATTTCCCTCCCGATTCACAAAATGGTAAATACAATGGAATTCCCAGCCATGCTAACAGATCAACTACGCTGCATCATACATCCCGACGACCTTTGGAGGAAAAAAGATCCAGAACGCAAAGCTTAGTGATTCCTGACTGCTTCCTGACAACCTAGCCAGACACGACAAAGTGAGCGAATTGGTACCAGCTTATATGCTTTTGGAGGAAGTGAAGTTTAATGAAGGGTCTTTCATATTAACAGCCAGAACAAACGCATGTCGGACTAGGCTCCATGACTTTGGTCGCTGTCAATTCAAGTATGTACAAAGACAGTGTTTGACATGGACCTACAACTGTTCTGCTCAACTTTGCACCTACTGTTGGTATCTTCTATTTTAATCTCCAATTATATCTCAATAGGCATAGAACATTGAATAGGAAAGAACGTCCAAATATTTTACATCACGTTAACCGAACACATTGCATAACAAATCTCCAAGCTATGTTGTCATGTCCCACCACCTCATGAGAGCCTCCAAACATAACATTCTTTCAGACACAAAGATAGTTTTTCTCTCTGGCCTTGGGGACCCCCAATTACTGTCCGACCCTCCCCCGGCCCTCTCCTCCACGTCCCTCCTAACACCCTGCTTTCAACATTTGGTTGTGTCTTGGCCATTCAGCATGTGCCCTTGCTTCACAAACTAGTCTGGTCAGGCATGTGCCCTTGCCTTCCCAAACTAGTCTGATACAACAGCACATTTGTCCCTACAATTGGATTCTAATGGGCTCCCTTGCAACAGACATGAAAAGCTCACATTTTCCATACTGTCCCAAACCCACTGGACAAACCCAGGATAGATCCCACTGTCCACCTACAGTCTTTTCCAACTTTCAATATGTAATAACCAGGCTGGCAACTTATTAAAGTAATTCTCAAATGCAACAGTTCATACCACTGCAAAGTTGCTGCCGAAAGCCCTAACTGTTGGGTAAGAAGGACATATTGAGTGGCCTCCAGTTTGGATTAACAGGGTACCCATGGCCATGGGGTTCATGTCTGTACTCTCAGTGGAAGAGTAGGAATGTGTCTGTTGACATGTTCCTACTTCCTGTCTTCATTCCTTGCATCTTTGAGAAATGAAATTGCCCATTTGAAGGAAGGAAAATGAGAGGAATGCCCCAGAGAGAATGTAACCAAAAATTCTTGCATGACAATTTCATTATTTTCCTTTCAATAGTCTTACAGTGATACTAATTTGGGTATGCTTCCAATTTGCTCTGCATACTGGCCGTGTCATGATAGAAAACAGAAAGTCAGAAGCCTAATTATTCCTGCACTAATTTCTGACAACCTCCAACATGAAGAAGGAACGATTTGAATCACGCAACAGGTACTCATACAGGAAACCGTACACAATCTTGACAAAACAGAAAAGATGCTTCCGTGCATAGTGGGGAGTTAGTACTAACACCAAATGGCATTCCTGAATTGAACCTAACACAGTTTGGAATTCATGGGAACATTTTGGAAAACAGTACAAGGTTGTTGGGTCCATTTCATGGTCAGTATACATCGTTCATTGTATATGAGCCGGAACTGCTTAGAAATATTTTTTCACAAACGTCTTCAAGAAGGAACTAAATGCGTCTTGTACTGTACGTCATGTACGCTCAAGAACAAAACATTGTTACCCGAACAAAGAGTACCAGAGTTATCATGGCTTACAAAGATTGCCTCTGACCTGACCTAAAGGACAGTTTAGGCAACCTTAGGGAAATTGTGAATGCATCATGGAGAAAACAGAACACCGTATTCAATAATAGGATAGCTCAAAAATTAATGTTCGCAATGACAGCCAAGAAAGAGTGAAAATTCCCAGCGATAATGGTGTTATTCATTCTAATCAATTAATTATTTGGATAAATGCAATTGAAGTTTAGAGGAGGAGGAAAGAACTTGTTTAACCTTTTGCTTGCTCTGCAGACAGCGAATATTACCATGTACTGTAGGCCCTACCATCAGAGGACTACTCTGACAGGACTACTCTAACAGACCCAAGAATGAGTGTGCTCTTGTACTGTATGGTAGACCCAATATGCCAATAGTAAGCTTCACCAATGGCCATAGGCATAGAAGACTTTGCCCAAAAAGGTTGGAAACATGGCAGAGTGTTATCAGCGATGCTTGCCAAGCAAATAATCCAGGTTCGAAATCCAGCAGTGAGCAGTCGCTTGAAGTTTTTCCCTAGGTGGCTATCCTTCGTTGCCAAAGGTTGAGGTTTTGCCTCCATGGTTCCACTGATGCAGTGGATTTCTGGGTGGTGGTAAATAGTATCTGTAATAAGTTTTGTCAGCCATGATGAACTTTGCTCCTCCGGTTCCTAGAAAGTGGTCGGATCCTAGATTTCACTGGTCATCCTTCCGGAAGGGATGTTATGTAGAATGGCGGTCCCTGGAGCAGGTTGGGATTAGTTACGCCCTGGTCAATATATCTAAGCACTAGTTGAGAAGAGAAGGTGAGTCATTCATAAACCATAAGGTCAGGATCCCTTGACGGTCTGCCTGGGTCTCCTGAACCGTAGTAGTTAGTAGAATCAAAGCAGCATATCAAACTCTCCATGGAATGCCCCTCCTTTCACAGGTGTCCCCCAGTGTCTAGCCTGGTTACGCGATCAGTGTTTCAATCTATTAGTCACCATGCGAACAATTACAAGGCATTTGATGAGTTGCTTTAAGATTCTGGTTAGCATTGACAGCAGAAGAAAACCCTACTAATCAGGACCAATTTCAAATCCATAAGGACTGATATGACAAGTCTACCATGTAAGTTTGGGGAAAGTGACTGAGATTGCCTAAATATGCAAATGACAATAATCAATTCTGTTGACCCATCATCAGTTCACCTTATTTCAGGACCAATTGTGAACACTTAATACATTTCATGGGAATTTCAACAAAACTTGAAAACGTGGCCATGAAGAAGCAATATACACCAACGCATAACCCCTAGGACCTGATTTTCAATGTAAACATTTTGGCAAGACTAAAGGTAGACCACAGATCATAGTGAAAACTGGTCGTATCTAATACAGTTTGTTTTGTATATGTATGTATATCCACCCATAAGGCCAAGTAAAATAAAAACATGTGTAGAGTCCCGCTTTTTCGAAAATGAGGGGAGGCGGCCCCTTTTTTTTTTTCTTTTTGTGGGGCGACTTCGACCATGCTCACAAGATGTTTTTATACCAGAATGGGTGTCCCACATGTAGCCAACTAATCTTATAAGAGCCTTCATTACCAGAAATTGCATAATACCAATTTCTAAATAAAGGCACTGAGTAATACCAACTTCGACGGTTTGAAAGAGGAAAAAGCGGGTCAAGCAGGGTCGAAGCAGGGTCGAAGCAGGGTCGAAGCAGGTCAAGCAGGGTTTTGCCACTTGACCTTCCTCAGTAGAGGAGGCCTCTTTTCCTTATTCTTTTATGGGTTCTACAGGGTCTATCCTAAAACATGCTTCAAATTGTTTCCTCTGTCAATCAAACGATTCCATAGAGTTAGACTTTTCAAATAATCCTTTAAAAAAAGTTTATGGCCTGAAGGAGGAAAAAAAAAAAATATCAGAACTCGCAAAAGGAAGCTAGTGGGGACGCTAAACATGAAAAGTTATTTTTATTTGCCTAACATCCATTTATTACCAGCCCTCACCAGGGAGTTACGCCCCACCCCCCCCCCCAGCTCTTCAAACACCAATCACGACTGCAGGTGTAACCTGACAAGTCCACGATGTCGCCCGTTGAACAAAGTTTCAGGGCAAACAAAAATCAAAGAATTTTTGACCCCTACGTACCTTAGTATGACCTTCCATGACCTGACTGTTTTATAAAAATTTGTTACTCTCCCTGTGATGCATTCACTCCTGAAGCATATCGCATTCCAATGAACCCGCCCAATGTTAGTGCGGAAAAAGCTCTTAAATTACACTTTTAACCCCTTGTAACTACCAAAGTAATAGTCCGATCGAAGCGGTCAAGAGTTGGTCCCCTCCATAGAGCAAACAAAAGGATATCACATATCCAAAAGTAACCAGTTTTTTTTTTTTTGGCCCTTACATCCTTAACTAAAGCACATTTATTCAGGCTCAACCTTTAAACCACATGACCACCCGACCAAACTTGAGGTCAATGGTCACACACATGCAGGTCAACAATCATACCACAATGTGACCTTCCAGCATTCACAGATATTCAATTTTCCGATTAAGGACAGAAAACAGTTTTTTGACCCTAAGTGACTTCGAATTACCTTTAATGACATTGGCAGTTTTCATGAAATTGTAACTCTCCATTGATACATCCACTCCTAGTAGCATTTTGCTTCTGAGGAAACTGCCATTCTATTGCCAAAAGTATTAAATCAGTTGTTTACCCCTACTTGACTCGATGACCTTCAATGACACAGTCGGTTTTTATAATTGTTACTCCCTCTCCATGTGATGCATCCACTCCTAGACGTATATTGCATTCCAATAACACCCCCACTGTTTTTGCGAAAAGCTATTAATTCATTAAACTTTTGTAACTACCAAAGTAGAGTCGGATCCGAAGCGGGAACTTGTCTCCTCCATAACGCACCCAGGTCCTAATCACATATCCACAAATTAACAGTTTCTATTTTTTTTGCCCGTACCTCCTTAATAAGCACATTTATTCAAGACCTCAACCTTTACCCACCCCATGGACCACCCGAAACCAGAGGGCAAATTGAGGGTAAGATTCCACACACATGCAGGTCAACAATTAAATCACAATTGTGAACCTGGCTAGCCTTCACGGATATCCAATTTTCCGATTGGATGGCCATAAACATTTTTTGACCCCTAAGTTACCTTGAATGACAGATTTAGTAACATGAAATGGACCCCCTGGTGGGGGCCCTCTTCCCTACTGTAAAAGTCATTGGGACTAATAAATAACCATCTCCACCATGTTTCGTCGAAATCCAACACTTCAAAAATATCGCAGAAATTATGCAAATTAAGACTACTTAATTACTATATCATGCCGGAATCTGATCGATTGTTTTGGTGTCCTCTTCGTAGTTGTTTATATATACCCCTGAACAGCCTCAACACACCATGCATCTACCGATCAGAGATCTCCCTTGTGACAACAGATTCCGGGCCAACTTTCATGAAATATGCAAATTTATATATGCAAATGAGAATGGTCTTTTGGGACGCAACGTGATGCCACGCAACTCTTCAACCCGCGCCCCTCCACAAGAAGTCCAAGCATGATGGCTTCCACGGTTTCATGAGATATCTACCGCACATACGGACAGACAGACAGACGCACACAACAACAAAGTGACCACTATTCTCTCTCTGGGGTCCCCTCCTCCTTGAACAAAGTTCAAGGGAGACAAAAGTCTCTTTCATTCATTCAACCTTCATCCAAAAACAATGAAAATAGGGTTCTAGTAGAACGATGCATATGGCAACCAAATTTCCACTGCCATCCGACCAAGCAATTCGTTATCTTGTCACAAGGTTTCCAGGCTTTCACACCTCTATTGACCTTACCGGATTTACCTGGATGTGACAATCCTCCTTGAAAGGATGGCCTATGGATAGTAGTTTTCCAAACCTTGCAGATCCTAACGGCTCTCTAGAAAGAACGGCTCTTGAATATTCAGTGTAGGTGCCAGTGACCACTTTTCCCCTGGCCGCTCATTCCAAGTCTTCCAAATACGCTTGAATACACTAATGTTTCCTGCTTTCTAATTCTCACTTTGTATTGTCGAATTCTCCTGCTGTGGCCTCTTGTACTTGTTTCTCACACAAATTTGATGCTATCAGCAATCGTCAAACTTGGTGTTCTCATGAATCTATTATACATAGTATGAGGTCTTGACGTGCAACCTTGACTCTCCTCTTTACCAGTAGGGATCATGTACCCACGATTATGTGAAAATATAAGTTTGATCTATCCAGGTGGAGTTGAGTCACTGTGTTAAAGTATTTAGCAAATTTGCAAAATAAAGTTTTCACAATTCTTCCATCTCACCTAAAATAAACCTCAGGTTGACGCAAAAAACAAGGCAATCCATTTTTAGTGGGTTCATTACATGCGCAGTCGGCAAAACTAGATAGATCCGCCTCCAAAACTGGTGTGGAAAAACCGAATGGAATTCTAGAACAATATCTGAAAATGAGCTTCCAGCAAATGGATGATTGCTCTCAGATGGGAAGAACAGAACCGCGTCTCGAAAACCCTTACCAGAGAAATCCTGGAACTTGTCTTACTTTGTGTTGTGAAGTGAATTTTTTATGGAGCGGAACATGTGACATCAAATTTGATGATATTTTGGGTTTTTGCAACAGAGTAACATCGGCACAATTCAGCAACGACAAGGTTGTTAAGATAAATAAATACAGAGTGTTACCGAGCTGAACTGGAAGAATTGGTAGGGCTGATTGCATTTGAAAGGAATCCGCACGCCATTCGGCAAATTCTGAGTTTTTCCGTGCATCGCAAGATCGCCATTTTCCGCTTACCGAATCGAGCACTAACAAACTACTTGTAACTTTTGAATCACTCACCAAAAGTCTTGTCTTCTTGTCACACCTCTCCCTCAAATACATAGAAAAAAACTATATTGAGTTAGCTTGGAATTTCTGCAATTTAAGTGAATAGAGACTGACAAGAAAAATATCAGGATTTGGTGGGGATACACCCACTAATGAGTGGAAAATCTCGCAACTTTTCTGGCTTGCTCCATGACTGCTGCACCAAAGTACCCCTATGAAATGAGTTGTGCATGTTGCCTATATTTAGGCCTCTATGCAATGCCCGATCATGAATGACACACTGATGAACAAATGTATACACATATAGGCTAATAAATCAAGGGTAAAAATAAGGAAGTGTGAACATTGGGCACTTTTCAGAAAAGTGGCCCTGCGTTCACGGGCATTCCAGTGGCCAGGGGCTACTTTCTATTTACAGGGGCCACTAAAGTGAAATGGTTTTGGAAGCAAAAGCACCGGCCCAAGCCACCACCGTTTATTATCGCAAAATATGTATTGTGCTCGGTAGATGATGAAAACAAATATGCCCACCAACCCAGGGCATGGCTACAGCAAACCGAATGGTTTACACAGTAGTGATAATTTTGTTGCAAACTGAGGAAGCTTCATTGGACCACTGACCAATCTCAAATTTCTATGCTTCCATAATCCGGGAGTAGCCTACATTATGTCGGGGACTCATCTGGGGGTTAACAAGTCAACCAATACTACTCACGGCAGAGGGGACATTCATTTGATTAAATCGCCTTACGAGTATGAAACACAACGGTTGCACCGAGGAGTGATCATGAACACCCCCCCCCCCCGGAATTTTGCCCACGTGGCAAGTAAGCCCATGTCGCGGGTTTGTGTATGAGCGTGTTCAACTCTGAGTGCATACAAACTACAGTGCACATTACGACTGCCACGGGAGGCGTCAACACGATAAATCGTTTGCTACCAGTGAGAAATTGGTAATTAAACCATATTCATGGCATTGAGTAACCGTAGGTCTACGCGAGCACAGGCCACGCATCATTTTAGTGAATCGGCCGCCCACTACCGATCGAGTGTTTCAGGCTAACCCAACACGGCCAATGGGAAAACTCCATAGACGATATTAAGTGGTTGTGTGGAGCGATGATCGAACGTTGATGTACCGCAACTACAATTGTTGTAAACTCATACACACTGTGGTTTGTGTAAGGTGTATGCACGGAAAGTATATTCAGGCTTCTCGACATGCAGCTGGCCGCCCGCGCGTATCGACTTTATGACTACAAGCGTATCGGAGCTGACGAATCCATACGAAGCTGGCGTAAATTATTTTGTTTCATTCACCGGGAACCAAAACATATGATGCGATTATTAAACAGATGGAAATCTGATGAGTAATGGATTGAAAAACTAAAGCTGAATTATGACTACCCTTGTAGGTCTATGGATGGGATTTGAACTCAGGGATGAGAAGTTGCCTTACGTAATGCTATGACATGTGAACGTGTAATGTGATGCACTTGAAATAATCGGTTATCGGACCGATTATGGAAAAAAATCGGTAATCGGTAAATCCGATATTGGCATAACGTGACAATACTCGGTAAGCTCACTTTAGTTGTTGGGAAAAGTGAAAGATGATCTACAGTTTGATGGGCGATAGTTTGCAGGAAAAGGTAGCGCCCGTGGTCTTTGAATTGGAACTCTACGGGCCTGTCAGTCCGACGGGCGCTTTTGGCGCCCGTTATTTTGCCCTTGCTAATATATATATATGTTAAACAATCTCCGAAAGTGAAAAATTTGATAGGCAATGTTGAGAAAGTCCCATTGATACTGACAGGTTCGGCTCTACATTTTGAACTGAAGGCCGGATCTGTTCGGCTGAGCACAAAAATATAAAACCCACTAAAAAGAATGATTGCCTTGGCTCTTGCGTTTAACCAGGCTGGTGCATCAGCAGTGATAGTGCTATATAGTGGGATACGTATTCGTGGGGTATCGGTTTCGTGTGATTTAGGCTTTAGCGTAAAAAAACTGGTTTTCCAATATGCGCAGGTATACAAAGATAGACGCGCAAGAATGTTTTCAAAACACGCTCACCATTTCTCAGCAGTAGACATACCAAAGGGGCTCGGAAGAAAATCGTCAGGAACATCGTGCCACTTTATGAATAATTTCAACCAAAAATTCTAGTTGGACACCTTCATACACTCAAATGAACGAATTTTCCTGTCAATTTTGAGGATCTCCCCAGTTTTGCTGTTTCAGATATTTGAGATCAACTTCACTATTAAACACACTGCTCACACTCACTAGTTAAAAATGCAACGTCGGCTCCACAACTTTAGGCCTCATTGAAATGTTTGTTTCACTTCGCGAAGAATACCACACTTTTGTATTGGGTGTCCTCTGTAAAATACATTTTTAGGAGTTTGAAGCGAGAGCCATGAAAATCAGGAAACTTCTTCGTGAATACTTGTCATTTGAGAACACTGATGTGTCCTGTCACAAGCCGACACCTTGACCCTGCACTTTCAAGAACATTCTGGATACCACACTCCATAGAATTTGGGACGCCAATTGATAAAATTGAATACCGCTCTCAACTGCACGAATACATATACTCTTGACGTTGTGTTTGCAATTTCCATAGTCCTTCGTCTGTCCTGCTTAATTCTAAGGAAAGCATCAGTGCTCGCTAAAACAATTCTGAGTGAAAAGATGAGGATAACAAGTTTTCAAAGACAGGGTGAGACATGATGTTTGTTCCTTCCCCAACAGTGGGAGTAAGTTCTGATGGTGCACTAAATCCGATAACCCCTTATACTGCTATGCATTAGTGCTGCAGGTTCATGCCTACGCGAATTCGCGCCTAGCCTATTTCGGTCCAGATGAGTTACTTGTTGCTCTGGGTCTGAAATTCTGAATCACTACAATTACATTAGGTTGGGGGGGGAGAGAAATATCGGCCCAATCGTGGAGGGGCTGCCTGAAATATAGTGAAGTTAAAATGAACAATGTAGCCACATGTCATTTTCGAAACCGATGAGCATTATTACATTGACACTACCGTAATACGGTACTGTATCCATAGGCCAGTACACGGACTATGCCTACGATAAGTTAACGAATACCTACCTGTCCTCGGGATCAACCACGTCGTCCGCCTGTTATAATGGTCAATGAATAACTTTGGTCCACGAAGATCTCGTGTGTGCTTCTTCCCATCCGCGGTAAAGGTAAGTTCACCATTCCGCCATGGTCCATAATAAAACCTCACGATAGTCCAAAACTAAGTTCTAGGCCTGGGAAAATTATCCCAGATTTTTCGTATTGTTGTTCAACTTGTCTCCATGTCGAGTATAGATATCGCGGCTACTGAAACCGTACGTACACACACACACACAGGACATACGAATACAGCTGTAGTTAGTATAGTGACAATGTAGAAGTATTTCATAACAAGAGATGTGGTATGCAGTGGTTTCCGACTGTAGGGAATGACGCACAATCCGAGGAATGTTGAATATTTGAGACCGCACCTGAGATTATTACGGCGCTTTCAACATTTTTTTTTTATATAAATGTCATTAACCACGTCCCTAAAATTGGCAAATAATGTTAGAATTCATATTTTCTAGAAACGTTCTTGAAGAACTGAGTGATGTTTATTCCTTACACTTCGGGCCAGCCTCCACATCAGTGGACGCGTAGGTACACAACGGGAATTTTCGTTTTATAGATCGCCTAAATTGCACGAAACGGCAATTCCCGCACTGAATGGCATGAGCAACGTCTATAAAATTGTCAATAATTTTCAGAAATTTGTATTTCAATAGACTTTTCTTGAAAGACGATTGGATGCTTAATTCCTCACATTTTGGGCCCAGCATCAGTGGTCTCGTAGGGTACCAGGAATTTTGAACCTTACTACGCATCCCCCGGCTTGCCGGAACGTCTGTTCCCATGTCTTATGGCAGTAAGCACATCCCCAAAATTGCCACGAACTTTTCTGAAATGTATATCTCAGGAACACTCTTGAAGGAACTGAATCTACGGTTTATTCATTACATTCGCGCCACCACCATAGTTTGACGCGTACCGTACAAGAAAATAGTCTTACGAACCACCCCCGCCCCCAGATTTTTTTTTTTTTTTTTTTTTTTTTTGCTTTCGGACCTTCGCAACCCCAAAAAAAAAATTCAACAAAGCTTAAAAATATGAGTTAGCCATTTTTGTTTTGGCGTACTGTACATATGATCGTAGGATTTTTTCGCCAGTCCGCAAAATATTGGGGGGGGGATATTTGATATTAGGTCTCCCCCCACCAAAAATCGTTGGGGGGCATGTACCCACCCCCCCCCCCCCCGTGATCGCCGCCCATGACTATATTTTTTTTTTTAAGGAATCAAAATAGATTGGAAATTCGTCCATGTGTAGCCCCTCTGCATACGTCGGCTATGCCCTAGTATCAGTGTGTGGCCCTTCAGCCGTAGACGCGGTTGTGAAGTATAGGCCTTTTCGGGGTAGGTATTGGTTTCTGTATGTGATGTCCCCCTTCAAAGCAGAAAATTCATCAGTTGGCGCGAAGCGAGGCAAATGAATTTAAAAAGCAAATCAGGGCCTTCACAGACCACCGGAAAAGGCAGTTGGCTACTGACTTAACCATGGTCACGTCCATTACACAAGATTAACCAAGCACAACTACGGCGATAGAAACAATTGATGAGATTCGTCAAAGAAACTTTACACTGGCAACCTTCCGCTCCGGTCGGGACGCCTGGCCCAATGTGCAAACCCCTCCCCAATGTTGAATTTGACGCTATGTGCCTGCGAGCCAACTACAAATCCGTACATTTTTTATACAGATGAAAATTCTGAAAAATTCCTTTTCGGTATTTATAAGTTTTTTAGGACTTCAAGAGATCTTTTTCCAATACTTCAGATCAATCCTCAAAATAATCAAGTGAATTTTGAGTCATATTGGGATCCCTCTCATTCATTTGCTCAAGTACATGAATAACAACTTACGACGCAGCCATCTGACATCAAAACCGGGATACCAAATTCGTGCAAATATGATCCATGAACAGCCTTTAAACTAAAAAAAAATCGACTGGGGGTGCTGGACCCGACCTGAACTTCAAAAAAAATCTGTGGTTTTGGGGGGCTGCAGACCCCAGCACGCCCTCCCCCCCCCCCCCCCCCCCCCCCTTCGCAGGGGCCCGCTTGGCTTGGTCAGACTACATCTTGACTGTATGGAAACGTCCATTGTAGAGCCTAGACTATACCGACTGAGTGACTTAGTCCTACAGACTTTACAGAGAGGGGCGACTAAGCTGGATCATATTCGGCGAGACTAAGGTCGCTTAAGCTACGAAGCCTTGAGACTTCGTCGATAGTTTATTGAAGTTTTACAAGTATAACACATGCGACTATCGTGCGTAACTAATTTTCACAATTAACCAGTTCAGGACGCAGGCGAACACCACAGAGGACTCTGATCGCAAATCGCTAAGAAAGCCTGACATGCCGCACAAGCTAGATTTTTCAGCTCGAGTGCCAGCTTGGTGTCTGATTTCCTGGGATGACTCTCCGAAGGAAGAGGGAAAAGACTAGATGCATACAATCCCGATTGGGAAATGGTCTTACCATTTTTTAGCGGGTGTTTCACCCTGAGCCTTGATGAAACAGGCGTTTGGCTTTATCCACCTCGTATTCAGCCTCATTCACCGCTCATATGTGCGGATGACCCTTTCACCATCGTGATTTGCCTAAACAACGCCTGTGCCGCCTATGCGACTTCGTTCCGCTCGCTGCGAGCTGAATCATGAACGGGACTAGTGGGCGGTGCGAGGTCAACTTTGATTGCGCAATCGGACATTCTCGTCTTTTAACTAAATTACGGGAAACGCCCATGCCTGCTGGAAAATTACTTTTAATGATCTTTATTGGAATTGTTTAGAGACAACCTCCAACCTATTTGCATACGTTTAGTTTTAATTCCCCTTTTGAGGATCATTTTTTTGACTCGTGCTGCGATACCAACAAGCCGCAATACGCCGCGCGAGCTAAAACCGTTGCTTTCGGTTCATTATAGGCTTCAAAGGCATATTTTTTCGATAACTCTCATTTTCGGTATTGACAAGTTTGAAGTCTTCTGTAAATATTTAATACGCAAATATGGGGCATCTTTCGCGGAATCTATCCAGGGTTGCTCCCATACATAACCAGCCCGTTTGTACTGGGAGATGACCTACGTACCTGAATCGTAATGAGCATAATCCCTATTTTGATTCCTTGCACGCATTCAGAGGAAGCTATCATCATGACAGGTGTGTGTGTGTGTGTGTGTGTGTGTGGTTGTGTGGGTTTTTTCGTGTGTGCGTGTGTGTAGGCATGTGTGTGCGTATGTTACGCCACTTGTAAACAGAAGGTTCCCCCACCACTGGATGTCTGATATCAGACTTGGTACGTGTGTTCCCCATGATGAGTACAATGAACCCTAATGTTTTGGGGTCAGGTCTGATGTCCCTAGGTCAAGGTCTGAAAATCTTGTTCAACCGATAAGTCCAGATGGTTGGTCCAATCAAGTTGAAATTTGGTGTATAGCTTTCTTATGGGGAGTACAGGAATCCTATTGTTTCTATTCAGGTCGGGAGCCCGTGAATTTTATTAAAATATGGAAAAATTCGTGAAAATTGGCGCTATTTTGGCCCATTTTGCTTGTAAAACGTAACGCTGACCCCACCATGGATGAATGATGCTCATGTTTGGTTGTGTGTTCCCCAGGATTAGTACATGACACTTTTGTTTTGGGGTCAGGTCAGAGTCATCTAAGGGTCACCAGAGTCAAAGTCTGAAACCTTGTACACACCATCCCAAAATGTTTGGTCTAAGCAAGTTGAAATTAGGTATACAGTTTTCTTATGAGATACAGGAACCCTGTTGTTTTTAGTTCAGGGTGTCTGGGGTGAATTTTATTCAAACATAGAAAATTTGTGAAAGGCGAATATTTTTGGCCAATTTCAGCTTTGTAAACACGACAACTCAACCCCCCAGAATGGATGAAGCTCATCCTTAGTATGGTGTGTTCCCCATGTATATTACATGAACCCTATCGGTTTTGGGGTCACCAAGGTCAGCTGAGGTCCAGAGGTCAAGTCTGGGAACCTTTTAACATTGATAATCAGAATGGTTAGTCCGATCAATTTGAATTTTGGTGAATCGCTTTCCTTATTCGAGGGGGAGTACAGGACCTATTGTTTTTTGGTTCCGGTCGGGTGGAATTTTTGGTAAAAATAGAACATTCGGGAAAATTCCGATATTTTTGTTCAATTTTGGCTTGTAAACACATAACTCGACACCCACCTGGATGGACGAAGCTCATACTTGGTATGTGTATTCCCCATGATTACTGAACCTTACTGTTTTTTTGTCATGTCGAGGCATTGCTGAGGTCACCAGAGGTCAACTCTTCTGAACACCTCGTAAATACGGTAAGTCCAGAGTGGTTGGTCGGATTGGGTTGAAATTTGGTGTGTCCGCTTCCTTATGGAGAGAGGTACAGGAACTCGTTGTTTTTTTTATGGGGACAGTCGTGTGTTGTGGAAGTCGGACAAATAATGAAATCTGTGAAAAGTGGATATTTTGGCAAAGTTTGGCTTCTAAACATGATAAACTCGACTCCCCTGGATGAATGAAGCCCATACTTGGTAGGGTGTCCCCATGTGAGTACATGGACCCTTGTTTTGGGGCAGGTCAGAGGTCACAAGAGGTCAAATTAAGAAAACCTGAAATTTAGTGTGCATAGCTTTCTTATCAAGAGTATAGGACCCTATTGGTTGTTGGGAAAAATGGAAATTTGTCAGATGTCTGTTGCCCCATAATGACCTGGACACATCTCCCAGTTGTCCTTGTGTCTGGCTGTGGGCTGTCAGATAGAGTCAAGAAATCACTAAACGTTTTGGCTTTCTGTTCGGGGATGTGTCAAAACGAAGTCCCGCGACGCATATGTACTATTCGACGTGGTATATACTAATTGATTTAGAGCCCCCTCTATTTTTAGTACCGGCTACGGCTTCTTTCTTCATATCGTCTGTTTTCTAGCTTATGTATGGTTTTCTAAGCTTCTCAGGTCTGCTACAAGGCTTCTAGGCCTACAGTCAGGCAAGTTGGCGTATACGTAGCCACACAACCACACTGAAGCCCGGGTGGGCTAAATTATTAACATTTCCCAGAACTTAACTAAAAATCATGGTCAAAACGCGCATACCCCCACCCCCCCCCTCCCCCAATCCAAACTAAGCGTAGCGTACGAAAAAGTACCCCCTAGATTGTCGGAAATTACAGCAGACCCATCCCAGGCCTTGCAAAGTCTTGACAGAAGAATTTGCTATAACATCCGCTACTATCATCTATAGATATTAGCATTCAATTCATTCATTCATTCATTTATTTTCGTCCCTATACTAAGCCTACATAAATGTATAAAAAGTATAACATAATACGAGAGAAACAAATAATGTTTAACGAGGCTAGTGACCCAAAACATGAGCTATATGCGAGAAAGCTGTAGAGAGTCCTGGATTACCTCTGAAGTCCTCTGAGTATTTAGCGAGCAGATGGCTTTTTAGCTTATCTTAATGAAGGCGTAAATTAGCTGTTGATCGCTCCCGCCTAGCCTCACATAATTATTATCGGTCGTCTGCTACAATATATTTCATATTATCGCTAAGTTTCAAATCCTCGAGAATATGAAAATGAACGTCACAAACAGGTACGCGATAGAACAGATCTATGTGGAGACTTATTTGTTCCTTCTATTTCTACTTCAAAACGGTCTAAAATCAATTGAATAATCACGGTACAACAAGGTTGAATAAAAAGGACTTCCGCCGCTAACGACAAACAAATACGAATCCTCGACGCTAAATTATTCCACAACTTCTGCCTGGGCAAGCAAATGAAATAGCCACTATCAGCTACGTTATTGTCCAAGTTTATACGTGAATCCACCTTGACGTCTCACCTCTAACCCACTCCAAATATTGGACCAATCACAACCATCGCAACACATAATACATGACTCAAACGCAATACGAGGAATCCATTGGATCCCAGAAAAACAATACAGTGGACGATAGGTTGCGCACAGCATAAATAATAGATATTGAAGATGACTTGCACTCCAATATGATCATAACACTATATTATAAACATAGTGGAAATATTAAATAAGTGTAACAGTTTCCTACACACTGACGCATGGGAAATCAGACTGTCCTTGTGGTGACTTTCACAGGCGATTCCCCCTCCTCAAACAGTCTTACGCATATGGGAGCTTCAGAGACATAGCATTGGAACTTAATTTAACCATATGGTTCACAGCGGATCTCTGCTCTCAGCCTTCCAAGACTACCATAAATTAGGATCGCCAGAATGAAGCTTGACATGACGTACAAATATACATCTGTGTTCGTATAATCCACAGAGAGAAATTACATAGCGCCAAACCTCATCTCACATGAATAACGGATTGAATTGCAAAGTGTCGGCCTCATTTGGCAGTTGATTCCAGTTCTACACCCCAAGCATCCGCTATTTTGCCATACAGGATTCTGATTGCTACACCCAGTCCGGACGCGACTGGGGTCCTTTATTCTGCAACAAACAGTCAGTATCTATATAAGAACTGTTCAAGTTGTCGGTCATTTGGAATAACAGGCAGCTGGCCAGAGTGGCACAACAATCGAATACTTGCTCGATTTGTGGGTCCTAAGTAAACGCAGTACTTTTCAAACGCACATGTGAGTTGCTGAGCCTTGGAAGTTTATGTTTAAACGCGCAGATCCTGTTCTAGCATAGTAAGTAGTAGTAGTAGGTTGAGTCTAGTCTATTCGACATGCTCAGTGTCAATCTCAGCCACGCACACGATCTTGCTGCAAGTTGATTGCTCCTCAAAACTGTTAATGTTGAATGTCCCTGAATTGCGATTTGATTCTTTTCCGTGAGCAGAGTTCAAAGGTCTCCCAACTGCTTAGCCGTATTCTCATGCTTCTCTCAGAGCAATCTCCGCTGGACTTTCCTCTGGAGTCTCGCAACGTGACTGGAAAATCTCAAACGTCCTATGTGCTACTACGGAGACCAAGGGACCTGATTGGTCACATCGTAGAGTTCATGCGTTTGGTATCCAATTGTTATGTGTCCACTGATGATTATAACCTTGGCGGAGTAGTCTTCCTCTGGAAAAGTAAGAGTCAATTTTGTGATCAATGTTTCTTCGTTGTACCCCACAGTTCGCAATTATACAGAAAAATACTCTTATTAGGCATCGAAAATCCGGAGTTTGATGCTCGGTACTGTACTCGTCTGCTCTTGAATTTTGATAGTGTGTTGAAAATCGGGGTTGTTTGTTGGTTATACCAATCTTCTGTTAATGTCTGCTTCGGTTCCCAAATACCTTCCTACCTATTACATTTCTTCCAACTTCCATTGCCATTTCTTGTGTGATTGAAAATTTCTCAGTTTTTGTGCTGTTTATTTTTAGATTTCTTCTGTCAGTTTCTCATCCCTCGCGCTTCGATGTCTTGTAATAATGCTCACCAGTCGAATGCCCAAGAGATATCATCAGCGTATTGTTGGTCCACGGTGAAGAAATTTTCGGTATTACTATTTGCGCTGTAGTCATGATCAACTAACTGAGATTGGTTGGATAACTGCATCAGTGTCATTTTCATCCGATTTCAAAGAGTTGGCCAGGTATGTTATAAAGAATAAGGCACTCGCACTGTCACCCTGGGGGGACCCGATGTTCGTGCTGAAAGGATTTCCTAGTTTTGCCGTCTAATTTGACCGTGGTATGAAACATTGTACAGTAATAGTGAAGCGATAGAGTTTCGCCTCTCGAGGATCTGTTGCAAATCATTATTAGTGTGCCTCTTTGAATGGTATTCGAACCGCCTGCTCATGGGCAAGCAATAGAAGGTTGATGTTATATCCATTGAAGTTACGGCTTTTTCAGCTAAAATTTTGAAAGCGAACACAGCTCTGCAGTGCATCTACCTGCGGTATAGCTGTTTGGGACGAAGGAAGTAATCATGTAATCAATTAGGGGTGCGGATTCTCATTGTGATACAAATTGCGAGGATTTTCCTCAGGGTTGAAAGTCAGATCACAGTCTACATTTTCTGGTGGGCCTTAGTTTGTCTGGTTTTGGAAGATTGGTTGTAGAGTCCTTGTTCAATTTCTATTGGTATTTCTCCGGTTTCGGCTATGTTATTCAGTATATCAGCTATGTATTATGGGTGCAGGGGGCATATTTGAGATGTTCAGCTGGGGATTTATTATTCTTCAATGATGCAACCGCTCGTTTAATTTCATCTTCATCAAATGGTTTTGCTTAGTTTTCCTGGGAGTACGTTTGGTTTTGGTTCTGGTTTGTTACAGTGAAAGATTTTCAAATTTTGTCTGATTTCTTTAATTTTTGCATCTGTATCTCCAACGATTTCATCATCAATTTTAATTGAAATGGATCCTTCTACAGACTTTGTTGCACTCTCGATAGTGCCTTAAAAGAAGCGGGGAGAGTCATCCTTACTATGTTCAATTTCAGTAATTTCGTCAATAAGTTTTTGTTCATGTGCTGCTTTGACTAGTGAATGCTGCTTTTTGATATCTTACTCCTTTTAGTTTTTAACTCTCTCTTCTCATGTATATCTTTACGTTGTCGATTGAAGTCTGAGATCTTTCTGTTTTTTGGATAAGTCTGCTATTTCAGTATTATTGAAACGAACTTTTCCTGTGGGTGGGTTTTATTTTTTCAGCATTTTTCTAGTCAATGAGGAGAGTTTTATTCCAGTGCGCACTGCCTCAACGGATACAGACGGGCGAAACGACGCGTGCGCGTTGCATTGGTGACCGCCATGTTCACACGCGTAGAACGCCTCCAGTTCGGCACGCGTGGTTGTATTGCGTCTCCGTGAAGTACGCCAGCACGCACTGCCACTCTTTTGTGTTTGGTGCGCATGCAATTCAACTCCGATCGAACTAACACAATAGTTACCCTAGCTGCTTTTTACTGTTTAGAGATACAAGATAGATATCTCAGTAGATTAAATTATCTCTATCTATCACGGGTTGGCGCGCAACATACATACAATATACTATCTATCGTCCGATAGCATGAAAAGACACTTCCACTTTCCGTGCCTTATGGAATTGAAGCACTTCAATTTTTTTCTCATTCCTGTAAATAATTCCTCGAAAAAAAATTCAGTTTTAGGCTCTGTGCTACAATTCAATTCTTACACATCTTAGTTTTTTTGCATCACAGAGGATTTACCAGGGGTTCCATATGGGTTTTCAGATGGGCCAGAAAAATATGTGAAATAAATCAGAGTGCCACTGACCTCATATCGTGACCGATGAAGCTGCACTGCGGTACCCGATTGATTGACCGTTGCCGAAATTGGGAGCTCAGATGGTCATTTTTCATTCAAAATAATTCAAATAACTAATTTGAATTGGGAGGAAAAAACGAGTTCACTTACCAACAATAGCTAGCTATGTTGATACGATTATATCCTGAGGGGCACAATTGATTGCCGCGAAGCTTTAGTGAATCACTTCAAATCATGGTCTTCTCAGATGCACGATGAGCCCCAGATGCCATTTTTCATGTAGTAAATTGTACATACACTTCGCAAATTTCATCTTAGCCACCGTAGGTTCAAGGCTTCATACTATCCAATCAACATATTCGAAACATAAATAAATTGAGACTTACAATTAAATGAATTTCCACCTAGCCTCTACTATGTTCATGCGAATTAGGGCCCATAATTGCGAAGCGGCATAATTGAATGTTACTTTATCTCAGCCGTGCTAGGAAGATTTCCAATGGGGTGTTCTTATATGGACGCCGAATGGTGAGGGCCAGATCGGGTCATTTTTATATTCATAATTCAAAACAAACTTCACACATCAAAAGAAATATCACTTTAGCAGTTCAAGCGATTTCAGATTAAGTGAAATGGGCAAGGGGCACCAATGATTCGTCAAGCAGCGTCGTGCAAAATTGTCAAAGGAAGAAAGGGATGAGGTTCGCAAAGTGTGAGTTTAGATGAGCATACTATCGACAAAAATATTCTATAGCCTGGAAAATATATTTTTTGATATTATTGATAGATATGAAAGTTTAATTTAAATGCATCGACGTTTGCAACGTTTATGGGCGTTCGTTAACAAACCCTACATTTTTTGTCTGAACTGCAAGCGCAGAGCCGGAGCAAGTCGAACGTCTTGGTAGCATCGGAAGCAAAATTCCTCTGGCGTAATACCACTGCAGTTCTTCACAATCCACATTAGGTATGGTTTCACATTTTAATTGACCCTCTACTGACTCACTTGGAATGACTGGGAATATGTCATACACAGTGGCCTAATATTTGCTTATATGTACCTGCACCACTTTTTATGTTACCCACACAATCATCCTAGGCCTGCAGCAATAAATGGAGGGATAACATCACTGGAACTGCCGAGAAGTCCCTTATTGCCTCCAATTCCTTCCATCATGGATGTCGTTCCACACAGCGACCTAAAATCAGCCAGCAACCACAGTATGAGGAAGGTGATGACCGATCTTCCACAGAAACTGCCGTAACTTCCCGCAGTGCCTCGGTTCATTCCACCGCAGTGATGACAAATAAATAAATAAACAGCTCTGCTCTGCAGAGATAGGGAAGTAATGTAAGAACCTCTCTACAGAGAGCTCTAATAGGAAACACTGTGGGAAAGACTATTGGGCCAATTAGTTGGATTTAAATAAAATCTAATCATACTATGCAAACACAAATTAACTCAGCCTCTCGCGTGGCATGCCCACCCACCCACTAAGTTCAAACTGCCTGATCGCAGTACGGTTTGAATTATGAGGAAATGCGACGAACAGAAAGGACGAAACGAACGAATGGACAAGGAGACATGATGACTTGTAGAGCTGATCACCCGCAGCTAAAAACCTCAACATAGTTGTCCTAACCTGGTATATTTATTTGGTTGGCCGGATTGCATCATTGGCGGGCCGGATGGCCCGCGGACCGCAATTTGGAACCACGGAGAGGCTGTTGTGTACCGTCTTTTGAAACATATTTTCCTTGAATCGAGAACAAAACAACTGTATACAGCAACAGGGGGATCTCCAGCGTGTAATTTACGCAATGTTTATGCATTAGCCACATGTTCCCGACTGGCAGAAGTCTTGAGCTGTAATGCTCAGGTGATAGTAGTGGGCGTATGTCTATTTGAGATCAAAATATCAATCGGCGAGCTTAGGAAAGACTTCAAAGGCAAATAGCATTACTAATCTCCATATATGTTGGAGGTGGCGTGTGGGCGGGGGGTGGGGAGGGGGGATCCGCAATTTCAAAGAACAATCGACTATATAGTATACTTTCGATTCCGAGAATACTTTGAAAGGATGACGAAATTGGATGATACCTCTGACACAATTTTTGTTTTTTTTTTTTTGGGGGGGGGGGCAATGGGCACGCGCTACGCCCAGAACTTCGAAGCTCTAATTAAAGAGTATTCTTCCGTACACACTGCGGAACTATGAGGTATAACTGAACGAAGGAGGAAATTAGCACAAAGTTGACAGTTTAAAGGAGGACTACTTAATATTGCACGTTCTCAGCACAGAAGCCCAATTGTTATGGTTATGAGAGATTAACATTTAACTCTATAATTAAAAAAACAACCAAATCCCTTGGCCTCATCCTTAGTGGAGATTTAGCTTTTCGGTCATGTTAGAAGGACACCAAAGGTCCTCACAGAATTCTAAAGAATTCTCGTACACTACAAAGAAACTAACTATTTGGGGCGTTTCATGTCTCGAAAATTCACGGCGTTTCATCAGAACATACCCTCTTTTCCCTTCTTTTATGAAAGACGCCTTAATTTCAGCGAGGCCAGCCGAGAGAGATTGCTAAATACGAGCGTACACTGGGGGCAATGGTTGCGCGATCGGTATAGGTGACGGAAAGAGATGGAGAGGGGCATGGTGAGGCTGAAAGGCGAACTACTACAGCTGAGCCAGTCGACTTGTTTATCCTTAGTTTTTTATGCAATTCAACAGGGACCATGACCAAGTATTTCATCCCACCCGCTTTGAGCTGACACGCGACCGTACCGATGAGTCCTTGATGTTAGCCTTTCGCGATGGTGCTCGAATTGAATGCTTCCTGTACAGTGGTGTCAGTATTTAGGGAAACGTTCAAATAGTTAATAAAAATACTTTTCCAACATTATACCTTAAAACTTCATAATATGCCCACGTAAGGTGCTTTACTAGGCACGCGAATGTGCGAATACGCGACAAAGACATTTCGCTCCTGTGTATTTATAGGGTTATTCATTGGGCACGAGAAGTGCGAATGTGCGATTTTTTTGGTCGGTGACATCCATACGCGTGTCGCGCGCGACAGCCCGCGATTTATGACTAATAGGAAACGCCGAGTGGACCACCGTATAGATAAATTCCAGTATTTCTCTGCAAATTACGATATCGTCACACATACATCGTGCAATTCCATTTATTTCGCTGTTGAAGCGACACTCTCGCCAAAATAGGGGGCGCGCTTCATGTTGTACCAGACAGAACCGTATCCAATGTGTTAGAGTAGCGCCCTCTGTCGGAGCGAGTATCTCTATGACACGTGACCTGCCCCCCATATGTCACTCAACCATAGACATATATACATGTGCACTCAACATACACCGGTTGGACTATTATTGCTAGTACTCGCCGGGTATTGTTTATACGTTCGCCTACGCTGTAAGCACGTAATACAGTAATGGACTGACACATAACCTTACGTGATGAGATAGCGCGGACGGGATCGAAAGATAATCCCCTGAGACAGTTCAGTCGCCCAGGCCAAGTCGGCCGCAAATCACTGCTGAACATGAGTGTGTGTGAATGAGATCAAAATGTATTTAATCGCGTCAAAATGGGCTTGAAATGGACCATGGCACTCTTCAGTTCTCAATTGTTCCTGAAATAAGCAAAATTGCTTCCCTTCCACAAAAGTTGTTGGAAGGTTTGAACACTCAGTTTTCTGCCACAGTGGAGTACCCAAACTAGAATTTACTCTGTAAATATAAACAGAACAATTTGCATATCAAGGGAAATTTTTGCACAAATGACTCCAAATTGGCAATGTATGAAAAACATTTAGGATATATAGGCATTTAATATTTTCAAAAGAAAAAATGCAATTTGTGAGGCCTAAAATCAAATGGACATGCCATCTAGCTCAATTCTCGGTGGGCAGATTTTTGGATTGACAATGTCAGTTTAGCTGCATCAGTTGATTCATTGACACTTACTTTGGAGAATATGACTAATGTATACCGTACATCATCAAAAACCCAATTCCCATGAAATAATATATGTTGGGGGTGTGGACTGGTTTTACATGTTTTATGAGGCCTATGATAGGTGGACATATGGAACCGGAAGATCTCATTTTGCTATGGTGTGTCACCATTTGCATTCAGAAATATGCGAAAATGCTTATTCTGGACAAATGAATATGAAAAAAATGAATTTTTTTTGCAAAACTGTTCTTCTATGTACGTGATGTGGCTGACAGGCTCTCAATCAACGGAGAGAATCCAATCAAGTGTGTCCTTTCAGAATTGTCAATTCAGTACATATTAGCATGTTTTGCCTGTCGTCAGGCTACATACAAGTGGACCTTGTATGAATACAGACATCTCAAGTTTACGATAGCCAGACAGTTTGTAAAAAGTGAATACAATGCAGGAAGATTGGACACAGTGATGGAAAACTTGACTTCCTGAACAACAGGACTGTGCATCCCATGGTCGAAACTGTGTGTCACCGTCAGTGTTGGCACAAGAATTTTATTTTGGGGGAGAATCCTCGGGAAAATTTTCGGAGGGGGGGGGGGGGATCTGACAAAAGGGGAGGATTTCTAGAAAATTCAGCCACATAAACCAGTTTGAATGAGCAATTGTTGCATGTCTGTTTTCAGAATTATTTAAAACAACAGCACTCTCTCCTTATGGCAAATAAGTACAAATTTTATGGGTTCAGGCGCTTCGTTGCTGCCAATTGTCCACTTCTAGCTTTTCGTTTTATGCCGTTTTCTGTGTTTGTCTCAATTGGACTGTGTGTGACGTCCATTGGTTCTCCACGGGCCCAAGTCTTTTTTGTGTGTCTTTTACTATAACTTGCAGGTTTTTTAGGGTTTTTTGGTAGTTTTTTCGAGTCATGTTCGGTCGGACGGGGATTACTTGCTCCCTACTTGCTATCCTATAAGCCTACACCTATGCTCGTACTAGTCCATTGCCGTTATGAACAAAGCCGGATCTCTTACCAAGACACGCAATCGCTTTGAATGCGGCTGTTGTTTTTGTGTTGTGGTTCTTGTTCCAGGGATACTGACACCGCGCCGCCTATACAATGCCAGTTAAACTGCGTATACTCGGATATCCTTCTTGCACTAAGATGCCGTGCGGATCGTAGAGTCCGTAAGCCTGTGTTTGATCGATTGAAGGAGGAACGAAAAACTCTATGGCGATTCAGGGGCTGTCGTGGAGGCAAAAAGCATGGTACTCCCGTCCAGGAATTCGACCCGGTATGCCTAATCCTCCACGCCCATAGATTCTAATACTAGCATCAAAATAGGCAATAGCATCGTAATTTTTAAACACCCCACTATAAAACTTGGATTATGGAATGCCGCTCCCTAAACAACAAAAATGGCTGCCAGAAGCGAAGTGATAGTGACAACGCTACTTGAATCCTGCAGTTTGCGAAAATGGATGCATGGAGAGGACAGAGCTAGCGCGATAGTTCCGAGTTAAAACTTGACGATCTAACTCAATTCGTTCATTCCCCACGTAAACACAGGGGTGTGGTGGCCTCACTAGCAGTCATGTCGATAAGGGGTTCAAAGGGTTCACAACACGGGAT
The DNA here is from genome assembly GCA_026419785.1 of Sclerodactyla briareus. NCBI lineage: Eukaryota > Metazoa > Echinodermata > Holothuroidea > Dendrochirotida > Sclerodactylidae > Sclerodactyla > Sclerodactyla briareus. Next base: position 478,359 of record JAODTK010001477.1, on the reverse strand, counting down.
TGAAATAGTCATCCTTGAACTTATGGATGTCTCAGTGAAACTAAGATCTTTGTCAAAACGGTTCCTCGTTATATACAAACCTCCTTCCTCTAGCATGAGTGGTTTTCGATGAGTTTTGCCTCCCTTATGGGAATATGTAGAATATGTCCGATTGACGTCACATTGCTTGGTGACGTCAACATCCAAATGACATATGTTAAATGACCGCAATGGCAATGCCTGCGGAGCTATCGACTCCTCCAACCTTGTTGCAAACCGTCGAAAACTCTACCACACTAGTGGGACATACTCTTGATATGCTCATTACTGACAAGTCTTCAAGTGTTTGTCTATGATATAGAAATAATTTCTGGGTTACCTTCTGATCTTCTTCGGTTGTCTCATCGTTTGAAATGAGCCGTCCTTCAATACCACGAAAAGAAATCTCTTACCGTAAAATCCGTGAGATTGGACCGTTGCAAAATTTAGGCCAGGGACATTACTGTCTTCAAGCCTCTATACATGAAAGGAGCAGATAACTTCCAGCGTAGTTGATAGTATCACCCAATGTGCCTTAGCAGCTTGCTGGGTATACTCACGCGCCCCTGGTTACATCTATAAGACGCCCTGCGACCAAACTCTTCCTGGCACACAAAGACAGCTTGGAGACAGAAAACGTTGAATAAAGCAGGCTTGTTGAAAACGCGTGGGTTAAAGTCAAAGCTTGTAGTTGATAAAGAGATCTACATCAACTACTGCCAGGTTTTTACAAACAAAAATGCGCTTTGAATCTGCTAAGCGCGATTACTACTCGGCTAAGCTCAGCGACGACGATGACGCAAATTTGTTCAGGACATCAAAATCAATCTTTAAATTGACTCTGAGAGGGAATTCCCTGCTCATTGACTCCTCTACGAGTCTTGCAACCAAGTTGCCAACTTCTCACTGAGAACATAGACTCATTCAAGGTGAGCTTGCCAGCAACACTCCTGCTAGAAACCGTCAGCCGATCAGTCCCTATCACGCCTAATGTACTTCCGAAGTTCAAGTGGGATTATCCACTGATGAAGTTCGAAGCGTCATTAAAGACGTCCACCGAAGACATGCACTTTAGATCCTATTCACCCCCTCTGGTTAGTGCATAGACGCTCTTCGCCTGTTATCACGGACATCGTAAATCGCTCTCTTGTTTCTGGTACAGGTCCTGACATGCTCAAAACAGCTAATGTTGTTCAGATTTGAAGAAAAAAACAACTGGGACAAGGACCAACCACTCAGCAATGAACCGTCGGTAAGCTTTGTACCATTTCTCTCCAAAGTCAGTGAACGCTGTGTCTCTGGCACAGTTGCAGAATACTTCAAACAGGAACAACCTGTATCACCATTTCCATCTGGCACTCCTATGAGCCCTGCGTGTACGCAGCATGGAAACGGCTTCCTTAAAGTTCATATAATGATCTATGTGTGCTCGACAATCGTAAGGATTTATTATCATTTTTCTTGATATGACGCGCCTTTGACACAATCGATCATGAATCCTACTGCATCGGTCTCCAGACCAGGTACGGTATTGTTGGGTTTGCTATCGAGCTGCGTTCAAGTTATTATTTGGCCCAATAGGACGCAGCGTGGTTGCCAATTGGCAACTCGGTTTAACACTCGCCTGTCTACATCGACGGTGTTCCACAAGGTCGGGTCCTAGGTGCTCCCTTATACACATTTTTATACCAGTTACATCAGCGACATTATCAAAACTCCCACGGGAGTGAATCACATGGTTAACGCCGGACGCATCAAACGTGTATATTTCATTAAAAGACGCCGAGACGCACATCTGCAATGCAGCTACTCGAGTGCGGTGTTTCTGATCGTCAGGGACTGGGACAGATGTACATGCTAAACGGTAAATCAGCAAAAAGACTCAAGATTCCATGTCGCCTCTAAGTTTTGTAATTCTTCTCCCATTCCACCACTCCCTGTTGGCGGGGGGATCTTTGGTTTACCCAGTCACCGACGCCAGAACTTGGTGTTCTATTTGACAGCAAGCCTGAACCTCAAAACGATATGTGCGTAAAGATGTGTCAGGGAGGTGGTTGCGGTGTTCCCCAGATCGGAAAATCAGAAAAATACCTTGACCAATCATCCTCCGAAAGACTCGCACACTCGTTCGTTAATCCCGCCTCGATTTATGCAATGGGCCTACTCTTTGGACTCCGCTCCGAACAAAAGAAACTGCAAAACATTCAAAATGCCGCAGCCAGAATTGTCACCAGGACACCCAAGACTATCATTATTCACCTCGGTTTCGGTATGGACGGGATCTTCACTGGCTCCATGTCACCGCTCGTATCTCATTCGAACTTTTACTCACCATGTTTAAATCTTCGAAGGGCATTCGGACCCCAAAGTAACCCTGTAGAACCCTGGATTGAGCCGTATTGCCCTACACGCACTAGGCGGTCGTCATCTCGCCACTATATCATCAAAAAAAGAACGCATACTAATACTTACGGTAACAAGGCTTTGTCTCGACAGACCATCTCGTTGAATAGCCGACACAGACGGACCTCGGTCGGCCACCAGTTTGACCCTTCAAGAATAAGCTGAAAACTTTCCTCTTCGTAAAACTGTTGACTTTCACTCTTTTTAAAGCGCTTGGAGGCTTGCGTAAGGCGCTATATAAGCCCACATTATTAATTATTATTATACAGCAAAAATGTATTCATTGTTGATTAAAAAATGTGAATGGGCCTCTATAGGACCTCCAATCCTACCCCACCCTCTTCTACTGAAATATCAGCCACTCTATGCACCCCCCACCCCCATCCCACTCTATGCACTCTCTGTGTGACAGCGATCATTTGCAACTGACCCAAACAGATTAAGCCTATGGTCAGCGGCTTAGATCCGTGAAAATACTTGTTATAATGTCGAGGATTCAGTGTGACCCCTGGCTTCAAATGAGTTCAAGTGCCATAGCCATCATCACTCACTCGAGCGATGAGCCGATCTTTCAAAACCAGCCAAACCCCTGAATCTGTTATCTCCTCCCCCAGGAAGTTTAGCATGAATCCCAATACATATAAAATTAGTTTGAATACTTTTAGATTTAGGAGCCTGAGCGGGGCAAAGTCGTAACAATCCACCACAACACAAACCCAGCATGTGGCGAGCCTTGGCTTAGCCTGCAGGTCTCAACACAAGGAGAGTAACCTACTCCCTTCTGCAATAATGAGTGACAGCGCCGTTTGTAACAGAAATTCTTACAGGTCCCCAATTAACACGATGGTGAGGAATGCATGGAGCTGAAACTGAAATAGTCCTTCCGACAGGATGGCAAACTCGGGTTTTGAGCTCACATCTTCCGACCAGTAGTCCGAGCTCTACTGACTGAGCTAATCTGATCTCTGATAACCAGAAAGCCAAAAGGCTCAGTGAATCATTGACTCTTTCTGGAAAACTTATAGCAGAAGCACAAGGACAGAGAGAGATATGTACAGCAATTGTTGGAAACATAGAACAGTCTGACAAATTTTCCATTTTTTCACAAACCAATAGGGTTCTATACTCTTGATAAGATAAGCTACACAAATTTCAGGGCTTTCAGACTTTGACCCCTGGTGATTTCAAAACGAGAGGGTTCATGTCATCAGCATGGGGAAACACACATACCAAGTATGAGATTCATCCAGCCGTGGGATTTTCGACCCGATCAGGACCAACCCATTGCGGACGTATCATGTTCAACAAAGTTTTCAAGCTATGACCTCTGGTGACCTCTGACTCTGACCCCAAAACAATAGGGTTCAGTACTTTTCATGGGGAAACATATACCAAGTATGAGCTCATCCATACCAGTTTGGGTCGAATTATCGTGTTCACAAGCCAAAAATTGGCCAAATTATTGACTTTTCCAAATTTTTCAAAATTTCATAAATTTCAAATTCACCACCGCCCATACAAAAAGGATAGGGTTCAGGTATCCCCAGTAATGAAAGCCACACACCAAATTATGAAAACCCGATCCGCCAACCTTCTGCGACAGGATTACCTCTGACCTGTCCCCAAAAAACGATTTCATGTACTCATCATGGGAAACACCCTATTACCCCAAGTAGTGAGCTCCATACATCCAGGTCGGGGGTCAAGTAATTGTGTTCACAAGCCAGGCGGCACCACCACAATACACACACAACACACACAATTGGCAGGACGCATAGATTCCTCCGCTTCGTCGAGAAATCAGTAGGGGACACTTGTAAAACCAGACAAAGCTGGATTGATGAGTGATCTATTGTGGGGGGGGGGGGGAGGGGGGATCTTTGGCCAACGGTGATAGGAGGGTGGTTGAGACTACCAACGATCAAAAGGCGTTGGTATGTGTGCTGTAGTTCGTCCTCTGCTGATAGCAGATTGCAGCATCTTGACTAAGGTCCATCATTTTGTGGCGAATCCATAGCTGCGGTCTTCTGCAGGTGGCCTGTGGAGTCATAGGTAAGTGCTGCAATAACAGCATTGATCCCAGACTAAAATAGAATTCATAACATTGAAAGTGATGGTGCCCAAAAACAAATATATTACTTTAATCGCTAATTTCTACGGACAGCAAGGCTTCATGCATCAGTATAGCATAAAAAAAATAGGGAATGAATAGGAGTTGAATGATATGGATGAATATAAATAATAGCTTCACAGTGTCATTCTAGACCATCTTGAATTATCACAACCATCAGGAGAATAAACGGTAATAACACACGGGTTGATCTCAGAAATACAGTTCATATAAACGGTAATAAACACGGGCTGACCTCAGAAAAACCATGTGCAGTATAAACGGTTATAAACCACGGACTGATCTCAGGAAGAAAAACTGCCATTCCTCTTTTTTGACGGAATCCACGAATAAGTGACTCTGACGTAGACTGGGCCAGCTCCACATGTAGACTTCCAGTTGCAGCGGTCTCTCAAATGGAGGATGGGATGGAACTGACACTACAGGGGACACGGGCCATGTTTAGTTCAGTGGCAGGTTGCAACTTCACTAGTGTTGAGGAACCTATTGTCAGGGGAGGAAATGAAAAGAGAGGATGTAAACTGTTACCAGTCGCAAAATACAATCTGTCATCATGTTTGTCTTGATTTTGCCGAACTTATGTCTAGAGTAAAGTTGTGCTTTAAGTTTTTTAATCTGTCGACAATAAGTCTGACAAAACGAGAAACGGCGATGGGGTTGACAGTTCAGAGTTTTGTTGACAGGAGCTGGCTTGTGGACAGGGGTGGGTGCAAGGTCCGAGGATTTGGTGGTGAACTGAGTTTGGAAGTAGATAAACGGGAGGTTGAAACAATGTGTTCATAAACAGGAAAAAGTCAGGTCATGAAGAATCCTGCAAAAAGAATACAAATAGTTAACCCTAGTACTCTTCACTGGGTGTTGGGAATACCGTATTCTACCGTTCACGTGAAGAAATCTGCACATTATTCGTTCCATGGAGTTAAAATTTACATAAAATTACCGTTTTAGATGGGAATAAAATGTGGATCTCTACATGTTTAACATACATACATACTTTACAGGAATATTACACAATTAGTGCCAAAAATAAAATATCACAATTTTTCAGCTTACCACAGCCTAAAGATAGGAAGCAATTGTGATCATGCATGTCTAATTCTATCTGTCCACAATGTATTCAAATTGCCTGAGATACATACATCTATACTCGACAGATCATGATGAAAGTGGGTCACATGATTGCCACAGGAGGGTCATCTGGGATGTAACAAGCTACTGAAAATTAATGTTAACAATTTTGGTCATTTTCATGATTGTCATATAGTTGAATCAGATTATCAGGAAAGTTTGTCATTAGATCGATATGATGCGACATACAGGGGGTCAGAGATTTGAGATTCCTATTTGCGCGATAGACACTTCTCCCCCACATATTCAATTTGAAGACATGGTTATTAGTTGGTCAGTTCGTCAGTATCATTTATTATCATTGACCAATGGTTACATATTTCAGGAATTGTCAAAGATCATTTGGGGGTCATGGTGGGCCATTTTGTACACGGATGCAAAAATGCCCTCTAGGAGTTGAAATCAGATGATCATGACAGTTGGCTTATGTATCGAATACTTATGCTCATACAGGGTTTTTCAGGATTGAGGTCATAAAGGTCATCTAGGGGTCATCACTCATCATTTGCCAAATTTTTCATTTAATGATCATATGAGAATAAGCTACTTCTCCCACAGATCGAATTTGATGATCATGAGAATTGATCACTTGCATGTAGTACCATGAACAATTGTTACAGTACATGGGGTGTCAGGCATTCCAGCTGAAGGTCAACCTAGGGTCACGTCAAGTTCAGGTTATTTGGTTTGAAGTCCGGCAACGGTTTTTAGTTGGGGGTAAGCAGCCCTACAATTCATCATGTCTTTCCGTCAGTTCGTTCGTTAGTTTGTTCTTTCGTTCGTTAGTTTTTGTTCGTCACGTTCATTTTCGTAAATGCAGAAACCGTACATGCAATCAGGCTGAAAAACTTTGTGAGTGGATGAAATTATGCCACTGCTAGGCTGAAGAACATTTTGTTTGCATATTGTGAATGGAATTTGTAATTTGAAATCCAATATAAGACCCCCATAAGTACTGCATCATTCGTAACTCTGAACCAAAACATGCAATCAGGTTTTGAAACTTGGTGGGTGGGAGATGAAGCATGCCACTGGCAGGCTGAGTTACCTTTTTTTGCATCGTTGTGATCAGATTTTAATGAAATCCAATAAATTACCCCTCAATTGTCGATCCCAATGCAGCCCTTCCATTGATATCTCTGTGAGAGTGGTTTGTTTACATTAATTACTCTGGAGCTGCAGGGTGGCAGCTTGTAGAGCAGGGACTCAGGCCTGTTTTACTTTGTGTGTCAGACACTGAGGTGGGTTAGAATAAGGAATTGGGGGTGGAGGGGTACAGGCAGTTCTGTGGAAGATATGTCATACCTTGGGGTTGGCGAGGACTTCCCATGTGGAAGACAAGTGTGTTTTCCAATGTTCATGCCTAAGGCCTAGGAGTTGTGCTGGATACACTAAGTTTGTTGGTACCTGAAGTAATATACAGGCCTAGGAAGAGTTAGTTGGGTACCTTTGTGCTGGGCACTGATGGCAATTTGGCAAAAAGATTAGGCTAATATGGTAGTCATGTTCCAAGCCATTCCAAGGTTATGACAGATGACAGTAAAGGGTTCAATTAATGTGAACAAACAATAAATGTGGATTGGGTGAGGAAAGAAATACATGCAGTGTATTCGCCACAGGAATGGAATTTTGCGTCCCGCAGCTATCAGATGTTTCGACTTGCCTCTGTACTCTCACATAATATATCGGATTGATCATGAAAAATTGGTCATATTATCATTGATCAATGGTCCATGATTTTAAGGTCAGAGGTCATATTAGGGGTATAATTCCTGCCATTTGTGGAACAGTCCGGCCAGCTGTTAATCTAGCATAATAATCAGATGCGTTCCAATTACAAATGACTGGTTGACGAATGGCGGTACAGGTACATGCAGGGGTCTCCGATGAATTTCAAGTCAACTGGTCAAAGGTCATCTTGTGTTCAAATTCAGCAAATTGGTTCCTACAGTCAGCGACCTGATCAACCAGATTGGGATGAGAGAGGAGGAAGCATCTAGCATAATCATTGAGACTGGTTGTGGTTAGTGGTCATTTTAATGATCTTGCAAAACTGCAATTGTGACACAGAGAATCACACTGCACTTCTGGCCAAAAACCGTATGAGTTGAAGGACCATTCATTCATGGTGCGTTTTAATAACACGAATCCCTCCATTTTAATTTTGAGCACTGTGCTGGGCTACTGTACTGGAATCATGATCACAGAGTAACAGGATGATTGCTTGCAGTTGTTCTCTGTGCATGTGTCTGCGATGGTAAAGGAGAATCAGTTTGTGTTTCCTTCCTGAAACTTCATAGATGGAGAAACATCTAGAAAAATGCATACAGGGTAAAAGAACATCAGGCGAGTGAGACCTATAATATAATATGTGTTTCATGGAATGGATCATAGTACAGCACATCGTACGGTAGGTTAGGCCTCACTATGGGATGCTGGCTAACTGTATGTTTGTGGGGGCTCCCAGGAATGACACCACCAGTTGAAAAAATATCTGGTTGGCAGTGGTAATTTTGCAACAAATTTTGTGTATATGGAATGCAGGAAAATGAGGTTGGAAACCCTAATGAGAGCATCCATTGTTTGATCTGTCGAAAGTCAAAATCACCTCAATTTACCCAAGTGTCTCAAATATCCCTGATTTACAATACATAAAAAGGGTAAATTTTATATCGTGATGTTACTGTAGACGGAAGCTGGTCGTTTTGGCCATTCCTATTCGCCCAACCTCCTATCCGCCCTGCTTGGTCGTTTCTGGATTATTATTGCCATGTTTGCAGGTTTTATAGGAAAAATCGGTTGAAAAGTGTTCGAACTTTCATTTTTGCCAAACTTGGCTTCCATATTAAATAGCCTAATTGCTAGCCTCAGTGCGTATTTAGCGTAACCGGATAGATCCAGCGGCCGGGGTGAAGACGGGAAAAACCACCTTCTGTTAGTTAGAAAAAAGCCAAATTGACAGTCAGAATTGCTTGTGCATGGCTGATGTGTAGAGTAAGTTTTGGAAAGAAAACTGTTCAGAAGTTGGATAGTACTCCCATTTTACATGAATTTTTAGTCCAATTTACACATTGAGTTAACTTACCTGTAGCAAAGTGTGGCATATGCCCATATGAATGAATTTCGGCATCTGATAGACTAGTTAGATACTGTCCCAGGCATAGGCCTCTTGGTTAAAAACATTTTTCTCCAAAGTATGATTCTAATTTGTTATTAACAACTATCTAATTTTTCATGGGCCCCGACCTAGGCTAGTACATTTTCTGTAAAATTAGCAACAAACCTTAATTCCATAAGACGTAGGCCTAGGCCTGGGCCCACACTATGGATGATGGGTACTACGCGTGCACAAAACCAGTACGGCGAGTAGGCAACTTCCACTTAGATATTGTACAGCTAAACTGCCATGGTCTTTTGCACCTTGCTTTGCAATTGCATGTTCCAATTGCATGTTCACTGAAGCTTGCCTAGGCCTAGGCTTGAATCCAATTGAAATGTTGTTTTGTTCTGTATCGAAAAAACGTATTTCGCACATGCAGCCTAGACTGTGGTTACACCACCCGTAGGCGAGGCTAGGTCAAGGAGGCTAGGCAAGGGCCAGCCTGCGTCTCGGGAACAGGCTCTAGTACCGTACTAAAAGGCTAGACGGTCAGTCAAAACCCATTTGGAGTATTTTGGAGGATTACTCATCCAAGATGTCATGACCTAAACACGGAAACATGATGAAAATCAGTAGGATGGCCCACAGGAGGAGCTCCGGGACAACATCAACTCAGCCTGGCCCTACGACAAAAAAGGAGGGTTTCCTAAGTTATAGACTAAGTTCAAAAAAATTGGGGGATCCGAGCACCTCCTGTGGCTAGGCCTAACTGTGCAAAATCATTAGGCTAGGTCGTGCTCGTGTTACTCCTTGAGCCTCTTGTGTGATCCGCAACTAGAGGTTCAGAGAAATAAGATATTGATGATCGCCCTTGTCGTGATACTCGCGGAAGGCTTCCTCCTTCAACTGCAGTCGACGTATGCGCGATTCAAGTCATATTTTCGTGATCGGCTTGTTTCTTGGCTGCCGCTCCGTACCGTTGCTTTTTACGTCTGGTCCATACAGCAACGTCCGTCGCGTCGTCCGCTCCGCCGTATCTCTCTTCTACCACCCTCCGATAAGGCATGAGTGCTTCAGCAATGCTGCATGATTCGTGTGAAACTGCACAGTAATAGATATCAGCTATTATAGCCGATGCCAGGCTACATACATTGCAGTGAGTGACAACAATATAGCTCCAAGGTGACAACAGTGTTGTTCAATAGCTGCATGAGCCACAGACATTATACGTCATGCATGGAGCGGAGCCAGTGGTAGCCACCGCGCGAAAAAACGTTCGAGCAACACCCCTGAAAGTTCCGCTATCCCATCGTACGAATGCATACTCAATTTGGGGGAGCCTATGCAACGGGGGATTCCCTGTCTGGAGGTTTTGCCCGTCCTACAAAACCTCCCGAAAATTGAAAATAAAGCACCTGCCCAAATACACAGTGTGCCGGCGGTGTCGCTTTAATAGCCGACATAGTCTCTTGCATTATTCTACCTTCTCCTATTCTTTCGAATTGATTACTGCATGATGGATTGTTGAAGCGTTTTACAACCAGTGATCGGTGGGAATTTTCCCCAAGGTCTCGGGAATCTTCCGCAATCGGGTTGGATAGATCTACTCGGGGGGGGAATGCCCATCCCATGTAATGTATATCTCTAGACTTCTTCTGACCCACCCATGGCATGAAATAACCAAAACTACTGAACAACGTCATCCCGAAAATGTCATGCCATATCTAGTATAACCCATGTCACTCATGCATGCTCTCTGAAAGCAAAGAGTGAATTTACTCTAATGAAGTAGTCACTCAGCAAACCTCGAATGTAGAGTGGAATTCGACACTATGAGAGTGAAAGTATCACTCTATAATGGGCGAAGATTCCGCTCCAATGGAGTGAAATGCGCTCTGCAATGGAGTGATGATCACCGTACTCCTGCTCTCTATGGAAACTTGGAGTGGTCATTCAGCACACTTCGAATTCCACTCTAGAAGATTGAAGTATGCTCCAAATGAGCGCAAGATTTTCTACAATAAGTGAAATGGAGTGATGATCACGCACACCGCACCACTTTGTTTTTATAGTGTGTCGCTCATTTCTTAGGAAATTCTCTAAGGGACATACCAGGCCCATAGCAGTATAGGCCTATAGGCCCATAGCCCACATCCGTTGTCGTCAATTGGGGAACTGCGTCTCCTCTGTTTCTTCTTCAAGAGGATGTATATCCTGTGGCTAAATGACATCTTGCCTAAATTGATGTCTTCAGCGAGCGCCATGTTTCTTGCCCCGTTTTCACCCTAAATAGCGCTAAATAGCCGCTCATCTAGTTTTGTGTTCCCCGGCGAACTTTATTTACGCGAGGTCGCTATTCGCGTGCCGTAAATACCCGCGCGACACGCGATTTGCCTTTCTGGAAAATCGCCTGTCGTTTCGTGCATTCGCCCCTATGCGCGCATTCTCATGCCTATTTAAAATGCAGCTTTACTTGGCAGTAGTGTCAGGGCCAGCCGAGGGGTATTGTAATATGTGTTCATTCATGGTCGATCAGGTGATGTTACAGATGTGGCCTGCTACCACCGCCCAGTGAACTCCTTCAACTTTAGTGTGGAGAAAAACCCATCCACACCACGTGGAAGGCGAGTTCCGCGTCCGAAAGATCTACCTTCACGACTTCACAGCTAGTCCGTCACCGCTGAATGTTTACCGTTCCATACCGAAGAATGCATATCCGAAAGCCAGAACGCGAAAAAACGTCATGTACCTTAATCCAAGAGTTTTACTTCACATACAACCGTGTATGGAAGGGGTGAATATGAGATTGCCCTCAGGCGTTATGCGTAAAATAATAGGCCTACTCAAAGTATTCTCAAAGTGTGTATATTTCATTTACAAATGATCAATGAATGGACACAACAGACAGTGTAAGTAAACATATTCTGGCATACCAAAATGATATTGTCAGGACCCCCCCCCCCCCTCCCTGAAAGGTAAAATAACGCAAAATTGATGTTTTACGTGTAACCCAACACATTAACGATCCTATGGATGCCAAACTATATATAGCGCACTCTAAAAAAACATAATGCCTTTCGCGCACTGCCAGATGCGGAGCGGAAATTTACTACATTGAAGTTGAAAATGACGTGGATTAAGTTCCATCAAATGAAATGAAACCTGGCTTCCGAATAGCTTGAACTTCACTCCATAGCGAAATATAATTTGTAATGAGGATGCCAGAAATAGAGTAGTTAGACAGAGCGTCCCGAGCAGCGGAAACCAGGATGGTCCGGAAACCAGCTGGACAGAAGACGGAGTATGTAGAGAGTATATAGCTCGGTGAGATGAGAGGTGTAGGTAGAAACGTTCCCGACATCCATCCATGGAAAACGAAAATGATCTTGTGCGGCGATCAGCGGAGTAGCGACATCAAACTAAAAAACGTATTTGCGTCTACGGTCCATAAATGTGGTACACTTCTGATCTCTCTTTTCTTTCGTTCACCTTCGTCCCCAGTGGAGCAAGATCATGATGAGGATCCAATGGCTCGGCCAGAGATACGAGACTGGCCCCACAGAGCAGACCCATGTAACCGCCCATGCCACCTAACGAAAAAACAATCCCTAATAACTGGAACATCAGCTTCATAGAAATTCAGGAAATAGCCCTTTAACGGTTGTGATTGCGCATGCTTACTACAGCACGGGGGTATAGCCAGGTTCTCCCCTAAGCGGCCTCTTGCGTACTATAGCAGCAGGGTAAAGACGAGGTCCTCCCCATAGCGGCCTCTTGCTTACTATAGCACGGGGGTATAGACGAGGTCACCCCCATAGCGGCCTCTTGCTTACTATAGCACGGGGGTATAGACGAGGCTCTCCCGATAGCGGCCTCTTTGCCTTACTATGGCACTAATATAGACGAGGTTCACCCCATAGCGGCTCTTGCTTACCCAGCACGTGGGTATAGACGAGGTGTCATCACCCCATAACGCGCCCCTCTTCTTACTACAGCAACACAGCACTGGGGTACGGGTATAGACGAGGTTCTTCCCATAGCGGCCTCTTGCTTACTACAAGCTCGGGGGTATAGACGAGGTTCACCCCTAGCGGCCTCTTGCTTACTACAGCTCGGGGGTATAGAACGAGGTTCACCCCATAGCGGCCTCTTGCTTACTATAGCACGGGGGTATAGACGAGTTTCACACCCCATACGGCCCTTGCTTTCTACAGCACGGGGGTATATACGAATGTCAACCCCCTACGTCCTCTTGCTTACACAGCACGGGGTGGTACGGGTATAGAGAGGTTCAACCCCATAGCGGCCTCTGCTTACTACAGAACGGGGGTACGGGTATAGACGAGGTTCTTCCCATAGCGGCCTCTTGCTTACTATAGCACGGGGGTATAGACGAGGTTCACCCCATAGCGGCTTCTTGCTTACTACAAGCACGGCGGTTAGATACTAGGTTCACCCCTAGCGGCGCGCTTGCTTAACAGCACGGGGGTATGGACGAGGTTCACCCCATAGCGGCCTCTTGCTTACTATAGCACGGGGGTCGGGTAAATAGACGAGGTTCTCCCCATCACGGCCTCTTGCTTACTACAGCACGGGGGTATAACTAGGTTCTCCCCATACGGGGCCTTTATTTTGACATTGAATAATTAATTAATTACCCGTAACTGTATCCGTCCATAAGCTGGTAATCCTCGCAATTCGCATAACTGGACCGCTTCACAAGCATAAGTTCACTTCCAGAAAATTGTCTCTGCAGATGAAAAATAATATGGGCGCTCAGATTTCGTTAGGGCGGTACTGCCAGTATAATCGGTGTTTCAGTTGATTTCATTCGGTGAGTGGTGCGCTCTTGGTCAATTTTCATTCCCAATTTACGCCTTGAAAAAGGAGTTAGTGGCTGCGAGTGAGTACTGGACACCACATTTCTACTGAGGAAAATGATTCTCAATTTAGGCTCAAGTTCGTAAATGCAGTCGCGTGCCGTACTTGTTTTTATACCTTACATGCCTCCTCATGTAATTGATAAACATTACATCATTTTCGAACATTAGTCCGTCTTGGGTTGTTCGTCGACGATCAGAATGATCATATTATTCGAACGACCCTCCCGTCTGGATGGTAGGAGGGCAATAGTCCGAACAAAACGGACATATTTCAGCGAATATGGATAAAAAATGAGTGAGCGCCAGTAGACTATCAAATGTCCACCCACCCCCGTTAACAACCAGAAAACTTACCACCATCTTTATATTTCACAAGGCGCAAATTTTGTTTTTTTCAACAAGCCGGTATAACTAGGATGTGCTGATGCTGCAGTATTGCTTACCCACCTGCCTGTCCACTGTCCCAATGGACAAACGGGCCACACAGTGCTTTTTGCGCACTCGTGCATAGTGTACAGAATTCCCTGTTGAATCCACCGAGAGAGAAGATGCAAAGGCGTGTTGGGAGGGGAAGGGGGTATGGCCGAATAGCGAGAAACAATGGAATTTTTCCTTGCCTTCCAACATACGGACATACACCTACTTGATATACTCTTCAGTGACATTCAGTTCCTTGGATAGTTGGGCCCTGTAGTAGTTAGAGGGCCACTGGACTATCGATATGCTCGTCTGGTAATTCTCCTGAACACAGGGCTCCGGACAGTCACACTCAAGTCGCCGCAAGTCCGCAATCCATTCTGAATAGGTGCATATGAGGATAATTAAATTTCGTACTCGTACGGTTCCTGAACTATGCCTCTCAGTCGCCACTTATAACAAAAGGGGGAATGCGTTGAGGAATACTAGCCTACCTAAACAGGGAAGTAGTCTCCTTGAAACTACTAGAATTTTGTGGTGCCTCAGCTCTCGTTCTGCGTCCTCTTTCCTGTCATCCCGTCATGGTGGTCAGGTCTGGTATGCCGATACAGCCGCCCCGCCCCCAGAGTGCCACATACCACCAGCAGGACCTGATGCGAGCCTAGTTTTTGAGGGAATCATCTGAAATAACTGATTACGAGCAAACAGGTTCAGAGGCAGTCGCTATGTTGGAATGAAAGATCCGATTTCGTGATCGGATTATAAAAGAACGTCATATCAGGGAATGCTACTCTCAATTTCCTGGTACCAGAGTAAGCAGTTAAACTGGTCATATAAAAAAAAAATGGAATCAGAATGGAACGGGATAGCTATCCAACAAATAAAGGAACTGAATAAGTATGAAACAAATAGACACGTATGCAGACACTCACTCGGACATTAAATGGACTGAATCGGATGCAGATAAGGCAAGAAGGAAAATATAGTTGGTGTTTTACTGGGACCGAATTGGTGAAGAAATGCGACCCCAAATTGCAACAATTCAACAATGCTGAAATCATTTTACAGATAGCATATGATTTTTTTCTCATCACTATGGTGGGAAGAACAAATTACAAGTGTGGATTTCTCATCAGGAAATCCTTCCAATGTACTAGTAGATCGCTGGATTCCACTGCCCAATATATATCAGCTTACCTTCATTCCGGTGATTGCACTTCGATCTGTTTGTGGGATACAGACTGGAAGCGTGAACCTGTTTAAAAATCAAAAACACAACAACTATATTAATGCGAATTATAAATATAAAATGAACAAAAGAGAACGCATACATACCCGTTAATGTTTATCAGTACGATAATGGGATCTTTTGGTGACGGAACGGTAACTCCTCACTAATACAGGATCCTCTCATCGGGGACCCTAGTAAGGTTGAAGTGATTGCTTGTAGAATGTTCAGGGAGATAGGTATGATCAATGACAGATAAAGCAAAATGTTGTTCGATAAACTCCTGCTTGAAGAGACAATGACGTATAGTACAGCAACTGGCGAGGAGCGACGGCGTCGTTTGCATGGCGCCACCGAGAATCGCCCCAGTTGCGAACATCTATCTCGGAACGTTATTATGATATGTCAATGCAATAATTCTCTATATACGGTACTGTGACAGTTTTTCGGTTCGTTCTGTGCCGTACAGACAGCTATCTAGTTGCTGGGAAACAAGACACCCATGAGTCGCGACACAAGCATTTTTGTTTTTACAGTCGCAACTGTTACACAGACCGCACTTCCATTGTCGCTGGTACAATTCACTATTCCTCTCGATATAAGCCCCCAAGGACGTAGCTAGAGTACACTTAGTAGGGGCCGGGGTTGAACACTTCAAGATGCAACGCTTATTGGATGGAAAACCAACCAATATGCGCACTGATTCAGAAGGTTATTTTCTGATTGGCTAGTAATATTGCGTTGTATTGTAGCTATTTTAAGAGTATTTCTCTGTATAATTGCGAACTGTGGGCTACAACGAAAATCGTGATCACACAATTGACACTTTCCAACAGAAGGTAACTCCCGCACTGTTTTCAGATTCAGATGGACCAATAACAATTGGTACCAAACAATGGAACTCTATGATGTTGTGACCAACCAAATCTCTTGGTCATCCGTAGTAGCACATAGACGATTGAGATATTTTCAGTTCACGTGGGACTCAAGAAGGAGAAGCTCCAGCGAAGATCGCTAGAGAGAAGCATTGCAGACATAATACGAAGCCAGTGGGAGGACCGCCGTGACTATCTTGCTCGGAAAAATCAAATCGCAATTAAGTGACATCAGCACATTAACAGTTTTGGGGGAGCAATAAACCTTGCGCGTGATACGTTGATGGTTGAGGTTGATCACTGAGCATGTCAGGATAGACGAGATAACCTATACTACTACTACTACTACTTTCCATGTGTCAGTATTGAATACGAATTCACGTAGTGCGCAATGAACGATGGTATTGAACATGCGTATTGCCGTGGGTTTCCAGTACTTAGTAATGAACTGCGTAAGGGAACGTCGTGAATGAAGAAAGCAAAGGCAGCTGTCAAAAGGACAAAAATGTAGTCCAAGTGCAGGGCGAATCGGAAGATGCGGTTTGTTGATAGCAAATGGGTTTGGGTATAATTACTTGAAGAGAAGGGGCCACCACCACCCCGTCCGGGAACTAGGTTCGACACACAATTTCAACAGTATTTCCGCATGAGCAGGGAGCAATTCCAATAGTTTTGAAGAAAAAATATATACTTCCCGAGCACAGACCTGTAAACTTACCTCATGTCAGCTGCGAATCCCTCACCAGGCACACGGAAAAAGGGGAATGCTCCTTTAGTGGTGGGGGGTAATCACAAGCAGACGGCAACTTACAAATTGCCTACCCCTCGTTTGTCTCTGCTGCAATCCCTTGTGCGACAAGCGAAATGGCAACAGGTACCATTCGTAAAGTCTTTGGTATGAACCGACGTCTGCGAACCCCGGTGTCCTGGGTTCGTGTCTTACCAAACTAAACCTCACAAGGAAGTCTATCAGTCATCGGGAGAGACTAGTAATTGGTTCGAGATGAGTTAAGATATGCACAGTGAACAAATTCGACTCATCCTTTTATTTAAGTACAAATCAAACAGACATGAATACCAGATAAATGTTCTTAATTGGCTAGTTTCAACAACAATGCCGGCTGAGCTGAGAACAAGAGTCGGGAGTAAAAGTTTAGTAATGTAGCCTAACGGTGTGTGATGAGTGAAACTCAGAGGTTGTTAGGTTTTACCCAAACTATTGTTAATGAAACGTATTATTAAAAGTTACGAAACAGTACGGAACGGGAAGACATTTTTCTCGTTTCGATCAAGACACAAATGGCATATCTAGATATGAATACCGGATGAAAGTGTTCTTCGTTTTGATTCAACACAATATGCCTAAAAACAAGAACTGACTTCTGGATACAACAATGGTTTAAAATTTGCAGTCAGTATGTAAGTTCAAAACTATTGTCCAAGCTCCAGCAACACAGGGATAAAAACGTAGGGACAAAGGCATTTGAATAGATAACAATTCAAGAGATGTAGGCTACACAGGCTAACTACGTGTAAAATCATTAGGTAAGTGCAATAAATAGTCGAGAATTCCCGTAAGCTGCGTAATGCATATTCGGACACTACATGTAGCGTTCGGGTGAATAAGCATAACAATGGCACGATAGCATCACGCAATACGGACACATGGAAACACTCTCGTTGAAATACACGATAACCGTTGTTCACGCATTACGCATTACGTTTACTCATTAGGGACACTTGGAAACAGAGCTTTAGCTAGGGTCGCGGATCAGGATGCAGAGATCAGGAAACTAGTGAGCAAGCCACAGGAAATTCTTCGAGACAGTGCGCTTCGAATCCCCCCGCCCCGAATCCGACCACCGTAGATGTCTGGACAGGCATACATGAATATTAAAGGTAGTATGGGACTTCAGTGTGGGTGCTGGGCGGAGCGCATTTTTTGTAGAAATCGAGCAAAGCTTCCCTAATTGACCCCTTCATCGTCGGTTTGAATTTTGAAATATTGGAATGCTGTGTGGAAAAAGGTTCGCATCAATATCGAAAAAAATGTTGTTTTGAAGTCCATTCAGGTAGGAAAGTGATTAAAAAAGTGTTCCCAGATATTGAGGCCGCGAAACCGTATCATGAGTGCTACTGAGAACTTGTTCATTCTTTCCTATCCTAGGTGGGTAGAGAAAGCAATACCTTTCTGTGTGTGATTGAAGCATGATCATATTATGCTAATGATGATTTGGCATGACATGCAGATATGGGCCTCTGCAAAATGGTTAACGGAGAAGAAACCAAAATGATATGTTACATCAAGTAATTTGCACATGTTAAATCTCATGAAATACCTATGTCCAGTTCGCTTTTCTGGAGTGGGTTCAGCATAGGTGATCATCCATCAGACTCAGAATTAAAAGTCACCATTCTAGACCTGAGAAAAATCATGAGAATAACAGTTTCACGACTAATGTATGTACATTCAAACAAATTTCAGGCCAAACTTGCTTCATGTGCTTGCGTTGTTACCAATCAACTACAAGTGGAAGGTAAATTAAAGCGGGGACCAATGACGTGACGGCTGTAGATAAAACAACAAAACCTTGGTGTCGGATTTTTACACATGTAATATGAATATTTTAGTAGTTACACCTGAAATAGCTTAAGATGAGAACCACAGTCTTCATATCCAGTTATGCGCTTTCAAAATGTTCTTTTTCGCCCAGTATAAACAGGCAAAAAACGGAACTGACCCAACAATGGAGCAACAAGTGAGTCTCCCTTTTTGTCTAGCTGAACTTTGTTCAAGGAGATTCATAGTGATCACTTTGTTGTGTGTGTGTCTGTCTGTCTGTCTGTACCGTCTGTCCGGTATGTGCAGTTAGATATTCCTAACCGTGGAAGCCCAATCATGCTGACCTTCTTCGGGAGGTGCGCGGTGACGAGTTGCCGATGTTGATCCACTTTTCGGCCCAAAGGACCATTCTCATTTGCATAATTTGAATATTTAATGAAATTGGCCGGAAGCTGTGTACAAGCTTCTCTTGATCGGTAGAGCATGGTGATGCCGTTCAGGGGGATATAACAACTATGAAGATACACGAACGATCAGATCCTGGCATGATATATAGCTAATTAAGTAGTCTAATTTGCATAATTTCTGCGTATTTGAAGTTTTGTTGGATTTTGACGAAACGTGGTTGGAGATGTTTATCTATAGTCCCAAGCATTTGACGTAGGGAGAAGGCCCCAGGGATTACTGTACTAATCTGTCATCAAGGTCACTTGGGGTCAAAAAATGTTTATGCCATAATGGAGAAGAATATCTGTGAAGGCTGGAAGGTTCACCATTGTTATAATTGTTGACCTGAATGTTTGTGACCTGACCCAATGTGACCTCTGGGGGTGGTCTAGTGGTTAAAGGTTGAGTATGGAATAAATGTAGCTTATTACGGAGGGTACAGGCACAAAAAAAAGAAAACTGGTATTTTGGATAGGTGATAGACCTTTGTTTGTGCTAGGGAGGAGACCAACTCCCTGCTTCGACCGGTCGCATACTTTGGTAGTTCAAGGGGTCAAAGTTAATTACAGCTTTTTCGCAATAACATTGGGCATGTTAGGGAGGCCAAATGCTTATAGGGTGGATGCATCACAGGAGGTAACAATGTTATAAAAAACGGCCATGGCATGAAGGTCATCAAAGGTCACTTAGGGGTCAAAAAACTGATTTTAGTACTTTTGGCAATAGCAACGGGGGCATGGTCATCAGAATGCAAATGCTCCTAGGAGTGGTGTATCACATGGAGAGTTCCCAATTTTCATGCAAAATGCCATGTCATTAAAGGTCCTTAAGGTCAAAAACTGTTTTCTGCCTATAATCGGAGAATTGGTCTGTGTGAAGCCTGCGAAGGTTCACTATGTCATAACTGGTGAACTGCAGTGTGTGACCTCGAAATCAATTGACCTCGTCGGGTGGTCATGTGGTTAAGGTGGAGTCTTGAATAAAAGTGTTTTTAAGGAGTCGGGCAACAAAATAGAACGGTTATTTTCGGACATGTGATAGACCTTGTGTGCTTAATGGAGGAAACCATCCGGCTTCGATCGGACGCCATACTTGGTAGTTACAAGGGAGCAAAGTTTATTTAGTAGCTTTTTCGCAATAAAACATTAGGCGTGTTCATTGGAATGCAATATGCTTTAGGAGTGGAGGCATCACATGGAGAGTAACCATTTTTATAAACACGTCAAGTCAATTGAAGGTCATCAAAGGTCAGTAGGGTAAAAAACTGAGTATCGTACTTTTGGCAATAGCGCAGGGCATGTTCATCAGAATGTAAAATTGGAGCATAGGAGTGGCGGGTATCACTGGAGAGTTAACTTTCATAACACGTGCAAGTCGGAACGTCTTGGTAGCTGGGACAGCAAAACTATCGTGAAAATCCACTGCATTTTTTATCCATTTAACAATTTTAAGCCATGGAATGGTTGGAAATGTCTACAAATTAGCACTAATATTGCTTTCAGTACTCATTCCTAAGGCTGTGGCAGTGAACAGTGTAAACACAATTACCACAGAAATGAATATCTAACATGTTGACACTCATAGGTATAGTTGACCAATCCCCAAGTTACCATTAAACAGCATTTAGGTGGGGGGGGGGGAGGGCGGCAAGCCCCCCATTTCTAGGTCACCACTGAGGTAATTGACCGAGATGTACATCTGTGGAGGCAGGGTCTAATGGAAACTAGGGCGAGATGCGATGAAAGGACAAATCAACACCCCCGGACAAATAGGTTTTATTGTCAACTATTCTGCCGAACTGGACCTTTTGATAGATAGGTAAACACGTCAGCAGAGGATGGGTAGTAAACAAAATTGTTGGCAGCAGGCAGGAGCTCAAAATAAAGTGGGTACATTAATTGGATTATAAAATATATAAACCACGTATGCGAACAAAATGTAGATAAGGCTAAGCCAGTAGCAAGCTTCATCCACCCACCAAGTTTCAACTGTCGAATGTAGTTTCGGAAGGTTAGGAATAACCGGACGAACAGAAGGGACGAACGGAATCGGAGAAACGAACGAACGAACGAAAGAGAACGAACGACGGACGGGGGCGACATGATGACTTGTAGAGCTGCTCTCCCGCAGCATAAAAAACTGCCATGTCATTAAAGTCATTCAAGGTCACTTAGGGGTCAAAAAATGTTTTCTGGCTATAAGCGGAGAATTGAATATCTGTGAAGGCTGGGAGGCTCACCATGGTGAGAACTTGTTGGACCTGCATGGGTGTGACCTCTGACCAAAGTTTAAAGTCAAAGTTAATTCATAGCTTTTTTGCAATAACATTAGGAGTGTTTCATTGTGAATCCTCATGAAAACTTGGTGGAGATGGTTACACCTTTGATCACGGTAAATTGAAACAGTGTGAAATGTCACTTAAGGTAATTTAATGTGAGTAATTTGACCATGGAAATACACAATATTTTGAATTTTGTTAAAATGGCCAGGAACAACTTGGAAGGAATGCAGCTAGGGTGCTCGTAGAAAATTGTCATGGTAATTTTTGGGTTCAGGAATCAAAAACATCTATAGACAAGGTCCAACAGGTCAAAGGTCAAGTTTTAAGAAAATGTGCTCATGTTAGGAGTTACAGGCCAAAGAATAAAGCTGTCGATTTTTGGATATGTGATTAGTTCTATAGGTATGCTACATAGCCGAAACCAACTCCCGACTTCAATCTGCACCTGGTCTTAAAGTTAAAGTTAAAGGTTGTATTTTGATACCTTTTGGGCGATAGCATAGGGGGGGTACCGGATTAATAATGATTTTGGGCTGGGGCAGCACATTGAGGCAAGCATTTTTCATAAAACCGTCATGTCATCCAAAGGTTCATTCGAGGTCAAGAAACTGTCAAATATTAACATTTTTGCAATTATTTTAGTGACTGTGTGTTATATAACTGAAATTTACGGGCCATGCTTGCTATGATCAAGGGTAACATTTTTCATAAAACCGTATGTCATAAAGGTCATTCAAGGTCACTCAGGGACCAAAAAGTCAAATAATAACATTTTACAGCACAAGCTCCAGGACTGTACGGGACTTTTTGGAAGAATGGTTAGTCTTGGGGCAGCATAGCTGACCAGCATGATGCTGAAATCACATTATTATAGCATGCTATCCATAACAAGATGTTTGACTCATTCAACCCCTCAGGCATGTTATTCCATTCATCGTAAATCGTATTCACCATCTGTGACAGACAGAGATTTCATAAATTGTCAAAACCTGCCTTTTACCTTGAGGTCGCATCAGCCTGTCATAACCTTTTCTGGGCCCCCTACATGCCATCTAAGTGTACAAACTCGTTCATTTGTTTACTTACTCTCAGACACCTATTCAAGAATGAATGGTGTCAGGTTACACCAGGAGTAGCTCTGGTGTGTGAGATGGGGGAGGGAGGGTAACTCCCTTGGATCACTTAATAGTTCATAGCTTCAGCAAGTAGGGCCTGCATGACTCCTGCCAGGGAAGCCTAATTAGATGGCTTATGCCACTCTAGAAGGGGATGTGAGAGGGGTGGGTGTGAACTCCCTAGGGAGTTGATGGAAGTAGTCGATGTATAAAGGGCATACTATTTGATGATTATAGGATTAAATTATTAGATTTAAGGGTCCAGTTACATTGTTTGGACAATACAGTAATCTGAAGGGAACTATTAACTCGTAAGTATTGGTTTATAATGGGAGGGTACAGTAGGTAGGATCAGCAAGTGTAGTCAATGATGGCAATGAATGTGGGAAATATTAAGAGGTATGTGGATATTAAAGCAACACTATGGAATTGCCTTGGTAATTGTTTGCATGGTGACAAAAGGAAGAAATCACTGATAGCGCAACATAGGCGAGACACGGGGGCGGATCGCCTTGTTCTTCTTATATTCCTATTTTCAAATGTCCTATCCTCTCAGTTTATTTTGTTCAAACACTATGTTTTAGACGATATTATCAATACGGTACCTTCGATATCCTAGTTATTTTTCTTTTCCTCGATGGGAAGCAGTGGCAATGTGTGTGCGTGCTAGTGTGTATGTATTGGTGTATGCGACGCTGGTGAACACGATAATTCGACCCCACCTAGCGGATGAAGCTTATATGAAAAGTGGGTCCCATAATAAGTACATGGTCCTATTGTTTGGGTCAAGTCATGTGTCATTCGAAATCAGCAGAGATCAACTTCTGGAAAATTTGTGAACATGAAGTCCAAATGCGTGGTCTCAAACAGAGATTATTCTCTGGAAACCCTTGGGGAGAAGGTACAAATGATCAGAATCGGTCGAGGATCACTCAACATTTTGGCTGTGTGATTCAGCAACATGTCTGTTGGACCAAGCGATGTTCTTATAATTTGTTATCAAATCGAGTGATGGCGCTATACATACTGGGGGTTTATAGTCTTTGCCACCACCACGCGTCTGTCATAGCGTCAACCTCACACTCATACCTGCAGAGCAGCCACCGTATACACCGGCGGTATTTCAGGTTTTTTCGCCACAGAATGGTGGGTACGGAGATTGTTGTGTCCTCCTCTGTGAATTAATTAACAAAACAACATTCCTCGTTACACCATCAATAGTGGGCAAATCTCTCGTCCTCTCTGCATGCAAATAATAGTAAATCAACGTTTTTCGACGAAAATGGCACACAAACCGATGATACAGTAGAATCGTATATCTCATGTACCTCAAGGGCCCATTCCCATCAGCTCCTTCAATGTCTTGCCTCCGCGCGATTCGTATTAGACAGGAATATATTCGAAGAATCTCAGATGGTGACCGAATATCATGTAATAGCTCTGACAAAAAAACATTGAAAAATCAAGATTGTAATGTCTTTCGATTTAAAACAGAACTATTGTTTTGCCGGTCCGGAACTAGAAATGGAAAATGTTTCGGGAGGCGGATTAGCTCAGTCGGTAGTTCTTCAGACTCGATAGATTGCGAGTTCGAACCCATTTCACAGTCCGGGAGGTTCTCCTGTTCGGGAGATTATGAGATTCCTCCTGTGTCAGGCGGAATTGTTATGTTTAATTCAACATGAATAAACATTGTCTACAGACCATCAGATAGAAAACAGTCGTTCCCAGGTCATGACCCCCTACGCTGTTTGAGTAATCTAATATTTGGTCGATGATTACAATTACGTGTCTTGTTTTTTTTTCAATGCATGTTTACCTGTACTGACGTTATCACAATTCGGGTAGTTACCCTAACGAGTTTCCATCTGGAGCGAGTTGCGCGGAACGACTGTGGCAAATCTATCCCTCCGGAAGTAGTCTAATCCATTCAAATATCTCGAAATCTACAATGAGAACTATTCCAATCCAAATCGAGCTTTTCATACAGGTGGGACAGCACGGATCCTGAATATGCAATATAAATTAAGACTCGGAATTATGCGGAATCTCAAGAGGGGTGAAAATGAATGTCTCCCAAATATTTCCATATGGGTGACGAAATAATAAGAAAGAACATAAAGAATTAGAATGCTCCTAAAGGTCTAGAGTAATCAAAGTGTAGGTACAGGCATAACATGGTTACTCATCGTTATCCTGAGGGTGCCCAAGAGGTAGCGTTTGTGAGGTGAGAATCGTGCCGTTTGTTGACAAATTTTAGTCGGGAAGTCGTCAGGAAGAGACGATGAAGTGGCACACTAAAATGGCGCGCCAATGACGACCAGCAAGAGATGCGAACTACACTGCATCAACTGGTTGACGAGTTATGATTAATCAGAGTAATATTGCTGATCATAGCACTTCGAGACCCCTATGTGAAAGAAAGCCAGAGGCTTAGTGTTTTATCGCCTGATCCTGACTTCATGGCCTAAAGCATTGTCGACTTAACACGTTTCCAGTCTGCACATACTCTGACCTGGATGTTGGACTAACCCCAAAACGATAGGTTTCATATATAACATTTGGAGTACCGGCATACCAAAGTTATCGGTACAAGCTAAAATTTGGCCGAACTTTTGTTCTTCTAAATTTCCCTATTTCTGACCAGGATAGAACTCGTGCTTTTAACCCCAAAATCAACAGGTTTCTTGTACTTATATTCACAAACGATAAACAAACCCCGAATTGTGACTTCAGGAGACCCCTTGGACCTCAACACAATAGGGATTCATGTAATCGTTATGGGTAACCCACCTTACAAGGATCGAGCTTGATCCATCCAGGTGGGGCGTCATGTACACACACAAACAACACACACACACACACACCACGCAACACACACACACACACACACACACACCACACACCAAAAACACACAACACGCGCGCGCGCGCGCGCAATACACACACACACACACACCGACAAACACACACTCTCTCATGACTAAGAATGAATCAAAATAAGGGAAGACAACGAAAGAAAAATCAGAGGTTGAATTCCTCCTCAGTGTACATCCATGGGAATATTCGAATCTACCTTCACATATGTAAGGTGACGCGGTCTCGATCTCAGGAGACACAGAGAAGCCGTGAAGCTCACAAGAGGCAGTTCGTTTGAGGATGAATATACAACTGCAAAAGAAAGAGGGGGTGATACAGAGTGTATTACACAGACGTCATCTGCCGTCACTGAGGGCAACGTCATTAAGGTCATATTGGTTAGAGATACTGCCGAGCAGGAATCTGCAGAGGGGTGGGGAGGGGGTTGCAGCATCGGAAGACCATGCGCCTGATCACGCCATACTGACTGTATGGGCTAACGAAATAAGGGTCCTTCGTGCACTCTACAAAATCCTGGGTACAAATACCACCAGGGCAATTTGTTTTACCCAGCCTGCGTAGGGAACCATTCACTCAAAAATGGGTAAAAAATATTACTCAGATGGGTGGAAAAAAAAATTGCCACGGGAATATTCGTATCCAACATCTTAGATTGTTTATGGGCAGTAGCACCCATTCCATCCGACTTCAAGCCAAGTCGACCTCGAATTCAAAATTATAGCATGCGAAAAAGACTTCGGTTGGCAACCTGAGATACTGAAAACATGACTGACAACTCTCTTTAGGGGCGTAGCGCTTTTTGTTTGTTTTGTTGCGGGAGGGGGGGGGGGGGGGAGGGATGGAATCATAGTCCCCATTGGAGTCGTCTTGGGTAGGGGATCCCCTTTCTCCCTCTTATATATATATATATATATATATAATATATATAATATATATATATATATATATATAGATATATATATATATATATAGATATATATATATATATATATATATATATCTATATAAGACAAGTAGCCAAAAAGACGGACTTCAAATTCAACTTATATATTTCGAGACCAACTGGCCTCTGATCCAGAATCACAATGACTAATAAACCGCACTACGAGTACACAGGCGAAAAAGCACACCGACATTGAGCAATCAATCAACAGCTTTAATCACGACGAAACAATACCAATGAAGCACTTGAGGCACAGTACGGCCGACGCGACGAACAAAAGTGCGCCGTAGTGGACATTAGTTCTTTGCTGTTGGCGAGTCTTTCTATTTTGAGAGTAGTTCCCATCATCAACATTAAGACCGTTCGGCGTGAGGGGATCTAAGCGGTATATCCATTGGCTTTAAAATTTCACGCACCAAATGACCCACGGATCAGTAATGCCACGCCTCACGGCCTCGTTGAGGAGGGTAGCCTCGTCACGGGTCTGAACAATTTGGAAAGCGATGGCGCTATGCAAAATAATAGCTGACTGGACAGACGACGACAGTCACTTTGGCGGAATCATTGCCCCCGCGAACCGCCTCAAGATCAGATTGTGGTGTTCATCTGCTACCGAATGCTATTAGTACAGACCGTGTACTGCATGCACAGTTACCACACCGGCGATCACAGAAACTGCACACTAGACCTACAGGAGGCACCGCTGACGCGGCAGTTATCGCGATTTCCCGTCATCTTACTCCTAATTTCAAGAGAGTGTATGTTGAGGGCGGGGGCCAAGTCACACCGCTTATCCCCACATGGAGCGAGATGGGGGTTTGGCTGGGGGGTGGGGGGAACTTTCTTAGAGCGATCGAGTCTAGGCGGAAGATGGTGTGATTTAAGGTTGGGAGCCGGCTGGCGAAAGGCTATCTTAGGTTTTCAAACAAGTGTCTTGGAAAAAACGGGGATTGTGGAGTTACCGGATCAAGCATACCGAAGGATGGAACCTAGATGGGGAGTCAGGGTGTTAGGTGAGGACCAAAGGGGACCTGCGGGACTCTTGCGACGGGTGGAGTCATCTCACCTTTGAACGGCCAGGGCCATATAACGCTCTGTGGATTTGAGATTTTGGCATATTGAACTCCCGGGCGGGCACAACCAATACACAATTCCTTTTACACCCTTTCCCTCAGCCTCTTATTGTCACTGCAAATTCGCTTTATACGGCCAAAGATGGACTATACGCAATGACCGCTTATGTGGTGAGGGTGGTGGACAGCTGTCGTTGCAGATACTGATGAGGTATCGTTTTGTCCTTGACATAGAGGTCAGCAGAAGAAGAAGCAGAACCGTTCTATCCCTGGTTTTAGTGAGGCTCACATCCAGAAAGTTCAGCGGAAGTAGTGGAACTTGAATATGTGAACTTCAGGTAGGAGGTTTCAACATTCAGACTGGCTAAGAAATCCACAAGGGCAGTGAGCCGTGGTCCCATAGGATTAAAGTAATCGTCGATGTGAACCGTATGTAACAGTCGAGTTTATATGTGCAATTAGCAAAAGAATTCTTCCTCAAAAACATGCAAATTTGTTGCATAGGACGGAGCAAAACCTAGTGCCTAGTAAGCAGACCAGAGACCTGTCGATAACCGGTTATCATTCTACGATGTGTTCTCTAGAACTAGTTTGGCCAGAGAAACAATCTCATCAATTTGCGACATGGACCAGCCTGACACCCACAGAAACTCACGAAGAGCCGATAAACCATTATCGTGGGGGATGGAGGGATATAACGCTACCACTTCAATGGTAACCAGCATAGGTGGTGTCCTTGAGAGTACCAATGGCTTGACCTAGCAAAAGTCATACAGTATCCTTATATACTTGGGAATCGTGGGGAATGAAGGGCGTAAGAGGAATGGTCAACCAACTCAGAGATACCTTCAGTAATGGACCCACACCAATATGCAACTGGGGCGCCCCGTGGCTCCGGCTTTATTGGAATTTGGAAGAACCATAGAACAGAGCCGGTTTGTGATCTCATTAGGGTGTGGCAAAATTCATATATAATGAACTTATTATTGAGTAAGCCTGACAAAGGGTCAGCGATGGTGGTTATGGACAGAGACATTTATGTAAGGAGTTCATCGCATTTGACCGATCCAATGGTTTACACCCTGAGAGTAGGGGTACCCCTTCCAAGGTAGTCCTGACGATATTAGGGCAGCTTTAGAATGGCTTCATAACCAGGTATTATACCACTGACATCTTGAATTTTCATCTATATGTGTCGGTCGGATTGAGGCTTTAATCAGTTTTGTTCTATATATATCTATGATATATATATATATATATTAATATATATTATATATATATATATATATATATATATATATATATATAATATAATATATTATCTTATATATATATAATATATATATATACACATACAGATTTATACAACGAATTCACAATATCGCTCTACATACACGGTGTTGCAGCGATCATGTGAATTCGTGTATAAATCTGTTGGTATTATCAGCTCCGTTCTCCCAGCGTGAGCACTGTACTGCAGCAGTGACAACTATTTTGTATATATTATATATATATATATATATTATATATATATATATATATATATATTAATTATATATAGATTTATATGAAATTTAATCAATAATTAATACGATTAGATATATATATAGATATACAAGAGGCAAGAAAAAAAAAACTGTACTAAAACAACAATGCTACGTAAATGAATAGGCTGGATCTCGAGGACGATGCGAAAAATAGCGATGAGCTAGAAAATCTATATATATTATATAATTATATAATCCATGGGAAAAGGAAAATCAGCTGAAGCAGCGTATGGGTAGCAGGAGTTGGAAGAACTCAATTTCAATGGAGCGTTCCAATGCACGCGGGCGGGCGGTTTTCTCGAATTGGTCATGATGTGTAGCGATTTTTTCCTCCCGCCCCCCCCCCCCGGCGTGTCGCGTGTATTCGCACGCAATTCGGGGATTCCCTGCAATCTTAGCGGTGAAGCCGGATAATGGCGAGTAGCGGACAAGTTTAGGTTCAAATAATGTAATGTTCCAAACAAAATTCCATACTGTTTCACCCTTAGGATGAGATTTTATACAGATGTTGTCTATATTACAACGGCCAGCACTGCTATTGAAAAAACAATTTACATGTTAAACCGATGATTTGAATGTCAAGTATTTGCTAATAAAATCTCCAAAACATTCAATTGTGAAGTTTCAATGGTGGGCCGTCGTATAATCGTGACATCAGGAACAATGGTTTTCAGTATTTCGTAGTGGTATTGTTTTGACGGCAATAGGGGGGCGCTTTCGCCACACCATGGATCTGCTTCCTGTGTCCTGGAGATGTTTTCACTCTCAAGAATGTCATTCTCGGACGCCTGAACCATGTTGTCTCCGCAGCTACTAAGACTCGGGCTCCTTTCAAGCTTTTGTTCGAAATTTGGGGCATCTCTACACTTTTCCCACTCTCTTTTTTTTTTTATCTTGCCGAATCGATCAGGTGCAGGTGTCTTACTCACATTATTGGGGTAAAGCCCCCCCACCTTGTATCCCCATAAAAAATAAAAAAAATTGAAAGATATCGGTGAAAAATACGGTGTTGAGGTTAGAGTAAGGTGCAGGTTGAGGCGTGATACCGCTCCACTCCCCTGGTTCCCTCTCTCGGAAGCGAGGACCCTGCAGCGAAATTTGAACGCTGTCAGGGAATTTGGACACTCTTAGGAAATACTGGTGCTACCACTGTTTATGTGTTGGAAGTTTGTCAGCCATCCAAGATCGATTTCGATCCATTTCCCCATTATTTCGAATCATACTAACGAATACCTCCAACTTCCCAGCCCTTCCCGAGTCCCAGCCCGCTTTCATGCTCTTGCGATTATTATTCTTTCAACATAATTTATTATTTTTTCAACATCACCCACTGCGTTCCCAAAATGTCTGTGGCGGCACTCTATCCTCGCTCTGGCTACGCCACTGACTTTCTTGCTCAATCAATTGATCGTGAGAAGTCGAGGGATTTCTTCCGAATTATCTATCATATGGGGAGGGGGTCATGAACAATTATCATCTCATGAACCGGTGTTAGTTAGCAATAATGCATAGCATATGTCCATAACAGTTTGCGCGCAGTTAAATGTTTGCGCGCTGCACGCGCTATGGCTCTTCCTAAGGCTTCGGGTAATATTTGGTGGGCGCTCATACAAAAATTGGTGTTCTCCAATGTTTGTAAGTCCTGCATGTCGAGCTCGCCTAACATAAAACATGTTCAAAGGATATATGGAAGCCTACATTGAGATGGAGTTTCGGAATATGTTGACTCGACGCACATCTTTTATTTTTGCTGTACACCGACTTTTCCGTGTTTTGACATCCACCTAAAATTCAGTTTCTTTCCTCAGCTGTCATTCGGCACATAGGCAACAAGGTGTGACCAGAATTCTCCATTCCATGGATTATAGTTACACGGAATTCCTATACCTATGTTGATGAACAATTTTTTGATGCATACATCAGCTGGAAATAATAGGTGAATAGTAATCAAATGTTCCAAACCAAGACACTCTCCTGCCAAATTATTGGACCCCCTGGTAACCATGGATTTGGCCCAGCTCAGGACCACGGAGAGCTTCTGGCATATCGTGACGCCTTGATTACACATATAACAAGCTTTTCGCCAATTCCAGGGGGCGGGGGTGCTTGGCTTCAAATTTGTCCACTACTTTTTCCAAGTCAATCTCGACGTCAACTGAATGTGCATCAATGCCAGTGATGTGAGTCGATCCGGGTAATACTACACCTCGTGTAGGTTCTCAGCCTTCTCATAACACTGAAACTCCTCTCACACTCACACGAAGTACGTGACAGTGTACACGCTTTCAGGAGAATGTGCACGTTCGGAAAAAATATCTCGTCACAATGATATAATTAGAATATTTTGTATGCACTTCCGTACCTTCTTGCCAGTTGTCAGAGTGATTTGTTATGATATGAAGGAAAAGCGCCCATCGACAGCACTAGCTGTTTGGTTGATTCCTCCCCATGTCGACGAACCCTCACACGCGTTTCGGCGCGGGTTGCGTTCGATTTTCCAGAGAGGGTTCGAATTCCAAGGAGGGAGTTCGATTGCCGGGGGGTGGGGGGGGGGGGGGGGTTCGGAAGCGCCTGCAAACAGTTTACCATCATTTGTTGTTGAAGAATTACAGTCTTGCAGGTTTTAACGCTTCACTCCATTAGAAAATACTAATATGAGGACTTGGTAGAGCGCCTAATGCAAAAAAGCCTCTAGGAGCTTTACAGAGCAAAAGAGGAAAAACATAGAGCCAAAAAAAAAAAAAAGGCAGAGGACAAAAAACAGGGAGGAGAGAAACACAACACAAAGAACAAACAGGAGAATCAGTCAAACAGAAGTGCTGAGTGAAGGAAAGAAACGTTTTAAGACGAGACTTGAAGTAGCTACAGTCGGGATCCAGGATCAGGAAGGGGGTATCCAAAGAGAGGCGAAGGCAGAGTGCGAATGAACGGTCACCGTAAAACTTGGTGGATGAGCGAACGGTGACTTTAAGCTGTTGCTTGGAAGAATGACCTTACAGATTGGAAAGGAAACATGCAGTCCGACAAGCTCTGAGATGAACTAGGAGCAGGCAGTTGATTGCTTTAAAAATGAGTAGAAGGATCTTAAAGCCATTCTCTTGCCTTACTGGGAGCAGGTGAAGCCTTAATAGCAGTGGAGCAATATGCTCATGACGAGGAAACACAGAGAATAAGACGAGCAGCAATGTTATGCACTCGCTGAAGGCTGGCTAATAAGATGGTCAGGGAGACCAAATAACAAGAAATTACAAGCATCCAGCCTGGATGTGACCAAAAACAGGATCAGCATGGTGGTGGTCTCTGATCGAGGTACGGGCATATTGGACCTCGGAATGGATCTTTGGTAACTTAATAGATCAATATTGTGATGACATCTCATGGCAACTGTTCAGGGTCTTCGGATAACCGGTTAGGATGACCCACGGACTCCTTCAGTCATTTGAGTCTCCAATTTCGTTTTTGGGTTCCATGTTTTCTTTGGCCAGGCCTGGCTGCCTGGGTTCCATCTTTAATGGAGTAGCTGGGCTCAGTCATTCCTTGCTGTCCTTAGATTGCTTTACCCAGGGGGTGATACCTGGGTTGGGGCGAGTAATTCATATGGCGCGTGCATTTACTAGAGTATGTACTTAATGAGAGACTCCGGTCTGGGAGTAATAGGTTGGAAGACTGAATTTATCCTACTTCGAATACAGTACTTGTTTTCCTAATTTGGGTAAGAATAGGAATAAATGGTATGTATCTCAGAAAAAGCAGGAGATTTTCAGTTTAAGCGTCAAAACCGTAACATTGTAAATATATATGGTGTCTTCATCAAACGGGGTTTTTGGCTGGTGGGCCATTCCGTTTTCTAAGTCACGTATATAGCACACCCTACTAGATTTTGTAACAGGCATATTGCCCTTAAGTCGCAGTGTTTCACTATTTTGTGAACACCTTTGGATTCATGATTAGTTTGATCGCATGGTCCCCACATAAACATCGGTAGTAGAGATAATAACATAGTGCCCCACAACTAGGAAGAACAGCTTAAGGATGTTCGAAATAACGGCCCCGTAAGTGAGTCTCACTTTAGACCCATAGTATATTTCACAAGGGAATGGTGTGGTTTTGTCGTAAAATATATATTCTTGTTCCCTATGTGTAGATATATAATGGTTGGCAAGTCACCCATCAGCAGATACCCTTTTCCTGGAATTGTGGGTCGAATATCATCGTACCTTTATTCCCGCTCCACCGTGCTCACTCCACGTGTATTGTTCCTGTTCGATGTTCACGCTGAAGGTCAAACCATGTGAACTACCTGGCCGACCAACTACCAGCGGGCTTTCTTCATCTCCGTTGAATGTGTAACAGACCTATCAGTCAACGAGAAGACATGAGCCTCGGTGAGTAGGTCTTATTAGCAGGGGTAACATGAAAATGAACATATAAACTTCATTACAAGGTGTGCTGAAAGATTGTGAATCAGCACTTTGGATTGAAAAAGGCGTTACGAATGATAGAAAGCAATTGAAAGCCACCGTAAGTAATAAAGCCGTGGGATAGAGGTGACTGATTCTGATACAGTTTACCCGGTCCACTGGTGGAAATGAGACATTGATATTATCAGCTCATCTCAGCCACGTGGCTAGGTGAGCTATCTACAATTGATTCAAATTGCTACACTGTATTTATCCTTCGATGAATAATCCTGACACTTGGTTACTGCTGACAGTGTGAGGGTCATCAAGATTTACATCATGTGGCATGAAAGTTGGTCAGTATTATTGTTGGCTCCTATTTTCCGAGGACCCTGCGTAAATGGAACAACCTCCCTCTAACCCTTGCTGGTCTGGTTTGTGAGAATGCATTCAAGAGAGGAAGAGTAGATACCTGCCATGGTTATGTTCAATGTCATGGTCTCTTCCTGCACACCAACTACCCTCTATCAAATACCCTATGGAAGCGCATTGGAGTATTATGATGAAGATGATAATTGAGGACCACTGCTACATTCAGGGTATTCGGGGATTTTTATCAAAAAGGGTCATCTAGTGGTCATTTGGCCAATATGCTTCTGAGGGTCATATGAACAACATGCTTCTCGCACAGATTGCATCGAATGGACATGATAATTGTATCCCCACTTCGGGAGTATGATGGTTTGGCATCGTCATCTCCGCCGCCGCCGGAAGATTTTCGTGTTAACGCAATAACTCCCTAACGCAATGTCGGTTTGACACGAAATTCTGCACACATGCCTGTTTGTCCTCACGAAATCTCGGATGAGTTGGAATGCGGGCGTCGTCGCACCACTCTGGCGGCGACCATCTTGGATCTTCAACGAAACTATATTGATAGTTGTTGTACAATAACTCCCTAGTGCTGCGATCACCATTAATGATGAAAATTTCCACACATGATCGTCCAATAGAAATCTTGAATTGGTCGAAAGTGGGCGTCGTCCGATTGCTCTGACAGCGGCCATTTCGGATTTCTTGCGAAACTGAACTTCTTGCTGATTCGTGCGTTTTGAAGCATGGCGATCATTCAAAGACCATCTTTCGTTTTTGCCCCATACAACCCCACCCGGCGGTTTTTTTTTTGCGATTTTTTGTGGGGGGGGGGGGATTTGCCGTTGTCTTTTCAACTTCGCACACATGTTACCCTCTGATCGATAGAAAGTGGGGATATACACGTTGGCGGTTTTCACCGCCGGCGATGTCTGTCCACATTACTATTAATAGCACGATGTACATATGTGGGTGTTCGGAATAATGAGTTCAAAAGGAATCTACGGTCCAATTTGGGCTACTTTGTTTGACCGGTCAAGTGGCTTCTTCCACTACAGAAAATGTAGCATGGTAATAAAAGTCAATATTATCATTGACCAATGGTACATATGTCTTCATGGAAGTCACATGTCATCTAGATTCTAGTGGTCAATTCAAGCCATTTTGTCTGAAGGGTCGAGCGGCTTCAACTCACACAATATTCGAATGATATTAGTTAGTTAGTATTATTACTGACCAATGGTACCAATGGGGTCCCATGAATATGGGATCACAGGTGATCTAGGGTCAATTCTGGTCATTTGTTTTAACGGTACCCGTTAAAAAACATCCAGAACGGCTGGAATTATTTACAGACTGAAAGAGGTTCTTCCGACTGTGGTATTGATAACCCTATACAATAGCCTTGTCCTCCCATTTATTATTCATTGTGAACCTGATTGGGGGCATGCTACTGCCACCTACACAAATACTAACCTGGAAAAATATATACAAATATTTGACTAGATTCTGTTTGGGGTCCCCTCTGATAAGTATAATATTCAATTTGACTAGAATTTGTTTAGAGTGTATGGTATTGTAAACTTCTGAAGCCTTTGAAGCCTTCAAAATAGAATTGAGACTAGAATTCAGTGTGTAGAAATTCACAGAATAGATCACAGAAAAAAAAATCCATTAGTAACTCGTTTTACAGAACCGGTAACTGGAATGAAAAGTGAAATAACAATCGAAAAATCGAATTATTGGTAAACACAGCTGAAACTTCAAAATGGACGGACAGGTCTCCATGAACGGACGTTTTGCACCTTTCTGCACCCAGCTTTTCCCACTTAAAGGTGACAGTCTTAAATTAGCTCGGAGATTCATCCGCCGAGAAGGTTATCCTAACAGAATTAGTCCATAATAGTTTTGGGGGTACATCTGCTGTTTTTTGCGGAAAGGAAATTCGGATTTACATTCCACACTGAATGCGGGTTTATTCAAAGTACAAACGCTGAACATGTCAGGAGAATCGGTCGAATTTTTCTTTGGTGTTCCCCAAATTCATTGACTGTAATACGGATAGGGGGAATTCCCGCCGAATTTCCGACAGTTCGATCCAGCGCAGGGTACGATCAGCAAACTATCGCATGTGATCAGTACACCGGGTATGCTTACGTGATTCATTGTGATTCATTGCCATTTCATGTGTAAATTCCACTATGTAACGAAGGGAGACTTTCAAGACCCAAAATCTGAAGAACCATTCTGAGCAGGCAAGTAGCAGTATGATTAACTTACCACACACATCATGTGTAAATGTCATTGACCCCGCGGACGTCACTAGGAAAATTCATTTTGTTTGTAATTGTTAGCGAATATCATTTGGTTTTAATAGTGTTAGCTGGAGATTTCAGAGATCCCTGAACACAAAGCACACCAAGACCTTCGAGACACTAAGTGAGGAAATTTACAGTCGCCAACCTAATCTTGCATAATGTTGGCGCATTTTGCAACCGGCAGAAAACAATTAACAATGAATCATGAGAAGGGGGCATCGGGATTTCCTTGACGAACAGAACTTTTCTTTACGCTCAATCTCTGAAATTCCCGGCGGGGCCGAACAAGTCAATGTCGAACAGGGAATTTATCAGCTTTTTTAAACTGTTTCACCCTTTCACAGAGGACATAACAGGGGATAGCATGTGATAGGATTAAGTAGATACGTAAGTGTCTCACGGTCGAAAGTTGTAAGTCTGTGTATTAGGTCTGGTAATTTCACATCTCGATTACTGTAATGCTTAGCTTCTTGGCCTACCCTGTCCTTCTCTGCTTCCTCTCCAATCAATACACATCAAGCTGCCAAGAAAATTCTCCTTAAGAGCAAATATGACAGTGCAGGGATTGCTTGCGTAGTCCACACTGGATCTTCATCGAGCAACGCATTAAATTCAAAGTTCTCTGTCTTGTTTGCAAATCCCTCAATCAGCAAGCCCCTGAATATCTCAGCAACTTGTTCTCTATGCGTACTTCGATCTATAATATTAGGAGCAATGCCTCCTAGACCCTCTTTGTTTCCCCCACTCGCGCCAAACCGCCGGCCAATAGCTTCCTTTGGTGATCGTGAGTTTTCCGTTGCTATGCTGGTCTGTAGAACTCGCTTCCTCGTGAGGTGGCAAGCCCGCCTCTATTTTCTTCTCTTTCAAGTCGTCTTTGAAGACATTTTTTTTTTCTTTTCAGAGAAGCATTTGATTAATTCTCCCTGCCACACTTGCTTGTCTCGCCATTCTTCTTGCAATTTTACCTGTTTACAGTAGTGTTGTATTTTTCTGTATTTATTTTTGTATCTTGCTCCGTCGTTTTGTGTACTTACATTGTAAAGTGTCGTAGAACATCGTTTCATTCATGGCGTTATATGAATGTTCATAGAATGAATAAATAAATAAATTAATAGGAGTGTTTCAGTACGTCAGTGCAGTTGACTATGGCTGTTGCAACAGTCCAGTCGTTGCGAAGAACTGACTCAGAAAGTCACAAACCATTGGGTCAAATGAGGTCGAGGGAAGTCAAAGTAGGTCACAAAGATGTAGTTTGCACAGACGAACCAAATTTTCCATTACGCCAACCCCTAAAATGTTTCGTTGCGAATGTATATAAAGATTTGACATTCAGTGTTTCCGAGGGGCTGTTTTCACCCTCTACGGAGGGGACATAGCGGAATAGCGTGTATGATAACGTGTGTGTTACGTCGATGCAATTGACTTGGTGGTATTTTCCAACAAGACGAGTATAGTTAACACGAAGGAAAGACCACGTAGGTCACCAGGTCATTATAAATGAGGTAAAATAGTCAAATGAGTCAATTACAACATTGCTATGAAATGTTTCGTTGCGAGATATAGAAGGATTGACTTATAGTGACTGGGTGACCTCGAACGGGCACTAACAATAAACATGGTTCAATCTCACCACAGAGCACCCGTGCCTGATAGGAACTTGATATATGTTTGCATTTAGTAGATATCGTGCTGACAGGGATGTCTCTCTCACGCACACATATACCCACACACAAACACACACACACACACACACACACACACTAACACACACACACACACACTAACACACACACACACACTAACACACACAACACACACATAATGAGTACAGACATGATGCATAGATGCTTTGGCCTTCGGCAAGGAATAAAAAAAGATTGTGTAACTAGCACACCTATGTTGTGTATGAAATTACGCAATCAGTGTGTATAATCTGCACAATTTGCGTAACTTTCATGCAACACCGGGATAGGTGTGCTAGTACACAGTGTTGGGTAAATTCTACACAACACTCTCAAGGTTTTATAAGTGGAGCGACTCCTAATGTGACAGTGGAGATTGCAGGTAAAACTAACCCCATGGCTGCTTCTTGGCACGAAGGTCGCTGCGAGCATCGAGCGGTCTCTGCAGGACAGGCACAAGAGCAATCTCGATTGATGACAACCTCTGAAGGCTATTCTCGGTGAAGTTCCACGGCGCCTGTTCTTTGGTGTGATTGTAGAAATAATCCCAGTCTATCTCGACATTCTCGCTCAAAGTCCTTGCTTCCATGACCTGCGACAAAGTGACGAAAAGTTCATAAACCTCGCAAGAGAGAAGAAAATATGAAGAAAAGTCTTGGAAAGGAAAATTACATGGGTCGTTGTGTGGGGGGATGGGATGCTTCCCCACCCCCATGTTTACGCCTCAATTATTGCCGCTGTTGGACACACCACACAGTTGCAGTTTATAGGTTCCTATACCTATTAAAAAAAAAAAAAAAAAAAAAAAAAAAAAAAAAACAGGTTAACATATGCAGATATGTGGTGAGAGGTTTTTTTTTATTCGGGAAGAGGGTGGGGTGGTGGGTGCTCTAGTGGAGGAGAGACTCACTGAGTACTACAGGGTCATCCTCCACTATGCTGGTCGGATCTTATCAGTTCTATTACATATAGTCACTGCAGGGAAGGTTACGGAAGGCACGTGGTAATGACGATTATCGTCGAGAGGGTAGTCCAAAGTACTCATGTGATGCTCCCGCCAGCTCATAGATGAGAAACATGTATATCACGAGCAGGAAACAAATCCAAAATATTCTGAGTAGAGAAGAAAAACGGAATCATCATATGCAGTAAGGCTATGTCACAGAATGTTAGACGCACTGATCAATTGAGATTCAGGTTAGACAGAGTTGGCTTGGGTGGGGGTAACACTTTCAGGGTTTTTACCATAGATAGTGTGAATTGAATGATTGATCCACTTTATTCCAACCTTATTTGCAAAGACAAAAACGATGAGGCATCATTGTTCACATTGTACAACATAAATATTTGTGTCTACCGAGAGCAAATATCAATAGTAATAAGGTTGCGGAGTTTGCGATGAAGCTACCGAAAGCCTGTGGAACGCAAATCCCCGGACGAAACACAAGCGAAAACAAAACCATAAGAATTTAACACACGTTACCTGCATTACCCTCCTGCTAGAATGCTGACATGTACAGTTTTTAAAGAAATACGGTAGGCTAATGATTAAGTATACTCTTTTAAATTCCGCTTAAAGCGGAGCAAAGAAGGCTATTTTTTTAAATTATTCGGAAGAGTATTCCGGATAACGTTCTGTGACACGATCAGCCTGTATGGGCCTCAGTGAATGATGATATAAAAAGAACAAGACACAGACACGAACACATGGATGAGTAGAGATTCAACATATTGAAAAACAATATCACGATTTTGCAAACATCTTGAATTACCTGAAAACTGACACTTGGAATGATAGGGCCCTCCACCTCACGTGACAACAAACGCATCAAATTTGAGGATGATTAATGGTGGCATGCTATGGATGCCGGTTGAAAAGTTTATTATTGTTTGTACTTTCTGGATATCCTTCTAACCATTATTCAGATTTGACCTCTTCCGATCATGAATGAACATGAATCGGACCCCGAAAATTACAATGTTCCACTTCTCCTGAACTTATGAACGTACATTTTATTTTGAACTGGTCAGATATTTCTACTTAATGCAATGATATGGCACTAAACGGTGGAAATGGTCCAAAACGGAGGACGTTGTTCCCTTCATATCCGCGATCTTCCTGCCGATTTTGAGCTTGAAAATGCATTCAGTTCTCGAGATATCGTTCTAGCAATCTCCTGATATCGTCCTAACATACATTTTCAGCTCTTGGAACCTTCAAACGGGTTCAGAAACAAAAGGGGTTTTCTCTTCGTAACTGCAACCTATAGGCCTACCTATACTTTGAGTTGAATTGACACAATGCAGCAATTCTCCTGATATCATGCTCACAAGCTTTTCCAATGTTGGACTCTCTCCTCACTTGAATCGAGTGAACAGGTATACAAGGAACAATATGGTTTTCTCCTGACATTTAAAAATTCCATGAATTTTTCTTTACACGTACCGACCTCGTGAAGTTAGTTAGAAATCGTAAAATGAAAAAGGTTTAATAATTTAGAGAATACAAAACGGAATGAGAAAATGTGATGGTGTGAAGGGGTTAGGTGAGACCGCTCGTCGGATGAAGTTGACTCTGCCATCCGTCGGAGGACCACACCCCCCCTGCCGGGAAATCTTGGCGCCTCCCCTGTCCTACACAAACTCCTATATGAGCAATTTTGAGTAATGTTTTCTTTTTTTACGTCTGTTTAAGTCACGGTCTACCCGCCTCAGCAAACGAAGACCAAAAGCAATTTTTGGAGCTAGAAAGAATCGTGCATATTCACCAACTACAAGCGCGGCGCGGCGTATTGCATGTTTTAGAAATCGCTCATTGCGTTGTTTGTAGCAGTTTTATTATTGTTTTACTGTTGTTATCGTGCTTTTCTAGGTGCCCAGCAGATAGTTATGTGCCGTACACCTACAGGCAAACAGGTAGGCCCGTTATGAATGGATTAATAGAAAGGTTTTCAATAATAAACTAGTCTCGAGCAGTATTCGCGCTTTGTACAGATATCAAGGGTCTAGAGAGACAAAAGCGAATCGACATGATTATAGATCAGTAAAATTGGTGCCTCTAGTCTCTCCTACACGCGATAGGGCTGAATTTGAAAAATGGAAATTTGAAAAAAATCGTCAGTTAATTGAAATATGCTCAGGTTCAGGCAAATAGTTTGAAGTAACTGTTCAACTGGCTAGCCGTCGATCGGAACGAGAAAATGAGGGAGAAAACGATCGACAAGTGTCCGAATCTTGGAACAAAAGACATATGTAGACTTGTCCAATGATGGTTGATAGTAAGTCATGCATACTGGCATGGAAGGCTCTTGACAGATTCAGGACAATGCTAGGAGAACATATAGAGAGGGCGCAAACCAAGTGGCCACATTTTAGCCACAGGGACATGGCTATATGCCCGCCTAATCCCCAGATCAGGATTTTATGGTTCAAGTCGATTTTTTCATTGAGATATCTAAGGCCAATGAGGTCACTTGGTCAGGCATTTACCACATAAGAACTGGTGTTTTCCCCGCCAGCCATACTAAAAGAGCGGCCCCAATTACCATTGGAGCGCCCACGATCCCGATCCCTGTTGCCTGCGGGGATAGAAAGTACCACATATGCCAGTTTTGGGCTTTTGGGCAAATTTCTGACCATTTTCCGAAATTGACAATTGGATGCTGGAAAATCTTATTTTCGGACTGGCAGCCCTATCGGAAATACCTGGAAAGACAGGGCAACCCCGGTGGGGAAATCTAAACGGTTGAAGGTTGGTTAATTGTGAAAGTGCCATGTCAGCTTAGAAATGGTGGGGACTCATCCTGGAAGTATATCCGTTGGGTTCAGCAGCTGTGGTGGAACGTAGTCCGTTTAGTGTGTATGACGCATATATGTGGTGTGCCCCATCAGGAACCCTTCGGCGTATTCATAGGTACCTATGTATCCAGAGGTTCACAGGGGGCTGGTGATGGCACCAGACGATATTTAAACGTTCCCTCCACAATCTGAGTACCTCTGTCCCTACTTGAAACCCCTCTCCAACAATTAAGATATAATTACAAATACCGACGGCCGCCCGCCGCCGCAAAATACATGAGAAAGACCCAGACCCCCGTAAATCGACACTCGTGACAATTTGACAATGACCACAGTAGCGAAAAACACGAACAAAAGAAGAAAACACGGGAGCATCAACAACTACAAACAGCTTTGAACAGAAAAATGGGGCAGGTTTGAACCTGGATATCACGCTTGCAGCAGAACAGAGAAGAGAAAAGAGGAAACGTTAATTACTCTCGTCATGACAAGGCTACAGACAGTAAGGTAGGTATTCCTCCCACTTGGCTACATCAATGTAAATTGTGTGACCTAGTCGTATCGTACAACTGGTGGCTGGTGGTGAGAAACAAGGTTCTTGAGATGAAGCGTTCATAAACGGTCAGACCCATCACACATCATCGAAGGTCAACGGTCGTGTAACCAGATCATCTTAAACTGTCACAGATGTAAAGAGGACATGTTAAAAACCCCAAATCCGATTTGGCAATTCTATTACTGAATGAATTTCTCCCTAACTGATGACGTCAAGCCCAGAGTAACGATGCAAGA
The DNA here is from genome assembly GCA_026419785.1 of Sclerodactyla briareus. Lineage (NCBI taxonomy): Eukaryota > Metazoa > Echinodermata > Holothuroidea > Dendrochirotida > Sclerodactylidae > Sclerodactyla > Sclerodactyla briareus. The sequence continues at coordinate 435,965 of JAODTK010001477.1, read as the reverse complement.
TCGCTCATTTACGTTGAAGTAGTAAGTGTTTGCTGTATGTTGACCATATATAGCAGAGAAATAATAGTTGAATCAGTTAAGAAATTAATGGTAATGATTCTTATCTTGTGAACCAAAATTTGTTGTAGTTTTCAGTTAGATTCCATTGTTAGTTGTTGTCACTAAGTTGTATAATACTGTTTTGGATTGACTTTGTATTACCCAAGGTCACAGGTTACTCTCGTGAACGTCATGAGGAACATCGTCCAATTACAGAATTGTCTCCTTCACACTCGAATCGGCTGTATTTGATATTTTCTCTAAGAGTTTGGCCTCCGAAATATACTAGATATTAGACACCGAAAGAGCAGAAGTTGGGTTTACATGACCATTGTACTTAACTTTAACTACTTGGGTATAGACTGACTTGGAGAGTCAAATTCTTTTACGAATGCGAAATGTCTGCATAAACAGGAATCTAATCATTTATAGATCTTTGAAGCAGCCTTACATGGTACGTGTACTTCAATAAAATAATAGGTCACTCTCTTTCGTCATCCCATTCGAAAGTAGGTTCGTTTTTTACTGTTAATTAAATGAATGTTTCTTGGAGGGTATGCACCAAAGTCACGACGACCATCAGATATAAACGCCCCAAGCAACCCCGTGTTGTTCGACCCTGGTAATGGGAACAGATCATAATAACAGACACTCAGCATGATTGAATAAAGCGGAATTATCGACCGGTGTTATTTGCCTGATGATTTCAGCAAACAGTCCACTTCCGATCTGTTCGTAAGCACTGTGAAGTATTCACTATAAAGAATGTCTTAGGAATTAGGTTATTAAATTAGGCCCAGTGAGTATTATTTATATAGATTGAAAGAAACTGGCCTATTGTGTTATGTCGATTGTTCGATAGCTGGAGAGAAAAGAGAAAGAGCAGACATATGAATATAATGAATAAATGGATGAATTTATTAATGGGAAGGTAAGTAATCTATACGGGCCTTTCTATCACGCCTAGAACATCGATTTCATGGGAGTAGGTTTATTAATTAGATTTTACAACGTCATGATTGAAATCATGTAGCAGATGAGAGACATGAAATAATTTGAAAGAATATCGATCGATCGAAAAGCGTGAGTATGGCGCAACCATGTTGCAAATGGATGGCGAAAATTTATCTCATATAAAATGATTGCACACTAAATGTATGCGTCCCATATGATGGGGATCGTAAACTAGATGGAGCGAGTCTTCAGATCACAATAAGTTATGTAGGACTGGGGGAAGACATAAATAAAGAAGTCAACTATCTAAATGAAATGCGCAATAGAGTGATGTCGTTCGTGCTATGGTACTTACCATTCCCGTCGTACTTCGCCAGCATAAGCTTGGTCAATGGTATATACTTTCTGCGCAGCACAACTGCCACTTTTTACCAATCAATGCTCATGTCGGTAAATTCATGTCGGTAAATATATATATGCCCAGTCTTAATTGTGACGATGATGTCCTCGTGGTAAGCTGAGAAAACGGGCGACGGCGGAGGTTCTGCTTCAGGAGGACGTCTTCATCAATTAATGCAAGCCGGCAAAAGGTTAAGAAAGCGATGACAAGATGATTTTTCACTAACTTTGGTGTGCAATGAAATATTCTCTTCAGCAAGGCAGCGACGTCAAATAGAGAGTCGCGTAATTTGTACATAGGTCAGAGGCAACTGACTAGCATAAAGTGATCATAATTATGGCACTAGCGTGATCAAAACCTCTGACGATTTTTGTCACTGCCTGAATTGGAATAACGCAAAAACTTACCAGTCCGTGGAATTCAGAAAAACCTTAGAAAAACAAAACAATTATTAGATATTCCAAAATGTGCACGAATGTGGCTGAAAAAAAACTATAGCGAAATAAGCGAATGTTACATGAGGTAAGGGCATGGATTTCGAATCAGCAATGTTTGACCGCCGCTGAAATACCCAATAGAAATTAACAAGGATCTTAAAACAATTAAAAACCCGGAAAAACTAATGGCCCCCAGAAAATGTAAGTCCTGTGATCTTACTTCACCTGAGGAAAATCCTCGCAACTTGTATTACAAGGAGAATCCGCCCCTAATCGATGAACATATACTTCCCGCCACCCCAAACCAGCCTACACCTCATGGAGATGCACGGAGCTGTGTTGCCCTTCATATTTTAGCAGAAAAAGCCGTAACTTTAATAGGATACAACATCAATCTTCTAATGCTGACGACATGAAAAGGCGTTCGATACGATCCAAAAAGGCACACAACTGAGGATGTTGAACAGATCCTCGAGAACGACGAACTCTATTTCACTATTAAGGACGATGTTTATCAAGGTCAAATAGACGGCAAATGGAAACCTTTCAGCTCGAACATCGGGTCCCCCAGGGTGACAGAGTGCATTATTCTGTATAAACATACCTGGCAACTCTTTGGATCAGATGAAAAGAACATGATACAGTTATCCAACCATCTCAGTTAGTTGATCATGGGACTACAGTGCAAATAATAACACCGTGGACCAACCACTACGCTGATTATATTCATGGGCTCTAGGTGAAACAGATACTACAGACACGAAGCAGCGAGTGACGGAGAAACTGACAAGGAGAAATCTGAAAATAAACAGCACGAAAACTGAAGAAATTTAATCCAAGAAATGTAAGGAAGTTGGAAGGAAATGTAAATATGTAGGAAGCTTGTTGGGAACGACGAAGACATTAACAGAAGAATGGTATAACCACACGCTTTCAACATCTGTTGAACAATTGCAAGAGCGAACGAGTAGGAACAAGCATCAAACTCCGGAATGTTCGTGCCTGATAAAGAGTATTTTCCTGGATAATCGGATCTGTGGGGTACAAAGAAGAATCGTGATCACAAAATTGACACTTTCCAACGAAGACTACTCCGCAATGTTCTCAACATCAGTTGACCAATAACAATTAGATACCAAACGAAGAACTCTATGATGTGACCATCCCAAATCCCTTGGGCATATCCGTAGTAGCACATGGACGATCGATATTTTCGGTCACGTCGCGAGACTCCAAGGAGAAGCTACAGCGAAGATCGCTCTGAGAGAAGCATTGAGGCATATTGCTAAACCAGTTGGAAGACCCGTGCCTACCTTGCTCGGAAAAATTTAGCAATTCAGGGACATCAAGTTCAACATTAACAGTTTGGAGGACGCAATAAACCTTGCACAAAATCGTGACGCGTCGCGGAGATTGATCACTGAGCATGTCGGATAGACGAGACTCAACCTACTACCTCCTACTACTATGCATTGATGACGGCAATGTAAAATTTGTACATAGCTCAGGCCTGCATGCCACCCCCGCGCGTATGAACTAACTCTCCTCTCTCTTATCCAGGTGCGGCTGACTTGCAATATCATAATCGCATCTCACGCGTTGCTGTAGAAACCGAATTGCGTAGGGGCATAAGGCTGCCCATATCGACTTCACACGTGCATAGGCGCTCCAGTAAAGCATGTGAATGTCCGGGTTGGGTGGAGTAGCACATACCGTAGATGGTCAAACACTTTGAACGCACATGAAGGTGATCGCGTGTCAGTACGAGTGCGGGGGACATTTTCAAATTGCTTCAATATATTGGACGCGTTGCCCTCTCCGTTAATATAATAGCTCAATTGTCTGTTACTACAGGAACGCGTTCAAAGATGCCCGAAGCAAGCTCCTTGCGCGTGTTTCCTGGTGATGCGGAATTCTGTACAAAACCAACGAAATAGATAATGGTTTTACACGCGGGCGTATGGGAGCAGTAAATACGACAGGTTGTTAATATAATGACTTGTGAGTGGAGGAGTAGGCTCTTTCTTGACGCGCGCGTGCAGAACAATCCGCACTCTAGTTCTAAATTATGTTCTATGATACAAAACGACGAGCGAGTGACTGAGAAACTGACAAGAAGAAATCTAAAATAAAACAGCACAAAAACTGAGAAATTTCAATCACAAGAATGGCAATGGAAGTTTGAAGAAATGTAAATATGTAGGAAGTTTTGTTTGGGAACCGAACGCCAGAATAACAGAAGAATTGGTATAACCAACAACGCTTTCAACAATCTATCAACAATTTTCAAAAGCAGACCAGTAAGTACTACGAGATCAAACTCCGGATTTTCGATGCCCTATACAGAGTATTCTTCTGTATAATTGCCGAAATGTGGGGTAATTCACGAGAATCTTGATCACAAAATTGACACTTTCCAAAGAAGACTACTCCGCAATGTTCAACATCAGACGGACCAATAACAATTGGATACCAAAACGATGAACTCTACGATGTGACCAATCAGGTCCCTTGGTCTTCCGTAGTAGCACATTAGACGTTTGAGATTTTTCGGTCACGTCGCGAGACTCCAGATCGGAAGTCCAGCGAAGATCGCTCTGAGAGAAGCATTAAGACATATGTAGCCAGTTGGAGATTTAGGAGGGGAGACCGTGACAATCTCACTCGGAAAAATCAAATCGCAATTCAGGGACATCAACATTAACAGTTTTGAGGAAGCAATAAACCTTGCGCAAGATCGTGACGCGTGGCGGAGATTGATCACTGAGCATGTGGATAGACGAGATCAACCTACTACTACTACTACACAAAAGACGCACATTTCGTGTACAATCCAGTGTTCACCAGCGCAGTGCTGAATTGACGGCATACAGATGATTGCGCTACTTTAGCGCGTCTCCAGGAATCCACACGCACAAAAACGGCCGGTTATATTAGGCTGGCCTGATTCTATATTAGGTATAGAACTTTGATCGAACACTTAGCGTAGGAGTCCCCCTGGGCCTCCTGAGATACATCAGAGATATCATATCTCTAGAGTATCTCTAGACTTTTTGTATTGTTTTCTCCAAGTAGGGGGTTTTGAAAGACAGAACTGTTCAGTTTTGTTTCACTCTAACCGTGTTATGAACAGTCTGACTCAGAATTCAGCTGAATACTCTTCGCATCCTCGTTAAAAAACGGATGAAGTTTCACTGAATATTTCTTCAGCGTTTTTTTTAAGTGTCATCAGTTGTATACGTGCGTAAGGACTAAGTTATCTAGTTGTGACCTCACAATATGCCAACACACAGCCACTACCCAAAACAACCAAGCGTTTCAATTGGAAAATTAAGTTTGTGATTAGTGGCTGATGATTGGTTATTAAGACTATAACAATCGGGCTCAGCGAGGGCCAAAATTCCCCAAAAACGAAATATGCAAATACCACGTGACGCTATGTTATGTAGAAGTAGTGTGTAAAAGTGAATTATAATTCTGATACTAAACTCCGGCTGACCAAATAAGGATGAGCTTATCGAACAGTACATGTTATCGAAACACTCTTTGAACGTTTTGCTGCCAATTTTTAGCATTATTGTCACACACTTTTTCGTATGGGACATATTAAAGTAAACGGATCTTTTATTGGCCTTTTGTCTTCGGAATTACAACCGGTCGTAACCATCATAATTGTCGGGAAGAGCCCTCGGCTGCGCCTCGGGCTTCTCTAACCTCTATTATGACGTCATCCCGGGTTTAATTATGCAACAAAGGCCCTCGTATCGTATCTATTCATTATTACCTAAATCAAAAGCCGTATCAACACTGAGAGCGCAGCAGGAGCATCCGAAAACTGTTACTAAAATCCATACGTACTCCTTATTTTCTACTTTGTCCCGTTCTTTCAATGGGAGGATGGGGGGGGGGGCGGTGTGCCACCCTATAAGTGGTAAAAAAAAAAAAAAAAAAAAAAAATAAAAAACAATCATAATTTATAATCCGCAGAATAAACGGTCATATGGGTCCTCGTTCTACAGTGTATTCGTCGGAGCTGCCGGGACGTTTACGGTAAGTTATGAGATGTAGCTATTAGTATGACACTCATGCATGTGTAGCTATTTCAGCCTACGAGTCATTCCATTCTAAAGTATGTTCGAAATACAATGGTCTCGAAATGGATTTTCTTTAAAATTTACAGAGTGTTTCTGTATTCCCATTAATCCTATGTACAGCTACTGAGCTACAAATCTAGTTTTTTTATTGTCATTGAAGTCAGTTCTGGCCATCTGAAGGTCTTTGCAGGGGCTTTTTGATAGCATTCCCGGAGAATATAGATGTCTTTTTTCGTGACCATTGTAGTTGAGGCAAATGACCCTAGCGGATTGAAGTCGAATTATACAATATAATAAATTTTAAGGAGAGTTTGAATCCACCCCCATTTGCGGCAGTTATAACTCTTACTCGCTGTTATAAAAGTACACACCAACTTCCGAGTAGATTATACTCGTATTCATTATGTTCAGCGTTTCCACACTCGCTAACACCACCATGTACGACCATATACTACACATAGCTGTATACCAACTGAAGTATTTGTATCTATCTGGAATTGCAGTTGTTTTATGATTCATTTATTATTCACCAACCACCGTAAAACCAATGAATCCGTTCCGTGGCTTAGCAATCTAAGCAGTACTAGTTTGCCCTACTTCTAGTGGTCTTACAATTCATTCCGCTCCTTCTATAAAAGCCACTGCGCTATAATGAGCGGTAATTTGAAAAGATAATATAACGATACTGCTATGCTTCCTCAAGGCAATGAAAGCAGAGCTACACGCATTGGTGTATAGCGCGTGACCGAGAAGCAAGGAGCTATGTGATATCAACAATAGAGTAAACGAGTATTAAGCCAATTAATTTAGGGAGTACTGCACCCCAATCAATCCGAGGGGACCGCAGTCAGTATGTGAATATGAAAGTAGCTCCTGAATTAGGAAGAAAGGGGAGGTGCCAAGACAAGACAAGAGGCGGCGAGTGGAATCCCTGAGCATGCTGAGGGCAGGAGGGGGGGGGGGGGCGAAGCGAAAACGGGCTTAATCTTCCGCCTTCACCCACCCTACATTTCTTCTTAATTTTCCGCAATACTTGTGTATGTTGGGCGATAGGTGTCGATGAGGAGGGGGCGGCCTTCCCACAGGGGTGAGTCATTCCTTCTTATCTACCAGTACTGGTTTCTACCAGATTGGAGGATCGATATTCTCCCACGGTGCGACCTGACATCTGCGAAAAACGCTAATTGAAAAAAAAAAAAAAATTGCTAATTATAATATATTTTTTTTTTTCGAAATTGGCTTAGGTCTCTCAGTCGGTGTTGCTGTTGATTATGAGTGTGCATCTCAGGATATATGCAGATAATATGTAGACTTACAGGCCTTCACATCGAATATTGTAGGGTGTCCCTAGTTCCAGTGTCTTATCTCGTCTTAAAAGTTTACTATTCTTACTCTGTGATCATATTATCCTTGTCACTTTTATGTACTCATGTAAAGCACTCTAGAATTTCATCTAGTCATATAGGGTGCTATATATTATTATTATTATTATCATTATTATTATTATTATTATTATTATTATTATTTTATTATTATTATTATTATTATAATAAAAAAGTCGTATGAGCAGCGAAGAAACAAGAGTGTTATCCGCAGAGCAACTCAATCTGCTACAGGATTAATCACCTATTACAACATCACTCAAGCATGGATTAAAATTTGAAATTGTGAAGAGGTAGCAACAGCAGCACTGGGGGATGAAGTTAATACTATCGACAGTGCGCTGAAAACTTCTCACAGAATCGAAATAATCTAAGAAAACATGGATTAGATTGTCGAAGGGAGTCTTCACAGCCCACTGACCACTTCCAAGAATAGATTGACTAACTGCGGGATCTTCAATCGACATTGTCCGTTATCTCGTGCGAGTCATTCTCTGGAAGACTCTGACTGAATGATCCGGGTGGAGGGGGTGACATTAGGTAATCAAAGTAATCACAAAATATCACACTGTAATCCGTGGAATTTCTCTAACTCAAGCATTACCTTGGACTAGTACTAGACCTGCTTCTTATCTGTTCGCACCACCTCCTTCTCATTCAGAGCCTTGGAGGTGTACATATGGTCAGTGTTGACAGTCTATATTTGCAAAATTTTAACATTCTGAATATTTGCATACTTTAGGTACGACTTCTTGAGCCATATGCGGAGTTTGACCACTCATGACCGCAATTACCTGATTTGTGCTGGTAGGATCCTTCAATTTTAAATTTGCAATTCACATTTTCCATCACTCCTTACCTCGAACGATTTTCTACGCTAGTATAAAGAACAGGATTATGTTTTTGTGACCTGTGCTATTTATGTATCCATATCTAATATAAAAATGTCAACAACTTTGAAGTGGCAGAAATGTTAGTGCTCTTCCTTCCTAATTTTTGGAACCAAAACATCTGATTCGATGTTAATTCATGACTGGGTTTTCCAGATACTGTGTTAACAAGCTTACCTAGAATTTGACCTCTCTCGACCGTGCATGCATGGCCTTGAACTGGTTTCAAGACCATTTGCAACCAATATGTCACATTTGAACTTGATAAAAGGTTTGTGTACTCCAGCAATCGCACTAATATGCAAGTTTACAGAATTCGACCTATTTGAACTAGCTTGGAATTATAGTGATCGTTCTCTCCTTTTTAAATCTGTAACCTACATCGCAACCCACATTACACCAAATGATTTATCAAATCATTTAAAAAAAAATCAGGTATGTAGGCACCTATTTTTCATAGCCCCGTTAGAAATAACTGATGAGAGCGCCCTAACAACTACCCTCTTCCGATCTGAACTAGCAGAGCTTCGCAGGATTTTTTTTATTTTCTGCCATCCTCTCCCCCCGGAACTGAAAATGGCACTTCCTGGGCACAGAAATGAGCTACCGAGACCTTGGCGCGGATCAAAGTTTCATCACCATTTACTATTTTAGACATTTTACTTACTAGGATCGACACTATCCACGCGGACACGCGCTGCCGTTCGTTTTGTAACAAATTCAGCACCGCGACTTGGTATACAACGCCACCTCAGGTGACACCGAGCTTTGAATACACTTTGGGGTTTTGGCACCAGCTCATGGGAAATGACACTTTCTGGACATAAAATAACATACGGACACTGTGTCTCCAAATCGAAGTAATCTAACAAGAGCGCTACAAGTTGTGGCTCGAAGCGTACAAAAACCTCCAAACCACTTTCTGGGCATGAAAATGACCGAAGAAAATGCTTCTCTGCTCTCCAACGAACGTGTATATTCAACAGGGCATATCCCTATCATCTATATTAACTGAACTATGTTAGTGGGATGAATAAGAAGATAATAATAATCAATAATACCAATCACATGTTGTGTTGTGGGGGGGGGGGCGATACTGATCGTCAACGCCTATGAAGTCCCAGCGGAGCGGCGCCAAATGTTTTTACGGTACCGCAGATTAGCGAAATAGCACTTCATGGAGAGCGGAGCGCGACTACGTAGAGGGGGAGGTTGTCGAACGGTATTCAGGATTATTGATATCGTCGCCCTGTCCGCCGTTTGCTCAAACCAGGAAACAAAACAAAAAACTTAGCATTTCCCTGCTCACACAAACACTTCCGAGCACTATAATATCGCATTGTGCAACACCTGACACCTGACCTACCGATCTAACCTCTACCCTAACACACACACCACACACACACGCACAACACCAGACCACACACGCACACACACACACACAACACACACACACACCACACACACACACACACACACACCACACACACACAGCCTAATTTTTTTTTTACAGTCGTTGATTAAAAATTCCCGTATATTATTCTAGCTTTACAGTTGGATAGAAGGGTGACACTGTGAAATGTGCTAGAGTGCGATTTCGCAAATTCAAACTGGAGTTAGAATATTTTGGTCGTCGATTTGACGATTTTTACGGGAGGGGGAGGAGTGATGCAACCTCATTGTGCATGTGTGGGATTCATACAGATATCACCAGATCTACGGTTTGTTCAGTCGCTCCCGCATAACGTCTGTTGACCCCTTTCTTGGAACCGCAGTAGTTATAATGTTTTAGACACTAATCTCAATTGTTTAAAAATATATGTATTGGAAATATGACAATTCCCATTCATTAATATTCTGATTGCAGTCTTCGTCAAGTAATTAAGCTATACTATGTCCTGAAATTGGATATTTTAGAGAGAGAGAGGGATGGACATCTTACCTTCTCACACGGTGAATATTTCTCCCCGTCACATACCGTATGCCGTGTAATGTGGTATTGGTACTGAATACACGCACTTCCTCAGCAATTCCATTCTTTCCATCGGTCTTCGCAATTTGGATCTCAATTTCATTCTTGCCTGTATCCATAGTGGTCTGAGTTGCCCTACGCCTAGTGCGTTGGCGGTTGCCGTGCTATAATTAGGTAAACACTTGCTCAGCAGCGAATATAATCTTGAATGACACCGGGCATGCAAGTGTCGGTATCACTTACGTGGTCATATTAACTCGTCCTTTCGCTCTAACAACCGGAGATGAGGTTCTAACATCTCTGTCTAGATCCTATGTGTAAGGGTATAGACGGAGTTCGGGATCCAGAAAAGATCCCCTTCTCCACAACGGTAAAGAAACTGGCTGTAGCCAAATGAATAAGTTTTAGTAATATTTTTTCACATCACTTAAAGAACACGAAAAAATAAAAGATGAGAGGCCCTTTGGAGGAAAAACCGAGAAGAACTCCTATTTCATTTTTTGATTTCTCCTAGAAGAAGAAGACGGTGGCAGATATCAAGAGGACAAGAATCTGGTATGAGCCGCGAGGCCCCGTAGACAACACATGCCATGTACCCTTTCCAAAAGGGGAGGGAAAAATCCACTTCCCTCCCACACCTTGTATTTTCAGATTAATTTTCTGTAAAATGGTGAAGTACAAAGGGGTGACTCTGGGCCCCAGAAGGACCAATAGTGATGAAGGGTTAACCAATAAAGAGAGAGGCAACCGAGGATAGGAGAGTGAAGAAAGGGTGCGAAAAGTAAATTCACCCCCCCCCTCAAAAAAAAAAAAACTACACTTAATTCTTCCCCAGCGGCAACCTCCCTCTGCCACTCGGACACCCCTCCCGCAGCTCCTCCTCGGTACACAGGGTCCCCAGAGAGGTATTATCCTGTTCCTGGCATCGGTAGTAATATTTCTAACAAACAAATGCTTTGTGTGCGGATCAACATCTTTGTTTTTTACTATAAGTTTTTGTTCAGATTGATTATTCTTTCCTTTGGAGTTATTGTATTGCAAGATGATAATACTTGTATTTTAGTCTGTCCAAAATGGGGTGTCACAATCTAGAAAGAGATGCTTCCATATTCTAGCACTGTGCGAATATTTGAACCGAATCCGAATAGCCAATCCCGTAATCCTTTGTTATATATCTATTGGAGCATAATCTTCTAAGAGTAATTATTTTGAACATTAGTCTGGAAATTATATGATCAGTGGGAGGTTTAAAACTTAGTGTTGAGTCAAATATAACACCCAAGAACTTAGCTTTCTCTGTTAAGGTATAGCGGAATTAATAGTTGAATATGATTTTGATTATGTTGGTTTGTTTTTATTGTGAGACTATTTGTCAATTGAATTAGATTTGATTTATGTTTTATTCTCCAAAGGCAACACCACTTTTCGATCTTCATTTATTTTTTTTTTTTTTTTTAGCGTCTGGATTTTCTGTGAGTTAAACTTCAAGCTGCTTGAAGAGATCCAGAGGGCAATATCGATCGTCCGCAATTTTGAGTAGTCAACCCCGCTAATGCTGGGAATGTCGTTGACATAAAGTATGTAAATTAGCGGGCTTAATACAGAGCCTTGAGGAGTCCCGGCCTTTAGTGAAAATTCTCTAGAGGATAACTTATGAAAATTTTTCAAATGGTCATCCTTCTATTCGTGAGAAAAGAGGATAACAGTCTAGTGGTATTAACGAGCAACCCCAGACGATTCAATTCAAATCTCAGCCCGTTGTGCCACGTCTGATCGAACGCCTTTTCAGCATCTAAAAGGACAGTAGAAATCAATTTACGGTTTTGGAATCCAAGTTTAATTGACTCAGAAAGTCTGAAAGGCATTTAAAGCTCCCTTGTTTTCTTTGGAATCCAAATTGGTTGGAATTGATAATCTTATTTGTTTTATAAGTAATCTCTAATCTCTCTAATTCTAATTTATATAAGGCGTTCGAACAGTTTGCCAATGCACGATAATAGGCTAATCGGGGCGGTAATTATTCGGGTTAGAATGCTTTTTTCCCGGGCTTAGGAACAATATTGTTTCCGGCTTTTTCCATGGAGCTGGAAAATAGCCAAATGCGGCGAGTAGATTAAAAAATGTTAATAATGGTAATTTCGCGTTAGATGGCAACTTGGATAAATGTATGAGTGAAACTTGGTCTAGACCTGGCGCTGAGTTTTATTCGAGTCTCTTAGTGCGTTTGAGAGATCTCTGTTAATAAATTGGAAATATGAATTTGGATTATCACGCGGAGTAAAGACTAGGACATAAAATTACTATTATATACGACTTTCACGATCGGTCATAGCTCCGAAAAAGCTGAGTGATTTGGAATATTAAAATCGGTTCGAAGGTGTCAGCCTCAATGTAACTTGATCTGTGGGATCTGAGACGCGCGAACCGTCTCCTTTTATCAATTGAATTCTGAGATTATGCAATGGGCCAGTGTTGAAATATTCCTTGATCATACGCCAGAAATTTGTTGGGTTTTGCTCAGAATTTATATTATGGCAACACACCATGCCATTTTGTAGTTTAAGCCTTTGTTTTCGAATTTTTTTTCTTTTTCTTATTTCTGGTGTATTCGATTCATTTGGCTTGGTTTGGTAAATTCCTGGTCCTGATATATTCCCTTCGTAATTTACGTTGAGTTTTATTATGAATGAATTTCTGTGTTAAGCTCCCAGTTGTTTTGTTTTCTATGGCTTAGTGGACAAGATTTCTTTAAATTGCCGGAGATCCAAATCTGCTTGTGTTATTTTGAGCTCTCCCGATTCATAGTTTAAATTATCAAAATCCACTTATTCAGCTCCTGGTTATTCACCCAATCAGTCCTTTTTTATATTATAATAGACTTCTGTTACTTTGGTTTTATTTATCGGATAGTTAAATTGAGATAATATTATGTAGTGGTCATTTCGATGTGAATCTTCTATAATGTGAGATGTGACACGCAGAGGTGAAATGTCACTCGTGGCTAACACCAGACATCTAACAATTCTTCTGACCCTTATGTCGGGATCCTTCTAGTCTTTGATTTTTGGTTAAAATCTGAATGGTTTTATTGTATAGAACATTCAATAGATTCAGCCAGGGGAAGTTGTCCCGTTTGACCCAATTTGAGTTGCTATTATTGGTTGTTTATATAGCTATTGCCACTCCTCCTTTGTTTGATGTGACATCCTTTATGAAATCATTATAGTTTAGGTATTTCTAATTTATTTATAGTTAATTATATATATATATATTATATATATATATATAATATATATATATATATATATATAGATATATATATATATATTATATATATATATATATAATATATATATATATATCTATATATATATATAATATATATATATATATATATAATATATATATATATATATATATATATATATTATATATATATATATATAGACTGCACTACACTGCACGCGGAATGTTCGCACTCTTTTCTAGAATGTGATGAAGTATACCGGGGACTAGGGAAAATGAATAGGGAATACTTCCTCTTCGCAAACTGCGAATTGCCTCTCATATCCTATGCGCGAATTCCCTCCTCAAAAACCGTGTGCATATCGGGGGGGGGGGAGGGATGATGTCATTGTTTTGGTGAGGAGAAAACGGTGAATGGGCAAAGAGGTATGGGGTGTGGGGGAATGCTATGATGAAATATGCCCCCTGGAGTTTGTCGCAATGAAGGCCATTGGAAATAATAGTGGGATTCCTGGCCTTAAACTGTTTTACGAGCATATTAGTTCGGAACTGCTCAGTAGACAAGCAGAGCTCTTGACCACAATCCCAGATTTTTCGAGGCTCGTTAAAAACCGATTAGCTTTAACCTTCTAAGCGTCCACTGATAATATTCGTCAAACCTGAGCTAAAACAACACACCATCTATTCACGATAAAAACCGTAAAAAAACCACCCCAGTAATATACAAAAAAATTACAGATACTGACACTTCTCAATAATGTCACCAAAACAGGATTGAGGGGAACCGAGCATACATTTCCGAAATATTGACATGTTGAGAATTTGCATTCTAAGCTACTCTCATAACAATTACAGATATTCACGTTTGGAAAGGATCACTCAAATCCTCGTCTGAATAAGAATGTTTCAGACACTAAAACAACAGGAACATCGGAACAACCCTTATGGAACGGAAGCCATGTCCCTTTTCGTCTTCCATTTATCATGTTTTTCAGGCCTGGGCGATTTTTTGCACACGCTTTGATCGAGAATTGAGAAAACGTTAGGCAGTCGGTGTACAATCCTCTCGTATTCCTTCAGAGGGTATTGCCGTTGGTGCACTGGGACCACAGCGTATAGATTCCTTGGGACTTTAGCCCGTCCCAGGAAAAAAAAACGCAACAGGCATACTTGTGTCGGTTAGCCTACCCTGCTCTTCGAAAGCCTCAGACATCGAAATCCCTTGATGTACGACAGCTAGCAATCTTTGCAGGAACCCATCCCATCCATCTTTCCCTGATGCATGATGCTTTTTTGTTTTTCATTTACATAAGCTTACTCGCCTTATCATGTTTGCTCACCCTTCTGCACATGTATGTCATGGCATGCCATCCAGACATTTGCTGGGAATTCCTTCTTTCGATCTAAAAATCATTAGTGCGCCACACCACTCAAGGAAATTGCATTCTTTTTACCTCTTTTCAGCAAGATGATTTTGCAGGATTCGAGCATTCAATACTCTAAGGTGGCATCTTCAGCTAGAATCTTAATTTAGAAGGAATAATGGAACATCTTCTCTAGTAGGTTGAGTCTCGTCGTCTATCCCACATGATTCAAGTGATCACCCTCCGCCAAGTATAACTATCTTGTGCAAGGTTTATTGCTCCCTGAAAAACTGTTGATGTCGATGTCCTTGAATTTTGGCGATTTGATTTGTCCGAGCAAGGTAGTCACGGGCCTCCCACTGCTTCGAGTATGTCTTATTGTTTCCCTCAGAGCCATCTTCGCTGGAGCTTCGTCTTTGAGTCTTGCAATGTGACAGAAAAACTCAATCTCCTATGTGCTACTAGAATGACAATGGATTTTGTTGGTCACTCATAGAGTGCATCGTTTGGTATTATTGTTATTGTCCATCTGATTTTGAGAACATCGTCGAGTAGTCTTCTCTGAAAGTGTCTATTTTTGATCAAGATCCTTCGTTGTACCCACCTTTCACAATTATAGAGAGAAATACTTTTTATTAGGGCATCGAAATCCGGAGTTTGATGTTTCTTCCTACTCGCTCTTGAAGATTGTTGACAGAGTGTTGAAACATTGTTGGTTATGCCAATTCTTCTGTTATGGTTCTTCTTCGTTTCCCACAAACTTCCTACATATAACATTTATTCAACTTCCACTGCCTTTCTTGTGATTGGAAATTTCCCAGTTGTCCCCCGTACTGTCAATGTTTCAGATTTCCTTGTCATTTTCTCATTCACTCGTTTCTTCGATATCTTGTATATATGTTCCACTAGTTAATTCCCAGAGATGTCATCAGCGTATTGTTTGTCCACGGTGAAGGGAAGAATGCTGTTGTGTTTTTATTTTCACTGCAGTCTCATGGTCACCAACTGACGAAGTGTATAACTGCATCAATGTCGTTTTCATCCGATTTCAAATAGTTGGCCAGGTAATTAATAATATTCACTTGTTAATGTTAGGTTAATAGGTGTCCTAGTCTGCTGTCTAATTTGACTGTGTATTGAACATCTTCCATAGTAGTGAAATAAATAAAGTTGTCATTTTTTTTTTTCATGATCTGTTTTGAATAATTTAGTAAGGTCCCTCTTTTGGAAATTTCCATTTGGATGGACATAGATAAAAATTTGAAATCGGTGAGAAAATAATGGAAATGATTTCCTGAAGAGTTTCTTTCTAATGCGATCAACGTTTCTGCAATTCCTAGAACGATGACAGAGGTATGACATTTTCATATTCGTGGCACCTTTTGTATAGCAAATCCGAGGTGTGATTTCCTTAGAGCTCATTTTTAGTCCTAATTTGGGATGCGCTAAATTACATAATTCGTTTTTTCTGGATTGGGACATAGCAGCTGGGCATCTGTTGTTATTCCTCAGAGATTGTATTCATCGATTTGGCCCTTAACCAATGCCAGAATCTGGAAATCAAATGCTGAGGCCACGTCCATTAGCACGATGGAGATTCTGACAATTATCCACAGGCTATGCCTCAATCAACAATTACTTAGACAGTATGGGAGTCAATTGTGAACCATTTTTCTCATATGGCGTGATGTTGGAAGGAGTTTAACTTATTTTGGTGGAAAACGCACCTTATTTTTGGTATAACTTCATTCCGCTGTGCCTCATTTGAAATTGTATGATTTCAACCGCTGTACTGGAAGTCTACTCAGTGTCTCAAAATATGCTACGAAGTTTTCCCAAACCCATATATCTTTACCTCATCGATGTCTAGTTTGGTTGAACTGCATGTGAAAAGGCATACTCGGAAATACAGAGGTGTGAATCCAGTTTAGATGTTGACTAATTAGACAACCCACCAGGTCATTTTTCGATCATAGCCAGTGGCGCGCGCTCATGGACCCGGGAGAGGGGTCCAAATTTCGTCAGGTGTCATAAAATGTTGTCATAATTAAATTCAGGAGGTATTCTTGAAATCGAAAAAGTAACTATTTATAGTCGACTGGCACCAACACCAACCTCAAGGCGACGTCGAATTGTACTCTCGGTTTCATAAGTTTTTTCTCCTCCATTTTCTCTTATTTCTAGTTGCTCTCGTGAGTGGTGTGTTCTTTGTTCGTAATTCTGTTTTGAGTGTTTTGGGTCTCTTTACGGGGTTGTTTCCTTCTGAGCTTTTTTTCTCTAGGCTACTCGTTCCCCTCCCTAGCAAAGGCTTAGCTTTTCTGCCTTCCTTACCTTGTGTAATTAGCTGTCATAGCGTATGCAATTACAATCTTGGTGTGTATCCTGCTGTGGTACGGTTAGTGTTGAGTGTGCTATTGTAATTTGCGTAAGCCGTTTGTCCAGTTTTTGGTCTTTGCCTTTGTTTGCTCCGTGGGCTGTGTGCAGGTAGCCTCTGGCATTCTTCTGTCGACAGTATTGGATTTTTTCCGTCAGTGAGTTAATATGCTTGCTGCTGAGTTTGGTGTATTTTCTATCTGCTTTCGTGTTTATAGTGTAAGCCTATATTATTTCTCTTATCATTTGACCTATTCTTTGTATTCTAATTGAAAGTGCGACGTGGCGGAATAAAACGTGAGTTAAACTAGTGTTTGTGTTACTCTTTTTTTTGTCTTTTGCCTTAGTATTTTTTCGCTGGTGGGCCCCCTACTTATTTTCGTTTTCTGTACTTTTTGTCTTCTATTTATTTGCGATATTGAGGGAAGGATAAGGCTGCTAGCCTGCCCAGGGTTGTGATATTGGATTGATAGTTGAATCGTGACTTAGTTTTAAGGGGGTGAGCTTTGAAAGGACACTAAGGCAATGGGTCTCTTATAGATGTAAGAAGTGTCATATGCTCTCTTAGCTTGAAGCGATGCTTGGGTCACGTGAAGTCAGTGGAAGAGGTTAGGAGGGGTGCTTTCTGCCTATAAACGGAAGTAGTGGTTGGTCCTGGCCTTGACCCTAGAATAGTTTTAGTGGTTTGACGGTTGAGGTAGGCGTGCAGGGGGGTCAGTGTGGATGGATGTGGAGGCGGGGGAGATACAGAGGAGGGGCGACATTCAGAGCCGGTGGTTCCAGCGTCGGTGGATGTAAGGGAAGTGACTGTGGGGGCAGGATAAGGTACAAGGGAGTGTTTTGCTGGAGGGAGATCAATTGTCCTATATGTTTGACGAGGGAATTTTATGTCGCGTAGATAAGCTTAAGCGTACGCTTTTGTTCATCCGGGCACAAGGGTGGAGGATATTAATGCGAGGGTGAACAGGATCCGTGGGAATGAGAGTGGTGGTTGTCCGATATAGGCCACTAATATCTCCGGGTGACAGCAGGACGTCCTAAGATCCCGATTCCGAGACTGCTGTGCCGCTGAAGGTCCACTAATGTCAAAAGTCGCGATTTTGGGCATTCTCCTAGGTTTGACGGGCGCGTTGCAGGTAGTACGATAGCGGGTCTCAATAGGTGCTTAAATTTAGAGTGCGCTGGGGTGGGCGTTCAGTTTGGCTAAGGATGGTCTTTCACCTAATGGTGGCGGGGCTGCATGTGGGGTAGGAGCCAGGTTTGTGTCAATTTCGTGCGGTTGTTGAGGGGTTTTGAGTAAACTGAAATTTGGGGCGAGGGTTTCAGGTGTCCGTAGCTTACTGGCCAGGGTTGTTAATAGTTAGCATCGCAGTGGGAGGTCTGCGAGTCAACAGTAGCGACAGATATGTTAGCCAGCTGACTTTTTTCTTGCTAATGTTTATATTATCAGGAACAAGTTTCGATGGTGCGATTTTAGTCCAGAACGCAGCCGGATGTCATCGGTATTACGGAGTCGTGGTTGAACAGTGATCTTTCCACAGCCGAGGTTCACCTTCCTGTTTGTTCTGCTTATAGGGAAGATAGGATAGATACTCTCCGTGGCATTGGTGGTGAAGTTCTTGTTGTATGTGAATCTGACTTGAAAAGTTTTGAGAAGGCCGATATTGGTGTGAAGTTTTGTCAACTCTGAGTTGGTGTGAAATTCCATCTACCTCATCTAGTAATTCCCCAGTTCTTTATTAGTTGGCGTTAAATAGTCTGAAGACAACAACTCTTTACTTTCCCACCGGTTCTACAAGTTTCTGCGAAGAGTACAATTATTATGGGTGATTTCAATTATCCAGTATTTTCTTTGATCTAATGGTACTAGTGTCACCATGGATCGGGCTTTTTCATGTCACGTCAGGATTGTTTCCTTTCCATCATGTACTTTTCCTACCAGAAGCATAATATTTTGGATTAGTTTTGAGGAGTGATCCAATTCTGTAGATAATGTAGAGAGCTTAGGTAGCTCGTACAAGTGATCAGATATTTTATCTTTCATAAGTGTCTTTTCTGTCCAATAGCCCACAGACAGTAAGCTTGTTCTTGTTTCGCAAGGCCGATGTGGATGGCATTTCCAGGTTTTTTAGCAAAGAGATTGTCAATAAATGTTAGAATCGTACGAAATGTTGACCTCTTGGAATGTTTTCTTTAAGGTTAACGAGGTTTGGAAGTTTCCGTTCCTTGGGAGGAAACGTCGCATAAGAACAAGAGGCCTTCTGATGAAAAGGGAAGTTTGTTCGGCCATTAAACGTAAGCGACATCTTTATGGCGACTTTATCGTTCTCTGGTCGTCCGTGTCTGATCTAGAAAGCATGTCAAAGTTCAGCAAAACCCCCTTGTTCCACGTTAGTTTTCTGGGCTAAACTAATTTTGAGAGGCAGATTGCCTCTAGTATTAAGGAGAATCCTCGTTCATTTTTCTCGTATGTGAGGGGGAAGCGAAAGGCAGGCATCAGTGTCCTTCTGATAGATTCTACTCGGGTAGTACAATCGTGGATAGCAATGATATCGCTAAGGTCCTAATGATTATTTCTCGTCTGTTTTTACTCATGAGACCTTGGATAATTTGTGGACCTAGTTGTCGGGGTTTCCTCCTCATAGTATTGGTAATATGTGTGTGTCGCCTGGTTAGTAAGCAAACTGCAGAAGCTCAAAAGTGATACAGCTTGCTGGTCCTTACGAGAGTTTATCCTTTCCTCCTAAACTCCTTTTCCGACGAGTTTGTCTGTTCCATTAACTGTTATTTTCAATAAGACTCTACAGAAGGTTGTTCCGAATGATTGGAGGAGAGCAAATGTTTTCTCCTACTTTCAAAAAAAAGTAACGGTCTCTTCCTTTATTACAGGCCAGTCAGTCTTTACTAACTAGTGTTGTCTGCAAGGCAATGGAATCAATTCATTCGGGATCATATGGTTGATTATTCACATCAGGAAAATAAGTCCCCTGATTAGGGATTCTCAGCATGGTTTTGGAAAAATCGTTTGTGTTGGACTATCTCTTGGAAAATGTTACTCATGTTCTGTTACACGCATTGCTGTTGATTAATAATTTTTTCCTGTACTTTTTTGACAAGGTTCCTGAGAGCGGTCTCTCGCTCAAGTTGAGAGCTTTGGCATTGAGGGGAATGTCCTCAGGGTTCGTGAGTGGCTTCATAATAGGGAAAACGAGTTTCATTATGAATGGGCGGTCGTCTTCTTTTTGGCAACAGTACCTAGTGGTGTCCCCAGGGATCGGTTCTCGGGCCGTTACTCTTTTTGGCGTATATTGACGCTCTTGAAGGTTCTGTTTCATTCCAGGGTTAAGACGTTCGCAGACGATACTAAGTTGTAGTCGGGAGTCGGTTGAATGATGATGCTACTATTGTTCAAAGGGATCATGATATAATTTCCAATGTTCTCCGACTGGCAAATGTTTTTCAATGTTGACAAGTGCAAAGTTATGCAGGTGGGTTTTCACAATCGCAACTCTTCCTGCAAGTCAAATGGCAAAATATTCAGGAGGTGATTTTCAGAAAAAGATCTTGGGGTTTGTTTTGAATCTTCTTCTTTGAACCTTCCAAGCAGTGTGCCGAAGCTGTTGAAGAGGTATTGGATTAGTGGCTTGATTAGACGTCACTTTCAGTTTTCCCCTTGATATGATATTGTTG
This sequence comes from Sclerodactyla briareus, assembly GCA_026419785.1. Classification (NCBI taxonomy): domain Eukaryota; kingdom Metazoa; phylum Echinodermata; class Holothuroidea; order Dendrochirotida; family Sclerodactylidae; genus Sclerodactyla; species Sclerodactyla briareus. The sequence continues at coordinate 415,124 of JAODTK010001477.1, read as the reverse complement.
TCATCAGCTGTTTAGCACCTGAGGACGCACCTTGAGTATCTGTACATTGTGGATTCCTACTTGCAAAGACAAGCAGGTACATTGAAACGTTTTCAGCGTAGGTCAACTAGAATGATTCACTGTCTGAAAAATTTTATCCTTACGAGGAAGATTAAGGCGTCCTCGGTCCTAACTACAATGGAGTTGAGGCGAATTCGAGGTGAATTGATCCAGGTTTTCAAAATTCTCCATGGACTCGATGGCCTGTCCTTCCACTACTTCGTTTAATTTTCCATGTTACTCGGCAAATAGAGGCCAACTGTCTCAAGTTTCGTGGCAAGCGCTGTATTCGTAAATATTTCTTCTCGGCAGAGGTGATCAATGCGTGGAATTGTCTTCCTGAAAATGTGTTCGCGTCTAAGAGTGTGAAGGGTTCAAGAACAGTCTTGATTTATTTTTCAGGAATCACGGGCGATTATTTATTGGTTGGGGGGGGGTGTGTGTCATTTCTTTTTCTTCCTGGGATTGTGTGGCTCCGGGGTCGTTTAAGAGGATTATGTCCTTCCTGACCCTTATTCACTAAACTAGAACTAAACTAAACTAGTCAATTGTTCTTCATAGTCCGTTGCAGATTTTCCCACACCACATCCCCGTCCACACACACCTCGATTTAACATATCGCGTTATTAATGTCAGTCCCTCGGAAATACTCTGTCCTAAGCTCGCCTTGATATTTTATACCAAATGTCCGAATGCCAATCAAACTGACCAACTGAGGTCCATCACAGCTCAAGACTTCTACCGGCCGACAAAATGCGAGCCCTAATGCATCAAACTTTTGCGTAAATTACACGTTTATTCCCCCTGATTTGTAAGTTGTTCTTGATTCTCTCCATGGGAATATGTTCAAATCAAACATCCACAAACAGACTCTCGGGGTTCCCAAATGGCCGTCCGCGGGCGGGAATCGGCCCGTCAGATGACGCAATCCGGCACACCATAACTAGGAGGAGTTAGGGAAAAAATTTGACGTCTTCAGACAAGAACAGGTAGGGTTTATTAACGAACGTTCATAAACGTTTGGAAACGTCGATGCATGTATTGAATGTCACCATCAATGAAATATGCACATCACTTCAACTGAATTATATTGTGACCACTATATATTTTCCGGGCTATATTCATCTTTTTTGTTTGATATTAATGGCCCTCATCTTGAACTACCATTATGGCGACCCAAAGACTCAGAATATTTGGGCAATTTTGTGCTACTCTGCTTGACAAATCATGGTGCCCCTCGGCCCACTTCAAATTGATCTAAAATCGCATGAACTGCTAAAGTGATATCTTGTAAATATGTGAAGTTTTATTTAAATTTATGAATATAAGAAATTGCCACTCGCCCTCACCATCTGGCGTCTAAAAACACCCCAATTGAGGTTTTTCTTGCAATAGCACAGCTCAGAAATTATAAACTCTCATTTGTGAAGTGGCACTCCCCACACTTGTCCATCTGTACTTACACTTACTTCGATCGCTTTGCTAGCTGCGCGGAAACCAATTATGACGCTTCGCAATTATAGGACTGAATTCGCATGAACATAGAGAGCTAATGTGAAATTAATATTCTAATTTGTAAAGTTGACTTTTTCTCTACTGAGGCCTATTATTGAAAATGGCCATCTGGAAATCACTTATCTGGATTTGATATAATTAATTTCAAAACGTTTGCTATGATGCGCGGCAACTATGGGGCCGCTTTGATTGGATGTATAAAGCCGCTCGACCATACGGTGGCTATATTAACAATGTATTTCGATTTGAAAAGTTTTATTTTCACTTTACTACATGAAAATGGCCATCTTGTGTCACCGTCACACTTGAGAAGACGCATAATTGGAAGTCTTCGGCTAAGCTTTTGCGGCACTATAGTGCGCGCTCTGGCTTTCAAATACATTCCTTCGGGGTGTTCTGTTTTTTTAATATTCAAATTTAGGTCTCTTTGAAAAAAAAAAAATGACCATCTGGAGCTCCTCATTTGGTAATGGAGAACACTTACTTTAAAAAAATGTTTGAGCGCGGTATTGAAATGGTGTCGCGCAGGACACACCAATTATTCCACATATTTTCTGGCCCATCTGAAAACCCATCATCGGAACCTCTGGTAAGATCCTCTGTGATGGCCAAACACTAAAGAGGTGTAAAAGAAAGTAAATTGCAGCCAAGAAGCCTATCATTGAATATTTTCGAAAAATCTCCGAAATATATATATATTTTTTTTGTAATTTATCAGAGGTGTTGTTCACGTTCCATAGGCAAGGGAATTATCTTTTCCCTGCTATGCTGACGAACACTGTGTATGGTATGCTGCGCGCCAACGGATGGTGGCGCTCGGCTTAAAATGTCATCACCTGCTGATGGCTCCCAAAAATATGTTCGCACGACGCCCCTGATCATGGCTGAACTTTGGACTTTGGATTCTATACTGTTTTTGACTGTGCATGATTGTTTTTACAAATGAAATTTTGTGTACGACTTTTACACATGAATTTGAAAGCTGTGGTAGCAAGTACTGTTCGTCATACTCGTAAATTGTGTGTCTTCGATAGCAATAATCGAGGATGGCTCGCTTTGAATAAACTTAGCTTGAGAAAGAAACAAAAAAACAGAAAGCGACTCTATCAAGGCAGAATGACATCCGCCCTCAAATGGGGCGCTATTCAGCTCCTGTAGTGATATATACAACGTTTTGTAAGACTTCGGCACCCCACTGTTGCGCTCAATAGACCTAATATCGTAAGCCTTTTTCTGATTAATGTTCGCATGTCATGTCAACTCATTCCGCAATGTTATCAAATTATAGCAAATTGGTTCATTAATCGTGATTGCAAGAGAAACCTTTTTGGGGGAAATTGTGCTGGTGGAAGGTCTTGAAGTTGAGTTGTTGCTTCCCTGTATGAGCACCTTTTATCCGATCTTCACTATCGCCCATTTCGTCTTTTTTTCTGATAAATTTACTTGATAAAATTGGATACATGTGTAGGTTTATTGTATAGGGTTAAGCGTCATGTTTGTATTTACACCAGGTCTCCCGTCGATTGCTTTCGATCATGTGACATGTCACCTGACTTTGTTTTGATAAGCGACAGTGAGCCGTATGCCGTTGTTTCGAGTAGGATTTTTTCCAACACATAAGCTTTTTGTGGCATATTTGAGGTACGATTAATGCTTTTAGCTTAATTGCCATGTAATTGTGGACTTAAATCAGGGTTCTATTGCAGATATTCCTGTAATAAAGAACAAATTAGTGGCTAATGTCTCCTGTTTCATTTGTTGCAGGTGAACCAAGTACATCACATTCACATATTGCTTCACATAAGTCAATCGTTATTTGTTATCGTAAATAAAAAAAGCGTCATGGTGCATTGAATACAAGGTCAGTCAACAAGATGAATCTGTAGTTATCGATTGTTATCGTTACTGAGTGGAGAAGGCAGAGCGCAGGGAGCAAGAAGTAAAAAACAAAAACACAAACACCATGGTTGTATTAGGTCCACTACGCTTAGAGAATTGGATGAGTGTTAGTGTCTAAAATAAGCTAGACAAACAAACGAACAAACATAACAGAAGAGAGCAACCACCACCGTGTGTGACCACACATGCGCATAGTAAACAAGAAGTCCTCGGAATGAAACAAAGGAAACCACAATGCAGCCCCAAACTCGAAGTTAAATTAGGCCTTACCTGGGCGAACTTGCTTCGTTCGTTTTTGTTTATTTGTTTTTTCACGATGAAGTTTTAACAATAACAGAAGTAATTAAGAAGGTTGAACAGAGGGATGCCAATCGATTCTCAAAAACAGTAAATCCCGATCACTTTAACAAATTGGGGACTATGTGCCTGTCTGCTAGACGACAGCCAGTTATGTCCGGTTCATCCTGGCAAGATTTTTCCTGAAAAAACAAACAAACTGTCAGTGAGGTTAGGGACTACTCTCAGGTGCCCACCTCATACAGACACTAGGAGTGGATCAAGGACAGGGATCCCCCTTACCGGACGGTAGGAGCGGATAAAAACAGTGCCCCCCCCCCCCCCCGTACAGAAAATGGAGTGGATCAACACAGTGACCCCCATAGCGACAATAGGAAGTGGGACATTGACCAAACCCCCATACAGACATAGGAAGGGGATCAAGACTCAGATCAATATTGACTAGGCTTACTTTCAAAATTCTTGGTAGACTGGGTATAGTTGTTCCGTGCCCCTACTTCCAATTATAAGTTAACCCGTGCGCCTAGGCAGAGCTCGACGCTTTAAATTTTTTTTTTGTCTAACCGCTGGAACACCTACCCGGGAATACGAAAATTTAATACACTGCTCCACCAACTGAATTAATTTTTTGAACATCAGAGATCAATTGTAACAAAATAGGTTAATTTCAGAAATTTACGGTTGGCCTTTAAAAAAAGAAATAAGTTCATTCGCCTATTTTATTTAACAATCGAATAAAAGGTGGAAGCGGATACCCTGCACACATTTTAATTGTCACCGATACTAGGTGCACTGAATAGGTTGGAGGATTGGAAAAAGAAAGTCGGTATGTTGTCCAAACTCGGCAGCTTTGGGGAGCTCCGTCTTACTAATACCCGTTGCTCGGTATCCAACGGATCAGACCAAGCTTGGAATATGCCTGCCGCCTTCGCGCAATGCGCACGTGGGAATGCAGGGAAAACGAGGGCTACTGACATAGAGTGTCGCCTGCGTGTAATGACCCATAATTCATACAGAGGTTTACCACTAAGTTGTATAGCCTCATTCCGTGTATATCCTAGTGAAAGATTTCGCATCAGCGACGGTGTACCTAGGTCTTCACCTTTCCAGGCCTGTTCGGGATCTATTATTTCCTCGGCATGTTAATTAATCCATTAGAACACGATGTATATGACTCATCTTATCCCGTGAGGATAAATTCTGGAAAAAAAACCAAACAGATCGAAGTTCTTTTTCTTATTGGGACCCTGGTTCTGGAATGAACTCCCTGTTCTGTTTTAGTCGTCCGTAAACGTAAATATTTTAAAGCGTAGCTTGAGACTTATTTATTGTAAGCTATTGTAGCGCATTGGAATCAGTTTTGTAATCTCTATATGAGGCTGTTATTTTTTCAACTATGTTCCCAATCTAGTTCGTGTCATGGGCGGGTGGAGTGACTGGGGGGGGGGGGGGGGTGGGGGTGGCCAGTGCCATTTTGTGGCAAGCCGTCAAGGGCATTGTCCGACAAGCTTGCCACTTTTCCACTACTCCAACTTACCAAACATTCCTAACATGGAGATTAAATTGAAGATTATAATTTCATGATTCCTCTGGATCACAAAATTTTAAATGAATCGCACATTCACGCCAATAACCCTCACTCATATGGGACATGCTCTGGAAAGCACCATAAATACGAACCCTTGTCTTATCAATCAACCCCTCTGCTCCAGAATCCCCATAAGTTTATAAATCCGGACAACGGCGACCCCCAACCAACCATCAACGGGAGTGGATCCAAACCGTGAACTTCGGGATCCATCCCATATCAACTCTAACAAAGCCCATGCCGTACATATCCATATCGCACAGACGGTCCAGACTCGCCCGGGGGCCCCCCATACTCACTAAATGGCGCTGTTGAGTGTAAAGTGTTCTTTTCCTATTTACCCAATACCCTGGGCCGATCCATTTGTACTCATTTTTACGGAGCGCACCATTTGTTGGCGCGGATCTAGAAGAAAATTCTGGTTTTCTCCAGACCGCCTAGATTGCAGGGAACGGCAACTTCCCAATATAGATTTTGACACAGAACAGCATCCCCAAACTTAAAATATTTGTTCCAAAATGGTGTGATTTTCTATTATGGTCCCCCGTACAAAAAATATTGCCGACATGTCCCCCCCCGTGCCCCAATGATCCGCCGCCAGTGTGGCGAAACACTCTCACTCCCTCCCAGAGTTATATGAAAAATTGTCAATTGTTCGTATCAAAACTTTAATTTGAATCTGGTAAGTGGTTTAGACCTTGGACCGGGGTTCACTGGTAGTTCGCTGGTGTGGCCGGACGTAAAATAGGGTCCCGGGAGCTGGCTGGGATTGTTGGTTCAGCTCTGCCTTGATATCATCGATCTGCGCACTATTCGAAAAGGAGTTTCAAATCAAACATAAAATGTATGCAGGTTTCAGAACACACATTATTTGAATTCCGTTAGGAAAAAGCATGGATACATGGAGACCCGGGCCCTACAAAGCAGAGAGATCAAGGTACAATTAACCCCATAACCTTTTGAGAAGGTCAATGACACTTTGGACCTTCTGAAAACTGTGCACCAACATGTAAAGACCAAAACGATACCCAATCCTTAACCCGTTAGGCATTCAGTGAGATTTTGTGTGTCCAGAAAACATGCGCTCCAGTACAGCACTAACTGTGAGTCGATCCTAGGACGAACGGGTGAAAGCGCAATTCGGAGATTTGCGCAAAGAGTAGCTTGCGCAGCTTTTTCGGTATCGCGACTTGAGGTAAGTGACGGCTGGAAATCCAGCTCTTCGCAGACCCATGTGGTTGGGAAAGTGCATCAAACAGTTTCATGGCTATCTTCTCGAGTTCAGGATAGTCTTCTCTTGCTTGTCGGCCCTCAATCCAGAACCTGATCAGTGGCTTCTGTTTGTGTGTCCTGAAGTGTGTCAATGTTTGTAGTTTTCGATCGCTGTGACTCAGTACGTGGAACTCATCAAGTGTCCCCTGCAAAGGGAGTGGTATCCACGCTTCAGGTGTTCGTGGGTCAATGGGAAAATATTCATATTGAGTTTCCGCTGAATGCCTCTGAATGGGGCAAGAACAACCTGGCCTGACCGGTTTTCTTTCTGTCCTTCTTTCTCTTTCTTCTTCTGCAACGTCACGAATGCAAAATTTTTTTTTATTTTTTGAGATTCACAGAGTGAAGGAGTCACGCGTGGTTTGGCAGCGAGCAGACCAAACTTGGGGGGGAAATGAATCTCTGGCATTTTTTTTCAACAGTGCCAAAATTCGCGACCCTCCAAAGTTCCTTCGCGAACCCCCCAAAAAAATGGGTCGCGACCCCAGGTTGCCGACCGTCGCTCCACTATACGTATGGTGCCTATATCTACTGAACTGACGTGAATTTTTTTTTTGTTTTTGTTTTTGTTTTTTCACCTTAAAAATGAATGAGCTCGTATTCTATGATATCCGTCCAATCAATCGATCAGCTCTACGCCTACGCAAAGCAACATATACCGCAGAATTGCAAATTAACCAATAGGCAGCCTGCACCTCACAACACATTGCTTGTCGAACAAGTCTGGATGTGATGAAAAGGTATCTTGAAAGTTAATAACATTCTACAACCCCAAGCTATCCGTTATTGCGAATATAGGATTCTGATTGGCTAATCCCAATCACGTGGCCGTCCGTTATATTTGCAATACCAGACCGTATTTTTTTGCCATACATGCAGCGTCAGAGTAACACACAATCGAATCCTCCTCGATTGTGCTGCGTCTAAGTTAAAACGCAGGTACTTTTATTTTAAACGTAAATGTAAGGTTGCGTGAGCCTTTGGAAGTTCAGGTTACACGCGCAGATTTGGCTTTCAGTAAACGCGCCCTTCAAAAGGGCGTACTGCCTTAGCAAGTCCTGCCAAAACTATTCAATGTCATATGATATGTGTATTGAAATATGCCAATCAAACTTTGTTTCATATTCATAGCATGTTCGGTCACAGAGTTACGAATTTTTAAAGATGATTAATTTATCCCCACTGCTAAGTTGGCAATTTTGCAAATTGCAAACATTTGATGACGTCATATCTACCGATTCTAAAGAAAAAAGAAAATATGACCTAACTTTTCCCTTATAATTTGTAGAAAAACACATAAAGATTGCCAGTTTGGCCAATATGTGAAATTTGAGGGAGCCCTATCTTCCCAACTGAACATGCTATAAACCTGGAACAAAGTTATATTTGAATGATTTTCTTTATATTATAACACGCACGAAAAGAGTGTTAATTTAGCTGACTTTGCCTTTACACGGAAGACAAACGGGCTAAACGACGCGTTGCTCGATGCATTCGTGAATGGTCATGTTTCCGGTTCGGCACGCGTGGTTTGTATTGCGTCTCCGTTGAATACGCACAGCACGCACTGCTGATTTCTTGTTTAGAGTAACGCAATGGAATTCACTTCGATCGAACTAGCGCATCTTACCCTAGTGGCCTATTTATCTCTTGTCTAGAGATTACAAAATATAGATCTAGAGATATAGATAATTCTAATATCCATACGTTTCTCAATACTACTACTACTACTACTACTGCTACTACTACTACTACTACTACTACTACTACTACTACTACTACTACTACTACTACTACCAAGGGCGGCGATCATGGGGGGGGGGGGAGGCGTCCCCCTCATAATTGTTTGGGGACCAATCAATTTTGGGGGTTTTTTGTGTTTTTTGTTTTTGCCCACCCCCCCCAATATTTGAGCCCGAATGCTATTTTTCTGACACTGTCTCCGGCATATCCAGCAGTGACTGCGTTTAAAACAAATGCATAATGATCAAGTGAGTGAATTCTGCTGCTCCCTTTTCGAATTTTTCGCGCGCTGCGCGCGCGGGAATTTCATGTGACGGTAGTGTTCAGACATATGATGTGCCTTGTGCAAGACCATATGATGATCCTCACAAAAAATGCCTGAAATTCATAATGGCATTTCTGGGTTGTTCTACATTATCAATGAAAGAAGGGTTTCTCCTTCAATCCCTAGCTACCGTTTGCATAAAACTGGCTTTACCAGTTGATGTGTTGCTCATTGGACGTATTGATTTCCTGTTAGTTGAATAAACAAGCAAACCAACATGGAAATCGCTATCTCGAGGTGAAGGGGAATGAGGCGACGGCGGTAGGTCAACCACCTGGGAGGAACATTGAGTTTTTTTTTATTCATGGGTGCGACACTTGTTTGAAAGTGGGTTCACGGTGGTGCAACTATTATCACTGTGTGGGCACACGGTGCGGCATCGAAAATGCGGCTAGGGAACGCCTCAATTGGCGTTGTCAAAAAGACAATGATTCAAAATTCAAGTGAAGAAAAGGCGAAGTCCATTATTGCCTGGACTTTTGATGGAAGCCCCAAAGCTATCTTTTGTTGTTTTTGTGAAGAGATTAGGTTGAGGCTACGGGGGTAGTCCTACCACCTGGCGGGACCTGTGATTTTTTTTTGGCATATATGGTTTTTTTTAAATTCAAATTAGAGTATTCAGCAATCAATTTATTGGTGCGACCACTTGTTGAATGCTAGGTGCGTACACGATGCACTTACTAAGGGGGCGGGCACACAGTTGGGCAGATATAATCCCTTCAAATAGCCGTCGAAGATTCGGCCAGGAAACGCCACAAATTCGTGCAAAGACATGATTCAAATTCAGGTAAGTTTTATATTCCAAGATTGCCCGGCCTTTTCGATGGAATGTCCCACACGTGTAAAATTTTCGCGCGCGCTTAGCTTCTGTGTTATTCTCATTTGGCCACCTGTCTGCCCCCAATTGAAAGTGTCCCTCCCATGCCCTGTGGTCCGCAAAGAAAGAAAAACGGGGGCAGTAATCTTGGAGTCAAACACTCAGGCCTATCTATCTGTCTATAGTGATAGGTCAGACTCAGAGAGGGGTCAGTGCACTGTCGTTGGTCATAATTGGATCCTGCAAAAAATCGCGCGCTTCGCGCGAACGCAGTGGTTGCTGCCATTGCTCAATTCCATTGCTCCGTTCGTGGACCGTATAACCTCACTTGCATCGTATTTTAGAATGTCACAGCACCCAACGCAAAATCTTGAAATTGATCCCTAAGGTGATAAGTTGTTGGAAACGCTTCCCTGAAATGAAAATTTGGTGTCAATTTTAGGAATGCTTGGCCTACTTATTGTCCCATGAGACACGGTGGCGGCGCTCCGCTTAGTAAGTAATCATCTTGTCCGCCCCCCCCCCCCCCATCGCCAAAACAAAATCGCCGCCATTGACTACTACCACTACTACTACTACTACTACTGCTAACTGATAATACTGATAAAATTTTAAAATAAGCTTGTTCACTCATAATTAATAGAAGTGCCACTTTGTTCTAAGGCTGCTCAAAGCGCGTTTTCCAGAAATTCTCCTGATTATTTAATGACAATTCTCACACCCGACCCACTATTTCAGTTTTTCATTGTGTTCCCCCTAATAGGGCTACCACAAACGACTCTCGTTGCTATTCACAGGTCGCCTCATAAGTAAAAGTGAACATTTCAGCCTACCCCTAAATTGTCCAACAGCAACTCGGAAGCCATCGGATCACCAAATGTTATACAGTAATACTTGTGCAACCCCGTGTGTATATGTCTTTGAGAGAATGTTATTTAAATGCTGTTTTTAAAATGAGTAGGCTAATTCTCTTAAGGGAGTTTCCAAAAACTGTAGTAGCCCTCTCTGTGGCGCCAACGGCTCACTGTAGAGAATCACCTATACAGACACGATTGAATGGATATATGATGGTATGTGAATCAAACGAGCGCCATCATTTTGGCAGGAAGGGTTATCAATGGTGAGACATATTTAGTACGGCTTTTCTGACACTTGTTTCCGTTGTGAAATTTGATGTCCCCGTTTCACGTGTATGTAAGTACGAACCCGTGTATGTACCTTGACCTAGTTGACGTAGTGTGTGAAGTTACTTCGATTGAGCCGTTAGGGAGCTCACTAACGTTATTTCCTCGAAACTACCCATTTTGATTAGTTGTTTACCTCGTTCTGTTTAGAGTGAACAATATAAAGCATCCGTGATTAGGCATATGTTGACATCCTTGTTCATTGAGCTATATTGGGTGGAATATTTGAATATCTTTTCAGATCGTTCCACCACCATTTTATGGGTAGACACCGACGTATATGATCGCTCTTGGGTGCGTTGTTCCCACATAATTAGCATTTATCTGTCTATAATTCTTCATTTTACTCCAGTTTAATTGATATATCCCCTCGACACGTTCAAGGGCATTTCACCTTGAAGAAGGGGATGGAAACGCACCATTCCAACGAGTGAATCATGCTCTGCCGAGTTAATTTTTAGTCGGCTTAGCGTGTAGCAGTAACCAATATGTGAAGCGGCCACATCAACCCACTGCACACAATGGTCCATTATTTATGAATTGCACATAAGTTTTCTGAGTTTAGGTGTCAACTGTGCGAAGCAATAAAGAACCTCACATGTCAAAATTTTCTTCCACTGCATAATAGTTAACTGTTCTATTTTACTGGACTAATACCACAGTACACCCAAGCTTGCAAGCCGATATTAACAATTGCTTAAATATTCCATATGTTCAAGTAAAATTCCGGGAATATTTTCTCTGCAGTAACCAGACGGCTGCTAGCCAATGGTTAACCGTTGGTAAGTTGCCGAATCCGCTGTCTGCAGATTGGTCGGACCGTTGGATTCCTTCGAGTCGCCTCCTAGCTGAGAATAGCTGAAATCGTGAAAAAATGAGCAGGTGTTCGCCGTTTTGCTGGACATGAAATATTATGTACAGCAACGAGCACACTCCTTTTGCCAATAATACATATTATAAAAAAAGACTGACATTACAGTGATTATATATTTGTCACTTAACCTGACTTGTGTACCCACACAACGAATCAGCTCTCTGAAACAACGCGTTTTGCCTGGTTGTCGAACCGGCGACCAAATCGTCAGCTACCTCTTCTGTATACCCTCTGACTATCTCAGACAAAATAGATGGGACTAAATTAACTCCAGCAAGCATTTGGAATGGAATAACTTTGTGAATATATCGTGTAAATAGTCCACTGTGAGCTGAATAGCTGTATACTGGCCCCCGCCATCTGTTGAGAACAAACTCGATATTGACAAGCTTACTCATGACCGTTTGAACACGTTAGGTGCTATGAAACTGACGTCTGATATTATCAGATTAAATCGCGAACAGATATACGTATGTATAGGGCCTATGCGGAGATCGTGGATTTTAATGTCGTTTCAAGGTTATTCGGTTTCATATGCGTTTATACTGTTAGGCTATTGTGAATTTTTTTACTTCATACAAAGATGCATCCTAGGAAACATGGGGCATTCGGTATTATTTAAATGTGGCTGCAATGAACCGCCTTTTCCCGGAAAATGCATTCCTTCTTGAATGATAAGGCTATCACTGCAACCTCACAAAATCTAGGATAAGCAAATCCTTTCGTAGTTCATTCGAGATTTCAGAAATTATTTAAAACGAACTTCTAACATTTTAAGTTAAATGTTGTCTGTAGAAATATCACGCAACCCATTACATGTTTCATTTCATATGTGATTAGCAAGGAATACCGCTCTGCGGAATCCAGCTCGGATTTTTGATCAAGAAAAAACAACAACAAACTCGAGCATGTGGCCAAACGGAACCAAAGAATCGTTCTCAATAATTAGGCCATAGACAACGATGGTTACAGATGCGGTATTTGCAGGTCACATATACCTTGATTAGGCCACAAGGAACAGTGTCAAATAGTACAAAATCGAAGTCAATATGTTTTGGCGCATTATTAGTCGAGTGTGCTCGACTTCAATTGGCAACTCTGGAATATATCCCTATCCGTGTTACGCACCACCCATCGCAGTTGGCTGATATAGTATTCAAAGGAATTGATTGTAATTGGCCTTTTCCACACAATCTTCCCAGTGTATAGTCTGTGATACTTCAGCATATACTTCTTGAGAGGTTAGATTCAGAGAGTCCTTATCAATCTGATATCCTTATACGTGGAATTATGGGACAGGTATGAGGGGTGAGTAGAGTGGGACCGCTCAATACGCCGTGAAAGATTGGATACATTTTTATCTTACTATGGTTGAAATTTACACGTCGACACTTGGCAGTGACAAACCAATGCCTGAGGATAAGATTAATTCCATCAATTCCTACAAATCTTATGAAAATATTGTGCATTAGTACCAGCAATAATTCAGGCATTTAGGGGAAGGGTCAGGATGAATTGAGGTCCTCACGAACGGACCCTGTGACACATCAATCCAAGAGCAGAGAAACAGGGCTGACGAGAATCTCCTTTCACTTCCGGAGAAACAAAGCCAAGATGTTAGGCATTAACATCTTGACTAAAACAACACCAAGTGGAAGGCTATTCCACTCATGTGATGGAATTTTGCGAAAAACAAAACTTACGAATTCTAATCTGAAACGTTTGCCACAAAGCTTGAGACAATGGCCATATAAGGTTACATTGAAAATTTAAATAGTAATCGAAAGAAAGGTCTCCGAAGCCATAGACCATTTTGAAACCTGAATTCATATCCTCTGAATTCGCCTGAGCTCCATGGATGTCGTGACAAGGACGCGTTAATCTTTCCATTACGGTGAATCTAGCACACAGTGAATTATCCTCGTAGCAATCCTTTTAACGTTCCCAATTAGCAGCTTATCTTTCGCGAAATAGAGATGACACATTTGCACGGAATACTCCAGGTGGGGTCTTAAACCAACGCTTGAGGAACCTAGCAACAAAGTCTCTGTCAAGAAAACTTATATCAGTTTAATTAGCCGAGCATCCAATTAACATTCACAGCAGCCTCTGCACCCATGCTTAGAAGGTTTCAATGTATAATCAAAACACCACGATTTGTTTCTTGATTTCCCTATTGATTTCTTGGCCTACAAAAAGACCCTTAGCGTTATGAGAGACGACATGCATACACTTATGGCAATTAAAGGAAATTGGACAAATCGAAAAGCCTTTGGAGATTCTGTTAAATCTCTTCGGACATTTTTTTTTTTTTTTTACAGCATCATCATTCGAACTCGCTTCGCGATACGAACTTCAGTGTGGCCCGACAAATCAAGAATCGGGACCCCCGGGAAAAACCACTGGTGACATGCCTGCCAGGAAAAAGGCCAATTAATGATAACTCTCCACGCCTATTGTGGAGCCACTGTTCATCCACTCCACTGTTAATCCACATTGTCAGGTGATTCCCAAAGTCTTCAATTATCGAGCCATCACTTAATTACACACAGGTAAGTCTCACTGGCCTGTCGTTACAAGGAAGGACGAGTACTTTTTCGGAAAATGGGTGAAAACATTGCTTTCCTTTAATTCTCAGGAACACACCTTCTATAGATTTTCATTGAAAATGAGAGCTAACGGAAGAGAAAATTGATTAGCCATAAAAAGACTTGAGGACAACAGCGCTAACACACCAACCACGCGGCCGTCAAATTACCAAGGTTTCTCGGAGTGGAAACCAACGAGGAATAAATATTAAGAAATCTAGACATATCGGACTATTGATGATCGTACCACCGTCACTGGATATACACAATCGATCAATGTGTTTTCGACTTCTGTTTACCTCTAACATAAGTGAAAAACGCACGAGGATTGGAGGCGATGTTTTCTCAAAATCAAGTTGGCACCATAAACTGAAGCGACTAACTTTGTTGTTGCGCCTTGAAATGATCCAGATATGGACAAGAAGCTGGAGAAATACAAGGACCACACATTTCGTTTACTTCTCATTGCAGAAAAACACCTTTTCATCCAGCAAGGCTTTTCGTTTTATCACGGAGCTATTCCAAGGAAACTCTCACATGACATCACAAATTCCAAAGACAAAAGACTATGCGTCAACAAGCATTCGAACAAAAAAACTCAGACCAAAGACTTCCACTAAGGAACCGCCTTCTGGAAACAAGGAACAGAATCTGAACTCGGTGGAATATTGGCGGAACAATAGGCTAAAATGCTACTACGGCGGGATCACTTGCATCAACCTTACAACCGATACTGTCACATGTCCACTGAATCAGGATCACTAATGAAGGGCCTAATCCAATCTAGATGTGTCCTGTAGGGAAATGTACATGCTTAGATGAGCGGAAATAGCACGGGTAACTGGAAAAGTCGAAACCGCTGATGCACTACTTACACCAAGGACCAAGAAATATCTGGGCTATGAAATTCTGCGTGAAAACTTCTTGTTGATGCATATCGAAAAAGAAGGAGTTGTTGCTATCAGAGCTGTTAGGAGAACTCCAACTTTTAAAGAACTAGGAATACCCAAACTTGAGTTACACGGAATTATACACAAAACAAAATTGACGGAACTTCCTTCGCGATACTATTTAGGTCAGACCTAACATACAACAAAACTCCACCGTCAATGCCACGGAAAGTATCCTCTTCTCGTCGCACTCCATCTCTAAGCAATTGGTTTCAGACCTCACTATCGTCCTGTCGTTAACGCGACTGTCAAACCCATGAAGGATATCGCAAATCGCGATTTTCGACCCTGTTGACTTCAGCCTACAAATAAGCTCTGATATTTGGCATCTCAGATTGTGTGAGTCACTCCTGAGCGTATTAGTTTCTACCTCGGCCCAACCACTACACCCTTCGACTATTAACCCTACTAAATTCACGACCTACATACTCAACAGTAGAATCCCTTACTATTGAGCACTTACCTTTAATTTCTTCTTTCCCCACAACCTTACCTTGCCGAGATACTTGCCGAGTACCCCCAGTGCTACTACCACCTCTGTAGCTCCCCCCTATTTTCCGCACCGACAACCAGCAGCACTTGCTCCAACTGACCTCCCTGAACCGCCTCCTCAACTTGGAGCACTATAGGAATTAGCAGTTGCTTTGAACTACAACATCGTCTTCCTCAACATTATCCCACTGATGTCCACGCGCTACTAATTGCCGCTCCAACTCGGTAATTTAATACTTCGATACCTATATGCGAACCCATCTTTCCTAGCCTCCTCAAAACTAACTCCCTGAAGCTCAGCTCCCGTTGGGATAAATCCACCCACAATTTCAATCCAGGCAGAAGAAATAACTTGATCTTCATCTTTAACAACTAGCCGTAACCCCTAAGGCTGGAATGGAACAGGCAAGTGAAAACTAGAAGAACAAGGAAATACAAACTTCAGATTGTCAATAGAACAAACTTTATTTTGCAAACAAACGAACACAAACGAGAATAAATAATACTCACTTACGAAATCGAAGGCAATCACAGGCTTATAGAGTTGACAAGAGAAACGGATCACGGGTACACAGCAATGGGACACATGTAGCAGGTAGCAGTTGTTAATAGGCTATATATAGTAGGATATATTACCATAGAAATCATATAAATTCAGAATTCCAAAACCTACAGAATGGCTGACAAGAACATTTCTCCACCCCAGCTTTTTCTAGTGATAGTCTTTAAACACTGGTGATTAAATTCGAGTTGCTACCAAATGTTGATTTAATTACTTTTCAAAAAAGAAACTATTCACTTGCACCGGGAGAGGAGATTCGTCTAGAAAGCATTCGGGGCGCTACTGTGACATTTATATAAATAGAGAGAGCAAACGGATCTCTCTATTTTAGGTATCAGTTTATACTGTTTAACGTTCAATAGTTACCGAAATTTAGCCCCCGATCATACCATTATCACTCTCTCTTCCAATAGTTCGACAGCCAGATTCACCATATATATATATAGATATATATATATATATATATATATATATATATAGATAATATATATATATATATTATATATATATATATATATATATATATATATATATATTATATATATATATATATATTGTTACACCATTCATTATATGGGTCAGGACTTGTTCCTTCTATTGTCGACCTTAACTGTCTTCTAGAACGCTCTACAAACAAGGGAAAACAAGTTGGGGGTCCTATACGCAGTACGCTACTGCCCGTTTAATTATTACCGCACTCATAACCAAAAGTGGTGTTTTATACGCTTTTGTAAACAACTTAGTCTACCATAACAAGAGTACCGCATCTAATTTTGCAGCAATAGTACGATCCAGCTTCTCGGTTAGCCCAATTCGCTTTCTAAGTATTCGAGAAAAATGATCCTCCCGTTGAGTTAGACCGAAACGGAACTGAAGCAGGCTGTGTACATGATAGAGTAATAGAACGGCCCCTATGCTGTTCTGACGTAACCAATAGTAAGTGAGGTTTGTAAATTTACATGTACGTGATCCCTAAGATCAAATTTACCGCCAACTCTAAATCAGTTAAATGCCTTGTGTTGTATTTCAACAAACAAGAAACATTGGTAGGTTAATGTAAATCCAATCTGACATGGCGGTGGTATGTAATGTAAAAATGATAATCTGTTCATGATAAAATACAATCTGAGCCATCTCACTTTTGATATAGGATTTTCACAGGTCAAATTTTCAAGGGCACATATCTAATATTGCACTTGTATTGTAATTGTATGGCACATTTCCTATACCACAAGACCAGAGAGTCATAGCGAAGGGTGGGTCATACCAATTCTCGTACATTGATGAAACCCCTCAGTCAATTAATTATGCGGCATATCATTCCTTGAAAGCATGGACCCACAAGGTCACGGTTTTAATTTTAAACATGATCCGAGTGAAATGACACACCCCAGATTACCAGAGCGTTGGGACTCGAGAGTCAAGTGACTGGACTCGAGTCCGACTCGAGTCCCGATTTGCGTGACTTGCGACTTGACTTGCGCTCAAGTTAATTGACTTGGACTTGACTTGGACTTGCAATAATGACTTGTCGCATCGCAGTCAGCAGCCAAAAAGGTTACAAAGTTTCCACCGTTACAAAATCACAGGAATTTGCATTAGTACAACCACTTGCCCTAGCATGCCCACGCACCGACCGTAGTAGAGAAGGTCGGCGTACTGCATGTATAGCTCAAGCTAGTCATGTCTCGGATACAAGTACACGTGTAGAGAATCGATACAGCTACAGCGGGATTGCCCAAAATTGTCTTGATATTTGTTTTATGTCACAAAAATATCCAAAATGTCCAAATTCACTCTCTAACAGCTGGCGGCAATGACATCTTTGCAGCATTAATATAGTTTCAGACAATTGAATTTGTCATCTTATAACATGAGGTCAAAGTCTGAAATCCGTGTAAACACGATAAGTCCAGGGTCATTTTGGGGGAAATTAGGAAATTGTAAGAAAATGATATTTTGTTCAATTTGGCTTGAAAACACAATAATTTGACCAACTGCGGATGGTGTATGCTATACTTGGTATGTGTGTTACCCATAATGAGTACATGATCCCTATTATTTTGGGGGTCAGGTCGAAGGTCATCTTGAGGTCACCAGAGGTTAAAGTCAGGAATCCCTAAGTCAAAGTCTGTTGCCCGTAATGACTTAGTACATTATCCATTCTCGTGTCTGGTCATATGTTATCAGAAATCAGTCAAGGATCACTAAGCCTCTTGGCTTTTTGGTTTTCAAGAGCAGATCTAGAGATTCTTTAAGACAGTGTTTCTCAAAGTGGTCCCTACCGCCCCCTGGAGGCGCTGGGAAGTCTTAGGTGGCGCTATAGAATCAATGTGGAAGGGGGGGGGGGGGAATTGAGACTGGTTTGGGGTCCCTGATGAACTACGGATTTATGGCGTTTCCTACCTCCTATCTCGAAAGAGGATTCAGCACGGTCATGGTGTTGCTGTCCAAGTATCGGAACCCCCTTGACATTACTAGGAACCATGTAGGAGGGGCGATCTGTGTCTCTTCCTTACTGAGATGCAGCCAGACATCGGAATCTTACAGTGTTGCACCAAGCTCACCTTTACACTGACTGAACTTGAGCCCCATTTCAGAGTCTGTGGTATGTTATCGTTGCCACATATTTGTATACTGTAATCATATTAGGATCAAACAACAATTCCTGAAACTTGAGTCCATTTTTTAATGGTTGACCGGACTCACTGAAAAAAAGGTGGGAAGCGGGGAGTTGAAATCGTTCAAATTGGTAGAAGAGAGCGGCAGTCTGAAAAAGTTTGAGAACCACTGCTTTAAAACATCCATTACAGTCTCAGAATGTAGCTCCGGTGTGAACATGGATTAAGGACGGGACCATATTTTCTTTCTGAATTTTGCATATGGATGGACTAGGATTGTTAGATTTTAGTTTTCAAGAACAAAGTGCTGTTAAATGGGGTTTTCGTTGTCCTACAAGAGTACAAGTATCTTACACCATAGTGTAGTGGTTCATGATGAAATTGAGAGCCTGAAGGTGATAGCTAAAGGCAACTGGGATGTTGTCATTCACTATACGCAATTTCCCAGGTTTCCGACTTTCTTCTAATTCAACAAATTCCCGATTTGTTAATCCTGTAATATAATAATATTAAATTGCCTGTTACATTGCTGATTAAATTTCATGATCACATAACAGGGTTTGCTAATTATGGACCATTTTTCCGCATTCTGAGCTTGAATTTTGATGTGATTAGATGGTAAAAGCTTGACAACCCCTAAATAAACCCAATTTGGCAACCAAGCTGTCACCAGTGGGTGGAGCATCAGCCTCTCCGCCAGAAGGCCCCATGTCGTATGCTTAGTGATGGATACATGATTAAAAATGTTTTTCTGAGGTAGAGGTCATGGTCAAATAATTAGGTGCCCCACAACTGTGAGTGCTGCTAATTGAACTGAAAGGCATAAAACGGTATCTAAATGTGACGTGCAAGCTCTCATTAATAACCAGGAAGAGTGCAGCAGCGGGCCTTGATGGAATACCTTGCCCCGGTACGGTATATGGAGTGAAAATCTGAAATAGTATCTGGCATGAGTTACTATAATGTATGTACTATGTAAGGGTTTCAAATAGGAAAACACCAGAATTCAATTCAACAAGAATGTAACTTGACGAATTGCACTGCATTTTAGGAGTTCAGTATTCAAGCTCAATGTTCTAGTTCTTCAAGTTGAATGTCGTTAAAGAAACATGTTATTATTCACTGTAATCACTGTTAGTAATAACATTTTTTCAGAGTTTCAGAAAGCTCTAGATGCAACATTACCATAGAGCTCTGCTCATAACCATACTGGCACTGCTTTCAATTGCAATTTGGGCTTCAATTGAGCAGCACAACGTGTTGGACACTGGGCAACCAACTTAAGCAAAGTAAATCATAGATGGGCGATTTAAGGCACTTCCTTCAAAGTGAACAGATTTGCATCTTTCAATGAGAGCCGGCAGTACCAAAAACATATCCAAAAAAGAAAAAAATTATCCAATTTAGTTCTTGACCCTCAATTTGGAGACTCAATTATGTGAATATTTTACAGCTTCATGGGTTCAATACATCGTTGATATTAATAACAATCATGACTCGTTTTCATATCTAGCACATTCTGCTATGATACGCAACACTCAAAGCGCTTGAGTTACTTATTATTAATCTAGGCATTGCCAACTT
Organism: Sclerodactyla briareus; assembly: GCA_026419785.1. Lineage (NCBI taxonomy): Eukaryota > Metazoa > Echinodermata > Holothuroidea > Dendrochirotida > Sclerodactylidae > Sclerodactyla > Sclerodactyla briareus. The sequence goes on along the minus strand of JAODTK010001477.1, from coordinate 394,774 downwards.
GTCAATCCCACACAGTTGTGCACTTCCTGATCTTTATCGTCACACCATACCGTAGATGTACAGTTTGACGCTATGCCATGCCCCTCCGAGACTTCACTGAATTGTGACTTGACAGGACTTTTTTTGTTTTTTTTTTTTTTTTTTTTTTTACATCAGAGGACTTGAACAACTGGGACTTGGACTTGCATTTTTCCAATTGACTTGTGAATTGACTTGGACTTGCATTTTTCCCATTGATTTGTGACTTGACTTGACGTCACCAGCTGACTTGCGACTTGTCTTGGACTTGAGAAAGTCACTTGTCACCACCTCTGCCCAGTTATTAAAGTTGAATCCACCATACAGAGCTCTCAAAATATACCATTTTAACGATATGATTCTATAGGTCCTAGTCACATAATAAAATAAATAATATCAAATATCTACCCTTGATATTCGAGCAATTTGAGCTTGTAAACACGACAAAGCTTCGATGGTTGTTGTTCATTCCAGTGTGTGTGTTCTCCGCGATGAGTACATGAACCGTTCTTTTCTCTGGGGAGGGGGGGGGGGGGGAGGTGTAAACGTTACCTGAGGTCAAATTTTATAATTCCTCTTGGATGAGGTCAATTGTTTTCAGACATACCAGTGCCCATAGCCCCATCTGCAACGACTGATAACTACTGATCATACAGCACACGTGTAAATCACGCATCACTAACTACAGTGTATAGTTCACCATCAAACGTGAGGGTAATTGTTGTCGAGGGAGGACTAATGACCTCAGGAATGGTTTCCATGACAATCCGACCTAGCCAACTAGGTCGAAAGTTGCGATCATCAGTACTCGTCCTAGGTTCGACTGTCGAGTTAACGACCAAGACGATAGTAAGTTGACGAAACTAAGACATGCTTAGTAGGCTAAAAAAAAGTTCAGGATACCAGCGAGTGATTTAATTACTATGTATAAGTCCTATGTGCGCCCGCAATTAAATATGCTGGACTGACATGCAATAAACGCAAGGCTCTGGAGAATATCTAAAAGCGTGCATTCCGTATCATTCTTGGTGCGGACTGTGAGGGTACCCCCAGACTATGGAAACCCTATCAGTAAATAGTACTGAGGATCGCAGAAACGAAATCTGTGCAAAGTTTGCTTCTTCTTGCCAGAGCTCTGTGCGGTATTCTGAGTGGTTCGATGCTAATCGGGGGCAGCATGGTATGCAATTACGCAACATTCGCAGATATGATGAACCCAGGTGCAGGACCAGCAGGCGGTAAAATAGTTCAATCTCCTTCCTTACTATTGCCTCAATCAAGTGTAGTTTGCCCCATCTTGCCTCTGCTGCAGGTGTTTAAGTTGGGACTCAACTTTTATATAGTTGTATGTATTTTATGTATTTTGTCATATTAATTCTGATTTTAATTGTAATATTCATGCAATTCAGCTTTTAGCTACAGATAAATAAAGTAAAATTGTTCCGTGTTGAACCATTTAGTGAATTCCTGTTGATAGGATATGTGTCGAACAAACCGGCCTAGCGGTGAGCTATAGGTAACAACAATATCAGCATCCGATATACTACGCGCAACGTTGTCTTTTTCTGTGTTGATGTTGAAGTTTTAGGTATGAGTTCGCTGGTTCTGCTCTTTGTCTTGGACAACTCCGACGTGATTGGGATTACAAATTCGGATTACTGATGGCATTAAAGCTTGAAGTCAGAGGCCAGGTTGTATCGTCCATAGGCTGACCAGCTGACCAAAGACTTTCCGTGACATTGCCCGGACGTGGAGTATTGTTTGTGTCAGGTAAGACTTTAATGCTTTTGAAAACGTGGTTGTCAGCGACAATTTGGTCGTATATGTGTGATATTGAATTAGGTATTACTACTTTCATTAAACAGTTGAAGTTGTTTATTGTTCCCCAAATAGCTCGGAGAGCAAAATCTCCTGTCTTTTCAATATGCTTAACAAAGCTTCCGGCAAGAATACTATCATCATGGTTGGTTTAAATTCTCAGTCAGTGGCAGTCACAGTTCTTACTCTCTCAATGTTACCCAGGATTTTTTCCTTCCTCTGTATATACATTCCTCTGCGAGAAAACATAATATCGGGAAATTAGTCTGTGATCTGGAACAGTGAGTGATATAGAGAGCATCACTAAGCTTTGCGCAAGTGATCACAACGTTTTAGCCTCCGACGTGCATTGTTCGGTAAGTTCAGAACTCGCTTCTTGTTTCCCAAAGGTCGATTTTTCTTGGTTCCTGAGAAGAATCAAGTCGTCTGAATAGTAATTTGCGGAAGTTCATGGGGGTTGTAACAATGAATCTCTACGGTGTTTACCTGAAAGTACTAGAATATCTCGGTGAACGTTTCCTGATGCGGACGTTGAATATCTGTCACTTGCTGCCCATTTGTCTGCTGAATTTGCGGTTATTTTCTATAGAAACATAGACATGAGTCAGGATTGGGGGAAAGCGAAAGTTTTTCCCATTTTCAATAAAGCTATTCGGACTCATTCTCGCAATTAAAGGCCAGTGAGTCTTACCAGTGTGGTTTGCAAAGTGATGGAATCAGTTATTGGGGATCATTCGGTGAATATTTCAATGAGTATAATCCATTGGTGAGTCTTAACATGGCTCCGAAAAATCGTTCGTGTTTGACTAATTCACTGAAGATGTTGCTAGTTAAAATGACAGTGATGGAAGTGGGATTTTTTTCTTGTATTTTCAGAGAGCATTTGACAGGGTGCCTCATAAAGGTGGAGAGTTCGGGTATCACCGGAAATTTCCTGAAGTGCATTCATTGGTGGCTTCACAATATAGGGCGCAGGGCTGTGGTTGGTTTCAGAGTTGTTCATGGGGTCTCAGTTCCTTCCTCATCCTAATAAACTGAACTGAACTAAACCAAACTAAACTGAACTATCCATCGTAGTACCTACCTATTGTCTGTCTGTCTGTCTGTCTGTCTGTCTACCATCCGTCGCTCCGTCGGTCGGTCCGTCCGTCAGTCCGTCTGTCGGTCCGTCGTATGATCATGATGGAATGGAACCTGGTTGCAATTATCATCACGTGAAGAGTTGGTCACGAAGTGTGGTCAAATGTCATCCAAGAGCTAATTTCGTGACAACGCTACTTGCTTCTTCTCTACAGTTGATATCAGTTGATCATGATGTTTGGTGATGTTATCGGGAACGATGCTACAGCGAAGATTCTGTTTTGAACAGTCCTTTATGAACGTTCACGCAAACAGCATAGATGAGCTGACTTTACGAGCGGTCAGTTATTTAGGAGTGAACAATGGTAGATGAGATTAGGAATTAGATATTTCAGATCATCTCTAGGTTAGTTTAATGATTTGTTTCATTTCCAGGATATTTCACACATTTTTCTAACTAGATTTTTGCAAATTGACGTAAGAGCTACTCTGTGGTTGTAATGCGCTCGAGAAAAACATTGTTATACATAATTTGTGGTGTTTTAGAAATATCACAAATGTGACTTCAGTGTACTTGTCATAACATCCCAAAATGATGAAAAATTAGTACATTCTGAAAAACCTAAAAGGCATATGAGCAACGGTGTACTCTTACCACATATATCTTCCTCTGAAAGGAGTGCTAGTGCTTACCGCCTTCATTAAATTGCCTCGACGCCTCGTTTAACCCGAGCTAAATTGATTCAATTACGACTTGATTGCATTATGGGTGTCAAGTTACAATCCTCAATGGGATAACAATTGCAAAGTAACATTGATAGGCAGCTAAAATGGTTATCAATTTATTCACGGTTTAGGAATTCAATCAGAGGTGAACGTTCAATTTCACGTGTATGTGGACTGATGATAGTAAACAGTTAGTTACCAGTGGTTACTGTCATAATACGTAGGTGATGTATCGGTTGTATCATGCACACTGTCTTTAGAATGTCCTTGTCTGATCGCGATTGCCAGTGTGGATGAGAAGTAAGCCCAATTGACGTCAAGCCCATTGACTTTCAGCATTCGATAAACCCTACCGATTTGCATAACTACGCATCATGGAGTAAGGGGAAAAGATGAAAATGTTGAAGGAAACGATTAATGATGTCAAACTTCACCCCTTGGTGCTACTGAGAAGCAAATGACGGTCATCACAATTTTGCCTTTTCGCTAGAAATACCGAAGAACTCTGGTAAAACATTTTTCGAAAATTTCTGGCTGTTGATATTTCAATAATATGAATATAGTTCTGTCACAGATAGAATCCGCCAGGGTATTGTCATTCGATGGAAGCTGAGGAACGCTCGATGCAAACATGTCAGTGCTAAGCTCCGCGCAAAGCCATGTTCGCGCTCTGCTTAGATAGTGACTTGCGACACACAACTTCAAATAAATTTGCCCCATGGCACTCAACCCTGGCTACGTCACTGCACTGCTGACTATGGAAGATATTGACAACAAAATTAGAAAAATCATGCTGGCTTTACACGGAATTCATCGATTTGCAAAGAGGAGCACAACTACAAATCCCGCCCGCTCCCCATACTGCTGTTTTAAAAACCTGTATCATGCGTTGCGGGTTTCTTTTCACCTGGTTGAATATACAGAATCCACTAACTCGCCGTCGACAGCATCTTCGCGTTGACCATTCTTCCAGCTGGCGCGGGTCATATGTTCAGTCTGTATAGCTGGTCTGCAATGAGAGACTTAGTCTGACACTTCTGTTTATGCGAAACAGTTGGTTCGTTCCTAGAAAGTTTATCATTGCACAAATCATTGTCTAATGTATGTATGAATATAGTCTGTATATTGATTTATTGGTTTGACGGCCAACGGTCTATATTCCCATGAATTTGCTCCAATACAGATATTTTCTTAACTAAGATAAAATGTATCAGAAGACATTAGATTTTAAGATGTTCATATCTCAAAAACGTTACAGTAACGAGAACCCGAGGGCTCAGTGATTTTTGCCGTGTGACTTACGTGACCTCTGCTGACCTTGGTGCCCCCAGACCTGACGCCAAACAATAGGATCCTTCCCCCTCTATAATTGTAACCTACATTTCCAATTTGAACCTAATTATTTTTTACATTATAGGGTATCGTCTCACAGGGAGCCGTCAGATAGGACACGACTCACGCCCTCACACATACACTCTGCGTGACAGCACCTTCGCACCCGGCGGAAAAATAGGAAGAAATGCAGTGTCTATTTTTATGGGGAGGCCGACGCGTACTGGCCAGTGCATACCCAACATGTCATTTATCTGGGTTATTATGGGAAATGTACATCACATCACACGTATGTCCTGATAGCATGATGTTGCTACAACAAAGCATACTCTAAAACAGTACTCTAATAGTTCCGATGGACCCGGGTTTCGTTTCTTGTGAAACTAACGCAACTGCGTTAATAGGCTGCTCAGATACTCATCGCAATGACCTCAACTATACACGTCCAGGTACAACGCTGAGAGTAACTCATACCGATCGATACAATCTGAACTGTGACCCCAGAAACCTAGGAATTTAATTTAGTTAATACCAAAGGGTAGGCTTCGACCACAACATTACACTTGTTAATTTTCACATCGTGTCGTAGTGTCGATGACGTTTTATTTGTATGGTTTATCGGCTGTGAGACTCGCCTCTGTGGTTAACGTTGCTCAGTAATTGGCGCTCGAGAAAGAGTTCCACTTACCTTCTAAATTGCTCGTCGGCAAACGTTTTTAAAAGAGATGGAAGATCTCGGTCGCTGGTAGAAAGTATAATGAAATATACTGGAAGTGAGCGGCACTGCCACGACTGGTCATCAAGTCACTCCAGGCAACGCCGGAAAGCGTATTTTGGTCCACATTGCTTCAATATACTTGGTAGTGTCAAAGGATCGAAATACGGGGAACACTTCGGGTGTAATTTGATTGACCTATTAGGACGCATCGTGAAAGTTCAATAACATATGTAGATGTGCCACAATCTATCAATATATATTTCTTCATTCAGTATAGATATAGTATAGTATAGTATAGTATAGTATAGTATAGTATGGTATGGTATGGTATGGTATGGTAGGGTATGGTATGGTATGGTTATGGTATGGTATGGTATGGGATGGTATGATATGGTATGGTAGGTAGAAAAAACCCCGTGACGTCAAATAGACTAGTCGAATAGTCGAACTAGGGATTCAGTGAAAGCATGAAAGGACGCGAAGACGAAAAGAATGGTCAAAGCTAGTTATACTTCTATTCACCCGAAATAACTTTTCTCAACATATACACACATCAGTACAAAAAAAAAGCGTATCAACTGAGGCAAGAGATGGCAATTGCATAAATTGAGATTAAAAAGGATTCTGGCCCAAAGTACTAGATACGATACTACAGCCTGCCAAGTCTACATGAATTAAGATGCCACCGAATGGCTAACAGGCGTCTCTATAGTTACGTGAACCCTCTCTCAGATCAGGTTGCTCGGAAGCTCCCTTCTCCAGCTATCACCCTGGGGACGTACGAAGGCGGAGTCCCTCGGGATGTATCCACCATCCAGCCCCTCGCTTTTAGCACGGCCTCAGCCAAGATGGACCCAGTAATGCCCACATCCAGAGACTCTGAAACACACCAAAAAACTTGGGGGTCAATAGATAGATAGATAATAGATAGATAGATAGATAGATAGATAATAGATAGATAGATAGATAGATAATAGATAGATAGATAGATAGATAGATAGATGATAGATAGATAGATAAACTTCATTGCATCCGATATGGAAATTACATGTTTGCAGATGAAATACGGCAAAATCGTCGGAACAGTAAGATACAACAACAAGAAATCACTGAAACAATTGAAAATATTGGACAGATAGAACTGGACAGAAGAACGTGATCACATACACGTAGTCGAATGCGCAACGCAACATTGAATGGCATAGGAAAGGTAGCGTATAAAACCTCATGTGATGAACGGATGTGAGAGATTAACGAGTAAAAGATGAATTGAAAATGGTGACAGTCTTGCCGCATTAAGGACGGAGGTTACGATTCGTTTGAGCCCAGGAGGTCTCATCCTCCCGCAATGAGTGATATTGAAACTGACCAATCTAGTACGTAAGACTGATCGAGTCCCCAAGAACTGAGTGAGTTATCCCTAATGCAACTTTTGTACTCCTCGGTAACCGTGTTCATCCCACCATCCGTATATCCGCCCCATTTGACAATATATTCCAAATGTTTCATGTATGTTTTAACCGTCTTGCCAACTCACAAAGTAAAGCCAATTATAGGGTTACAGAAAAACAACAAAATGTTCTGGTTTACGTTGGAAGAGTCCGAGCAGTTCCGTAAGCAATACTTTGCCAAAGTTACTGGCGAAGTATTTTTGTTATTTGTAATATCTTGCAAACGGAAGCGTCTATTGTTTGCTGGGTGTTGCGTCACGGTATTACCTGGTTAAATGTAACTAACACAAGACCGGGGCGAGTCATTCAATTATCACCTCTGGCGATTTAATGCAGATGATAATAATTGACGATAATTACTAACAATACCTTACACTACACTAGCTGCAACACAGAATGGGTACTTCTTGCGATGAAAGCATACCCTTAGTAGTATGCCCTTGGAAACGACCAAAATGCAGCAAAAAACGGTCTACTTCTACGAACAAAATGTAAATTAGTTCTACTTCACCCCAGCCGATGGAGGGGCTCCACCTGAGACGTTGATAATATTGTCCAACCTTTCTTCGCGAATTTTTCATAGATAGAGGACTATAACCCATTCCAAAATTTCAAGAGGGACCCCTTGACAGAAGCTTTTTTTTACTGAACAAATTACTCTTGCAGTGCATAGTTCATTGCCTGCGGGAGACTAGTTGATATCTTTTCCAGATTTACAAAACTGAACGCTAGGCGACACATAGCTCTGTGAAAGAGCACCACCAATTTGACGCGCATGTTACAGGGAGTATTTCCGAATGGCGACCATTATCAATTATCAATCTTCAATGAGGCCCCTGGCACACTCCCAACGTTTGAGTCGGGGAATCTAAGGTTCTCTTCCGCAGCTATCCGTATGGCACTCGTAGTACATTCGTTACAAAACCGTGATAGTTCGTAGTGGACCATAGCAGTTCCACAGCCTCATTTTTCCGTAGCCTAAATTTCCATTCTCAATGTAAGAGCAGTCAGTCCGCAGGCACCCAGTTAGTGAAGCAAATCACATGATTCTCTTCTGAACCCGCTCAACGAAATTCAATGTGAAAACAATTCTATTGCATCAAAGGCCATGGGGGAACACTGGCGATTTTCGCTTGAAGCTTGGTATACCGTTTTCATCGACTGTGTGATTATGTATGAGTGTCAAGTATTCAGAGTTTGAATCAGAGTTGCGCATTTTTTTCCCAGAGTGGTCAAAGGCGGGACAACCAATCTCCACAGAATTGGTAGCAACTGATTCACTGAGAAAGATTACTCTCGTAATCATGTGCGTAGTGATGATTAGGCCTACATTTAATTGTTTAAACCTTGACAAAAGGTGAGGAATCTATTAAGTCATGACAGTATTCATGTGTGTTGTGTGTGTGTGTGTGTGTGTGTGCGTGTGTGTGTGTGTGTGTGTGTGGTGTGTGTGTGTGTGTGTGTGTGTGCGTGTGTGTGCGTGTGTGTGTGTGTGCGTGTGTGTGTGTGTGTGCGTGTGTGTGTGTGTGTGTGTGTGTGTTGTGTGTGTGTGTGTGCGTGTGTGTGCGTGTGTGTGCGTGTGTGTGTGTGTGTGTGTGACACCTAGCTTGTGATCACGATTTCTCGATTCCACCTGGATGGAACATGCTCATACTAGGTATCTAGGTCCCCCACAATAGGTTTTTCGTAAGGTCATCTGAGTTCAACAGAGCCCAGGGTATGACACCTTTGTGGATACAATAAATCCAGTATGCTTGATCCGAACAGGGTGAACTTTGATGTGCTGCTTCCTTAAAGGAGTACAAGATCCCTATTGACCCTATTTGGACAATTTAGCTTTTAGCTTTTAGCGATAACTCGACCCCACCTGGATAGATCATGCTCATATTTGGTATGTGGAATCCGCATTATGGGTACATGAGCCCTTTGTATATCATCTGAGGTCAACAGAAGTCGGGACATTCTTGTGGATACGTTAAGTTAAAAAATGCTTAGTCCGAACAGTGGTCAATTTGGTATGCAGCTTTCTTATGGGGGGTACAAGCACCCTACTATTTTGGTTGATTGATATTTGGCGTGCGAACACGATAACTCGATCCCACCAGAATGGATGAAGCTTATACTTGGTGAGTGCCTTTCTCATAATAAATCATGAATCCTATTGTTTTGGAATCAAGTCCAATGTCGAAGTCTGGGAACCATGTAAACATGCTAGATTGACAATGTTAGCTTTTTCGGGAAATGAATCAACGAATCACTAAGCCTTCTGGATAGCGATTTGAAAACGTCACTTATACCATTCTGCCACCCTTCCGTCCTACACCTTGTTTCTGATCTTCATACCCTCCCCTCCCCCTTTTTCATCAAGGCAAATATCCTAGTTTCACGATAGTTAAACTCATTAAACTCATTTGACATGGACCTATTGGTCAGGTCATATCTAACACAAATGAATTACAACATTCGGTCGCTATGTGTTATGCTCTGTATAAGCGGCGCGAAGCAATTACAGCCCCTCCCTCAGCTGAGAGGAAAGAAGTGAGTACCTGGCTGAACGAGAGTATAAGAGACGGGGCCAAAACTACATCAACATCACACTCACTGGACAGAGGTAGATCGTACAACTATCGAGCATTCTCGTGGCAAAGTATTTATACAAATCAACTGTAATAAACCTTGCTGCCGAAGGTAAGACGATGCTCAAGTCACCCAAGTGCTCATGGCGCTATGTGCAATTTACCGAATTCCATTACCTGCCGCCATTGGCCAATGTTGTCGATTTCATCAAGATAGTTTGACCCACCGGCGAGCAATTTTTGTAAGTAGGTCAGTCCCGTTTCAGAGTTTCAATTACCGAGCGGCGTTGTCCACAAACGCGATTCTTACGCCCGATCAGATAAACAAACAGAACGTTATCGATGATACGACATCGCGTAAAAACGGCACGAGCACTCCGGTCGATGAATACTCTGCGGTATTGATGAACGTTATTTTCAGGTTCAACTAGACTATACTGATGTCCATGGATGCATCGTGAGCTCAAATCAACAATATAGACCTCATCCTAATCTGCTAATGTTTGGCTTCGCATGGTCCCAATCAGCACCAGATTCACTGACCATTTTCTACGAATGTTTACCAATTGTAGGCCCATTAATTGACCGCTAAAAAACGTTTTCTGGCTAGGCCCAATAAAAATTGGAATAATTCTTGGGGCATGTAGGAATTATTAGGAATAAGTTTGCTTGACTTAGAATAAATGCGTTATTGCAGCTCCTTGTCATTTTGTTCGTCTTTACTAGTAACCTGGTACCATGGAACCAATTTGAAGCTGTAACTTCCAAATGTCTGTATGTAGAGTGATTGTGAAAGCATAAATGCCGCGTACACTGACCGGAGTATCTGCAACATTGAGAGTGCATGGGAAAACATTTGCCGAGTATTCAAGTTATTCAAGTTCACTTGAGTCTAATTACTATATTGGAAGCAATTTAATTACCTTTGCTTTATCACTAACCAGAAATTATATTTTCTTCATCTATATTTCAGCTGTTTCCTTTCCTCGATTTCGATCTCTTTTCTTGTGGAGAGGGGGTGTGCTAATAGTCCATTGGGCATGTAGCGAAACTAGCGCAGGCAAATAAAGAACATAATTAACTTCACACCCCAAAGTTTCAAGAATCGGGCTGTTTCTAGTTATCAACTACCGGTAGCGATTGATTTGATGAAATTGAATATTTCATGACATCGCGGGCGGGAGCGATGTTGTAACATTTCAGGTAAAGTAATTCAGCTCATTGAAAACATATATTATCAGGAATTGAGAAGAGAATGAGATTATTAGGTCTACTGGGTTTCTTGGGTTGGAGGTCACCACAACGTTGACAGCGTAACCTCTACCATTCGCACGATACTGTGGCACCTCTATATTCCAAAATATTCAGATAGGCGGATATGGAAAAGGATTTGATTCTTTTAATCATAGTTTAAAGGGTGTCATGGATAATATCTAAAGTACGCAGGTACCGATAACGTGAACTATAGTTGACCCCTGTAAGGCAGAGTCCAGAGGTCATATACGGGAACACACTAATCAACACACTGAATGCTGTATTTACTTGAATACCACGAAGGTTATGATGCTCTGCCGAATACGAACGTTAAAAATATTGCGCAATCGAGCAGTTTTCTTTTCGGGAATTGAGGCCAATACTGGCGTCTACCAGAAATTCGATTCACAGATATGTTCCAAAGCTAATTAGCGAACTTCCAGCCAAATATTAAGTAAATTGAAATAATTCATGTACCTTTATTTCCAATTTTGAGCCATAGATTTTTCGAACGTAAAAGTGGTGCCTGTCTTACGGGAGCCTGCCGCTGCGCTGCTAATTCTCTACAGTTTAGCTCACCATTCTTGAAAAATTCGACTTTTCAGTGTTTCATCGGTTTGTTAGGTGCCCTGAAGATTTCATAGAACAATTATATGGAAACTTCAAGAGATCTTCTCTCCATACTATACGATCAATCATCAAAATATTCAAGTGAATTTGGGGTCATATTGGAATATCTCCCATTCAGTTGCTAAAATACACTAAATAACAACTTACGCAGCCAGCCTACCGATACCAATTTTCGTGCAAATATTGATCCATGACAGCCTTTAAACTCTGAAATCTGTGGATTGAATTAACCTCACTCACATTTGTTGAATTATATATTTCATTGAGATTATAGCTGACCGTAGCCTTTACAACCTTGCCCTCCTTGAATGTCTATACTAATGGCTCATGGGAAATGGTTTAATGGTAAACGCATATCTCGTATAAATGAGGGTGGATATAGTGATCCAGAATAATAATGAAGAGTGTGGAAAGGGTATCCTTCCTATTTAGGAAATAATGGATAGATACGAAGGCCTTGGTGGCAGAATAAAACCGGTGACGTCATAATAGGTTAGAAAAAAGGTAGAAAATCCCGACGCGCAGCCGAGTGGTTTTGCACTATATTTTCAACTGTTTCTTCTGAAGGAATTCACGAAGTGACAGGGAAAGTAATATCTCTCTATGTGTTCATAATTTATTCTCCCAACAGTGCATAATTGACGAATAATGTCAGAATGTTGTTTACATTCGCAGGCCGCGGGTCGTGTTGTCGAGCCATTAGAATATCGCTCCGTCAAATTCAGTTTTCGCCTCTGAATATGTCATGGTCAATACTTGACATTTTGTGAATTATAAGATACGTCTAGTATATCTTACCTATTCTCCCATAGATTAAAGAAATTTTAGCTGATGAACACTATGACATTGGATATTGGAATATACAACTGACCACACACAGTAGGCCTGTATTGTCCTAGTATATAAGTGATGTGAAAATCCTTGCATGCTATACACGCTACGTTGTACTATTGCTGTTTCATGATGGGATCAATGTTTTTATTGAATGCCAACAATGTTTCTGCGAGAACTACCTCTTCAGGAAGACTGTTCCACTGTTGTATAACTCTGTGACTGAAGACAAATTCCCTAATGTTCATTTTTGAGGGCTCCTTGTACAATTTTGAGCTGTGTCCCTCTTGTTGAACCATGGCTGTGTGATCCCTTACTTCTCTACTTAACTCAAACAAATCACCATGAGGAATTTTATCCAGTCCCTTCATTATTTTGAACAATTCAATAAGATCAGCCCTTACACGTCTCCTTTCCAGTGTTATTAAATCTGTTCTCCTCGACCGTTCTTCGTATGACAGAGTGCTAAATCCAGAAATCATTTTCAATGCTTTGCGCTGTACCCTCTCTATATTGTCAATATCTTTCTGCAGGAAGGGTCTCCATGCCTGAATACAGTACTTTAGATGCGGTCTCACTCATGATTGCTGTATGTCTTATTGGGAAGTCCCCCGGGGGGGGACACGATGAAGTGACGTAGTGAAATGGTGCGTCGGGAGCGAACAAGCTAGAAATGCGTGCTATCTAGTACGGGTGTGACAAGTCAATAATGATCAGGGGTAATATCTGTGAAGCGCTTTGATCCTGTGGAAAAGCGCCATATAAGCACTGTAGATTATTATAAAATAAAATAAAAGTTCACGTCGAAGACATGTTCAAAACGATTTGCAGATCCTGATCACTAGTATTATTGTATACATTAGTTTCGTATTACATATACCCTTATTCTGTCTCCTCCACATTCGATAGCCATTCGTCATCTAGACGTCCTATGAATGGAAATCACCGGCAATAGGGTTAAATGTGGTCAATTGAATATTTCTGGATAGTCCTATATATGCAGCGATGTTCTGAGCCCGAACACATCCCTGCATGCGTCAGCGTGTTTTCACCAGATGTGCTGCATCACGATAGTTCATTGTTATAGCAGCCCGTCTGGGGTTCCCTTGGAGAATAATGATTTTCAAATAAATTCATTTTGTGGAATAAGTAACCACTTGCTCTTAAGCCTTTTCGCTTTCAGCTGCTGCTGAGCCCCTATCATACGTGTACAATTTTATTTTTTAGATACATACACGCTTCAAAGCCCTGGCGTTGCCGCCTTGACACTTTAATTTCTTTAGATATTTTCACCGGAAAGGCCCCGGAAATTCGTGTTCCCGCAAGCACCAGCATCAAGTTCGTTCTGATCATTATATGTTTTCAGCAGTCTATTCACGAAATAGAGTTACCGAGAGATTACTTCCACCGCTCCTTCTCAAATTCGCGAATTCATCGGCTCGCTTTTTTGAAAATTTAAAGTGGGTGATTGATCGTCCTGGTTTCTGATATCGAATGTTGACAGAAGACAGGTGCACACGATATAAGACAGCCTGCGTGTTGAACAGTGTCCACTAATAACCATGTTTAGCTCACAAGCACGGGAACGCGATGCTTTCTGAATCGAACTCTCATAACCTAAACAAATGACAACCACCTGATATCGCTTCACAGAGAAATACGTGCATCGCATAGTTTTCAAGTAGTCATCCAGACAATGAATAGTGATAAAAACTGAGATGCAATCTGTGGTTACACTGAATCATTGTGGCGCTGAGTAGACAAGTGAGTAGTAGGTTTGACGATTATACGATGCTGTAATGGAGCCCGGTTGACAGGTTGAGTCCGGTGAGCTCGTCCATAGTTATAATAATGCGCAATTAGGTCATGCAATCCCCAGTTCATCAGCTCGGCATGTATACCGTACAAACTTGCGATTCGGCTCACAAAATGTACGATTCACCTTTAATGGAACATTTTCCTCCAGAACGCTGTGTACTTGGTATGTGGATTCATCTACCATATTCGTATACGAACTGACATATCCATGTGTACAATGAAGGAAAATATTTCGTTCTTTCCACGGCTCGTAGAATTCAGGTGAATGTTATATCAGTTTGTACATTGCTTCCTCCAGGGCAGCAATCAACGGATGACGATATTCGTTCAAAAAATAAAAAGAATAATGTGAACCCATTGCCAAGGTTGATTATTTAGGCTTTCTTTTTTTATTGCTAATGTTAGTCGAGGTTCACCGGGTACTCAATTTGACGAAAATTTAGTGCATGAACCTTGAATGAGGAGGTCAGGAGCTGCTGTCATACTCACCCTAGTTTCGAGACTTGTTTGCGGATGTTGTGAACCTTGTTACATATATTATAATCTAATTTCGCGTATTTGCAGTCGTCGTTGGTTCTATATTTATAATTTCGCAGAAAATACTAGAGAGTTAAAATCTGAATGATTGGCAAATGATGCGAGTTGTTAAGGTATCACACCTATATTATTAAAACGGTATCCCGTCGCTAATTCACATAATAGGGATGAACTGATTACTGATTGGTATTGGTGCAAATGATAATGTACTATCGATACAGGTATCAGTATCTCGCGACTAATTCTAAGAACAGGTGTACATTTTGTAAACCAAAGGGCAGTATATGCAATATGGCAGTAGCTGAAAATACTTCATCAGCTCACGTGCACAAGAACGCGAGGCTCACGTAGGACAACATTAACATTTAATAGGGATCAAATAAATACCAATTGGCGCTGCTTGGCATGAAACTAATAAACACCGTATTATGTATCATTATGTTAATTATGAATGAGCAATTCAGCACCACGAGTGCGATCAATTATAATTGAATCAATGCTGGTATTGGCGATTATAATTAAAGGCGGATACGACTCGTCCGCTGGGTCATGTCTGTCGGGTATGCTAATTTTCAGCCGTGTTAACTCAGGAGTACGATAGCGCGGTAAACAACCTCAGTGGCATAAGTGGATAAGCGTTGGGAACACATCCAATTAGGACGTCGAAGACTAATTAGCGAGCCCCAAAATAATATTAGATAGATAATCATTTATTTATCTGAACATCTAAGGGGTAAGCAGTGATGCTAAACTCACCCGGGGCCTTCATAAAACAAGATACAAAGAAGCAAATACGGTAGATTATGGTTATATAACGACATATACAACATATATGCTGAATGAAAGAGTCAGTAAATTGTCTTTCTAATTTTTTTTTTTTTTTTTTTTTACCCTTCCAAATATCACCCTGAGCCAAAGACTCAAGCTGCATGGTTTTACTAGGCACGCGAATGCGTGAATAGGCGAATAGGCGAAGCGACAGACGATTTCCCCGATAGGCAAATCACGTGTCGCGTGTCGCGCGGCGCGTGGGTATTTATCTAGCACGCGGAATCGCGACCTCGCGAAATAAAATGGCAGGGGAACACAGAACTAGATGAGCGGCTATTTAGCACTATTATCGCGAAAACGGAAATAAACTGGTCGCTGGTAAAGCCATCAATTTTAGGCAAGATTGTCATTTTGATTGCCACAGGACATACCTCCTCATTGAAGAAGAAACAGAGGAGACCCAGTTCACTCAATTGACGACCACGGCTTAGGCGTTGGCCGATAGGCCTACAGGGATATGGGCCTGTATGACCCTTAGATAATTTCCCAAGAAATGGCGACAACACTTCTAAAACAAAGGAAGCGAATTTTACTCCATGAGGTGTGCGGGTGTGATCATCACTCCATTTCACTCCATTGTAGAAAATCTTCGCCGCATTATGGAGCATACTTCACTCTTCTAGGTGTATCGAAGTTGCTGACTGAACCACTCCACTGTTTTCTATAGATAGCACGAGTAGGTGCTCAATCGCTCCATTTCAGCGGAATTTCGCCCATTATAGAGTGATATTTAGCGAGCATGACGTGGCTTCTTACTTTTATTCTTGAATGTAAGGCGTAAATTAGCTGTTTATTCGTTCCTTCCCGCCTAGCCATCACTAATAATTATCGGTCGTCTGCTACAATCTAATTCATATTATGCTTAAGTTCCGAATCCTGCGAGAATAATGTAAAATGAAACGTCATAAACAGGTAGCGAAAAGAGAAAGATCTGATTGGAGATTTATTTTGTTAGCTCTTCCATTTCTGCTTCAAAACAGTCTAAAATCAATTGATATCACAGTAAAACAGTCGAATAAACTGGGATTCCCCTCTAACAACAAACAAAATACGAATCCTCGACTCTATAAATTATTCCACAACTTCTGCCTGGGCATGCAATGAAATAGCCAACTATCCTACTGATTTGGTTCAAAGTTATAACGTTACCCTGACGTCACGCCCTCTAAACTTCACTCAAATATTGGATCCATCACACAACCATCATACACGAATAATACATGACTCTACAGCAATACGAGGACTACCATTGGATTCCATCCCAGGACAAACATACATTGGACTATAGGTGCCACTACTAAATATTACGATATTGAAGAATGACTTGGCACTTTCAATAGGAATCATAACACTATATATAACAATAGTGGAAATATTGAATGAGGTAACAGCTTCCCACACACTACCATGGAAAATCGAAGAATTGTCCTTTCACAACCACACTTAGCGATTCCACCTCCTCAACAGTCCTACCATATGGAAGCTTGGAAGACATACATTGGAACATTAATTTAACCATAATGGTTCACAGCAAGAACTCAACTCTCAGCTAGTGACCCAAACATGAGCATATAATGCAGGAAACCAAGAAAGGATGTCAGAGAGTGGTTCACTGGAATTAGCCTGAAGTCACTCCGAGTATACTTCCCTCTCGAAATTCCCACTCTACATTCTAGGTGTGGCTGACTACTACTCATCAGATGGAAATTCACATCTTTTCCATTTAGAAAGCATGGATGAGTGACATGGTGGGTTGTACTAGACACGACATGCATTTTTCCAGGATGAAGTCTACTGACATTACGCTTCACCAAATTGAAGACCGATAGTCGTGCGATTAACGGTTTCCTCGTAATTACGAACGATCAATGACCAGTATCACCCAAATCTCCACGTTTTTTTGTGTGGATTTTTTCGATACTCGTGTGTTAACAACAACCTGAAAGACTATTCCTGGAATTGGAGGAAGGAGAGCTTCTGATTGCAGGTGGTATAATCACATGCAGGGTATCATCAGTAGCCTAACTGATGATCACCAGTCATTGGGGGGCAGCGGTTTTTCTCGATGTCATCTTTTTACTGATCCGTAAATTGCTTCATCTCCACGTTTTCCGAAAGAGATTCAGATTTGAATGATTTCGAACAAAGGCCCCACAAGCCCCTCTAAAACGCTGTAGTTTATAGACCACTAGCGACTAGCAAGAAAAACGTTCACGGCCTGTATTTAGTATGGTTCGCCCGGGAAATAATTGGAATGAAGAATGCGACGATTAGCAGGTTTTGTTACTTCCATAACTGAATCGAATAGAAGATGGGTGCCATTCTATCTTTGAATGAATCGACATTTGCCTCTGACAGTGTAAACTATATGGATAGGTATCATTTCCCCACTAAAGTTAAGAATAATGTCTACTCGACAACGCGGGGGCGCCGCTAGCATATTCCTCTCAGATTTTTAGGAAGACTAATATCCAGCTGGGTGTGCGGTACGCTTAGTAGGTTCCAAATGGGAGCCGAACGACCTCTGGGATCTCGGGAAAATGCCAACTATTCCATCACAAGGTTATGATATTCTCGTAGTTTTTTTTTTTTCACCTCATGAATAGCTGATGCGAACTGCTTCGGAAGGTATTTTCGATTGGCTGGTGGATGTATTGTTGTATCTTATACTGCACTAATATGCGCACTGGAGGGATTCACAGCAGAAGACACACGGAATAATTCATTTCAAGGGCTGCTCTTATGTCCTCCGAGAATTATTGAAGGAAGTTTGGAGCCACTGATAGCCAGAAGGAACGACTTTTCAGTCGAACTACTCCAAGCTTCCATTCTGCCCATGCTTTTGATTTAGTTGCCATCACAAAACTCCGTGGGCCCTAAAAAAAAAAAAAAAAAAAAAAAAAAAAAAAATATAAAAAGCGGATTTCGAAAGGTTTTACTCTCAACGCTTGCAACCCGTCTGGCCGCTCGTAGTGGCTCCGTGTTGTGGTCATCGCCTCACACCTTACGGTAATAATCGAATGGAAGCATGACAGTAAGCTGTCGCAAGCCCTGTTGTTCGGCAATTCCTCGTATAGCAGGGGTTCCCAACCTATGGTACTCGTTACCACCAAGTGGTACATTTGGACTTCACGGTGGTACGCGGGCTGGTACACAGTGTGCTCCGAATGATGCTAAAATTACCAGATTGGCGTATAAGGGTTAAACGTAATTCTCTAAAAATGACAAAGGTAAATTCCCTCCACTGGACGCCCCTCCTCCAGGACACGGCGATCATGGGAAGCCAGGCCCCCCCTTTTTTCAGCACTTTGGAACTAGCCATGCCCACAGTGGTACTTAGTGGCACTACGAAAATGTTAAATGTTATGCAGTGGCGAGGTTGGGATCCCTCTGCTGTAGAGTATTAGGCAGGCTTAAGGCAATTTCCAAACCCAAACCCTCCTTCATATGTTTTGAAATTTAGCCCTATTGTTCATCGGGAATGAAATATCTGCGTGAACGTATTATTTCCACACGCTCAGTTTCACATCGTCATTCCATCCCCAGAAGCATAGTACTTGTGTTGTTCAGCCGGTGTTTCAGTACTTACTGACTTATCACCAGTTATATTTCACTTTCTAC
The DNA here is from genome assembly GCA_026419785.1 of Sclerodactyla briareus. NCBI lineage: Eukaryota > Metazoa > Echinodermata > Holothuroidea > Dendrochirotida > Sclerodactylidae > Sclerodactyla > Sclerodactyla briareus. Next base: position 375,533 of record JAODTK010001477.1, on the reverse strand, counting down.
ACACCAACTTACACATACTTAAGCTGCACGTGGTAATTCCTATAATTAGCTAATAGTATGGCTGAATGTCTTGGTTTCACAACGGTTTCACATAGTGCACCATATTTCCACCACTTCTAGGGGGCAAATCACATCCAAATAAGCAATCAGTTTACGATAAAGTGATATACCGCCTTTTGCAACTAACAACACCAATCCCCATGTTTCTTTTATACTAATTTTGACGCCAAATTACGTGAGGGCCGTAATCGAAAACCCCGAGAATCCGTTCGTGCTGGGTCGATGTGGATAAACATAAGGCGGTCAGTTATAGTGATGATTCACCCGCAGTATTTATCAGTCGTTACTGAATGGGGCTAATGGTATCGGGTGGTATGTATAAAACATTGTGCCTCTCCGCGTTACTAGACATAGAGACGAAGAGGCATGGCTATTTTTTTTGTGCACAGCCTGCTTTCTGACTGTCTGACTGACGGCTCGATCTGCATTCGTGTATTGTATTGTGCGACTGGTTTTTGACTTTTGACATGTCGCATGGTATGGTGCTGCGGCTTCCTGTTAGTCTGGTTGAGTTGTATGGACGGGTGGAAATGTGACGGCTACGCGAGGTCGCCTGAAATAGAAAATAATAAAAAAGGTCAATGTAATGTTTGCCGTATACTCTGTTTGGAACGAATTGTGGCTATGTTGCATTATCGCACCGCTGCTACCTACGAAAGACGAATCCCTTGTTCTAACTATTGATGAACGATGTAGAATTGCGGTATAAATTGAATTGAGCAGAAAAAGCTGATTTTCCCGTTTGGACGGACGAGATGAGGGAGGCGTCTGAAGAACTGAGAGATAATTACAAAATATTAGTATAGATTCGGTTTTCGTCAAATAAAGCCCAACACTTGGTCAATTGGCTCTCAGTCGGTCATTTCGGCGCTTTGGTGATTGAACAGACAAATTCTCCAAAAAAAAATCCCTCCAAAAAGTCCCGAAAAACACACGGTTTCGATGCACCAACAACAAACTACAATGACACTATAGAACGCAGCTATCACTATTACCTAAAACGTTATTTTACAACCAGCTAGTGTACTTGAATCACTCCGTGATCCCCCTGCTGCCCTCTTTGCAATGGCTTTATTGAGTAGAATGAACAATATGTAACCAGACTTTTCGTGAAATTTGGAAAACGGTTCACAAAGTTCACAATGTAGCCCGAAAAGGTATTAGACAATGTGAGATCTCTCTATTTCGTACTGTTGTTGCCTCATAATTTAAGTTGTTGGATATTTGATCCGGAGAATGCTGATTATTTTTTTGGTGGAATAAAGCCCGCGTGAAGCCCTTGCTCCAAAATATTTTCTTTTTATGACAGTCATTATACCCCTGACCGTTGACCTGAAATCATTATTAATAATTAGTTATAATGTGGATACTTCTGATGCACTTGTTCTTAATATTGGACCTAGCGCCACCTAATAATAATTAGATACCTGTACTTTAAAACGGTCATTCCAAGTATGCAGGCAACCCTCACAGTTGGGCAAAAAATGACTAACTATTGATAATCCATACCAATGATAAGCCATAGCTAACATGAGTTTTGTCTATTGATTGGTAGTTTGGTTTTAACCCACTTTTGAAGTTGCTGAATACACGCCCAACCTTTCAATATATGGCCCAACTTTTTGACAGTGTGAGGATTTTCTGCGTTGCTTATATTAACTGGTTTTGCCTATTTATCACATCCCCTTTTCGGAATTATGATGGATTCGGGTTTGCAATTCACGCCGTAATCGTTATGGCTGCCACCACTGCCGCAGCGAAAAATTTCGTGTGTGAGCATGAATTTTCAACACATTGTTTATCGAGCTGAAACGTGCAGACATGACTGCCATGGGTAAATCTATCTCGGATGAGTTCGAGTGTGCGCGTCGGCACATTACTGGGTCCGCTGACAATTTGCATCATTTCAACGATTTTCGAATGTTATCAGATTCCACACAATTTTGTTAGTGAACACTACCAGTAGCAATTCTGTGCCTGATGGGATTGCGGTTATTTTGGGTAATCAAGGTCGAATTTCCGTATTCAAAGAAAAATGCGATCTCACGACTTCGTCCCAAAGTGGCAGCCAGGTAAATATTGTGGGCGATCCTTGGCAAAGAGGTGGGAAAAGCACCAGCTACAACGTCTAGTGATTGTGTCACATGCCACAGTCCAACGACTGATTACAAACGTAATCGTTCCAGCGAAAATCAATTCACGCCCTATATTAGTAGTCCGCTTCTAAATTCATTCGTAGGTTCTCTTCTGATCGCCGTGATGGATTGGTTTGGCGCGCTGTCATTGTCACAAATTGATTGAAGCTTGGATTTGCTGAACTGCATCATTACGATGAAGAAACGTAAACGTCCAGCCAGTGGCTATGACTTGCGGACTGGGAAACTATATTAGATTCTTGCCAGTACGTTAAATGGAAAATCGTGTGTATATATAATATAATATATATATATATATATATATATATATATATATATTTACTAATATATATATATATATATAATATAATTATATATATATAAATATTCTATATATATATATATTAGTTAGGGAGAGTGGGAGAGAGGAGGGGTGGGGGGGGGATGGCGGGTGGTCGAACCTGGAACTGTACAGATTAAAGCTCACTGCTCCACCGGGATTCTAACCACGAAACTCAGGCTTAGGTGCCAGCGCTCTGCCAATTGAGCTGTGGAGCCAACTGGTCTCGTGCCCGAGGAACATTTCCCTCTTACCGTGGGGTTGCATCAGATCACCTGAACCATTGCTAGTTCTATTGATGATGCACTCATCCCACTCCAGAGGTGAATTTGATTCATTCCGACCTGAGCACCAACACTTGGCCTGGCACCCACTATAGGGAGTATCGAGACCTACAGGCTGGATAGGCATAATATTTCTTAATGTTTGTGATTGACAAGAAACGTAGATTACTAACTAAAAAAAAAAAAACCCCAACATGTACGGGTGTTTTTAGGGAGTGAAGACATAGCGTGACATGGAATCAATTCACTGTCACTTGTACTGTAGACATGCGCCATAATCCAAGAAAACAGGGAACATGGAACCACAAGTGTCTCGACACGAAAGGCAAATGACATTCTTTAACGGAGTGGAGTAATCACTTTGGGCGGTGGAATACCAAGCGTTCAAATAACACCTCCCCCATCTGAAATTCTCTACACGACGTAATACATACTTCCAATGATATATTGTTGGTCTAATGCCCCCTGATTATTCATTATTGAATCGTATAAACCCATCCTCTCTGCACCGGGCGCACGAAGAAAATGAGTTATGAAACTTGAACGTGATGAACGATGTACGCACCTGTAAAGATTCACTTCAAATAGTGTTATTTGTTTTTCAAAGGATTCGTAAGAACATCTCTATCAGTTATGATTCACGTGTTTGACTAATCAAGTTCATCAGGTGATTGGGACCAAATTAAGGACGTTGGACTGATTTCCCGTCTTGCAGAGGGGGGGTGCGGTTGACGTCGGGGAAGGAATATTCATTTGAATTTGGATTGCCGATAACGGATAAATGATTGATGTAACGACGTTGGCAAAAAAACAGCTCGGCATCTTAGGGAAAATTTCACCATGGCCACAATATTTGAAATATGGCTGGCAATGAAGGTATGTGCAAAATGTGGGACTGATACGACTGTACTCTACGTTGAATGAAAATTTGCATCCTCGGTATTTGTAATACTTAGAACAATGAACTTTGTAGGCAATCTAGTGATCAAACTTCCAACGATCACCAATTCTATACTTTATTTTTCTCAGGTTGTCCCGTCGCGGTCAAATTCTATGATGATTCAATTGGAAATTTGATCGAAGAGTTATTATTGTCTTATGCGGCGAGGGGTGTTTGGAAGCAGACATATGCGCTGTGCACAAAAGCTGTGTCGGAATTACGCAAGCGGCGAAATGTGAATCGTGGTCGTCTCAGGAGTCTCTCTCTTTTTCATGACTTACGACAGATTCGCAACTGTTGGTCCTATCAATTCGAGTGACACGTTCTCAACGAATTCGTTAACTAGGCTTGAATTTCTCTTTGTGCCTTCAATTCACGTGATATAGGCCCTACATTGTTTTGCTTCCACTTCTCTCCAGATGGATTGCCTCGCATAAATCATTCGTACTTTTATGAATCTAGTGCAATCCCCATTTACACATGTTCTATGTGTACCGCCCAAGGCTCACGCGTCTTCCAACATGCAATTAGCTTCGTCCATGAACGTACGACTAATCCAAACGTTTGACTCATCATTTTCGTGACACGTCATCAGACGAAAGTTTGATTTAGTATAGCATTTCCCTTACACCTTCGCGCCACGCGATATAGGCTAACCTTCGCTTATGTTCCACTTCTCACGATAAAAGTCAAACCATTTAACATTGTGTGCTTTTATTGTTTTGGTTCGCTTTTGCTAGCGACTCAATATTCAGCGGGAATATTGTAGTCACGTGGTCTTCGAACTCTACAAGCGCATGCACGGGCCTCATGCACAGAAAACCTTTCCCTAATCCTTAAGAAAAGGGTTTGTTCGACAATTATAACTTATATGCGTGATCAAAAAATTGACATGCAGTTCATAACATGTTCGCCCTGCTATATACAAATATAAATTAGATGGTTATGAAACATTTTGAAATGTTAGACAAAATTATAGATACAGGGTTGATACATATGTTTCAGGTAACTTCATGGTTTGGCATGTGAAAAATTGCTTCTAAAGCAGGATTGAACAACAGGATAACGATTTCGACTACATATACGGAATATAAATTCGCTGCAATAAATGCAGTAGTAAATTATCTACACTGATAGCACCACAAAGAGTAGTGAAAAAAAAAAAAAAAGGGCTATTGTTAAAAACGGTGTTAACCTTACAAACAGTGTGGGGAAACATTGATTACGATTTAATCAACTTGAATACATTGCAAAAGCGTGGCAAAACTCTTGCGTTTTAATGTTCCTGATTCATGAATATAATGGGTTATAGAATTGATACTGCGTCTCATATTTTGTGTTCCCCGTGTTTGGAATAATAAATTTGCCATCGATACTACAGCGAGTTTATTTTAACGTGTCATGTTTCAAATCAGATCGTTTGTATGAAGCTTCAGTCAGTTCAAGCTCTGATGAAACTTGAACATTGGGTTAGAATTGTTTGAAAAATTGTTTAAAAATATGATAGAGATGAGTATCAGTTGTTCCGTAAGTGATTGTAAGTGATGCTGATGCGAAAAAATCAGCAATTACGTGGCAACCATTCAGGGGGGTTGTTTGGTGAAATCCTTCGGAAGTGAGCATTATTATTTACTATCATTATTTGACCGGAATTATATTAGCGCCTCTTTCTTTCGAAATACAATTCGGTCAGTAAGAGGCGTTAGTAAACCAAAGTAAAACCTGAACATATACAGACACAGTAACACCTAAAACAAGCGGACAGAGTTGAACAAAGGTAGGAGGTAGGAAGGATACCAGACTATAAAAACGCAGTGAAGGCAGGACAGAGAAAAAGATAGAATAGAAAAAGTATATGTCGAAAAAATATCAGTATTTTTTCCCCAACATGTAAAGACAGAAAAAAGTCGGTAAGAGCAATTACAAATTAAGAAGTTGAAGTAATACGGAAATATAGGTTTTCAGAAGTTTTCTGAAAGTAATATAGACTTGCGTTCCGAATAAATAAATAGTGCTGGTTCCCAGAGTTAGCTGGCCATGACGCTGAAAAATCTATCGCCGTTAACGGTGGTTCGGGACGACCAGTGACAGAGAGCTCCCAAGTCGTGGAACTCTGTTCTAAAGTCGTTACATCAAATATAGGGATACTAACTGGTGAGAAATAGTCATATCATATAAGCACCTTTGCACTTCACCGAGGAGGCGTCCCTATTGGTCTTGGATACCCTGTAATCATCGCCCTGCTTCTGCCTATTTAATATAAGGGAACCTTCAGTAGCGAACGCAAGAGGTGGCGACCTACTCTTGAGTTTCGACCTCACCCCCCCCCCCCCCCCCACACACACTCAAGAAAATCTCAGTACGCCACTGGGTACATTTTTCTGAGCTGGCATTCAGGGACGTTAGAAACCTGCCTGGCACATTCATTGTAAGTACGCTATCGCTATGAATTATGGTACCTCCAAATGTTTACATTTTGCATTGTACTCTGTCGAAAGAGACGACTGAACGCGTATATCCGAAGCTGTTATGGTTAGAGTGAGGAATAATCTCAAGGGAATGGTTTGTCTCTTTTTGAAGTTCCATTCACATGCTCTCGATCATCCTGGTGGGGAAATCACACGTCCCGCTTTGCTGAGACGCCTCTAAACCAGCAATAACAATCAGTAGTGTCATATCAAACAGCTCTGCGTTGATTTGATTGACCATCAGTTGGTTGCGCTCCCGGTGCTCAGTTTGAATTATGAGGAGGTGAGTGGCATCATGTATTCGTGGTATCCTGTATATATTCTATTCAATTCTATCGGGTATCAATCAATTCACGTTATATTGAGAATGTGATGCGTAGCACGGAACCTACATGGTGTCAAAAATGTCAATTTATTTCTTTGTAGAATGCATAGGCTGCTATTCCAGTTTCACAGGCACTAGCATTTAAACGAATGATACGTACTATTCCGTTGCTACATAAACGGAACGGACGCGCTCCAGCAACCGGTACGTTTGCTTCTTGGACTGGACGGACGTAATCCACTAGTCCTCAGCATCAGTATTAGCACATATTGTACGCTGGAATTCATACATCCCTTGCGCACAACAGCAAGGCGGTTTCAGTGCGGCGTTGGCACACGTGGGTGTGCATCTACATACATCGTCGCTTGCAGTTCGCACATTTGAGTTAGAGCACAGTTGGAACATGAGAAAGACGCCGGACAAGCAAGGGTTTACGCTGTAAGCAAGGATTTTATCCGGGTTAAGAACTACGATCTTCCGTGTGTGTCAACGAGGTTGGTAGCAGCTCGTGATACTGAGTGAGAGCCTTGAGAAACGAAAAACGGAAAGCGAAGATGGACTCTCACGTAAGGCAGGGACTTCCAGATCCACAAACTACACTAGTTGTAGCTCAATATAGCACAACTGCTACCAGTGTTATTCCTATGGCATCATGAGGTATGAATAGTGCCAGTAGTAGTAGTATAGATACTGTCAGTCGTAGCGATAGTACTGCTACTACGAGTGTGGTTCACACTCGCTCCACGCTTCGTTACAATGACGGCGGTGGCATGAGTGGACAATGTGACCAGCATGACGCGGTAATGTCTGCCTTAATGGCCATTCAGGTCACTCAGGCGCAACCACCGGCGGACATAAAGTCTCTGAATGGCGAAGTGCCTTTAATGAGTCGTATGACCGATACTACCGGACTGAACCGGGCCAAGGTGAGGGGGCAGAATGCGGCCCAAAATGCTCGAGAAGCATGAGGGTCCTGTCATGGAATCAACCACTTCCTGAAAAAAAAAAAAAAACTGAAAGCTAATGACATGTTTTCGTCGATGACGAAACGTTGTAAGGTCCAGGAAGTCTGTGACGAGGGCCGTTAACGGCACCCTGGCTGAAAAATGTTACTAACCTCGGCATGGACCAACATACTGAGCTGGTGAAAGATGAAAATAACGGGCGGCCTTGTAACTGTGAAGGTCTGTAGTGGTCTGTTGTGGTCCGAATAAATCAGCTTATCTGGAATGCCATCACGCCAGAGGCTCAGGCAGCAGACAAAAAGCTACAGAATGTTGAAACAGCTCGCGTCTGGTAAAAGCTGCTTATATCGGTCTCCAAAGCTGTATGCATATGGTCTCTGTTGAGAATGTTGAAGCTAGTGATAGTTCTGGATGATACATAGATGAATAGGAAAAATTGACCTCTTATGAGAACATTTTGGATGTAGAAAGGCACTGCCACAGTGAGAGTAAAGATGGTATTGTGCCCGTACAGAACACTGTCAAGCTATTCAGTTGTCAACAAAACAGAGAACAAAATTGTTGATGTCAAAATAACGAAGTTATTACATATGTATGTCATTAGAACAGTAGTGCCTGAACAAGGCCAGTTCATATCACCACGTTCTCTTAGACGGAAACCTAACGAGAATAAAGAAAGATATAGAACCTCAAGTCACTGAATGAACACATTATTGTTTATCACTATTTCAAAATGGATACATTTGAATACAGCTTGTTCCTGAAAATTGCTACAAGGCTTCGATTGAGCTGGAACATGCCTGTTACAGTGTTCCAATTGCAGAAGAGTATCAGAAATATTTATGTTTCAAGTGGAATCAGATGCTCTATCAATACACCTGCTTGCCGAACGAATTTCCTCCGCTTCAAGAGTATTAGTAAGTTAATGAAACCAGTTTTCTCTAAGCTGCGAGCAATGGGGTTCACTAACAAGGCCGCATAGATGACATCCTTCTTATTGGGGACTCAATTAATTAATGTCATGAAAATCTTGCCGAAACTCCAAAGCTGATGGGTTAGCTGGGCTTTGTTGTTCACCCAGAGAAGTATAATTTCGATGAAAAAGTTCAACGTATAACAGATTAATGTGTTATTTAGGCTGCTCCCACTGCAATCGCACAAATCAGGCAAGTGGCACAAGTTTTCGGCTTTTTAGTGTCCTCTTTTTCAGCAGTAGAATTCGGGAAACTGTACCGGTATTACAGAAACCTAGAGGGGGCGAAAACAAAGGCTCTGTCTAGAGCAAAAAGCGATTATAATCAAAATAAGCAAGTAACTCCCCAAATGAGAGCTGACCTGTAGTAGGTTCACAATGTGGCCCATGAAATCAGACATATCAGCCACGGGAATCCGGATGTGATTTTGCAAACGGATGCTTCCTCGTCAGGTTGGGGAGCGACTCTCAAAGGAATATAATTTGGTTGGAGATGGGCCAATTCAGAACAGGGCAAACATATCAATCACCTCGAGACTCGAGATTCTTGCCATCCGCCTAGCACTGCAGACTGTGAAGCAGGCAGCAAGAAAAAAACATTAAAATGTTACTAGACAGTACTATATGTTGTCATACATCACACAATGGGACGGGGAGTGATACAGAGTCAAAGTGGGTATGGCAGTGGGCCAGAGAAATGGGAGTATGGCTTACCTGCTCCCACATAGCAGGGAAATCTAACACAAAACTTGATTCATTGTCACGTCACTTCATGGTCGTGTTGAGTGGTCTCTTGACACACAGGTCTTCCGGGAAATTGTGTAGCCTTTGGGGAGATCCAGATATTGATCTGCTTGCCTCCAGGTTCAATTATAAAGATAAGCAGTTCTGCTCCTGGATACCAGATCCAGAAAGTAGCATTATGTGATGCTTCACTTTCAACTGAGGGACTACACATATATACCATATATATCTTCTCCCTCCTTCTAGCATGTTGGCTCGCTGCAACTCCAAGCTACGGGAGGATGGAGCCAGCGAAACACGGATAGCGGCTCCGTGGCTCACTCAGCCCTGGTTCCAAGACTAATGGAGCTGCTGACAGATTGCCCAGTGATTCTACCACGAGGCAAGAGGAGTGTAACACTCCCACACAGACAGGAGAGCCACCCCCTACACAAAACGTTGGTCCTGATAGCATGTCGTGTCTTCGGCAAATGTTTCAAACATGGAGTTTTCAGGAAAACGAAAACATACACTTGTCGACATGGCGGCCGGGGACTAGGAGGCAGTACTAGGTTCATATCAAACAGTGGTTCCAATATTGTCACGAGAAACAAGAAGATTCAGTTCAACCCACTGCTGCGTGGGAGAGGACTGGGGTACAACAACCTTAACTCAGCAAGAGGAGCGCTACCATTTCTGGGTCTAACCATAGATGCGCTAGAAGTAGGCAGGCACCCACTAGTAATTATGAGAGGAGTTTTCAACCTACGACCTTCAGGACCACGATACCTCCACACATGGATGTCGATATCGTTTTGGGGTACATTTACGAACCTTATCCCCAGTGAAGAAGTTGTCACTCATAGACCATACCATTTAGTTAACTACGTTAGTCTACCTGACCAATGCTACCATGGTGCAGTCTCTTCACCTTATGAATGTGATTAGTGTACACGAAACAGAAGGTGAACTAACTGTCCTTTTCCAAGACCTAGTCAAGCAAAGTCGACCTGACTTGGCTACAAGGAACCAACAGTACTAATTCAAAGTTATCGTCCTGATAGAGAATTTGTGTTTACACGTGTACGAAAAATACATCGAAAGAACTAACGAGTTCACTGTTTTTTACTAACGAGTTTACTGTTTTTTAGTTACATTCGCCCGCACAATCCAGTAACCAGGGGCAGATTGCTAGATGGATTTTAAAAGCCTAATGAGATCAGGAATTGACACTTTTTAGTCCAAGGCACACAGTGTCCGGAGTGCATCATTGGCCAGGGAAAAACAGGGGGAACTTATTTGAAGAAAGCGGGCTGGTCGTTCACTAATACGTTTGCACGACTCACATCTCACATCAGAGGAGACCATCTCTTTTCCAGAGAGTGTCCTCCAGTAAACATATGGTATGAGTTACCTTTTTCTTTCTATGGTCCTCATTTGCTTTAAAGCCTCATTTCGTCCTGGTAGTGTAGCAACGAAATGAAATTAAAAAAATTGAACGGGACTTACCCTTCAAGGTGAAGTTTGATCGTAATTTTATGAGTTACTACACGAACGGGATTGAATGTCTCTCACACCCTCCCTCTAGAGTAGGTGGCTCTTTCATCTGAGAGTGGGTCTATTGTATTTTTCATGAGGAGAAAACCGGCTTTCAAGACTGATTGACCGGGGCGCGTGACTATCTCATTTAATCCCGTTCGTGTAGCAACTCATAAAATAACAAACGCACGTCTCGATTATTTTTTTTTTTAATTCTATAGACTGATTTTTCATTTTGTATTGAGCACACCTGTCATATATTGGCGCTATCAATCAATTACGATGATCAATCTCCATATACGATTTAGAACAGGAAATTGGTGCCATCAATAGTTTATTTGGTGTAATTGGGATCATTTTGGCATATGATTGGCAATTGTTGGTTGTGCGTCGGTCTCCCAGCCGGCAGACCGGGGTTCGATATCCTGGTCGGGTCATACCTTAGACTTCAGAAATGGTACGCTCAACACGGGATTGGAGCAGAGACAAACGAGGGGTTGCAATTTGCAAGTCGCCATCTGCGTATGATCATCCGCCAAAGAGGCATTGCCTTATTCCGTGTACCTCGTGAGAGATTCGCAGCTGACAAATAGGTGCAGTATCTGGTCTGCATCCTTGCTGGGCCTTGAATAGGTCCGATCCTCTGCTAGGAGAGTATACCATAAAAAATGGAAAAAATGGAAAAAATGGTTGCATGTACAGTTATCACGGAATTGCTCAGAATTCTCATCGGGTTGATGAGCTGTACTAATCAAAGTAATCTTCCACCCCCATTCTCCTATTCTATTCTCGCGTTAGTTTTGAATTTTAATTTCCTATATCTTAGAGAACGTATGCTCACTATTGTGAGCATGGCATGCTACGGTTCGGTATCAACGAGTCGCTGACGTATGACGAGGACGCACCCGTGAGTCTCCGGGGAAGCCGTTGGCGAATGAACTACTACTACTTAACCCCACAAAAGCAACTGGTGATGACTAGTCCTTGTATATCGCGGTGAAGAAGAAGGACTGCTAACAAGGTGGCTACAGCCGAGCGTTTCACACGATTCTATACAACACGTGGAGCGTAGTTATATCCCCGCGACACTGGGAGTGTCCGGGGATATAATGGTTTTGGGGGTGTAGCCGCCGCCGACTCCGTCTCCGCCGCTGCCGTCTCCGCCGCTGCCGCTGCTGTCGCCGCTGCCGCCGCCGCTGCCGCAATAACACTTCAACGCCTCATCTCATTGATCTGAAACTTGGCACACATTTCCGCCCTGGGAAAATCTCGAATGAGTTCGGAAGTGGTCATCACTGCATGTCTGCTGCCCTCCATTTTATCCGATTTACACGAAACTTGGTGGCTGGGGACAAAGATTGGTCCCGAAAATGTGATGGTACCAGATTAAAATTTGTGTTTTTCCCGCAATTTTCGTCAAATTCGAACGAAAATCAGTGAATGTGGACTGTTGTTTGTCCTAAACAACACGAGGGTCATTCCAATGTCTCAGGAGGTCAGATTTGTCTTGATCATAATTTTTCTAACTTTGTCGTACCGTATTTAGATAAAAACCTGGGAAATGTGGACTACAGTTGGACCTGAACAACGGGTAGACATTTTAAAGTCACCGGATGTCAAGATGGACATATTTCAATGTGCTTCCTCTGAACGAGGTCCACGAAGGTTGTTTCTGTGGGGATATACACGTCGGCGGTTAACCCGCCTGCACATGTCTAGTTAGCTTCTGTAGGGCTGGATATATAAATCGCAGTTCATCATATATTGAGAGTAGGCAAAACATTTGTTGGTTCTCGTAGAAAGTAGAAAAAAGAAATGTAATCACGTTCACAAGGCTTCCTTTGTTTGTAATTGTTGACCTCGAGTTGACATTGGCCTGGTGCGGAACAAACGGCTACGAGGGGCCTTCTCTATATGGGTAACCTAAATGCCAAGTATGAACCATCTACACATCTCGCTGCATAGTTATTCATTGCGTTGAATAGATCTCGGGTGTGCAATAGTCCAAACCATCGAATGTTGTTGACCTTAGGAAACTCCAGAGATGACCTGCTCCCCTTGGTAAACCTACATGCCAGTTATGAGGCTTATGAACTTATCAGCTTAGGAGACTTCTAAATTCACCAAAACCAATATGGATCACCCACATAGCAAATGAAAATGCCAAGTATGCGCTCTCAACATCTTTTCGTTACGAACTTATCAAGGTTTCGTGACTGTTCCCTTTGACTTGACATTCCAAACAATAGGAGTCCACTTCTCTGCATGGGAACGCTCCGTACACATCCTCTACATCATTTCGTTGCAGTTATCATGCTCACAAGGGTTGAGTCTCCAAACAATAGGAATGATCCACTCCACATGTAGCAACTCTCCATGCCAAGTATAGGTTCTACCTAACTTTGTTACATAGTCATCATGTGCAAAAGATCAGCTCTGTTGACCTCTGACCTGACTCCAGGATGGCATTGGTTCATATATAGCTGTAACCTACAGGTTTAATTTTAACTTAATAAGATTATACACGTCTCCTCTCTCGACAATTGCTACCAAGCAGCACAGTTATATTACTAACACGACTGTGAAAATGCGATTCCGTCCATGAATGTCACTTGTACCAGAAATATTGATGATATTGAATATCACCAACTTGAAAGAACACTACCTGATACTCGATCACTCTCGTCGATACCTTCATCAGTTTTCGAGTTCAACCGTCAGACCAAACACTCTTAGTTTCTTCCAATGTTCTTCCAATGTCCTTTTTGATACGTGGGGTAGCTATCACGTATCATACCAAACGTAGCATAAGTAAACGTAGCATACGTTAATTACAGATATAGAACTTAACACTAGCATATGTGCGCGTGTTAAATATCAGGTACTCATATAAAAGTAATAGTAATACAATAATAATATTATTGATAATAATGTACCGTCGATATAGCGTTGTATACCGCAATACGGTCTCAAAGCGCTGAAGACCATCGCCCCCTGGTCAATGGTATCTTGTTTGGCCCGCAATATAGTGTACATCTCGAGCTATATACTGGCAACCGGCAGTGGTTGCCCCCCACAACATGTCCCCGTGGACATTACATCACATGGCAGCTGTATACAGAAATGTCATATTACTGCATACATTATAACAACACATACGGAATTCCGTGCGTATACGGGCACTCAGTAGGTCCTTAAATGTAATGTACGCACGTAAGGTTGTCAGAGTGATAATTATACGCGCAAAGCAATAACCCCATACCTTCATGTCTGAACGTAGGCCTGATTAGTATAGTTATGTTAGCGTAGACCCACGTGATATTATCACATACGTATGTAGATGAGAGGACCAGGTGAACGGCTATTGTAATCAAGTATGTACGTAAGTACGTATCATCGATATGTACTACATGGCAACATTATGGTAATGCGTAATACTCTCACATGCGTACGTGATAACTGTTACGTGAAGCCTACGCAACTACGGTGTACAAGTCCTTACTAACAATGGTCCCTCTCATCTACATCGCAACTAGCGTAATATGCTATCACCCTCAAAGCCGACTACTGTAAGTCTCCTACATCGGCCTATTTTTATATGGCTGAAATGAAACATCAGTCGTTTCCAAAATTCGTTGCTTCGGACGAATTAGAGTATTCGCTACTTCTGACAAATCACCCGAACTGATCGATCAGATCGAGTCTACGCACTGGATATGTTGAAATATTCTCAAAACAGTCATTCTCAGAGTTTTGAAACAAGTAAATGTGTCATTGAGTCAACGGGCTCACTTATCTCGCAAGGCAAATAGTTTCTGAAGGCAAGTATCCTATTGATTCAGCGCTAAAATATATTGCTGAACTGCGATTGGACAATCAAGACAGCATCATCTTGCACATTCGCTTCAAAACCAAATGTAATGTAAATAATCCTCCTACGCAATGGCCATATTCAAATGCTAGTCGGTACAATTGTAAAACAGCCGGAACTTGAGCTAACAATACTCTGCTACACAGAAACATTACGAAACAGGAGCTTCGGCATCTCATCAAACATGTTATTGCATCTAATCGCACAGTGAGAGAGTAAGCCATGGACCCGACCAGGTCTCATATTGAGACAAAATTTATCAATCTCAGCTCGATATAAATGAATCTTTAGGAAGCGACGTAGCCAAATGTTGCATTGTGGGTGGCAAGGATTCATGCGATAACCGCAATATTCCTGTATAGCTATCACTTATGTGATTTTCCCTTGCATTTTTCTTTTTTTCTCTTTACTCCATGTTTGATCACGTTACGACGTGGGCGAGTTATTGGCTAACGGTAGCGGTGGATTAGCTCAGTGGTTTAGAGTGCAACCCGACTGATTGGGAGTTCAAAACCCATTGTTAGCCCACGGATTTTTTTCTGCTGTTGGACGAGGCGTGTCTCACCGACGTGCTACCAACGTGTTACACTAGTGACCTCATATGGCTAGTGTATAGCCTAGCGCCGTATGAGGCAACCTAATTAGAATTTCGCTGGGGGACACCATGGAGTGACGTACTGAAATAATGTATCTGGAGTGAGCGAGTGAGATTTGAGTGGTGGTAGTACAGGTGGTCGTGGAGACTTCTTGATGATCAGGGTAGAGATCTGTGAAGCGCTTTGAGCATGCCTTGGATAAAAAAGTTACCTATGAGCACCATACATCAATATTACTAATATCAATATTATCGTTCATGGTATACTTGTAGGTACTTACAGGCCCTCTCCTGAACGCTGGCTGTCAACCACTATACTTTGGGGGTTTATTTATGTTAGTTTAGGTTGTTTCGAAGTTGTGAACAAGCTCTTATACTCCCAATGCTTATCCAAACATCGTTCGGAAACTCGCGAATTTACAGAGCTTACTATGGTATAGTTTTTTCATGGCCTTTACTACGAACATAACTATGGGCCTGGCGTAATAGCGGAAGTTTTGTATCATCCAGTCTGATGTCAGTTCGAATACTCCAATCATATCACCTCTCAGCGACAGTATGCTGACGTTGGCAGTACAATTTTACGCAAAAGAGCTGAAGCCTTCGTAGCCCGGTAACGGTTTTTGTCGTTCTCCAGGATTATATAATGTGTATTGTATCATATTGTTCGTATTAGCGTTCGACGATACATTAAATATTAACTAACTCTAAACACAATTACGTGCGCTTTACCAAAGTCATCTTTCAGGTGACAAGTATTTAACAACCGAACAAAGGGGTTGCCGTCCAAATGTCAGTAGGATTACTTCACGTAGTGTAGGCCTAGTAATCGAAGCCGCACAAGGAGGATTCGTAAGTGGGTCGCTCGCCCTGAGGAAATGTAACGCCCTCCTTGCGTAGTGGTGATTAAATTGCCCAAAGCTATGAACTCATGGTAAGGGCTGTTGGAAGAACATTCCGGCTATCGGAATTCTGAACGGACCGTGCTATATCAATTACTTTTCCCGCGGTGAGCTTCAACTAGAGTGTTATGCCTGATGATGTATTTTTTGCTAAAACACGGAGCAACATCGTAATGCGATTTGATCCAGCATCGGTTAATATACACAATCTACATGTTAGCCTAACATTGATAAATAATGGTTAGTTTGTTCTACTTTATGTAATATTCTAGAGAGCATATGAGATTTGTGGGCGGATCATCGAGCTCCGAGAAAGAGATTGATTGTGAAAATAGGATCGGTGGGCATGATCCCGCTTATGAGTCTTAAAGAGTTCATTTCAAAATAGGACATGCAATCAGTATAAATTACTAGAACATTACAGTCCTCAGTGAAGAAATTATATTGCCATGTCGTAAGTATGTGACGCTTGAGTATGAACATAATGACAAAAGAGAATTGCGTAGAGCGTGTATTCTTGCTTTCAGTCAAGTCTGATTCAATTCAGGTCACGGTCAAAAATTAAAATTTCAGCTGATTCCAGTTCTAGTAAACGAGACTCATTGACTCGCCTGTGGTGGATAAGGCACAACGTTCACGATGCTGGGCTTGAGTAATATTTCCTCTGATATCGTCATTGTTCAGGTTAGAAGTCCTCTGCAGCGGGCAATGAATTATTAAGCCGTCAGATAGATAGCTAGATAGATAGATAGATCGATAGATAGATAGATAGATCGATAGATAGATAGATAGATAGATTAGATAGATAGATAGATAGATAGATAGATAGATAGATAGATAGATAGATATACTTTATTAAATCCTCTGACAAGGAAATTACATGGTCTGCAGTAAAAGGTGATAACATAAACATTAAACAATACTTTGGCGTCCACAGATAAGACGGTGAGAACAGTAGAACATTAAAACGCTCACAAGAATAGCTAAACCTGGGTAAGACGATGAAATGGAATACTTGTAATTCCGACACTCTCTCGATAGTGTTGCCATGAATAACAACAGGGCCGAATGATGCATGGCGTTTCGTCCTATCATCGATTACCATCTCCATTTTTTCCTTACATTCAATTGCAGGTAGGTCTGGTCACAATAGTCTACAAGTCTGTTAACTGGATTCAAATACAGCGAATCATCGTCATTGGTCAACAGGCCAATGTGGGCCGTGTCATCGCCAAATTTAATGATGGAACACTCAGGAGTGGTAGAACGGATATCTGACAAAAGAGGACAACACCGTGCCCTGCGGGGCCCCAGTGCTAAACGATATCACTCGGGATCTAGTGTCGATATCCAGATAGACAAACTGAGTACGGTCAATTAAATAATCCAAGAGCCACCGAATTACGTTATGAGGGATATCCCCTAATTCCAACAATTTCTCGGCAAGTAGGCGGGGTTGTATAGTGTTGAATGCAGATTTGAAGTACATTATGCGAGAGGATACCTTTGACCTCGTATTTTCTGAATGGGGATAAAACCTTATCTTGTAAGCTGAGGATAGCATCCTCAGTACTCCTGCCTCCAGTATAGATTAATGAAAGGGGTCCATATGGATGGAAAGCAATGATTTAGGGGAGGTCAAGACAAACGTTCGCAGATCTTCATGGCAACTGATGTCAAAGCGACAGGACGTAAATCATTCATATATGATACATGTCAAAGGTTTAGATACTGGGATGATACTAGACTGCTTCCCAATCTCTGGGATCGCCAGAGTAGTGAGAGACAAATTGAACACATGGTTCACCATCACTCCGTGAATAGGCACAGGAACACAATGGGATACCGAACACAAAGGATGTGAATCATCGCTCTGATACCGCCCAGTGTATTGGATTTTATACAGACCTTTTCCCAGGTCTTGTAGAAAACATCAACACGATAGGTACATAATAAACGATATTATACAGCCTGATTATTACTGGTAACCATTTGTCAGATTACCTCACATGAACAGGCTGTTTCTTCATTTACTCACCAATATCAAGTTGATAGTGACTCACAGAGTGTAATTTAATGGAAGCGAAGTACGAACTGTTGGCGGTGGTGATGTTGCAATACTAGTACAACACAGCCAGTTGAGTGCAGTATAAATTTTAAAACAGAATGTGTCTACGTCAGAAATAATACGACAATTATTTAGCTGGCAATCGTGGGATACTTGAGGCGATTTTATTCGATTTCGTGTTGTTCAGGGAGGAAAGATTCAAGGACCATTGACGTTAAGACTGTCCACACTGGATACGTTCCGTTCCGTCACGTCACGTCATATTCGATCATTTTGCACGTGAATCAATTTGAGCTGTCCGCACTAGATGCGTTCCGTTCCGTCACGGTCAATACGTCTGAAAAAAAAGACGCAGGCGAACGCATTCTCCCAGATTGCTCAAAGTCCATGTACGTCCAGATGCAAAATTGGTGTACGGAAGATCGATACGTCAAGTTCCGCCATGTTTAAATTTCTTCGAGAAATGAGCGCAAAAAGCGATCGCCTGAGCGCCATTCATCCGCCTACTGGTATTGATGAAGCCAACCTCATCCAACTGATACCTGGTTGTCGCGCCTGGAACAATCACTCAGTGCCCGAGGGAACATCAGGACCCTTCGTCATTACCACATACCTACGTCCACGATATCATGACGCTACATCGAAACATCACAAACAGTTAACAGTGTGACCGTGATAATTTGGTGAATATCACTGTTCATCTATGCATGCTACCCCCAACAGACGGTCTCTCCGAGTATGTAGCCCTGGACCCCGGGTCAGTTAACAACAAAAGCCTTCCTCTCGGCGACAATATTGCTACTGATGACTACGATCTGGTCGCACTCACAGAGACCTGGCTTGGTTCAACGATCGACTAAAAATGCCTACCGGCTACTCGATCAGGTACGTCCCTAGACCGGGTGGCAGACGGGGCGAGGGTGTTGCTATAATCAATAATTCAGCGCTCAATTTTCTACCGAGGTCCTGTGCAACACATGCTCAATACACCCAATTCGAGCTTCTGGATTATGAGGTAACCGTTGGGCACATTCAGCTACGCATGGCCGTTGTTTATCGGCATTAACCCTCTCAACAAAACGACCTGCCGCCTTCCTCAACGAGTGGCCAGCCTTCCTTACTGACTACGCCATTGATAAGAGAGAAGTTCTCATTGTCGGCGACCTCAACTTCCATCTCGGCGTGGCCGCCGATAGCAACACACAACGATTCAACAACATCGTAAGATCATGCGGCCTACAAAAACATGTTCAAGAATCTACTCACGTCCCGGGCATACATTGGACAGCAGAGACACGAGCGATGATGTTTCTGACATGACGGTCACAGACCCTGTTCTTAGTGACCATCTCGGTAACACCTCACGCGACCATTTCGCAGTTTTAATAATAATAATAAAATAATAATAGTAAATATTTATATGGCGCTCTACAATGAACACACCGCCTTACAATACACAGATAGATAAACCAAGAAGAGAAAACGAAAAAAAAGGGAATTACAAGGATAAACCAAACAGGTAGGTCTTAAGAGAACGCTTAAAGGCTGTGATAGTCGCAGCATCACGAATATGACGAGGAAGAGTGTTCCAAATGCGGGGACCAGCGATGAAGGAAGCATCATCAGTTTTGTAACTAATTTGCCCAAGCCCGAACCAATTCGAAAAACGAAATCATTCCGGAAGCTCACTAGAGTCGACATGCCCACGTTCAGACAAGATATCGCTGAATCACCAGTACTTGCTGATACCTTCAGTTCCCTGGATCAACTTACCAAGGCATACCGCAAAGGACGTTCGACACTCGTTGATAAGCACTCACCGCTTCTTACTAAAGCCATAACGCTGAGGTCGAATTGTCCATGGTTCACTGATGGGTAACACGATGCAAAACACACCCGTCGTAAGCTCGAAACCTAAGTAGCGTAACACTCGTTGCGCAATCGATCATCAGATATACCGGAATCACTGCGCAAAAACCAACACGCTAAGATAACTGCATGTGATCGCGATCAGAAGGGAGTGTTCAACGTTGCGAAACAGCTGTTAGGGGTCAATAGGAGTTCGTGCCTCCCATCAAGTTACTCCCAGAACGATTTACCTGATGTATCCGACAAATGTCTCACTGATAGATCAAGAAAATTCGAGAGAAGTTCGACACCGATGACAGAGAGATATATTGACAACTCAACGTTCAGGGGGACAATACCACTCTGCCACATCGAACCGGCAAGTGAAGCGGAAGTGGAGTCGATGATTGCCAAATCGCTCTCAACATCATGCACCCGTGACCCGATACCCACCTGGCTGTTGAAAATGTGCGTCCATTAACTACTTCCTCTGATTACATCAATTGTCAACACTTCTCTTCGAGTAACAGTGTTCTGCTGAGGAGCATTCTCGGATCACCCCGCACCTGGAGAGACCCGGACTTGACAAAGACACGATTAACAACTACAGGCCCATATCGAACCTCCCCTACATCTCGAAGTTGCTGGAACAGATCGTCAACTCCCGCTTAGTACACCATCTCACGACAAATAACATACGTGAGACGATGCAATCAGCTATCGAGGTCCCACTCGACAGAGGCGACACTCCTTGAGGTACAGAATGACCTTCTAACATCCCTCGACGAAGGCACGCTACGGCACCAATCATGCTCGACTTATCGGTAGCGTTCGACACGCAATCATGCTCTCTCGTTTGGAACACACATGTTTGGATTCACCGGAAGCGCACTCGCCTGGTTACGTAATATTTGAATGGTCGTGAGCAATTTGTCAAAATTGATAACCATCTTTCTGTGCCAGTAGTGCTAAAACACGATGTACACTACGCTACTGAGCGACCTCATTCGTAGCCACCACATAAACCACCACTTTTGTGCCGACGACATGCAGCTGTACGTAACCTTCAATCGGAACGACGAAACTGCACAAAATCGAGCGACTTTCTTCGTTTCCCGTTGCATTGCGACCACTGAAAAAATTAGATGTACGCAAACCACCCCAAGTTCAGCACTGACAAAAACGGAAGTGATGTTAATCACCACAAAGCGTAATGAAAACCTCCTCGATAACATTTCGCTCAACATCAGCGACACATTCCGTACATCTCGCCTACTTCGTCAGTGCGGAATCTCCGTGTAAACTTCGACTCCCACTTGAGCATGTTCCAGCATGTCAACAACACATGTAAAATAGCATACATGAATCTGCGTAACATCAGCCAGATACGCTGTTATTTATCGAAGGATGCTACAAAATCGCTCGAACCTGGCTTGGTTACGTCACGACTTGATTACTGTAACTCTCTACTTTATGGTGTTCCACAAACGACTTTGGATAGATTACAACGTGTTCAGAACACCGCTGCACGGATAATCACCAGGAGATCGCGATACTCTTATATCTCCCCCCACTGGCTCTCGGTCCACTGCCGCGTTGAGTTCAAAATTCTGGTGCACAAGTATAAATTCGTTCAGCTCGAAGCTGCCAACTACTTGACAGATGTTTTGACGGTGTATGAGCCGAGACGGATACTCCGTTCTTCGAACTCCCGCACACTCGTCGTTCCCAGAGTTAAGACCGCCAGATTTGGTGACAGACAATTCAACTCCGCTTCCATCAAGCTTTGGAAAGCGCTGCCACAGAACATACGGACGCCGAAACATTTGCGATTATCAGAAAGCTTCTGAAAACTCATCTCTTCTAGGATTTTCACTGCTATTTTTCTGCCGATTGTTTCATTTTTTAACTCTACATCTTGTACATTATATATCATTCTATTTCTTTGTTTTACTATTCCTACCCTTTTACGATTTGTAGCCTACATTTCCAAGCTTTTTACACTTTCACACACATATTTTTATTCCATTGTTTTCTTCTATACTCTTCTACTTGTTTATTTTCTGTTTGACTTGTGTCTTTATCTGCTTGCCTCTTTTGCATTGAGTATAATGTCTTTACCGTATGTAAAACGCTTTAGAGCGAACTCCTGTTTGAAAAGGGCGCTCTATAAATCTGGTATATAATAATAATAGGAAGAGAGCCCATCGGCTATACCGGGAGAGAGGGGTACACTATTCAATCACATTGGTTTTTCACTGTGGGTGTCTGATTTGTTCTTCCGAAATCAGTGTCACTTGACCCCCGTAGGTAACAAGTTTGGAGGGCTACATTGAACCGGGCGCTACCGCCCTGGTGGGGTGGTGTGGGCTGTCTGGCAATGTCAGAATGTTCAATTAGAATAATCAGAAAATTCTATCTCACCTGGCAGAGGTATTGGGGTGGGATTATATGGGCATAGAAAGATTAAAGTTTTTATTCCTCGCTGATGGTAACAGGAATTCGTATATGCAGTCGTGCTCGTGCGCATGTGTGTATGCTCTTTGTGAGCTTGTGAGCACGATAACTGATGAGCAGAAAAGTATACAAAGGTAATATTTGTAGGAATGTTACTATAGGTGGACCTATACTGAGGTCACTAGAGGTCAAAAGGTCATATGCCTGTGAGCCCGAGTCACTTATAGCAAGGAATAACCCTTTAGTTTTTCAGTACCAGTTAAAGTTCAATAATCGAATTTGATATAAATTCAGACCTACTTTGGCCACTAATATAATAGATATATGAAATAAAACATCAGATTAAATTTTTAAGTTGGGAGTAGCTGCAGAATTGTGGGCTATTATATTTTTCATCATTATTATAGCTTCACTTTGTATACCACACATGAAGTAGCGGTTGAGTAGTCCGCCATTTGTCATAGCTCTCCTTGCTAATGGTTGTATTATATGATAGCCAATGATGAGTCAACAGCTTACGTTCACATTAACTTAACACCGGTGGGATTATTACCGTCATCAGCGTTGTCCCGCGTTAAATTATTGTACTCATTGTAGGCCTACACGTATAATACGAGGTATTAATGTTCCCGTCGCTAGATGTAGGGACAGGTGTGCGTTTACACAAACTAGACCGCAGTATATGTGACGGGTAAGGAACTGGAAGTATTTCATCCGCACACTAATTATTCACAGTATTGAGTATCCCGCTCCTAAAATTAGAGAACGGGTACAAACCAGGCTACAGAGATGTAACGTGGTAGTTACTAGTATTACATGACTGACGTAAGGATTATACTTATTACATTCACATGATGTGAATGAAATGGCTACTGATTCGCGTCGCTTTTGATGATAATACACAATGGATACAAAGTAGGCCTTATAAGTAATTGTAACTCAACACGAATAGTGTGTAGTAGATATAGGATCCGAGAAGTGTTACATACTCGATAGACTTATTTCCAATATTAATTGCTGAACAATTTTAGGTATACGTTCAACCTTGTAGGTGCAGTGGACTATTGCACAGTTACATAGGACCATAACCAACTACAATGTATTACCCATCTCCTCGACAGACAGTTCAAATACAAAATGTAATGTCAACGACCAAACTGGTAATTAAGGTTTGTTACTGCTGGCTGATATTTAGCTGTAATGTAAATACATCATTTTAAGCTAAGCTTAGGCTAAAAAAGTATTCGTTAGATGCGCATATAGCGCAGGTGTTACGGTCATCCAGGTGAACAACCACCGGTGAGTGATTACTACCCATCAGGAGACATGACAAAATAAAACAGCGATGTGGGAAGCTTTAGAAAATTAAAAATTCGGGATACATGTGAAAGAGGGGCTATTGTATTCATGAATTTGTGTGTAGGGCTATCAACAGAGCATAAAACAACGTTGACTAAACCGTATCTTCGTATGACGGTTAGGTTTAAGGGTATTATCAGGAATGGGGCATGATGTGAGTTATTTTGCAATCAGGTGAGCACCCTCCTCATGAAACGTCAGTTATACGCATGAAAGTTCCTCGTTGATCAGTTAGAATACCAGAGCAGTGTCTGCTTTGTCTGATGCAGAAAATGAATTGCCACTAATCGATACTGGAGGCCAAGTAACTGAACGGGATTAGAAATCACAGGTCTATATGACTGTTGTGTTTCCAGGACATGTGCAGCAAGAAAGTTACTCGTTTGACGGATTATTTTCTATCTGGCAGTGGCAGTGTCAAAATATCAGAACGTACAACCCGCGTGTGAATACTTCACGACACCGGTTACTTCAGCTCGTCCTCTGGATTGTATGACCCCCAACAGCAGTCACAAACACAGTGATGATCGGTGAATGAGTGGAACCGCAACAGGTAGAAGTTTGATGTTACCTTTCGAGAATGGCGAAAACATAAAGACCTGTACGACACCACTAATGTAGTTATCATACACTGCTCTCTATCTCTAGCGCATTCGTGCATAAAAAAAATAGCGGAACATTGTGAGCCATTCGAGTAGTTCTTGACAATTCTTTCCTATATTATCTTAAACATCGTACAGCTAACTAGGTAAGTCGGTAAGTTGTATTCAAATAGTTCATTGGGAAAAATGCGAGAGCATGACCGTAGGACTACCGGTAATGAGAGGTTTGGTTCTTTGAAATAGTATCGATGAGTATGTTATAACTTTCTCTCGGAATTCTAGGCATTCCCACGAATACTATGCTTCGCTTGAATGGACCTATACTCCTGGTTTGTGGGAACCGTTAGCATTGAGGAAAATATGACCTCATATTCAGAACCACCTCCCATTGTCAATGTGAACAATTTGATACCTATCTACCCCCAAGACTGTATCGCTTCCCCGTAAAATGCGATACGAACGAAATGTATCTAATCAACATGGCATTTCGAAAGTAAAACAAAAAAGGATTGCCCTAACTATTTCATCGAGTTACTTCGAAAATACCGTTCCCATTGTTCAGTTGGTAATTCATTCTCACCTCTTGCGAATTGAATTGATAAATACAACACATTTTCTCCAGGTCTAGTGAGAGAGATATATTATTTCGTGATACATTCAACGTTCGTTTCCTCAAAAATAGTGATGTTCGCTGTGATCCTACAAAAGTACACACCTGGTGTGACTCCCTCTCAGCTATGTCCGCTCATTGTAAATGGTACGATTGCTCCTGACTCGGAAAATGGCAATCGTTTCAGTATAAATCAATTCATGTCTTCCATTATATTCAATTCATAAATACCACGTGACCTAATGTATGTCAGTTTTGTGTGTGAAAGCGAATTATACCCGTTTATAATTCCAGTACTAAACACCGGCTAGAGGCGACGCAAGAATGTCTTGGGAGAACGTTAAGTGGCGTTCAACAGAACTTGTGCATAGAAAGTTTTCAATGTGTTCAAGTTAAGTTGCACATGGATACAAATTGTAGGGCCTATATCGCTTCTGTACGCATTCTCGATTTTATCACCTCTCATTTGAACAGAGGATCAAGCCCACAGGTAGAAATTACTTAACTCTGAAATTCTCTCGTCGTCTTTTCACGACACTAGTAGGGCCTACTAGTAAAATATATGAATTATGGTACTTGTATGTAGTTCAAATGTCAAATGCCAGAGTCGAAAGACACACTTGGGGGTGGATTATGAGAAGGCTGGATGGGTGCGAAACAGAGACTGGTCTGATTTCATCCGCGATGATACAAGGGAATGATACTCAAACGTCAGACTGTTAAGACAGTAATTAATTAAATTTACGTCTAAGACTTATAAGAGTAGCATCTCTCTGGATGATCACGGCATCAAGTTGAAATAATGAAGGAGAGTTTGAATCTCCGTCACAAACACTTGAAACAGTCCTGCTAGATGTTCCTAACTTCCTCTCTTTGACAGGAAAATCCAATTCTCACTTACCAGTCAAATAAATGCACTCGGTCGAAAACGGGGAAATAACCACCAGTTGGATTCACAGTAGGCCTATATCTGATACGCCGCAGCAACACCATCAGTCAACAACATTCACAATGGCACGACCATTGTCTTCGAATACGATCACCCGAAGATTGGTATTTCCACGTATTGTAATATGTCGATGCTCCTGTAAATTTGCTCGAAAAGTTCCTCGAATTCCCCGTATTAATCCCGACCACAACATGGTGTATGTATCAGATTCCACTGCACTCATTCGATCGACTCAATCAAGGCTTGTATACTATTATTGGACTATTGGCTATGTTCGTAAGCAACAAGCTACTGTACATATACCGCGAGGGCTAAAATTAGAACTGTCGCTCGGCCTGTCCATTCGTACATGTAACAGTAGCATGCAGCGTACGTTTTCTATAGCGGCTTTGTTTTGTGCGCAATGTTGGCAAAGCGCCCCTCATGCAGCTGTGTTTCATTTGAGTTTTGACATCGTTTGGCGATTGAGCAGTTTTGGGAGAAGAATTAAATACATAAAATAAGGAGGTATTTTTCTCGTATTCTCGCGAGAAAATCGAATATTTATGAATAGGACTAATAAACAGATACTCGGGCCGTTGTTTTCGAATTAAAAACGGTTTGACGTCATAATGGAGGCAAAATCCCCGGCTAGGCCTCGGGATTTTCTAACCGCCTATTATAACGTCATCCCGGCTTTAGTGCTCAACAAAGGCCCTCGTATCTGTGCATGATTCCCTAATTTGTAAATTCTTCCAGCTCGTCTAGTCTGATCGTCGCGATAGGTGTGACGAACGCGTTGATTTCAGTCCTGCCTAAAGCTGCGTTTCCATGACGGGCGGGCGGGCGCGGCGGGCGGACGGGGCGGGCGGCGTTTTGGAAGACTCGTTTCAAGCACGCGGGCGGCGGGCGGGCGTTTTCTGAGTCACGAACCTCTTCTCACTTTTAGTGTGTATATGCGCTATATAAGAACCGATGTGGCCTACTAGTATTAATATTGTTATGATTATTATTGTATTATGTATATGTTATTATGTATTGGTTGTTGTTGTCGTGTCGTTGTCCTTGTCGTTGTTGTGTGTTGTTGCCGTGTGTTGTTGTTGTTGTCGTCGTTGTTGTCGTTGGTGTCGTTGTCGTCGTTGTCGCGTTGTCGTTTTTGTCGTTGTGTCTTGTAGTCGTTTGTCGTTGGTCGTTGTCGTACTGTTGGCGGTAGTCGTTGTTGTCAGTTGTCGTTTTGTCAAACACGGGACGCATACTAGTGTTTAACATACACACCGTGGTTATTTTCTGAAAACCAGTGTTCTGAATGTCAACGGTATTTCGGCCACCATTAAAAACATCCACAATTGGAAAGGTTTGGAGATTTAATTAGCAATACTTGACATATCATCGGTTTTTTTTTTTAAACATGTAAATATGGTTCAAATAGGTGTCTGGCCGTGAATATAGATACAATCTGTATAAAATTCATCCTAGTGTGGAAAAGTTATGAAGTGTTTGGGACATTATTCGAACCTAAAATTGTCATAATCGCCATTATTCCGGCTTCAAGCCGGTAAGATTGCAGGGAAACCCCGGGAATTGATTGCGAAATACCACGCGGGCGGGCGGAAAAACATCGCTACAACAATGACCGATTCGAGGAAACCCCGCCCGCCACGCCCTCCCGAATCCGCGTGCATGAACGGCTCCATTGAAAAATACGATGAGCGATTTTAGAGGCCCGCCCGCCCGCCCGCCTCCATGGAAACGCGGCTTAAGACCCTTTGGGTTTCGTTTCTCCACGTCCCTTTATTCAGCACCATGGCTCGATTTTCCACGTAGCAGCACCCTATCACCCTTGCGTATGAATACAAACAACCTTCTTTTCTGACGTAAACGAGTACCGTAGCAATCAAATGCACCACAGCGTGACCACACTAGATCAACAAGCAGACAGATTCAACAATGAAGTTGCTACATGTATGTTTGACCTATTTGTGTGTACTAATTGGCTGTGTCATTTCAGGGACCGCGGGGAAGAATTGAGTGGGGGAGGGGGGGGGGGCAATCATTGTGGTGGCCCACTATGTAAGGCGGATCGCCACCATCGTTTGGCGCGATGCGTACAACGAAAATTGTTCGTATGGCAGACCCCTAGATCGCAGGAGAAGCTACCCTTCGTGCGTTTTCAGGCAGTAACTCACATCCTTAAAATTGGTTCTGTCCTCACATTTTTTTTCTTTTCGCGACGAACGAATTACTTCTTACCCAAGGTAAATCAAGTAAACAACCTGAATCTAATAGTATAAACTTGGAAATTCATTATTAAGGCCCTCACAAAAATAAGACTAGCCACATAGCATAGTAGGCGCCTAACATAGACCATTGAGGGATCTGCGGAAATATGTAATGAAAAAAAAAATCAGTGGAAACATACCAAAATGAATGGGGATGTGTGCCCTCAGTAAAGTGACGAAGGTATCTGGCTAAAACCATAATCATGTATCATCAACATCTAGGTAACAATCTCCAGCAAAAGGAAGTTGCTACAACGGTAATCTCAATTGCCATTAGACTGGAGGCATTAGGCGTCTATTCATTCGAATTAACCCTTTGACTTTACCATTACGCTTTGTCTAACCAAATACAGCGTCAGAATTTACTAGCAGGGTTCCTATCTCCAGTGTATGTTTGGTGGGGGAACTGTGTAGGCCCACCGCCTTCAATAGTTTTTGCATTCAGAGAGGTGGGTCAGATGTTTTACTTTACCACATCGAACCTAGCATATATTGTGACAACCTGCCAAGCATCACGTACAATGATAACTAGTCACATACCCCCAGTAGGGGGCTTCGTTGTTTAAAAAACGTTTTTTACGTTTACACGAATGGCCGCGCGTTTAAACGGAACAAAATTCCTGGTAAACGATCTTGTCCCCCCGCCTTTTCTTCATTTTATCTTGCCCCGGACTAGAAACTGCATCTTACTACTCCAGCTTAAATGAGCCAAACTTGATCTTTTGTCTGGGGTTGCCTGCCATAAACTCATTCCCCGATGGAGCAACGAGCGTAGCCGTCTGTTTCGGTTTTTATGGTGTTGAGGATGGCTATACTGTTGAAACGCCTCTGCGTCATGTCCGAACGCAGCCAGTCCTTGATTCCCTCGCGGTTAGAAATGACCTTGCTCCTGTGGCACTCGTGGCAGGACTGACATGCAGAGCTTGCAAATTGGTGAGAATTCTGCCAATCATCAGCCTTTCTTTCTCTCCTCCGCCAGCTCTTGACTTCATGCGATTTCATCAACGAACGGTGATTTCAGAGTTTGCCCGCAGGACCCGAAAGATGCCAAGAGGCGCCGTCCAAATATTTATTCGATGACTTGCGGAGTACGTATCTCTGCTACAACTGCTTTTCCTGTTCATAGTCATCCTTATTAGAGCCTTCACCCGCAGGGACTTTCCATTTTTGCATACGCCTCAAATCCTGGCTGGTTAAACCGTACATTCAAGGCAGATATCATCAAGTCACGGCCTCGAAATAATCTTTGGGTAGTGGGACGAATAGCGTGAAGACGATAGCGCCTCAACGAAAGACTACGTTGAAGCGGCGGACGGGGGGGAGGGGGCGGGCGTTTTGAGACTCGTTTCCAGGCAGCGGGCGGGCGGGCGGGCGTTCCTCGAGTCACGACTCTTCTCACTTTTTAGTGTGTATATGCGCTATATAAGAACCGAGGGGGCCTTACTATTATTTAATATTGTTCTTATATTATTGTTATTATTGTTCGTATTGTTATTATTGTTAATGTTGTTGGTGTTGTGTCTTTGTCGTTGTCATGGTCGTTGTTGTTGTTGTTGCAGTTGTTGTGTGTTTTGTCGTCGTGTTGTCGTGTTGTCGTGTCGTCGTGTCGTCGTTGGTCGTTGCGTTGTTGTGTTGTCGTCGTTGTCGTGTTGTCGGTGGTGCGTGTTGTCGTTGTCGTTGTTGTCGTTGTCGTTGTTGTCAAACACCGGACGCATATAGTGTTTAAACCTAACCACCGGGTTTATTTTCTGAAAAACATTGTTCTGAAATGTCAAGATTAGGCCCACCATTAAAACACACAATGACATGTTTTGGATATTTAATTAGCAAATACTTGACATATCATGGTTTAAACAGTAAATATGTTCAAAATAGGGTCTGGCCGTTGAATAAGATACAATCTGTATTAAAATCTCATCCTGTGTTGAAACAGGTAGAAAGTTGTGTGGAACATATTTGAACCTGAAAATGTCCTCTACTCTCCATTATCCGGCTTCAGCCGGTTAAGCTTGCAGGGAAATCCCGGATTGATTGCGAAATACCACGCGGACACGGGGCGGGCGGAAAAAATCGCTACATGAACGATTTCGAGGAAACGCCCGCCCGCCCGGCCCGCCCGTCCGCGATGGAAACGGCTCCATTGCAAATAACGTATGAGCGATTTTAGACGCCCGCCGCGCCGACCGAGTGCATGGAAAAACGCGGCTAAGGACCCTGTGGTTTTCGTTTCTCCACGTCCCTTTATTCAGGCACAATGGCTCGATTTTCCAGTAGCTACCCGTTAGAAACCTTGCGTATGGAATACCACATCTGTGACGTAAACGAGTACCGTGTCAATCAAAATGCCACCACAGCGTGACCACACTAGATCAACACACAGACAGATTCAATCAAGTGAAGTTGCTACATGGAGTAGACCTGTATGTGTGAGTACTAATTGGCTGTGTCATTTCAGTGACCGCGGGAGGAGAATTTTGAGTGGGGGAGGGGGGGGGGAATCATTGGGTGGCCCATATGATACAGCGGAGCAGACACCATCGGTGGCGCGGAGCGACACGAAAACAATTGTTCGGTATGGCAGACCCCTAGATCGCGGGGAAGCTACTTTCGTGCGTTTCAGGGCAGTAACTTCACATCCTTAAAATTGGGGGAAAATTTTTTTTTTCATGTACCACATTTTTTCTATTCGCGAAAACGAATTACTTCTTAACCAAGGTAAATCAAGTAAACCTGGAATCTAAAGATAAACTGAAAATGTCATTATTAAGGCCTACAAAAATAAGAATAGCCCCATACGACATATAGGACGAACAAGACAGTGAGGGATACGCGGAAAATATGTAATGAAAAAAAAATCAGTGGAACATACAAAATGAATGGGTGATGTGTGCCCGCAGTAATGTGCGAAGGTGTCTGGCTAAAAAACCATAATCTGGTATCAACATCTAGTTACCAAATCTCCAGCAAAAGGAGTTGTTACACGGGAATCGCAATTGCCATTAGGATTGGAGCATTAGGAGTTTTCAGTTCGAATTAACTGACGTTACAAGTTACGCTATGTCGACCAAACAGACAGCGTCAGGAATTTACTAGCAGGGGTTCCTATCTCCATGTTATGTGTGGGGAGGAAACTGTGGGCCTACGAATTCAATACGTTTTGCAATTCAGAGAGGTGGTAAGATGTTTTACGTTACACGAAACCAAAGCCAATATATTGTGAACAACATGACAGAAGGCACGTAAAATGATAAAAAGTCACATACCCCCAGTAGGGCTTCGTTGTTAAACGTTTTTTACGTTGACACAAATGGTTCGCGCGTTTAAACGGACCAAATTCCTGGTAAACGGATCTTGTCCCAGTCCTTTCTTCATTTGATCTGCTCGGACTAGAAAACGGAACATCTTACCCATCGTAAATGAGCCAAACTTGATGTTTCGTCTGGGTTGCCTGCCACAAAACTCATTCCCGATGGAGCACGAGAGTAGCCGGTCTGTTCGGTTTTTCTGTGTGTTGAGGATTGGTAGACTGTTGAAACGACCTCTGCGTCATGTTCGAACGCAGCCACGTCTGATTCTCCTCGCGGATAGAAAATGAACCTTTATCCTGTGGCAATACGTTTGCAGGACTGAATGCAGAAGCTGAAAAGTGTTATACTTCTGCATCATCGCCTTTCTCCTCCGACAGCTTTGACTTCATTCAGAAATTCACTGAAACAGGTGATTCAGAGTTGCCATCAGTACCCGAAAGATCGCAAAGAGGCGCGTCCACTATTTATTCGATGACTGCGAGTACGTATCTGCTTACAAACTGCCTGTCCTTGTGCATATAATCCTTATTAGCAGGCCTTCACCAGCAGGGACTCCATTTTTGCATACGCCTCAAATCCTGGCTGGTTAAACCGTACATTCAAGGCAGATATCATCAAGTTAACGGCCTCGAAATAAATCTTTCGGTAGGGGTCTTGCACTGCTGAAGGAAACGAGGGCTACCCCGAAAACCTACCTCGAACCTAGGTGCAACGTCCTTCCTAGGTAGATTAGGTGACGATACTGTAGGATGGGCGTTCATTTTGAGGTCAACCTGTAGCATAAAAATGAATTGAAAGAGTAAGCACTTCTGATTCCCTTGAGCACCTCCTTCGTGAGAGAGGCGAGGGCGTTGCCGTTCATGCAGACATGGTCTTTTGCAACGTGCTGCGTGCCATTTCCAGGGTGATAATCACTGAGCATGTCGGACTGCGAGACTCAACCTACTTACTTACTACTTACATTCTCAAGGTGGTAAGTACATATCTGAACGCAGCTTGGCATGCGCGCTACCTTGCAGTGCCAACAAAACGGTTTAACCCGTTCTGTACCACTATATAGGCTTACTCGAATCGGCAGCCCACAATGCTACTACGATTGTGGGCGGCGGGAGTCGAGTTAGGTCTAAACGTACGATAGGGCAGTGCTACATTTCGGGAGTTATCGTAGCAGAATCCTACGTAGTGATTGTTCTTCAATTTACCAGAGCTGTGATTAGGACAAGTCCAGAAAATGCCTCATTGTCATATTATTTTTGTAATACCTGAAATTAGTAGGCATTATTTTTTACCCAGTCACAGGGCGCCCCAAATTTAGGCGGCCCAAAAATGCCGGTGGCAGAAAAGTGCGGGGGCTAAAGGCCCCCGCAGCCCCCCGCCTCCGCAGTCCCTGCATTACGAGCCATGTGCAATCAATGATTTGTGCATTATAGAAACATACACAGTGAATGCGGGACAGAATTATTTAAATTCCCCTAGGGTCCAAGAGATGTTCTAACAGTGCTAGTTGACAGCGGCGATATTTGCATTATCATATATGAAAATTGTCTTGTAAACTCGGATCTGTATTAAGACGGCCGTTATTGCTGAGCAAGTCACGGAACGAGAGGGTCTACAATTAGCTACTGTGTATGACGAATCGCGTGAAGACGATAGCGCCTCAACGAAGAGACTACGTTGAGGTTTCAGAATTCATATTATTTGGAACGTTTCTGGGTCCACCTGATTTGGTTTCAATAGCCATGATGTGCGTCCAAGGACCAAAGAAATGGAACCAACAGTTAGTCACTAAACAGGAAAGGCCGAATGATTATGTATTTTGGATCTGTGAACGAGTACTGAATGGTGGATAGCCAATCTAAAAAGTGAAGTTACATTGCTGAATTTATTAACACGTCTCATTACATTGCGGGAGTGATCCAAACGGAAAAAAATGAAATCATATTATTTTATTGAGCCGTATAACATCTGATGGATTCGAAAGCAAGTGTTATCACATGCTTCCAATAATATAATTCGGTCTTATTATCCCTAATCTTCAGGTGATGTTGAGATTGTTATTAAATTATTGACCCAATAAATGCCACCTAACCTCACTCCTTATTATTGCCTTTTGGTAAGTTCCTTCATTGCAAATGACTCCATCTTGAGGTAATAATTAAAAATGTATTGTTTAATGTTGCCCTCTTCAGATAGGCCGGTTTTCGTGGGTGTTCTTCTTTCAGGGATTCGCGGCTGCATTCCAGCCTTATAAAGTTGATCCGCTGTCTGGTACGGTCAGTTTTCATTCAGTTGATTAACGCCAGAAGACGATGGGCGAGGGATTTTTGACGTCTTGAGAGGGCGCCGTTGGGGGCGAATCATTCACTGACGTTTCTATTTTAATCTTGATAACGTAAATGAATGATGGTTGGAACATTGCAGCCAGTCGGTGTTTGACCAGTAGGCAAGTCGAGAATAAAGGACAAAAAATTGGCAAAGATTTGACATTTTGAAATCTGGCAGGACAAACTTGGTGTAACCTAGGGGGAGGATATTCATGTGAATGGTTCATGGCAGAGGGGCTTCAGTCAGGTTTGTGACTTGGCGGGGCGTGGGATGTAACGAGACTTTCGGCCTCACAATGTGTTCAAATTTCCATTATCCAATCAGAAACCTTTGCAAACCTCTGAGAAATGCTAGAAATTTATGACGTCACAGGGGAACCGGAAAGCTGACATTTTGGGACAGGATGCTGGGTATCTCAAATATACGTTAGTTTCGGCCACTAATTTAGTTCTAGTTCAGTTTGTCTGAAACAGCAGATGGGATTCCCATGGAAAAATCCTGAACATGATGATACCTGAGAAATTGACCCGCCAATTCTGAACGACCAAGGCAAGACTATTCTGGGTTCACAACATAAACATCTAGAATGCTATTCTATCCATTAACAACTTTCAAAACTAGAGAGCAAGAAAGCTTCGTGATTCATTGAATTGATCCTCACCCTGGACCGGGTCTAAGCACGGTGCTCATGTTACTCATTCATTATAGAAACCCACATACCAAGTATGAGTTCACCCGGTGAGGAATCGTTTTGTGTAGCAAGCTAAAATTTTCTCGGATTGAGCGCTGTATGTAGTCCTCTATTGGGAATTCCCCAGGGGACAAGATGGAGTGACTACTGAAAGGTGCGTCGGGAGAAAACAAGTAAGAAGGTACGTGCTGTACTGTGTGACAAGCACGACCCGGAAAAGAGCTATATAGAACGAATAATAATATTTAAAATTGATAACTCTCCTTCTCCTCCTCCTCTGTTCGGACTATAAAGAGGTATTGGGTGTAAACCAGATTCCGAACTGCGCTCGGAATCATTATTTTACGTCCCCATCCAAAAGTACGATCAGTGAATCACAGGAACCGACCATACTCGAAAACCTGGAGAATGTGAATGCTGACAGTCGACCGACGAAGCATCCAAATCAACCCAACAAACCCCCAAACATGGAGACCAAGTCTTTGCTAATGTAAACGGAGAGGACATCAACCTAATGAAAAAACGTCTGGTGAATCCTGGAACTCGAATGTGGAACGTTGTCACAGAGGCCACTATACTACACTCTTTCTCCACGCTGGTTAGCCGGGTCTTCTATGGAAAACCTATCACTTGGCAAAGGAAGCTTGTTTCCAAAGTCAAAATCAAAATGCAGGGCGGTCCCAACAGCCTCTTAACTCCCTGTCACTGAATTGCACAGTCGGGGAATGAGCCTGGCAGGGACCAACTCCAATTAATGAATCTTGATTCACAGGCCACAGTTAGCTGTGTGAAAAAACGGGGTCTCATGGTGAAATAGCGTAGTTGGCACGGTAATAAACCAATTGGGCGCTCCATTTACTGAATGAAAAGTCCTGCCAGCGATATCCAGGCATCGAACTGAGACGTTATAGCGGAGGAAGTGTGAACTCCGTCTTAGGCATGTGGAGCAGTAAGCGTGAAAAATCGCTGGAAAACAAACTAAGAGGGGCCAGCATTGCAGGTGCCAGAGTGTTACTTAATAATGGGATAAAATAGGAATGGGCAGATATTTACAGAGATTATTGGATTAGTTAGAGGCGACCCGACCAGTAGAGGGCAGGCATCCATGCTAAAACCAATTCCACCCCAAACGATCTATGCGGTTGAGATATGCGGGAGAACAGCGTGAATACAGATTATATTGCCGGAAATCACGAGGTAACAGATATATTTGTGTGGAATGCCCAACGTGTCAGGGGTGTATAAAGAGGTTTCATCATATTACAATAAATGACTATATGTGATAATTGCAGAGGATGGCAGTAAGATTAATGCAACTGCCGGAGTGCCCTCGTGTGTTACACGGTTAGCCGTCCGAGAGAAATACAGAGAATGGTAAATCCATATTATTCGTGCATCGTGAAGGTTACATCGCCAGACAATCTTATTTGTTATCTTTGGAGATAAGAAGAGGAATTGGTAATGTTTGTAAACAAGCCAATTGCCAGGGTCCAAATGGGAACAACGTTCACTTTATCGATCTTTGAACCCCCCTCCCAAAGAGGATTGTTGGTTTCTTCAATTGATGATATATTGCGTGCGCACATAAAATAACAAAACCATAATATTCGCAAAGAAACCATATCGTATCAAATACCCGACACATCTTAGAAAACTGTTTGGAACGAGAATTCTGACTTCCTCCCCGGTGGCGGGGTGAGGAGAAAAACATTACGATACCATTATCTGGGGGAGGAATTGTGCCTCCTAGAAGGGCAGATCCACAGTGTGTGTTTTACTACAAGCGAATGGTAAATAGTGCTACATAGTGTCAGTGTTTGTTATACCAGATGACACATTCCCCACGTTTCAAATAGGTCTATTGGCAAGCCTTTAGGCTTCTTCCTCAAAAGTAGACAGGGTGTCAGTGGTCCGCCAGAGTCGAGAAGTTGCTTGCATGCAGACATTGTAACGACAGGCAATCCTGTCGCTGTGAGTGCAACATCTACATATAATTGGATCATCTGCTGGCTATAGCAAACGTACCAGTTTGCTCGTGTAAATCCCTCACGTCGGCAATTTCAAATGTTTGTTGGTGAGAGTCGTCCTGTATTTTTCAAGCCGATGTGGAAACTTCTGGCATGATCACATGTAGAGCCTCTTCCGAACTGTGTGTAATGCGATCACGTACTATTCGCGGGTCAGCGATTAACCCCAGTACATATCCGATTGCGGTCGGCATTCAATACCTCTCTGGGCTTTATAGAGCAGATATTCCACATGTATGTCATGAGGACAGCGTTTTCCTTCTATGCAGAGGTGCACGAGGCCGGCGGTCGATCTCATAAATACGCGTCCAAGGCGTCCAAGCGGAAATTGAACTCCGAGAGTTCACTTCCATTTTAGCGGGACTCGTTGCTGAAGGGATTCCTGTAGTTGTTGAAGCGGTTTCGAACAATTATCGCAAGCCTACGGATTGCCAAACGAGACGTACAGGGTTTTCGCGGTAAACGTATGGACGAATCGCGTGAGGACGAGACGCCTCAACGAAAGACAGTGGAGTTCAGAATTCGATATATGTGGAACGTTTTCTGGTCCACTGATTTGAGTCAGATAGCCATGACTGTGCGTACAAGCGACCCAAAGAAATTGAACCAAAAGTTTAGTCAATAAACAGGAAAGGCCGAATGATATGTAATGTTGGATCTGTGAACGAGTACCTGAAGGGTGATTAGCCAATCTAAAAGTGATTTACATCTGATGAATTTATCAACAAGTTAATTACATGCGAGTTATACCAAACGGAAAAAGAATCATATTATTTTATTGAGCCGTATAACATCTGATGGATTCGAAATCAAGTGTTATCACATGCTTCCAATAATATAATTCGGTCTTATTATCCCATAATCTTCAAGGTGATGATTGAGATTGGTATTAAATTATTGACCCAATAAATGCCACCTAGCCTCCTCCTTATATTGCACTTTTGGTAAGTTCCATTCATTGCAAATGACTGCCATCTGAAGGTAATAATAAAAATGTATTGTTTAAATGTGGCCCTCTTCAGATAGGCCGGTTTCGTGGGTTTTTTCTTTCAGC
Organism: Sclerodactyla briareus; assembly: GCA_026419785.1. Taxonomy (NCBI): domain Eukaryota; kingdom Metazoa; phylum Echinodermata; class Holothuroidea; order Dendrochirotida; family Sclerodactylidae; genus Sclerodactyla; species Sclerodactyla briareus. The sequence goes on along the minus strand of JAODTK010001477.1, from coordinate 337,857 downwards.
GGATTCGCGGGCTCATTGCAGCTTCTAATGTTGATCCGCTCGTCTGGTACGGTCAAGTTTCATCAGTTGATTAACGCCAGAAAGGACGATGGGCGGAGGGATTTTTGAAGTCTGTAGGATGGCGCCGTTTGGGGGCGCATTCATTCACGGAAGTTTCTATTTTAATGTTGATAAACGGGAAATGATGATGGGGTTGGAACATTGCAGCCAGTCGGTGGTTTGACGTAGGCCATTCGAAATAAATGACAAAAAATTTGGCAAGATTGTGACATTTGAAATCTGCAGGCAAACTTGGTGTTAACATAGACGGGAGGCTATTGCAGTGAATGTTTCATTGCAGAGGGTTCAGTCAGGTTGTTGGACTTGGGTGGATGTAACGAGACTTAGGCCTCACAATGTGTTCAAATTTCAATTATCCAATCAGCAAACCTTCAAACCTCGGAGAAATGCTAGAAATTTATGACGTCACAGGGAACCGGGAAGCGACATTTTGGAAGGTGTGGGTATCCAAAATACGTTAGGTCGGCCACTGTAATTTAGTTCCTTAGGTTCAGTTTAGTCGGAAACAGTCGATGGGATTCCCGTGGACAATCCTGAATGAAGAGATACGCTGAGGAAATTGACCCGCAATTCTTGAACGACAAGGCAAGACTATTCTTGGGGTTATTCACACAACATAACATCTAGAATGCTATTCTATCCATTAACAACTTTCAAACTAGAGAGCAAGAAAGCTTAGTGATTCCGGAATTGAGCCTACCTGACCGGGCTAGCACGAGTGACCTTCATGTACTCATCATTATAGAAAAACCACTACCAAGTATGAGATTCACCCAGGTGAGAATCGTTTGGTGTAAGCAAGCTAAATTTATCTAGTATTCTGGCGCGCCGTATGTGGCCAGCTCTATGGGAAGTCGCCCAGGGGACACGATGGAGTGACTTACTGAAATGGTGCGTCGGGAGAAAACAAGTCGACGGTACGTGCTTACTGTGTGACAAGTCACGACCCGGAAAAGCGCTATATAGAACGAAATAATATATTTAAAATTGATAACTCTCCTTCTCCTCTCATCTGTTCGGAATAACAGAGGTATTGGAGTGTAACCGATTCGAACTGCTCTCGGAATCATTATTTTTACGTCCCCATCCAAAATGCCGCTAAGGAAATCACAGGAACCACCACTTACACTGAAACCTGGATGAGGGGAATGTGACAGTCGACCGAAGAAGGCATCCTAAATCAAGCCCCACAAACACCCAAACCATTGGAGACCAAGTCTTTGCTAATTGGAACTGCGAGTACATCAACCTACTGAAAAACGTCTGGTGTGAATCCTGGAACTCGAATGTGGAACTTTGTGTTCACAGAGCGCCACTAATACTAACTCTTTGCCCGCTGGATTAGCCGATGTCTTTCATGGAAAAACCTATCACTCTGCAAAAGGGGAAGCTTAGTTTCCAAAGTCAAAATCAAAGCAGGCGGTCCAACAGCCTCTTAATCCCGGTCAATGAATTGCACAGGTCGGGGAACATGACCCTGCAGGACCAACTCCAATTAAATGATCTTGAGTTCACATGCCACAGTTAGCTGTGTGAAAAACGTGTCTCATGGTGAAATAAGCGTAGTTGTCGGTAATAAACCAATCTGGGGCGCTCCCATTTAGAGAAAGGAAAGTCCTGCCAGCGATATTCAGGCATCGAAGAGAAGTTATCGAGGGGAAGTGTGAACTCGTCTTAGGCATGTAGGAGCAGGTAAGCGTGAACAACATCGCGAGAACATAATAAGAGGGGCCAGCATTGCAGGTGCCAGAGTTGTTACTTAATAATGGGATAAAATAGGAATGGGCAGATATTTACAGAGATTATTGGATTAGTTAGAGGCGACCCGACCAGTAGAGGCAGTCAATTCCATGCTAAAACAATTCACCCAAACGATCTATGCGTTGTGAGATCTGCGGGGAGACTGGCGTGAATACAGCATCTATATGCCGGAAATCACCGAGGTAACAGATCTATTTGTAGTGGAATGCCCAACGGTGTCAGGGGGTAGTAAAGAGGTTTCATCATATACAATAAATACTATTATGTTGATAATAATTGCATGAGGATGGGCGGTAAGATCCATGCACTTCAGGAGATGCCCTCGTGTTACACGGTTTAGCCGTTCCGAAAGATAATACAGAGAATGGTAAATCCATATTATTCGTGCATCGTGAAGGTACATCGCAGTACAATCTCTTATTTGTTTATCTCTTTGGAGATAAGAAGAGGAATTGGTACTGTTTTGTAAACAAGCCAATTGCCATGGGTCCAAATGGGAACAACGTTTCACTTTATCGATCTTTGAACCCCCCTCCCAAAGAGATTGTTGGTTCTTTCAATTGATGATATATTGCGTCGCACATTACGTGTAACAAACCCCTAAGATTCGAACAAACATATCTATCAAATACCCGACACATCTTAGAAACTGTTTTGTGAACGAGAATTCTGCACTTCCTCCCGGTGGCGGGGTGAGAGAAACATTCCGATACCCATTATCTGGTGGGAGAATTGTCGCCTCCTAGAAGGGCAGATCACAGTGCTGCTATCAAGCGAATGTTAAATAGTGCTCCATAGTGTCAAGTGTTTGTTAAACCAGATTGACACATTCCCACGTTTCAAATTAGGTCTATTGGCAGAACTTGTAGGCTTCTCCTCAAAAGTTATGACAGGTTGTCAGTTTGTTCCGCCAGAGTCGAGAAGTTGCTTGCATGCAGACTATTGTAACGACAGGCAATCCTGTCGCTGTGAGTGCAACATCTACATATTTGGATCATCTGCTTGCTATAGCAAACTTACCAGTTTGCTCGTGTAAATCCCTCACGTCGGCATTTCAAATGTTTGTTGGTAGAGTCGTCCTGTATTTTTCAAGCCGATGTGGAACATTCCTGGCATGATCACATGTAGAGCCTCTCTCCTGAACTGTGTGTAATGCGATCACGTACTAATTACGAGGGTCAGCGATTCACCCCAGTACATATCCGCTTGGCGCGTCGGCATTCAATACACTCTCTGGGCGCTTATTGAGCAGATATCACATGTCTGTCATGAGGACAGCCGTTTTCCCTTCTATGCAGAGGTTGCACGAGGCCGGCGGTCGATCGCATAAATACGCGTCCAAGGCGTCCAAGCGGAAATTGAACTCCGAGAGTTCACTTCCATTCTAGCGGGACTCGTTGCTGAAGGATTCCTTGTAGTTGTGAAGCGGGTTTCGAACCATTCTCGCAAGCCTACGTATTGCAACGAGACGTTACGGGTTTTCGCGGTAACCTTTAACGACTATACGATACCACTTCCATTCTCGTAGGACTCGTTGTTGAAGTACTCGCTATAGTCGTTGAAGCGACAGGATCAAACCTATCCAAGGCCAGACAAGGGTGCAGACCTTATACTGCAGGTTTTCGTATGCTGCCAATTTTGCACGGAATAAGGCAATGCTTCTTTGGCGGAGATTGTGGTAATGACACGCATATTCCAATCCCTTGTGCTGAGCGCCTAGCGAGAAGGCAACAGGTACCGCTTTCAAAGGCTCTAGTTTGTCATGATCGGGATTCGCCCCCGGTGGAAGGCCGATGCTCTACCAACTGCGTATAAGGCTTTCATGTTCCACATGCGCTTTCATTGAACAACTGGTGGGAGCGCAATAATTTGCCACACCAATAGCGTCGGTTGATATACGCAGAGTTAAACATATGATTTTCCTCCGCCTCCTTTACCGGCAGTGAAGGTTGTTGCTGTGTCAAGCCTTGGTTGAGGATTTGAATAAAAACCACGGCGTACAAGCATAAACTCCACATGAACAACCAAATACAAGGACCTAATTTTAACTCCTTGATTATTGTAACCCAGGTTGGGGGTCGTGCTCATCAGGAAATATCAATAGAATCGAAAAACTGTTGAAAAGTGCTGCGAGAATTATACTAAATGCCTCTTTTGATGATAGCTCTGATAGTCTGTTCGAATTATTAGGTTGGGACACGTTTCGAAAGCGCCTCAAACAGAAACAAGTAACAATGGTGTATAAATCACTTAACGATCAAGCCCCAGATTACCCGAACAGTTGTTTACTTATACCAATACTATTCACGACCATACATTCAGATCCATATCCTCTGATACCCCTGTATTTACAACGAGGAAGGACGGAACTTAACAAGAGAAGATGCTCATATATAGGAGCAACATTTGTAATGACCTCCCAGCTAATGTAAAGAAGAGCCCCAATGTGTGTCAATTTAAGCAAGTTTGAAAACGTTATATGAATATTCTCAATGTTTAAGACGTCTTTACATGTTTTCTTAATTTAAAATACTTTTTGAATGGACTCCTTTTAGATTGTGTGAGACTTTGTATCCAAGTTATTTCAGTAATTTCATTTGAATCATTAACCTGTGCGGTCCCATTTCATATTTACCTCTGAATTACGCAATGATCTCTCCTACTGTATTGTATATTGTTATTCTTATTGATTTTATGAGTGACAATTCCTTCGACTGTTTGAACTCTTGCGGATAATTACTTGCTTTTATGTTCATATCGTTAACTAGTTGTACATTCTCTCCATTTTATTGTATTTTGTTTTTATTAATACATTTCGTGTTATTTGCGAGGGCCTCGGGAAGAAATAGCCTCTGGCTAACCGAGTTGAATATTTATATTTCTTCATACCTGTTATGCACACCGGGCTGATGCAATATGAACTAGTGGGAATTTCGATTACTTCTCCGGAGAAATGGTATCCCTCGATCGGGTTGGGTTTGGTATTCATGACAGCTTAAACACTGTCATCGTACCTCGAAATGGGGTCTAGTTGAACCACCAGCGAGTATCATCTTCAGTACGGGGATTTATTCAATCGATATCATACATACTGTATCATCGCATTGATGACGTTAAATGGAAACTTTCTAACAGCTTGCACAACGATTGCTCTTCTGATGAAATCTGGCTCTGCTCTTCTATGGTGTGGGAAAGGAGAAATAAAAAAAAACAGTGGTTGAGCGATATTCTGAGTGGAAAGAATAATATGGTTCACATGTTAATATCTCAACATTAAGATCGTTGCAGTTGTGCTCCTTTCCCCACTGCTTGCACTGCTTGGGGGTTTAGAGCGCGTGGAACCATGGGAAGGAATCTTCACTGTTAGCGCTATTGATGAACTGACGTTTTTAAAGTAAAACGGTTTAAAAACTTACTTCAGTTCATTAAGAAAATTCCCCAAAGTCGTTTCAATATTATTAACCAGAGTGTTGTAGGAAAGTTTGGTTGTGAAATATTGCTGGAGTTCTGTTTACATGAAGCCCATGTATTCTCTGAACTGATCAAGCTTCTAAAAAAAATGAAAAAGTAAAAAAATCGAGAGGGATTTTGTCAACTGGGAAACTATCTGTACTCTGCAGATTAGCGATGAATAGAAAGTAACAAAACAAAAAACTGTCAACATGCGAATGAATGGTTTGACTTAGTTGTTTGGTGCCACATTCATCTCTCAAACCTATTATCAAGCACGCCATATGCTTTCAAAACGCTTGCCCAAAATAATCATAACATAAGGAACCTCAGTTCGTAGTATTCCAAATAGGCCTAGTGATTGCTTTATGATCAGAAATTAGTCATCAGGTATATGACGTAGTCTGACAGTCCGGACCATACTAGAAACATATATCCTTGCAGTAGTCATAACATCCTTCAATTTATGAATCCTATGAATGTGCGGTGTTAGAATTTCCAGACACTTCCTACCTTAATATGGCTAAGAAGTCAAAGAGAAAGAAATCTGACTAATAATCGGGATTTAGTGGGGCCACAGAAAGACAATGAACAAGGAATATGAGTGCGCAATAAATGTAATCCATGTAATGAGAAATAGGTGTTGTAACGGCGCATGAAAATTTTTAAGAGGGCAAAAACATGTAGTTGATAATCTATTCAGCCAGCCCGTTATTCAAGGAAATATGTTGGATGCACCTCTAACGATCGTGATTAGTTGCGGTTCAATGAAAAAAAAAAGTCAAACAGTTGCCTCGGATATAAGTAATGACTGATTGTCTTGGACCTTCGTTTTAGGGGGTGAACACCAGCTGCAGCGACTCAGCGCACCCACAAAACCCTACGGATCTTCGCAAAGTACAGGATTTCCTTGAATCGGTTATTGTTGTCAAGCATCTGAGTCAAATTGACCCAGTTTTGAGTCAGGAGGAGCTGAAACACAATTTCAACACGCTGAATATTCACACGCTTAGTGTTAATTATCATAATAGGCAGCGTGAAGTTAGCTAGATAGTCAGTTCAAGGGCGTATTATTCACTACTCGGGCACCGTGGGAGGACTGGATAGAGCATTATCATTCACCGGAACGCAGTATTCGTGTATAGACAGTAATGGTATATCTGTATTATGCTATATTCAAGTTGCGTTCGAAGTGATCAGCAGTCAATTTTCAAGTATGATTCAGAAATCTTCGACTATAATGCCTATAACGCGAATGGACTACATTAATATCGTCGGGTCAAACAGCCGTAGCCTATATTGAAGCGACATTCACTCAGGGTCAACAGCATATTTACAAGCTTCATATGGCATTTTAGGGAAGTGAGTCACACCATTACATCGTGAAAAGTTCTTATTCGGATAACTATGTTTAGTTTAGTAACTGATGTGTTATCATGATACAGGGAGAAGAACTGTATTATAAATGCAAAATGCTAGTTTGATGTCTCCACTACTAGTCGCTCCGCCTGTGAGGAGCCACTTGTGAGGGGTATTCCGCCTACGGGAGTGTAGCGCTCTCTTTACGAGCGTTGATCCACTGCAATAATAGGTGAGTGAGTGCAGAAGGATGTAGTAACTACGCCAAGGTGACAGAATTGTGTGAGAAAGTGCAGTCTGTAGTCCGACACGTCTAAGATAAGTGTTACTGCAATTGTCGTCAGCGGTTTCCCTAATATTGACTGTATTATAGAACACGGGGTAGTTTCTCGATAAATTCAATTAACAAAACTCACCTATGAAAACGTCCCCGTTAAAAATGTCATCCTAATTTTTCGAATGTCGTATTCAGGTAGATTCACAGGCAATCTGTTTATTCTCATAAAATAAACTGCATTTTATGCCGCATCGATTACGGTTTTTGGGTGGTTTATGTTTTTGAGTTTTCGAGAGTGAAGTGCATGCAATTGAATTTCTCAAGACGTAGTCATCCAATGTTTTAGTTCTAATCGCGTCAACCTAGTCGACACACTTGTAGTGGCACTTATGGAGGCATTTTCCCGTCTGGTATCCATATTCCGAAGGGCAAGACCCCATAATCCCGCACAATATAGACTGCTCTTCGTCAACAGAATTATTTGATTTCAGTCCATGTGTAAATAAATCGAAGCGATTTCGAGTTTACCTTGGTATGTAGAGGTAATTAGACATTTCGCCCCTCAGTACTTTTCAATATTGCCAACACGAATATAATCCCCCAGTCGTCTCCAGAACCCGTTTCCCTCGTCAAGCCGTTAAAACGGTGAAGCAGGTTCTCAACTCAACGTTTTCTTGTGACACGTATTAAGAATCAGAGTTCATTGTCCCTATTGGAATAACAGTTTTAGGTTATTGACAATGTACCCCCCCCCCCCTTCTGATAATTCAACACTAACAACCTCCTCCTTTTCGTTCTCGCGATATGTCGATTTTATCCTTTCGGCCCCTAGTTCTCGTTGATGCATTCGATTGCCAATTCAAAGTACTTTGGCAAGACCGTCCCCGTGGAGGTAACCATAGCAAATAGATTACATAATTTGGATCTCTGATTCTCGATTTGCACTAAAATCGCAGATTCCCATGTCTAATTATGAACACTCCTTTGGACTGACCGTTCAATATACGTTGCTCGTTGCTGTCATTCACCACATTTTATGACATACTCTGCGTGATAGGAATCATCTTTGCATATATTTTTTCTTCGAATACTACTGACGAGGATTAAAATCATAGTGAACTGATTGATTTCGACCTGCCGACACGGTGGACGACCCCCAGATCGTCTAGGAAGTAATGACGTATCTGGAGTCGGAGGCATTCAGAATTGCCTGACGATCGCCGTGTTGGGAATCACGGTGCGTGGAGCAAACATGTGCAATACCTAGAGTAATACGAAGAGTAATACCTGTCATCAATTACACAACGTATTAGTCTGTTCCTACGATATAGGCCGTAATTTGCGAGTTGAAATCCTGAACAGCTCTTCCTGCGCAAATTCCAAGCAACTCTTATCTATTGTGGCTATTATTAACTGATTACTATTCACTGCCATTAATTCTCAGAACGCTAACCATACGTCCATTGGTTACTGTATGATGTTTCAGTCGAAGCATTAACCGATATTAGGGACGACAGTGTTAAAAAATGTTTTTGTCAGTACTTCTGTGGGATAAACCTTTCTGTGAAAAACACCGAATACCTAATTGTGGAAGTTCTGCCTCTGTAACGCTTTGTGGCCAATCATTGGAATGATAACATGTTATCACAGCTTGAATGTACGAACAGAATTGCTAGAACGAGTTCCTCGAAAAACTTCGGCCTCTTGTTGAACTTTATTAACCGATCGTCATTTCGTGCCAACACATTTACGCAGAGCAGTAACCCAATACTCGCAGGGTAGTATTTTGAGATAGTTTTCTCGTTAAGGATTAGGGCTTTCCTCCCGTGTGCCGTAACGGAATTGTAGTAACTCGTGCCTGTTTGAATCAGAAACATCTGCTACTCGAAGAGTCAAGCACGCCCCGCTGTTATACAAGTGACGTTTGACATTTCGCGAACGACTCTGATATTTGCTAATGATTTTATTTTAACAGCCGGTTTCAATATTCTATGTGCACAGATATGTAACACTGTAACAATGGACTGCTTTAATTAACCATGTTTATTGGGGACGGGGGTTCGCCGAAAAAAGATAAGTAGGCCGGTCCATTGCCCGATGAAATAAATGACAGTAGGAATACTGTCTGAAGGCAGTGAAATGGGTTATCTACTTCAGATAGGACAATACCTGAAGAGCTCAGTAATGTTTTTTACGGGGCCCTTAGTAAACGATGATATGTTTCTTTAGTTCAATTTTTATAAGTCTGTGGGACCGAGTTGACCTTCGAGACCTGACCCCAAACGAAGGAATAATCTACTCCAATGGGCAATCAGTTTTTCTTTCGCAGTTACTTGCATTCATATTTGGCGTGACCCATTAGTAACCTACTTCCGGTAGGACTATGCTAGAAATATTCAAAGTACTTCGGCAAGTCCATCCCGCGGTGGTAACCACAACGCAAATAGATGACATAATTTGGATCTTCTGCTCTGACTTTCTTTCTGATGATCTCTCGTTCTAATTATGACACTCCTTTGGACTGGCAGTTCAATATACTGGTACTTTGTAGCGTAATCGCACAATTGTTATGACATACTTTGCGTGATATGAATAATCATTGCATATATTTTCTCAGGGAATGGGTTTCTCCCCAGTCGCACGTTCCGTTAACAGAAACACCATATCTGACTATGCAGAAAATAATATGATCATCGCCTTTTTGCACGACTTTACAAGACGAACCCATTATGGCATTCGCTTTTACGGGCACATAAAAAATCGTCATAAAATTAGTTATCTGAATCACTTACTCGCCTGAGGGACATACAGATAGACCACAAGAATTAACAATAGGCATTGTGGCTGTCTCACTTTCAACATTACAATTGACCAAGTCACAATGTTCATTAGGAAGAAATATGTCTACATGCTTCCCTCGATTGATGACCCTGTACAGATGGGAAATATGCTCGACGGCTTAGAAACACACGCCCTGGATCCACAGGGTCCGTTTTGCCTGCGACACTCGCTTGTAGTGCCAGATTATTCAGTCGAGTCAGTATTCGGTCGAGCACTGACCGGGCCTATGCTAAGCTGGCAGGTATCATTCAGTAGTTTATCACGACCTATTTCCAACTGGACAGGACACTGCCCCCCCCCCTCAAGAAAAATGAATAATTAAAGGTAATTGTTTTCATTTTCTCTCGAGTGAAAATAACATTTGGAATAGAATGGAATTTGCGCGCGCTGTTGGAAAGTGTGCGCACCGTTACTGGGCACGGTGCCGAAATTCCACTGGTGTTGTAGCTCACACTACACAAACGCAGCTATTCCATCGCAGATACAACGACGTTGTCAGTACGCCTAATGACTCTTCAATGACCACCGACTTCTTAAACGAAATGAAACGAAATTCTTAAACACCTACCTAACTTGTTAAGAGTGGAGATTCCAATGTACTAAATGCCCACTAATATGTAAATGTTTGCCGAAGGATGTATTTGATATCGTAATGCCGATTCGGATGTGTTCAATACCATTCTCCCCGCCCCGGAAAATACAGTCTGTAGTCCTACGATTCTAAGATGAGTGTTACTGCATTGTCGTCAGCGATTCACCTATGTAGTGTGTGTAGGTGTAGGCCTGACTGTCTGGCTGTCTGTTTGTCCGTCGCCGCCCGGTCCTGTTTGTCTGTCAGTATTTGTGCCCAATGACATTTTTGTTGAGGTTCATGGCGTTGTCGTGCGACTTCAATATTCAGCCGAAGTTTGCATACTCATCGAATTGTACCCGAATTTTGTGTACACTATATCACATTGATCAGCAGATGCTCAATGTATGTAACAAGTATACACGAAAAAACTGATTGGATTCCAGTTAAAGAGTATGGTAATCGAGTAGTTTATTGTGTATTTGAGTTTTCCTGTTTACATATACACCTGTTTAAGACGTAGATTTTTTGGTGGTGGTGGATATAGTCTATTGCTATTCCCGATGCATTCAGTAATATTATAGGTCGCAGCAGGTCATTTAAGCGACTATTTTGCATTATTATTCAAACTAAAATCTTATGCTGATTCTCCTTCACGACAGTTCGTATGTTTTGTTGGTAAAATTTGGGGTGGAGCTTGTTCTATGGAATATGTCAAGACGTAGTCAGTTTTGTTCTTAGTTCTAATCGCGCGACCAAGCGAGACATTTGTGACGGCACTTTATGCCGGCACTTCTCCGTTTGATATCCATATTCCGAAGGGCAAGACGCCCATAGCCCGCAAAACATAGACAGTGCTGTTCGTGCAACAGATTAGCTGATGTCATGTGTGAAATATCGAGCGAATTAGTTACTTTATAGTGTAAGTAAATTAGACTTTCGGCTCCCAGTACGTTTCAAATTATTGCCATAGGCGACAGAGAATCCCCATCCCCCGTCTCTCAGTGAGAACTCGTTTCTCTCGTCAGAAGACTTAGCGATGGTAAGGCAGGTTCTCATCTGTCTCTTGTGACACGTATTCGAATCAGAGTTCATTGTACCTATTTGACTAACAGTATTTAGGTAATTGGCAGTATATCACCCCCTTGTGATAATTCAACGCAACACTTCCTCCTTTCTTTCTCGCGATATGCAGTTATTTCTTCGCCCTAGTTCTCTTTTATACCTATTGCAAGTTCAAAGTACTTTGGCAAGACCACCCCGTGGCTGTAGCCACAGCACATAAATGGCATAATTTGAATATTCTGCTCTGATTTTTCGATTTCGCACTATCACACATTCCCTCGTTCTAATTATGACACTCCTTCGGACTGACATATATACATCGATGATGTTACTTCGTAGCCGTTACCGTAACAATGTTATGTCATGCTCTGCCTGATATGGATAATCATCGAATATGTTTTTGGGGGAATGAGTTTCTCTCCAGTTCATACAACCCAATATATGAGCATTGTAGATTATAGTATGATTTCCCTCCCGTTCGTCTTCACAAGACGAACCCAGTCGTCAATCAAAACACAGGGGTAAACAAGACAGAAATATAAGGGGGGTGGGGGGGGGGGGGGCGGGCCACTACCATCTCGCAATTGTTGTGGTAGGGATCCTGGAATCCGATTCAACGAACTTTGGGCCTGGCTCCTCGCTCAAAAATAACCCTAATAATTCGTGTCTGATTTTTGTCAAAAAACAACTTGAAAGGTGTATGGCTGACCAAGTCGAATGTATGGGTTTAATAGGTCGCGATGTGTTCGTGTTCATGAAGTGCCTATGCGCCTGTTCAATTACGGTACTTATTCCGTGGTATTGTTAATAATAATAGTAATCTTAATAATAATAATAATAATATAATAATAATAATATCGCCGATTGACAGCTGGTTATACGTCGCTACCGCCAAAAACCTGCAAACCGAGGCAAATAAATCGGAGGGGGTCAGCCGTCAACTGGAAAATGTCGCCCCTTCCTGATCCATGTCACGATCACTTTGGAATGAGAGGAAGCATGTAGGGAATCAAACCATGAATGACCGACCACTAGTCTACATCAGATTCCATCAGACAAATCACCCTCGACTTCTCGTGTTTCCAGGAACCAGAATAATTGCTGTTGTTATCAGATGAGCCGAAAACAGTATGGTTTGTGTACTAACTATGGGCAACACACACACCGAGTATGAGCGTAATCCCTCTCGACTTGGTTGTTTGTGTGTTTACGAGCATAGTTGTACATATATACATGAACACGCCGAGACTGATAGATTCTCAACACGGAATACACTGCTCCTTCTTGGAAACTATGCCGTCTGGATGATACTATTTTTCTGCCCCAGCCAAGTGTAACTTTCATCTAATTTCACAACTCATTAGTCTGTTCCCACGATGTATGCCGAATTGCGAGTTGAAACTCGCTAGAACAGCTCTTCCTGCGCAACGTTTACCTTATTGTGACATTAAGGATCATTGCCCGCCAGTTTAATTCTCTGAACGTTATCCATACGTCTTGTTACTTAATGGTAGTGTATGGAGAAAAACGATCGATACTCCTCGGGGCGACAGTGTCGCGATCTTTCAACAGTGAGTCTTCAAAATGTGTTCGCTACTTCTGTGGGATAATGCACTCTGTGAAAAAGCGAATAACTAATTATGGAAGTTCTCCATCGCGACGCTATGTGACCTCAAGAAAAATATTCAAACAACGTTGAAAATGACGAAGTTATAATAGTTAAAATCACAAACAGCTCGTGCTAGACGAGACGAACTCCGACCTCTGGGTGAACTTTAATAACCTGGTCGACATTCCGTGCCAACACATTTATGTCACGCAGACCAGTAACCCAACAATTGCAGGGTAGTAGTTAAGATGGTTATTCGTCGTTTAAGAAATTAGGCGTTCACTGTGTGCCATAACGGAATCGTAGTAATTCGTGCTGTTTAAATCAGGAACATCTGCTGCTCGAAGAGTCAAGCACGCCTCGCTGTTGCACACGCTAACTGTTCGCGATGGCAACGACATCTGAATAATTGTTAATGATTTTATATGACAGACGGATTAAATATTGTACGCTAACTAAATACCGGAAAGGGGGTTCTCCAAAGAATGGAATGATAAACGGGTCGGTCGATGCCCGATGGATAAAATAGACCAGTAGGAATGATCTGGTGAAACAGTGTTAGGGGTTATAGACTCCAGATGTTCGAAAAAGACACCGACATTTCTAACGGGGTCTTTATAGTCTTTATAATAGTACTGTGACCGTGGGTATCCCTCAACCTGACCCTGAAATGATAGGAATTTACTACTCCTTGTATGTAAATTTTTCGTTACCCTTCAGTAGAACTGAGGTTGGAATATGTTAGAAATGTAGGTTTGTACATTTTCTTTGACGTGCGCTATAACTACGGACATGAAGTTATTTTTCCACCTGAAGTAGCCTCTTATCAGTTAAGGTCAGCCACAAGCTGCATATGACCGATGAAACAAATATTACGTATGGAGCAAACAAATTAGCAACCTCGTTTGGGTCTTCTATGTTCTTGTTTCTGCCGCGAGGGACACACACACATGATCCACATCCGCTGTGATCATTTGACGGATTAAAATCAGAGAGAGTGAGTGTAAGATATGTGTTCCTCTCAACACGATGCTGAGTTGTGAAGTAGCAGCGGAAGAAATCGTCCATCGTTATGGTTCGAAGTTATATACAGGACGGGACATTAGTAACCCTTCGCCCACCACTATTTAGGCTGGCAAATCCATTGTCTACAAACCCAGCCCGGCAATTCAACGATAACGCACCTATAATGGATTGACGCTGCCATGTCGAATATGAAAATAAAAACACGTCTATTTTTTGTAACCTGATGTGCTATGTTTTAGATATGTACTAGATCCAGGAGAAGAGGTCCCCAAACCTGTGTGGAAGGAGATAGCTCCTTTTTGCGTTGATACAACGTGCACACATACTGGCACCTAGAAATTTCTCGCCTTAGATTCCTGCGATTAAAGAGTAACACACAGTGTATGTTGCTGATGACGATGTTACACAACAATGCGGATCATAGTTCTTCATTGTAGCCCCCATTCTTTTCAATTAGTTACAAGCTCGGTCTGTCATGTCCAGTTAATATAATTGCTCCATGGTTAGAGAAGATCGCGCACCTTTTACATCTACTATTGTAAATCAGATACTTGAACTAACGCGTCCATCCTCTTCCCGATCATTGACAGGTTATCGCTGCTAGAGTCCACTGGGTGATGTAATTACGATGAAGTTGAAAATAGATATAACAAGATACTCTGACACAATATATCGTCATAGAATGCAGTTATTTATTCACTTTCTAGCTGGGGACAGACCAGATAGAACAGCAGGTTGAACCATAGGCAGTGTGACTGTCTTCACTTTCAAAGACAATTCACTGGTCACCACGTTCATAAGGAGGAATGTGTCCTACATGCTGCCCCGATTAATGACCCTGTGCAGGTAGCCACTGGGTGGAATATATGCTAGACGCCTCAAAGATCTCCCCTAGAATCGGACTAGTCCCGCTTTCTGTCTATGACACGCGCTACACGTCCGTTGTACACGGGGGTTCGAGCACTGACCGGGCCTATGCTTAGCGCAGGTATCATTCAGTAGTTTTCACGACCAATATGCTAACTGCATTGAGACCCTGCGCACCCTTCTTGGGTTACCGTGACAGATAGCCCACTCAATTCTACGAAACGATAACGATCAGAAGAGCACACGTGGTCCATTCGACGGACACTTGAATGTTTTCATGTTATATACACTACGGAAGTATAATACCATACAGGTCAATTCGCAACCAATTTGTGATTATGAGCCCAAGGTCTGAAGCTCCATGTTCGACAGCGCACCCCCAACGAGTCCATGAAGTCAGGTCCGATGTTGGCACATTGAACTGAGTTTTTCTGTCCAACCAAAACGTTAATTGTGTCATTTCCTTTCTTGAGTGAGATAACCGGGGATAGAATAGAATGGAATGCGCACTGTTGGAAAGTGTGCGCACTGTTATCGGGTACACTGATCCGTAATTCTACGTTGTTGTAGCTCAAACTACAGAACGCAGTAATGAAACATTGCAGATACAACGACGTATTCTTGGCTCAAAATACTCCTCATGACTCCTCTTTAACATTCTTAAACCCGTACCTCCCTCGTGAGTCACTGATGACATAATCACCACTCATGCATGTTATGACCATCGAAGCGTAATCTGCCAGAAGCATTTGGCTCCCAAAGTACCCTTAGGTAAGAACATTCTCTAGACGATCGCACCCTATATGCACCATGCGTACGCAAGCAGCACTATGCATTGTCCAACCTTCACCTCACAATTGGTAAAGTTGAGAAATATTATAATTATTAGTACATGGCCCTCCACACAATAGTTATGTTTTCCACTCACTAACTTTGGTAGGGATCAAAGATTAAGTACCTGTCGACAATATAACTCTCCAGTGTTTTTTTGAACATTTATTATAGACTCAGCCGTAACCACTAGCTCGCTAATAACACAGACCATCCAGTTTCGTATATCCCAACCTAGTCTGAAGGAGAAGACTTTCGCAAATTCCCCCCTTTTTCATGAACAATTTACAAATAAGCTCATTTACGTCTCCTTTAATGCCTGTTTGACTTCTAAATCTTTGAATACCCTGTAGTCCAACTTGTCAATGATAACAATTATTAGATGCTAAACTACTAATATGTAGTGGAGAAACAAATCGCAGTGGTTTACCACTATCGTTCAATATGTCCTCTTTGCTTACCTTTGACCTTTAGATTCATGAACCCTATAGGTACCTTGTTCATTATAACACGGACCGCGATCTGATGGTAATCCGACCTAACCCGATTTTTGCTGTTTTCACAATACTAGTCTTAGGCCCTTCTAATGACCTTCGGCGCGAATCCCGAAACCCGGAAGAGTACTACAAGGTTCACGATGACACTCAACGACTATGATGGTGACCAACCTGAATCTGCGGAGAGGAGCTTTTTCGCCTCCTAAATTTTGTAGTTGTTGTTTACATATAGCTCCTATGCCCAATTATGGCATTTGACCATAAATCCCAGAACACACCGTACCCCAACTGTCTGGAAGGAGGAGGAGAGGAGATTCTTGCATTTTTTTCTTTCAACCTCAGTTTTATTATACTCCTCCAATAGCTTTTGATATGAAATCCCTGACCTACTAGACTTTTCATCTTGTGGAAGCGCCACAGTACCAGACAAAGTTGCCACTGCATCGACAACCATGTCACTCATCGAAAACATTGTCAAACTGAACAATCTCCGAGCTCGCCTACTGCGTATTATGCCGAAATCTTTCCACCAATTGGTATCAGAATCCTCATTCCCCCGAAATGGTTGTTCAGGTACCCTGGTTATGATCATAAAATTGTACCCATGGGCTTACACAAAGTTATTATATCATGTTGAGCCCTACCAACAGGTTAGAGTTCTAACCGAGATCACAAGGGCTCAGTTTTCTCTTGATGTAACAAAACAACGTTTGGGCTTAGAAATCTGAACATTCGGGTAAGTTTTGTCCTATGAAGCAAAGCATCATGAACATGAACATAGGCGTGTTCACAGGTTGCCATTACGTGAATCCTTAAAATGGCCGCATTCTCCTATTTATCATCACATATTCTCATCAAATAATGAAAAAAATTTCGGTCACCCCAAAAAAAGCATGTAATTTATTAGTATAAGTTCATGTAAAGAAGAACAGATTTCCACATATGATAATAAACTACTCTGAAAAACACAAACCCCCAAAAGACTGTCTTGAAGGCATTAACGAGATCTTCGAATAGGCGTTCTCACTCATTTATCACTCTTTAGAAGGAGATATACTCCAACGTTTACAAAGCTTTAGGCGACGACCCTTTTAGTAAGGAAATTCGAGCCAAGGGCAAGTGGGAAACTTGAATCAAATAACCTCGAAAACACCTCGGATTTATTGAGCCAGACCAGAAAGTTCTAATCTTTCCTAATATGTCAACTCTTGCAGACAGTTGATCAATCTGGTAGCTCGACGGGTGGGGTTCTCACCGCAATCCCATTAAGGAAGCATACAAATTTTGAACGTAATCGAACGAGCATTCTGGCCATGGGCTGATTTCCGTTGACCTCCATATAGGTGGAAGGCGGACAAAGAAAACATGGCAAGACCTGATGAAGCTGCGAGGAAATAGCGATACTGGACTAGAAGAGTTGTAAGTCACAGGAAAGGGGAATCAGACAGGGGACAGAACATTCAAAGTCAAAATGTTCTGACTATCACTGAGAAGGACACAGGGTTTACCGTTTGCAATAGTTTTTTTTCTGGGGGGGGGGGGAAGGGGGCAGGTGAGATAAAAACACTACTCGTGTTGAGGACGAATATCTGCTTTGTAGGAACGCAACAGGCGATTATGCGTGAGAAAGACTCTCGAACGGGAAAGTATAAAAATAGAGAGTGTTCTTGGATCCAGTTCGATACGCAATATCAGCAACATTAGAACTAGAGTCTGACAATTCCAGGTCAGATTCGTTCAAAACAATACCAGGAACAGTTTGTCAGTTTCCAGATTATGAGCTGTTCGTTTTTTTTGGAGGATGACAGGATATCCCAACCTCACTTAGTAGCAAATCAGAATTAGGAAAATAAGTCGATTGGTTGGTGCCATCAACTAAACAGATTGGAAATGATACGGAATTATGAAGGTCAATGGTGAAGAGAAGAAACTTGGTTGAAAAGGGAGCATTTTCCCGGGATAGCTCCTGTGCCGATATACTCTTGCCTGTATACCTATTGACACAGCCGTTATCGACTGATTGCGGAAAGAATAAGAAGTACATCATAGCAGCGTAGAGTGTTCATTGGTCATCTGAGCGCAGGGAATAGCCTCTAGTTTCTTAGTGATGACAGGTTCTTACCTTAGAAATTTGAGAGGTCCGTCAGCGGCAATAGATGATAGTTAGATGTAATGCACCAATGTCAGAGGTGGGTTCAGGAACACAGTCAGCCCATGAAACAAATACCAGGAATAATATCAGGACCACTTGAAATGAGCAAAGGACATTCCGTACCTCCAGATCAGAGAATTCAATAGGAGGCATAGAAATGTAACCAGTCGGGTTACATATCCCACGGGATTTCGCCACCATCACTGGAATTAGAAATGAAAGTGAACATTCTCGCTGTATCAGCCATGGAGTGCGAGCCTGCTCAAATAAATGTCTCATCTGCAAAAAAAAAAAGGATAAAGATCGACAGAAATGACACACTGGTGCATGGGTTCATGAACAGTTGGGTTAGAGTTGCAGATGTAACCATCTACCTCCCGTGACAAAACTCAAGCGTTGGGGGATAAAACACAAATTGAGGCGTCATGGTTTGCAGATCCAGCGTATGTATATACACACTCTACTCTATAGTCAGGCACCCAAGTAGGTCGAGAGAATAGTTGTTGGGGCAAAAAGCTTGGATGGCAAAACTTCAGCTGTGTAGGAGATCCAATCTAGATTGTTTTCATTAGAGTCTCCAAGAGAACAGACCTCGATCAATCGCTCAACACAGGAACAAATATAGTCCTCGTGGACGACCCTGAAACCACAATTAATCCAAGAGGGAGAAAAACAGAACCTAGAGAATTCTCCCACAATTTCTGAAAACATGTCAGACTTGGTTTTTCAAGGCAAACACTCTTAGACCGAACAAACTTTTCGCGAAAGAAAACCTCGAATGTCTAATCTGCAACATTACCAAGGAGATTGAGACAATTATAAAGTAGTAACATTAGAAAATTCGAAGAAATCGTCGTAAAAAAAGTCAGCGGAGTAATGGACAATTTGGAACACCCTTAATCAAATCACCCGAATTGACTTAGCTCCATTAAAGTGAGACCAAGCCGCTTCAATCTTGCCTCCTTTACGGCAAATCGCGTAGACAGTGAACTAATCTCTTAGCCATCTTTCAAACGTCCTCAGTTAGCAGCGAAATAAGAATTCCACCCCTAATACTCCAAGCGGGGGTCTTACCAACTGCTTAAACAACCTGACAACATGACTTTGTCAAAAAAATGTGAATCACGTTTAATAAAGCCGAGAATTCAATCACCTTTCTTAGCACCTCCAGCACTCTGCTTGGAAGATTTCAATGTAGAATTGAAATACGCACCAATACCCATTTGCAGAATTTGCCCGCATTGATTTATTGACCATTTAAACTACAGGTTGGCGTCATAAAAGCCAAGAAAGTATATATAATAAGAGTCGAGAAAACGTAAATTACGTTTAATAAAGCCGAGAAAACAATTACCTTTCCTAGCAGCTCCCGCACTCTGTTTGGAAGGTATCAATGTAGAATCGGAATTCACACCAAAACCTTTTTGCAGCATTTCCCCCACATGATTCCTTGACCATCTAAACTATAGCGACTCACGGAATTCCTTTGACTTTTTATTGCCGCCAATGACTCCCTTGTCACCAACAACAGCTTCCCTCTTTGTTGATTTACATATGTAACTTTCGGTTAACCGTTCTTCTAGGCTCTCCTCAAGCAAAATAGGTGTGCCGCAAGGTTCTGTATTATGTCCTTTGTTCTTTACCTTTCTCGTTCAGGAATTCCCAAACCTCTCTGATAAATCTGACTTCATTCCATTCGCAGATTATACCACTGACTATATTCTTATAATTCCGTGAATCATGATTTCAACACTCGCTACACGAGACCATCTTACTCTAGAACTGTTCGTAATACCACCATATAAAAATAAATTGAAAATCGTGTAGTCGCTGTAGTCAGTGGCGCTACGAGGGGGGTGTCTCCAATCGAAATTGACCCGAATCTTTATTCGTAGTGGTAGGGTAAGGTGTAAATGTAGTGGATATGTGTCTATAAATAGCACCGAATTGCTTTCGTTGTTTATGCCAACCAAAAATATCAGCTGTACAGTAAAAATGGTTAGACATAGTAAAAATTGTTGAGGCGGACGTAGAATGTCGCTTGTTGAAATCTTTCTTGAGAATGGCTTCAGTAAGCAGTAGGTATAGAGAAAAAGTTATTACTCAATACGATTCAAGAAAAAAAAAACACGCGTGTCTGGATTCAAATTATGGATATCCAATAGTGTGATGAAGACATATACATGAAACAGCTGTCAACATTCATTAGGATCAGATAATTAGGCGAAGCGGATACCTGCACGCATTTTCTGAACATAACGAAATTGCAGCTACGTAAAGTGGTGGTCTTTTAATGTTCGAAGCGAAAGGTCCCCCAAATGTTAGACTGCGAGATGTTCCGTTGCAGCGCATGTCTTAGTTCGATGCTCTAATAACCGAATATAAACCATTTGCAAAACCAATTTATAAAGTTCTGTCATTCAATCACGAAGTCCAAACGAGAGAATGCCTCCTTTCGTATCTGTGTTAGAAACGATACTATCAGTCTACTCTATGCTCTGGAACGTATTGAGCCGGTCCTTGAAATGAGAACATGAATAAGAAATGTAATGTACCACTGACTGCCTCACGTATTACTTATTTTTTGCTGTGAAAGTCATCCGAGCGACTCCACTGTTGAACCTACTTACTACAAATGAAGGCTCGTAATTAGGTTAATGCGACACTGCTGGTTTTACGTACTACATCCAATATCTTCAATCTGGAATAAAGCCAGTTAGTTGCACTATTTTGCTTTCTTCACAAAAACTTCCGCCTGCGAGTAATTGAGCAAAACATCGAATGGGGAAATCTATTCATGGGAATTAGAACATCACGTAAATATCAGCCCTTAGGATGTCCATGGATCACGCGCAATTTGTCGTAAATAGGTCACCTGATGTAACCAACAACTTTATTTGTGACTTATGCTTGACATGGTTTTCTTCTGTAACAGTGGTAGGATGTGCAGGTTTCTTTCTTCGGATAACCATTTTTAGTTCAAGAATGGAGCATGATTACCTACGAAGACTGATTGACAGAGGTCATTGTGACAAAAAACAAAACAAAAAAACAGTATATTTCTACCCACAGTGAAATGGATCGCAGATTGTCGGAGGATTAGCATGTAATAATATCGGTAGATGAATGAAATAACCCTCAAAACCCAAACTCTACGAATCAAAAGATGGTACCCCTTGACAACACGCACATATGCACTTTCCAATTATGTTGATGAATCATGTTTGTATATTATATTGAACTCTAACAATAGGTTACAAATCTTCAATTCTCAGAACCCTAACGTCCACAATCCAAGGCAAGTGCACTATGCATAGCAAACATATATACACGACCTAGTACAAAACATATTACAGTTAACCGTCATCGAATCAATTCATGTACTATTCACATTACTTGACTATACTCGAACACAGAGACGCGCTGTCCGTTGTTCTGCGTAGCCTATCGTGGGCCTGAATTCTAACGAACATATATTAAAAAAAAAAAAAGGATTCACGTAGCGGAGCGAACAGTAGAGCGGTATCAGTGTCGCTTTGCATGCAACAGGTCCCGTGTTCGAATTCTAGCCGATCAGCACAGGGCGTTTTTTCCAGAAGTGCTGTCTTGCGTTCGACGGGCGTGTTCCTGGTCTTAGGTTCCTGGTCCCGCTGTTGAGCAGTGGGCTTGGTAATTTCGGGGGGTTTTTTCGTGGACACTTGCAATAGTCCTCTGTGAGCAGTCGCGTCGACATCTTCCGCTCCTCCAGGTTCTGAGAAAGTGGTCAGGTCCTGGATTCCACTGATAGTCCGTCGGATGGGGACTTAAAATTGCGGTCCCGGAGCAGGGATTGGTGCACTCCTGCCTCGATATCATCTGAGCCCTTGTAGAGAAGAGGAGGCGAGTTTGTCGCCGGTGCTCATCCACAATCAAAAATTCGGTTAGGGTTCCATGATGAGTCAAATTGCTTCCTGAACCCATAGCAATCAAATCAAATCAAATAAAAAAATCACCGTATACGACGCACGTACGGGATGTTCGATAAAAAGCTCTCAGACCCGATATTGCGTTAAATTATTGCGTTGCAATATTTCGCCAGATTTCATTTAGAGAGGTTGTCAACCCAACTATTTCCCATTCTGTATTAGCCACCGACACACTTCCACTGAAAACAATTACGGTTTTATAATCTTCCTTATTATAATGTAGATATTGGGACAGGATACACAGCAATCAAAGTGATAACTGACACACTGAAATCACTATCTATGAGAATTCTGGATTTTCTATACATAGCTTGTCGGATACCTTTAAATTTCTCAGGGAAGTAATCTGCTCACTCGTCTGCGCTCTGATCTGCTTATCCGGAGGTTGAAGAGTTTCTCGGGCACTCCAGTTAAGAATTGAGGAGCGTGACTGGGGTGAAGTAATGCCCACGGTTAGACTAGATCGCGGAGATTTCAAGAGCTCCCGGACCTCGCAGTTTAGGGTTCGGTAGTGACCGTCTTACATTTAATTTAATTGAGTAAGGATTAAGTGACATGATACAACATTCTACGATGAAACAAAATTCAACTTAGCTTACCCTTACTCGGCGCAGACCAGCTTCAGTGCATTCTGGTATTCTTGCCGACCTATGTGCGTAGCAACAACGGTCAGGATCAAGTTAACGGTACTCTTGCAAAACTGCTGCCGATTCCGCCGTGCTATACCCAAAACCCACTGGAGACACGCTTGTCTAAGATTAACGAAACACCGATCTGATGAACGGAAAATCTTTACGATTCCTTCCTCTCTCTCTCCAAATTGCGTATCTCCTCCACTGTGGGTTTTTCCTCGTTTCCCCCGTGCCACCGAGCAGCCGGTTATTTATGTTCTACTACTGCATTTTACGTACAAATTCACCTCCGGAACAAATTCATCGAACTGAAACTTATATAAATAAATATCTCTGTTTAGGGCTAACATAAATATTTTCTACGAATAATTATGAAATTGAGTCTACAGTATGAGCGCACTCACGAGAAACACGTCAATAGAAACAGTCACCTGCTGTTTATACGATTATTCATTGTTTTGATCGTTCTTTGATCGTAGTCGTACTGATCAGGAGGAAACATGTGTGCGAAATTCACCCAGCTAGCACAGACTCTGCCCAAGACGGCGGAACCATTTTTGTGAATGAGGAGGACACGATTACAAGTCTCAAAGAAAACGAAAAGGATATTATGAGGAATAGGTGACTTTTGATATATGTTGAAGATTCTTCAAATTAAAATTGCCACAATTGACCCCCAAATAAACTTTGATCTCGAATTCATGGACCTGGAATTCTAATACTGATGTTGCACTTCATCATGCTTAGGGATATTGATAATACCTGGGGCCTGTCTGACAGTATGTGCGTGTGTGGCTCTGATGCCTGGCCTGTGGATACGATAACTTGATCAAGCCTGATGAGTGGATGAAGGTCATACTCGAATATATGATAAGAAAGCCTGAAAATCTTGTAAACACGATAAGAGTTACTATCCGGAGCTAGTTGAAACTGTAGAGATTAAACGTTTCCTGTTGCTTCTGGTGTGGAGGGAATGAATTTTGGTTCGAAGTGAGAAGTTGGTTAGATTCTAATATTTCAAATTTCAAATTTGCAAACACGATAACACGTCTAGGTTCAAGTTTGCCATGATAGGCCCATGCGCTCGTTGTTTTGTGGACAAGGCAAGAGTCATTCGAGGTGGCTTGATGCAGAACAGGATTCTTTTTCGGTCAAAAATAGAAAGTTTGTGATTCTTCCAGTAACAATTTTTTTAGCTTGTAAACCGGATAAATCGACCCCAACTGGTTGGCTGGAACTCCAGCCTTGGTATTGTGTCCCCAGTGAGGAATACGGGTAATTTCGTGGTTTAGGTTAGAGGAGAATTGAAGTCTTGAAATATCTTTACATATATGGAGCAACAATGTGTACTGGACATTCTACCAACAAATTCCATTCAGAAATATTGTTCCCTTGCCAAGTTATATGCGTTTGAAACAAAGAAACAGGTGCTGCCATTTTTCCTCAGGGTGAATGGCAGGAGACGTGAACAAGTATAAATATGATGTCACACCACCCCTATCAGCTGGCAAGTAATGTATTTCTTCGTTTTTCCCACCTATCATTAACATACTGTGGCACAACAATGTACCCTCTTCATATTGAATCACTGGAGGGTATAATGCAAGGCAAAACTTTAGGACTAAATTGGTTCGAATCTATGCACATATTTCAGAAATTATTTTATCACAAATTATGATAAAAAACAAAAGCCTTTCGAGTACAAGTGGTTAGGTAATATCACGATCCCTATTAAAATGGCAGCGTCCTGTCGTTTCATTCAAAGTGACATATATTGAAAAGTATGCAATATTTTCAGATGAAATTTCGGGACGATATTCATGACATATGGTCTCTCATTTGACAATATATCAGTTCACCTTTCCAAAGTTCAAACCTAAATTCTCCTTTAAATGTCATCTGAGGTCTACACAGGTCAACGTCTGAAATCTTGAAATGCTCAGTTTAACTTAGTTGTACTTCGGTGTCCACCAGTTCATTTTATGAGGAGTACAAGAACCCTATATTTTTTAGGGGGTCGGAACAGGAAATAGTCGTGAATTAGGAAAAGTTTGCCTGTATAACGCGACCAGGTCTGGATGGATGAAACTTTCAGTTGGTAGGCTCTCACCAGTTATTCTCAAACCATGTTACTGATTTTAGTATTACCAACTACCTTAGGTTTCTTTCACTTTGAGTTCAAGTATGTTGTTTTGCGGTATACTTGATGTCAATGCCACATACTGTTCTGTACTCTGCCAAACATAGTTAAAATGAAGTTGGATGACCAAATATGTTCCCTATACCCCTACTCAACCCTTTTGTAATTGCCTGTGAGAAATATCGTACGCTATCCATAATTAGCTCCTGACAACCTACTGTGACACGGGCGACGGGTGGCAGTGGGTGCTATGGCATACATCACGTCGGTTTACTTTCGAGGCGCTCCTAGTAGATACTAACAATAGTAAGTTCCTATCCTATGGACGAGCATTCAGTACACCCAAGGGTGCCTGTGATCTGTCAGTCTGTGTTGTTCACACCGTCCTCTTATTCCGACAAGTATCAGCGATCGTGTGCACTGGCATCAACTGACATTCTCCCAGCTCCCTATTCGATGCACTGTCCCTCGGGCACCATTTTGCAATCATATCGAAGCTACGAAGTCAACGTAACTATCGATAATGCGAATCGGCGCTTTTCAAAGCTCTTCACGCGAGTCCTCCTGAGCGTGAATTATTCATCGCCCTTGAGCGTCTTGGCGATCCCACGATGACAGGCTCCTTCGAAGCCTAATTCATCGAGACAGTGTCATATTTTGTAGTTTATATATGTATGCCAGGATGTGAGCCAATCAGAACTATGCGAGGTGGTTACACAGGAAAGGGGCCCAGACCGGGACATGTTCTTCATCATTTGCTATCGATAATACTCCTAGGAATTGACTATATCGGAATACAATGTTCCGAAGATGCACGAAGTGTCAAAGTGAGTTCTATTTCCGATCTCGATAGCCTAGTCAGTGTGGCCTATTAGGCCCAACGTGACGCCCGTGGAAATGTCGAGCTGGGACCCTATTGTCAGAGGTGATGACAATAGGTTAATGTAACACTATGCAGTTGGGCCGCATAAGGGCAAAATAGGGAGTGTTGACTGGACTAGTACCTGGGGGATAATGTGGACTGAGATGACCGATTTACACTGTAAGGCTTCACTCGCGGGTGATAATCTTCGGCATGGTGGTATTCCGACCGTTCATGTCCAGGACTGCAGCGGATGTTTGGGATTGACTGAATTTTTGCAAAACAGAGATTACACCTCATATTTCTAGGTTGTGGTCCTCTATCGCAAACGAGCACTTTTGTTAAACAACCCCAATGATTGGCTTGTTAGCAGATGGACTATTCAACTACGTTTTCTCTTCTTTGTCTAGTAAATTGGTCAGGCTTCTTGGGCGGCATACTGTAATCTAATTGGATAACAACAGTAAGTTCGACGAAGACGATCCAGTTAATCTATACTTGGAAAGTTTTTTGGGGGGAGGGGCGGGGTCGTGTGCCTGCCCCTCAATGACCCCAACCGGCAAACTGTCGAGTACTAGGCATTTGATCAAATAGTTGGAATTAGACCTTTTAACTTTATATGACGCGCTGTGTCATCCATCACCCGTCAACAGCCGACCAGAAGTAATTTCGCAGCGCCCTCGGAAATCAGGGATCCAATTCAAAGAGTCGTTTGCCAAGCTTTCTGAATGGTAGAAGAGGGAAATGCGTTTGGTAACTGCGTAGAAAAGTCCAGCCTGCATGTACACGACTATTGGCATGGGGGCAGATGGCTTTATACGGCAAATCGGGATTTTTGAAGGTGACACCTGGCAAATATTTTAATATGTATGTGAAATCGTTTGAATGCGTTGAGTGGAGGGAACCTGGCTTCATACCCCCTCCATTAAACCACCAGATGCTCATCTCACAACAAATGTGTCTCTGAATGCTCTCCTCAGTCACTGCTATATGGAGAACGGGCATTTTTTATAGTGATGATGATGATGATGACGATTATGATGATGATGATGACGATTGTGATAATAATAATAATATAATATAATAATAATAATATAATAATAATAATAAAATAATAATAATAATAATAATAATAATAATAATATAATATAATAATAATAATAATATAATATAAGAAAATTATTATGCAGGTTTTCCAAGAAGATCAATTGAATTGAAAACGTTCAGCGTAGGGCAACTAGAATGATTGACTGTCTGAAAAATTTATCCTACGAAGAAAGATTAAGGCGTCTCGGTCTAACTACCATGGAGCTGAGGCGAATTCGGGGTGACTTGATCCAGGTTTCAATTGTCCATGGACTCTCGATGGCCGGTCCTTCACTACTTCTTTGAATTCCCAATGTTACTGCAAATAGAATCCACTGTCTCAAGCTTCGCGCAAAGCGTGCAGATTGGACATTCGTAAATATTTCTTCTCGCAGAGAGTGATCAATGAGTGGAATTGTCTTTTTGAAAAATGTGGTTCTCTGTTAGTGTGAATGCGTTCAAAACATCTTGATTTGTATTTTTCAGGCATCACGGGCGAATATTTAGTGTTTTTGGTTTATTTTTCTTTCCTGGGATGTTGTGGCTCCGGGGTCGTTCATGAGGATTTTGTCGCTTCCTGACTCCTATTCACTAAACTAAACTAAACTGGACTAAAAAAAGAACTAAACTAGCAATACTTATTGGGCAACATATGCCAGTCTCTCGAGAAACAATTGCAAGGTGTTCACACAGGTTGTTACTTGCACTAGGAGGAATTGATGTACGTCAGTTTACAGCACACAGCACCAGGGCGGCAGCCTGCTTGGCAGCCGAGAGAGTCAAAGTAACTGTGGATGAAATCATGCGTCAGGCTGGGTGGGCGTCAGAGCTGACATTTGCTCGGTTTACAGTGAAGTATTTCAGCAAAGCAGGAACTTTTGCTTATGCTATTTGAAGTCATGAAGTTAGGGCCACTTGTGACTTAGTGCTCTTTCTTTTTTCCATATGAGAATGAAAAGTATTGTTTGTGTTCTGCTAATCATTTTGTGTTGGCAGAGTACTGAGTAGCAGTGCAAGCACAGACACTGGTTCGTGAATATATTACAGAGAAAAACTACATTGTTGGTGCCATCTTCTTTTTTCTTCTGCATTGGCGAGCTTTAAAGTCTCACATGACCTCCTGAGTGCGTATGTAAATGAGGAGATATAATTCCAAAATTAAACGAGACCTGAATGAAATCGAGGGTTGACGTTTAATTAAACGTCAACCCTAAATTTCACTCAGGTCTCGTTTAATTTTTAAATTATTTTGCGAGATAGTTTCTTGTCAAGTGAGGTTTCATTGAGAAGCCGCGAGCGTACTACCAGATACTGTGTCGGAATTCCATCAGAAACAAGACGATCGCCTGACCTCTTCATCTGGGGGTATTCACTGCGTGATGCCGTTAGCTAAGTTCTTCAAACAATTCAATTATTTCTGCATGAGGTCGGGAAATTCGAGAGTTGTTATACCAAACAGACTAACCCGGGTCAGGTTCACAGTAATATGTGGAAGGAGGCAAGAGTTGCTGGTAATCTGGAAAAATCTGGAAGTTGGAAATATGCTCTCGATTTCATCGGTAACTCAATTTCAAGGTTTTGTATTTTGTGAATTCCTCCTCCCATTGAATGAATGTAGTTGCCGAATTGATACATACATACATACGCAGTTAAACTAACCAGTAATCACCAATCCCCTGCTGGAGTGGGTCACGCTATGAACTATTTAACATACTTCTCCCCGCTGGGGTGCACTGAATCGAAAGGTATTTTGTGATTGGCAAGTGGTATTGCATTATTTGTAATATTTTCTTGTTAGACCTGGGAGGTATGATCGGGGATTGCGGTCTGTGTAGCGAAAGTAAAACGCAGAAGTTCCTCCGAGGGTGGCCAATATGTTATCAGATACTCACCAAGAATCTCCCACCAAATACACGGAATAACGGCATGTCTACGTTAGGGATACGTTAATATGCGCAGACAGCAAATTGCCTAATTCTCACTTGTCGTCTACCCAGTCTCATCTTCTAGCACTCGTTGACAATACAACAGGTTTGCCTACTTTTTTTCGAAGCCTTTTCTGTGACCCCACCGGATGGAAACCTCGACATGACGCTGATCAAGTGTACTGATGACCACTCGGTTTACGTTGTGCGCTATGTAAAGGGCTATGGGAAAACTTGTCGTTGGGAAACATGGTCGTTTAAGTTGTTTTCCCATCTTTATCTCCCCAAGAGCTCTTTCTGTTATACATTTTACCAGTCCTGATCGTGAAGGTACGACTTCAGTAGACTGGCATAACGCAGGATTGCATGTTTTCCTGCCGAGAAATTTGACAAACCCGATTATGATGATTCAAAGCAGAGTTCAGGCCAGCAATGCTTGCGGTCATTACTTGCTGTCGAAGCACGTGGAGTCTCGCGTTCGCTTGCAGAAGCTTACCGTTAATTGCGCAATTGACTGCAAACATTCGCAAGCGGTGACCGTATGATTGTTGGGCATTTACTGGAGAAACTCACAGCAGAGGCGAACAGATACACGTTTCATTTCAAAGGTTCTGTCTGACCGCTTTTCGATAGATATGAATATTTGAGAAAGGTACTACTCTCAATCGAGCTATTCCGCAGTTTCCAACTGCGCAGGGCCAATATTATGTTTGCTATTTCAAAACACGTGAGCCTTGCGGGATTCTCCGAGTCACTTGCGGCTATTGTCTTGTGGTCATCGGCTCCTACCATGCGATGAGTATGACCGTCAGCTCCTCGCGGCCATCCAATTTTTACAGTGTGAGACAAGCTTCGTTGAGTGGCATAGAGACCTGTGATAATTGCGCCCGGACTACACATGGTTAGGACGCTTATAATTCGCTCCAATTGGATTAAATTTTTCCTCTCTGATATCATTGAAATATCAGAATGTTAATAAGAAATGCATCTGTTTTCTAGATCACAACATGATGGTCATTTCAGAAAGATCAGGAGATTTTTAAAAGCGCTCTATTACTGAAAAACGGTATCACTAGCGATTCACAGATAATAACACGGGCCATCATTGAAGTAACACAATTCTGGCAGAATGGGCGGCACTGCATACATCTTCCATGGTCCGAGCAACCGCATGTGAACAATTAGGAACCATGCAAATCATCTACGCAATCATTCAGAATTGCTTTGTAATATACTAATTGCATAGGACCATGAAAATAGATATTGTTATTGATTCCATATAATGACGGCATCATACTGAAAAGGCTACCCCCCATGTATACATGTGATGATGATTGTTGTTGATAGCCTCTTTTCAAGGTGCAAAAACACGTTCCGTCGTCTCCAATTCATAACGCATCTTTGAGATAATGCTAGCTTCAGCCCATCTTACGCTACAGCAAAATGCCGCGAAATTTCTGATACTGTTCGTACACAAGCATATTCCAGTTATCGCACACAGGTATTTTAGCCTAACTGAAAATTAGGAAGGATGGGAAGCTTCATAGACCTACATGCGATACGATTACTAGATAGCAAATCAGCCAATTAAAATATCGCACAAATTCTAGTAAATTGATGCGGATTAGTTCGTCCAGAATGATATCTCTATTCCTTCAAATAAAGTTACAGGCAGACAGGAATGTGCAATTGCCGAATAATATAGCAGATGTTTAATAATCTGCCTTTGAATAAGAGCTTGGTGAGTGCTGTTCAGTTACGATGGGAAAATACGATGGGCAAGAGAATGTTCATTCCAGAGAAGAGCAGAATGATCCAAGCAAAGGGAGGGCTAAATCCCCAATCTGGCCAGGAAACGAGAACAAGGATAGGGGAGCGCCGACAGATGTACATCAAGTTTAAAGGTGGGTGCAGCCTTATTCGTGTCATTCCCCCGAGAGACAAATAAAATTGACAGCACAGCGCGGGGTATAGGCTATGGAACAGTAGCGCACCTAATACAGGATAAGCCATGAGGCTCAAAATATCATAATGTGGCTACTATTTTGCTATTGTGACGTAAGCAGTGTGCCGATTTCGCGATTAGTGATTAGCGAGATTATTAAACCTCTGCAATGATCGTATTTTAGAAAACTCTCTGGATATCCTGTAAAGTTGCATTGTCATCGTGGTCCCAACATGCATATTGCATATAATCATTAGTTGGTGCGAACACTTGTTTGAGTCATATAGATCACTACAATAAGTCGTTCTGGTCTTCACACTTAACCTAGCTGCCATTTCTATTTAGCTCAGCTGCATGGACGCTTATCATGACTGTTCCACATTGTCATCTGTGGCTCGTGTTTACCACATGACTTAGATACGGTTAACGAATTCTGAGTATAAAGTCTAATTGACGGAATGATGTAAAATATTATTGCTTTCCGCACCTTCAATAGACTCAAAGTCAACAATGCGCGCAGGGCGACGCGATCTCGAGAGACGGTGATTATGTCATAAGGTAAACATTTCATTTGAAAACTATGGGCAGTGTTCCAGATACGGTGTGGGTATTCATTAGAGACAACACCATACTCAACAACCTCCTCAATCCTCATCTGTTTGAAAGCGTTCGTTGTTATGTGATACCGGCAATTGTCAGTTGAAATATTTTCAAACACGGGGAAATTACTGGTAAGATGACAGGACAGGGAAACGTGAAACCCTGAACACAAAGTAGAAGTGCCACGGTCAACTGTCTGAGGGCTTCTTCTCGAATCCGAAGGATAACAAGTGCTACGAGAGTAGTGAAACGGGAAAAAAAAAAAACCTCAAATGGTACATACGTGCTGAGTCAGGAATTCAATCGATGTCACTTGTTTGTTCATGTAGGCCTATCATCGTTCAAATATATGTTGGTTTTATATCGGTATCGAAGGTTACCTGTGAGGTTCCTTAGAAGCCATCATGGTTTATAATATGCGGTGTAGAGCAGTAATTAAGACTTCTAAAAAACTATATGTATGTATGTAGGTTGTATGTATGTATGTAGTATGGATGTATGATGTATATGTAGTATGTATGTAGTATGCACCCTCTGCGACATACCTTATCGCGCACCCAAGTAGCTCGAGACAAAGAAATGCCGATGATCTTGCACATTCTAGCAAATTCGACCCCGTTCTCCAGGGTGGACGGCCGATGCTCTTCGCCGCAGGTATTATATGTGTTGCCCATATGGGTACATGTCGCTGTTGGTTTGGGTTCAGGTCCTCTGGCCTCAGCGGACATCAAAGCAGGGTCCCAAAATCACTGCAGCCGTCACCTTTTTTGTCTGACCCTTTGTGGAATAAGTGCGTACAAGTGTGCATATCAGCCTAGTGTCTGAACAGGATAAACCGACCGACTTGGAGAAAGCGCTCTAACATGGGTAATGTGGGTTCTTCATGATGAGTAAAATATCTCGTGTTTCGGGGGTGCGGTGTCAAACTTCCACCCGTTCCAGGTTGTTCCGGTTACTTTTCCTCCTGTGACAAAGCATTTGTCATATCTTATGTAATATTCATACGTTACTTCGATACAGTAACATAGGTCATAGGTTGGGTAGAGTTGAGCACATTCGAAGAACATTGTGCGTACTCGTGGTTAACCTGCTTGTTACTGCTCACTAACTCTGCTTGGGTAATATATGAGAAAGTCATCTTGCTAGACCATCCAGGGAGAGCATTCATCGTTAAATGCTTAGTTCTGTCCTCGGCATGTAAGTCCTATTCGCGCTTGAATTCATTGCTGACTTACAGGAGAAACAAGATAAACACGAGAGAGCATCTATGTCGCCTAGCAGTGATTATGAATGTTTCCTCTGTATCAAATGACGCTGCGTCTGCTACAGCGGCAACAGGGAAACATATACAGTTGGGCTTGCAGCCAGAAAGCTGGTAAGAGGCGGCCTTGTCGTGTAAGATCGCAAGCTGAAGGATTTACGGCAGCTTTCAAGGCAATATGGATTCCCAATAATGGTGCCTTCCCGGCGGGTATGTGGGTAACAATAGTTACGGTAGGAAAACTGGGGTTACCGTGCACCCACCAGATAAATTACCATTGGCAATAACCTAGTAGAGAAGAAGGTAAGCTATGTGTAACAAATTGTGAGATGTCTACGTATTGTTTCAAGCAAATTAGTGCCGCTATTAACCGAAGTCCTCATGTCTACGGTTACTCGACATCATACAGATAGATCCACAATATCTATACTACTACTACTACTACTACTACTACTACTACTACTACTACTACTAATACTACTACTAATACTAATAATACAATCCACTAATACTAATACTAATACTATGGCTCGATATACGCGAGACAAAGTAACAAAAGCACATTATTTCGTTATTATGGACATAGTTCACCACGCAGCGTCAAGTAAGAGTCCCAAGACCTACCATTCTGTGATATAAACAACTGGATCTACTGATAGCAACAGATATAGATATGAGGGAAGTAGATGAGCTAATTCCAGTCCCGAATGGTC
Source organism: Sclerodactyla briareus (assembly GCA_026419785.1). NCBI lineage: Eukaryota > Metazoa > Echinodermata > Holothuroidea > Dendrochirotida > Sclerodactylidae > Sclerodactyla > Sclerodactyla briareus. Next base: position 304,362 of record JAODTK010001477.1, on the reverse strand, counting down.
TTAAGTAGAAAACTGTTCTTATAAAAGTGGGGTTTCTTGCGTACAAGTGGCAGAAGTGCATATCTTGCTATTTCAAATTCTACGAATTGGATTCCGAAGACGATCAACAGGAATCTGAGCATGGCTATAAACACCGTCCCAAAGGGAATCAATCTACTCTGCTAGACGCTCTGCTAGCGGAACAAGATCAAGATATTAAGCAGTGAAGTAATAGTGCCAGGCTCTCTAGAATATTCTGAAGCAAACGAACTTGGCTGCTCTCCACTGAAAGCTCGAGTTATCTGTAGAAAAAGATCAGTGAGGATAACACTCAGTCGTAGCGTACTCCAGCAACAGGTCTGAGAAGCTCTATAAGCAGCCAGTTTCGCACCCCCATAGGACAAAACAATAAGTTTCTATAGAGGACTCCCAAGATTATATGCCCTTCTAATTCTACTTCTCTCGGATACTGGTGGGCTTCAACCAAGGAGCATGATAGCCAGGCGGGTGCAGAAACCAAAGAACAGGAAAAACTATCTGCAAAGAATTCACTGTGCCTAAAGGCGATTCCTGAAGGAGATTTAACAACCGGCCTCAGGGGGAGTGGCGTTCCACTACTATAGTCGGGGGGAAACAAGTTTCCTGTACACATTCAAACGGCCCATAAGGGATTACGAAAATGAGGTATTTGCTTGGCGAAGACCCTAGGGATGTGGGTTCGAGGAAGTGTTCCCTGGGAATATCTCACAAGTTATTGTGACTTTAAAAAGTAAGGTCAGGCGAGCTACTTTGCGGCGAATGCTGAAGGGCAACCCAGTTAATTGAGAGAGAGATTAGTAACAGTACCTGGACAGCGCAGATAAATTTTTTGAGCAAACCTAGCACCTGATGCTTTGTACTTTCTTAAATAGGCTATCATATGAGTTTGGTGTGTGGGTCCCAGACACAGAAGCGTATTCCAGTGTGGCCTAACTAGACACAAGAATGCGGTTCCACGCAATTTTAGAACAGTGGAAAGGTTTCTTCTTAAGAGACCAAGCACCCAAGGCGTTTTTTTTTTTTTTTGTTTTTTTAGTAGTTGTATTCGATAGGTATGCGCCCGCCGTTATTCTGGAGGAACACTCCAAGGCTAGGGATGAGACCGTGAAACAATATTAACTTGGTTTCCTAAGCGGTGTTTAGGGAGTGGTTCGGATTCTCTTCTTATTTATGTCATTACATAAACACCTTGATGCAGTAAAGTGCATCTGACAGTTCGTGGCCACCTGTAGAGCAGATCCAAGTCCTGCTGTAAGGCATTAGGGTCTGGTCGAAGAAATCGCCTATAGTCGCGAGCCATAGGCAGCAAACAAACGGGTAGTAGAGGACAAGATGTTTTGCAATGTCATGGATATGTACAAACAAAACAAAACTGGGACCTAAAAACGGTTCCGGTGGACCTCGGGCCAAACCCATCTGATAAGACGAAGATCCCTCAAGAACAACCTGCTGTGTCCTCCCACCAAAACCGATTAAGCCATAGTACAAGCTGCTCGTTGATGCCATATGCACGGAGGCTTTTTGAGGGGTAAAGCGACGGCGGGGCACCTATCAAAAAGCTTTGCTGAAGTCCAATATGCCACGTCCACTTGTTTCACATTATTTACGGCGGTTGAAAGTCGTCACAGTAAGAACTATGATTGTCGCAGGACGGCGTTTTCCTGAAGCCATGCTGGTTGTCATTTAATATGAATTTGGTAAAGGTAGTCATGATTTGGACTATGCATGACATGCTGCAGGACCTTCTTTACAGCAAATGCAGGTAAGTGACAAGGACGGTAATTTGTGGGATCAGCTCTTTCGCCCGTTGGGGTGGAAATAAGAGCCACTTGTGCATGTTCCAGTCCTTGGATTGAGCTTTTCGAGAGAGAATTGAAGATGGAGGGAGTATGTAGGTTTTGCTTAGTTGAAACCACCTTCAGTGATAGTGAATAGCTGCAAGTCAGGATAGTTTGCTTGAGTAAGGGAGGTTGTGTCAGTATTTTGTTAGAATACCGATTTGAGTAGTTGTGAGGACTTCAGCTTAGCTTGGATAGTTATTAGAACTCCTGACCGCTCAGCATTGGATATCAGGGTTATCTTCTCTTAGAGCCGCAATGTATAGCCAGAAAAAAATCGGGTCTCTTCCATCGTGGGCTGAGCATGTCTGATATAGTCCTTATAAGTCTTGGAAGCGTCGTTGTTGGTAATTTTTCAAGACACTTGTATTTTCCCAGACTAGCCTTGACCTACTGTCTTAGTTAACTTGGTTGTAGAAATAAGAGTCTAGATATTTTCAGTATCATCCGTCCTATGAGTTGGAGGAGAAACTATCTGGTGCAGTTTATGATCATTGCTGATGTCAATAAGTCTACGCTTAACACACTCCTATTTGCATGAGTAACCAGACCGGAAGTCATCTTTGTCCAAATCCCCTCCCAGCCATATGTTTTTATTTTGTTATAGATCAGGGACTCTTCAAGTCTATTGATCGGTAAGCCCCATCAGCTAGCTGGCGGACGAAATAACAACCAATTAGCCTTCGAGCCCTAGTTGACTGGCCCCAGAGAATTCGCACTGTCAGTGTCAAGATTGAGTCGATGGAAAGGATCAAGGTATTTGCATAAAGCTAGAAAACACCACCAACAGTTGTGCTGGAACCCTGTATTTTCCTAATTACATTATAGTTATTTGGGAATGATCTCATTGTTCGTACTGAACTGTTCATCCAAGATTCAGTCCCCAGAATGATGTATGTCGGGTTCAAGCAGAATACGTTTTCTATTTCTCTGATCTTCTTCTTGATACTTAGACTTAGACAGTTCACCGTAATGTTTGAGAGTCTTCGTTTTTCGGTCATGGAAGAGGATGAATTCATTGTGTGTGTTACCACCAGATCTTCTCGGTGAAGATATAGCAATTGGTTCAGTGTAACACAAATGCAACTACTATCAAGTAAAGTAGGAGATTAGTTAGGCCCCTTGGACAACAATCCAGGTGCACTAGTGTTACAGATATTCGTAGTTTACTGTATTCATACCCATACAATCCGCATGGGGTCCATTTTTTCAACTATCACAACCTTACAGCATTTTGTCCCATTTACAAGCACGATCACAACAGTGCAAGGTTACTTGAACTTGTATGGGCCTGGGTTACGTTCCAGATCTTACAAAGAAGTACAATCTTTTGGTGAATGACCCTAATTTTTTTGGGTCGTATTGAGAACATGTAGTTCGGCTTGCGTTTAATGTTCATTGAGTCATATCGTGAATGGCTTGTGATGAAATCAACCCCCGTCCAGTAATTGACAGGCTGACAAGGGTCGACAGGTTTTGGTCCTGGACCATCCCTCCAAACATTATAGTCCCGTGCCATGAAATAAGCTGGCTTTGTGGGAGCCTCCTAGGCCTTCAATAAAGTGACATAGGGAGAGGGCCAGTGTGGCTATCAATGAACCAACTCCATGGGGCCTAAACATAGGACATGATCTCACCGAGAATTTTGTAAGAGATCCAAAAATGATAACCAGTAAACCGGCTATCTAAATCCATAACGGCAGTTGTGAAGGCCTCCAGGCCTAGGCGTAGTGTAAGCCTCCTAACACTGTAACTAAGACATTACCAGTTGAGGCAGTATCCTAACCGTAAGTCTTGAGAAACCGGGCCCGACATACGATAGATGGCGGTAGGTTACCCAGCCTAACCGTTGTGGACATTCTGAGTGTGGGTGCCTTTCCCTCTCAGGTTCTGCGCGATCAAGACATTCAAATATTTAATACAATCGGCCCTGCCATCTGCAAACCCATTCAAGGCATAATTGTATATGATGGCTTTCGCTTTCGGGAAACTGTCATTATAACTAACCTTTGGCCGGCTGGAATCCATCTCATGCCCAATTTAACTGCCCATTGACCAATGTACGTGATTTACATCATCAATACCGATAAACGAACACCGTCCATCGGCAACAGACTGCTTCGGACTTTTCCGATACACTAAAGAGTATACTCTATACCATACTCTAATACCGCCCGCATCAAATACGTTTTTACGGCTAGGCTCCATGTGATTTCTGTATATTCCTTAGCTAGGATATATCTTCAACCAAATGTTAGCAGCACCAATTATCTTGTTCTTTTCCCATTTTATGAATATACTTCAATATTTTGAGTATGCTTTTTCCTTTTCGCTGATTATTTTTTCCCACATATATACAACTGACTATTCCATTGGTTGCCCCCTTCCTGTAAGATAGATAATTAGTTTCACATCACCATTCGAAATTTCTACAGGCTATTACAACCAAACTAATGTTAGGTGCTCTTTGCAGTGCTGATACACCCTCCAGTGTTCGTCGTAATTATTTCATTACTGGCATTCACGCAGTGCCGTGGTGACAACATCGTGTTTGTGCACCCTGTACGTGGAGGAGATGTAGCCTGATTTACAGTCCGCACCAATTTCAACCCCCAGGAGAGCGCTATGTTTTGCTATCTCTATTCAAACAGGATAGTCAGGTATTATTATCATTATTATTATTATTATATTATTATTATTATTCTTATTATTATTATTATTATTATTATTATTATAATTATTTGACTGTGACAAAAGCATCTTTTGTGACTCTAACTATGAGCAAGTCAACCTATGTTGGCGTCAATCAGTGTCAAATAGGAAGAAGTACCGTCACAGCCTAGTACTACTGCGATTATACTCCTACTTAATTGCGTACTCAGGAGGTCATGTGACATGTGAAGCAGATCCGCCAGGCGTTTCATTCATTGCCTATTGTAAGATTTGATGCATTCCCTGATAATGACCCTGTTGGTCTTCCAACCCATGCCAGGATTATCTCAGCGGATAGAGCCGTTAGAATCTGGCATGGCATTGTTTCTTTCTAGCTATTCGGGGCAACATATGCAGTGTCTCGTAGAAACATTGCAAGGTGGCCCAGCTTGTACTTGCAACTGGCAGGAAATGATTTACGTCAGTTTACAGCGCACAGCACCAGGCGGCAGCCGCTCGCAGCCGGAGAGAGCCAAAGTGACTGCGGATGAAATCATGCGTCAAGTCTGGGTGGGCGTCAGAGCTGACATTTGCTCGTTATACAGTGAAGATATTTCACGCAAAGACAAAAACTTTTTGCTCAAATGCTATTTTGAAGTCATGAGGTTAGGGCCACTTGTGACTAAGCTCTTTTCTTTTTTTCCATATTGAGACATGAAAATTATTTGTTTGTTTTCTGCTTAATCCCATTCCGTTTGTTGGCAGTACTGAGGTAGTAGTGCAAGCACAGACACTGGTTCGTGAATATATTACAGAGAACCCTACAATTGTTGGTGCCATCTTCGTTTTTCTTCTTTTTTTTCTCTTTTTCTCTTCGCATTGGCGAGCTCTAAAGTCCTCACATGACCCTCCTGATACGTAATGTAATTAGAGATATAATTCCAAAATTAAACGAGACCTGAATGACTTGAGGTTGGCGTTTAATGAAATGTCAACCCTAAATTTCATTCAGGTCTCGTTTAATATTGGAATTATTGCGAGATTGTTAATTCTCGTCAAAGTGAGGTTTCAATTGAGAAGCCGTCGAGCGAACTACCAGATACTGTGTTGGAATTCCATCAGAAACAGACGATCGATTGACCTCTTTCATCTGGGGGTTTTCGTTGCGTGATGCCGTAGCTAGGTTCGTCAAAACATACAATTTCTGCTTGAGTCGGGTAATTCGAGAGTTTTTCATACAAAACCAGACTAAACCAGGGTAAGGTTTCACAGTAATATTTGAAAGGAGGCCAGACGTTCTGGTATCTGGACAATCTGGAAGTGGGAATATGCCTCTCGATTTCATCAGGACATCAATTTCCAGGTTTTTTCATTTATATGCGAATTCCTCCTCTGCCTTGAATGAAGTATTGCCGAATTGGAGCATGCTACGCTTAAACTATACTTCGATCAGTCTGGTTATGTAGACCTCCAATAATCACCAATAGCCCAATACGGAGGTCACTGAGAACTATTAACATATTTCTCCCTATGGATACACTGTATCGGACTGTATTCCGTGGTTGGGCAAAGTGGTATGGCATTATTTGTAAATTTTTCTTGTTACATGTGAGTGGGATCAGGGATTGGGCTCTTGTAGCTTAACCGCAAGAAGTTCCTCCGAGAGTGGCCCATATGTTATCAGATACGCACCAAGAATCTTCAACAAATACACGGAATAACGACATGTCTACGTTAGCGGTACGTTAATATAAACAACAAGCAAATTGCCTATTCTCACTTGTCTTTTCCCCAGTCTCTCTGCTAGCACGGCGATGAAATACACAGGTTTTTGCCTTCTTTTTCCGAAGCTTTGGAATGACCCCGCCGTGGAAACCTCGACATGAGCTGATCAAGTGGTTTTGAATGACCACTCAGTTCACGTTTTGCGCTATGTAAATGGCTATGGGAAATTTGTATTTGGACAAAAATGTCTTTTAAGGGTTGTTTTCCCCATCTATCCTCCAATCAGCTCATTTCTGGAATACATTTGCCAGTCCCGACTTCGTGAGAGTTAGGCCCACAATGCTGTGGTCAATTGCGCAATCGACTGTAAACATTTGCAAGCGGTGACCGTATTGTATCTAGAGAAACTCACAGCAAAAACGAACAGATACACGTTTCTTTTCAAAGGTTCAGTCTGACCGCTGTTTCGATAGAGAAATGAGAAAGGGACTACGGCTCACTGGGCTCTTTCGCAGTTTAATTGGCGCAAGGCCAATAATATGTTTGCCATTTCAAAACAACGTGAGCCTTGGGGATCTCCGATCACTTGCGGCTATTGTCCAGTGGTCATCGGCCTCACACCAATGCGATGAGTATGCCCTGGTCAGCGTTTGCAAAGCCTCCGGCCATATCAATTTGTTCAGTGTGAGACCCTTCAAGAGTTCCGTAGAGACCCTGGGACAATGCGTCCGCGTTGTCCGTTGAATGCTCGGACTGTACATGGTTAGAACCCTTATAAGTCTCCTCCCCTCATACTCGGGTGTCAGGACTCAAGTTGTGTGGTGAGTTATCTGACCCTCTCTAACATCGTTTCCACATCATTGAATGTCAGAATATTAACAGTAAATGCATGTCTCTCAAGTTTCTCTATACACAGACATGATGGCCTCCCAGAAAGATCAGGATATTTTCGCAGTGCTCCGAATTGGCCTACTGAAAACGTTCCTCGCGCTTCACAGAAAATAAATCGGGGCATTTTAAAATTAATTCATTCCTCTGGGCAAATGGGCGGTACTGCATACATCTTCCATTGATCAACCAACGAACGATTTCGGAGCCAAATCTCTACGGCATTTATTCCGAATTGACGTGATTTTATTGTGTGCAAAATTAGAGGATTTTATTACTCTAAATAGTTCTTGATTTCATATATGACGGCATCATAACGAATAGGCTTACCTACATTACAAACATGCATGAAGATTGTGTTTTGATAGCTCCTCTGGGGGGTAAAAGCACGTTCCGTGGACCGGTCGGTCTCTTCATACGCATCTTTCGAGATAATCTAGCTCAGCTCATCAATAAAAAATACGCGTAAATTCTAATAATGTCCTAACAACAAACACAGCCATCGCGCCCCCCCCCCCAAAACGTCCCTGTGCGCGAGTACTACTACACTACGTACGCGCAGAGCGTGCCGCTCTATGCTACGCATTCACTCACCTATCCATGTACTGAAGCAACGCTCGTTGGCAACTGATCTGAAGGCGCCTTGTTGGATAAAAGGAATATATTCCTGTATATCGCCCCATTAGCCAACGAAAGTTTAGGAATGATGGGAAGCTTGCTTAGACCTAAGTCGCGCCCCCCTAGAATTACTGATCGCAAATTAGCATTAATATATCGCGATAAATTCTAGTACAGTCTGATGCTGGTTAGTTTCGTCCCAGAAAGATATCTCTATTCCTTCGATAGATTTACAGCAGACAGGAATGGTGCAATTGCCCGAATAAATATCAGATGTTTAACTATCATCATTTAAATAACCAGAGCTTGTGAGTTTTCTGTTTCAGTTACGATTGATCCGATGGCAAGATGAATGATTTACTTCCAGATATAGCAGAATGAATCCATCAAAAGAGGCTAAAAGAAAAACACAAAAAAAAAACAAAAAAAAAAAAAAAAGAAAAAAAACCCCAATCTTGCCAGAAGAGAAAAGGAAGGTGAGCGTCTGACAGATGACATCAAGTTTAAGGTCGTGTGCAGCCTTATTCAGTGTCATTCCTCGAGAGAAAATTAAAATTGCCAGCACAGTCTGGAAGGCTATATGTAAACAGTAGCGCACATCCGGATAATCCCTAAGGCTTCCAAATATTATAATTTGAAATCATTTTGCTATTGTGACGTAAGCATTGCCCGTATTTCGGGTTGTGATTGCGAGATTATTAACCTCTGCATGATCGTATTTGAAACTCTCCTGGATATCCTGATAAGTTTCATTTCGTCCGTGGGTCCCAACATGCTTTAATCCTTAGTTTAGTTGGTTCGAACACTTGTGAGGTCATTGAATATCCGTACAATCATATCGTTCTCGTCTCATCACACTTAACCTAGCTTAACGCTATCATGAACTGTTGCCACCTGTAATCTGTTGGCTTCGTGTTTATAAAACCGCGCAATACACATCTTAATACGGATAAACGACTATCTGAGTACTAAGTTACTAATTTGACGAATTTATGGAAATTGCGTTCCTTCCGCCACCTTCCAGTACACTCAAAGTCAAATGCCGCCAAGCTACGAATCTCGAGAGCGGTGAATTACTGTCTATTAAAGTAACATTTCAATTTGAAAAACTAATGGCAGATTCCATTCGTGTGGCATTCATTAGAGATCAACACCATACCTCAACACCGTCTCAATCCATCATCTTGTCTGAAAGCTTTCGTTGTTAGGTGATACGGCATTGCCATTTGAAAGTTTCTCACACCTTCGAAATCACTGGCGTAAGAAGACAGACAGAAACGTGAAACCCTGAGCACAAAGTATAAGGTGCCACGGTCATCCTGTCTGACTTCTCTTTTCCGACATCCGGAAGGATAACAATTGTGACGATACGTAGTGAAAGAGGAAAAAACCTCAAATGTGTACAATACGCTCTCGATGTTCACAATTCAATCGATTTACACTTGTTTGTTCAATGTAGGCCTATGTAGGCGAACTGCTCTTATAAGGAGCTATGCCGTCACGATCCGCTCGGAGCTGCGGTTCCCCTTAGCGGAAGCAGTACTTTGCTGGTCCCTCAGCGCATCGATGGTAAGTATGCCTGATGGTTATGTAGGTATGTAGATGTATGTAGTATTATGTATGTAGTATGATGTATGTATGTATGTATGTATGTATGTATGTAATGTTGTATGTAGTATGTAGTAGGTTACTGACTCAGGAGCGTTGGGAGTGCCTTGTACTGACTCTGTGTAAGCTTGCTGCTTGGGAGTGCTGTACGCACAAGGGACTACTTCGCGCGTTACGTGAGATGCTAGGCCAGGACACTCCTCCAGTCGCAAGCGATGGTAAGTGCGCCTGTATTTTTTTGTTTTTTCCTTCATGGCCCGCAAGACGGGCAAAAGCTCAAAACATATGACGAGGCCCGCTGAGAAGGGATGAAAAAGCTATGAAAGAGTAGTGAGAGAGAGCTTGTTGGAATTCTAGACTTGAAATGCTAAGATGTAGAGATGGAAAGCAAAAGATGAAAAAGCATTCCAAAGGCGAGAGGTTCTGACAACGAATGAGAAGAATGAGAAAAGCGGGCGCAGGATGCAAACGATTATGGGGCATGCGCATTGTCAGCCGCGTTACAGAGATGGGATGAGGGTGGGGGCATAATAGAGCTCAGCTCGGAGGAGGAGCAGTGCCAAAGATGTAGCGATAGAAAAGGGAGGAAGCTGCGACACATCTACGGTTGCAAGACTTTGCAGAGAAGAAGTTCAAAGAATCCTCTCCAATAAGCCTGATAGACTTGGACTGTATCTTATCGAGAATTTCAATGGACTGTCGGGGGGGCTCCTCCCCAACGTGGGAAAACAGTATTCGGCTGGGGGCGAACTGTGCTTTATAGAGCCGCAAACAGCAGAGTAACAGGCTCAAAGTACTTTCGAGAGCGGGAAAGAAACCAAGTTTCTGGGAGGCCCGCTTGGCAATTTCTGCGATATGGGATTTCCAGCTAAGATTGGAGACAGACCATGCCGAGAGACTATAGAATTGAGAATCCCAGGTCGAAATCTTCAAAAGAAATGCTGGGAAAAAAACAGTTTTGTCACGCTAATAGAGATGATGAGTGTTCAGTCTTCTTGGAATTGAACTTGACGAGATATCAAAACCCCATTGGGTTACGATAGAGAGGTTTTGGTTGAGGAAGGTCTGCAGCTTGCTGCGTTTTGTGAGGCAATTAGAGGGGTGGTTGAAACCAGTTGACAGGCTAGTGTCGTCAACAACATGAGGATGTATGTATGTAGTATGTAGGTAGTGTATTAGGTATGCATGATGTATTGTATGTATGTAGTATGTATGGATGTATGTAAGTATGATATGTATGTATGTAGAAGTACTGCGACTACCTTATCGCATTCCCAAGGTCGAGACAAAGAAATTTACATGAGATATAGCAATACAATATTAAAGCTCATAACAATGAATGAGCCGATGATCTAGCACATTATAGCAAATTCGAACCCCGTTTTCTCCCGGGTGGAATGCCGACGTGCCCACGCTGGTACCGTACATTTTTATGAGAGTTGCCCATATTGCGACATGTCGCGTTGTTTTGGGTTCAGGTCATCGGGGCGGTCAGGCGGACAATCAAACAGTCTGAAAATCACTGAGCCTTTGCCTTTGGTTCTGGCTGGGAATATGTGTGTATATGTGTGTATAGACGCCTGCGTGGGAACACGATGGCTTTTGACCCACTTGGATGGGAGGACCTTAACATGGTAATGTGACTTCTCCTATGATGAGTACAATCCGGTTTGTGTCGTGGTTCAGGTCAAATTCCACCACGTTTTATTCCGGTTCGTTTCCCGTGACAGTAGCAATTGTTCATATGTTATGGTCATATTATACTTCACTTCGATCCAGTTTACCATAGGTCAGTGGGCTAACGAAGCTCACGATGTTGTTTCTCGTCGCCGTTGAAATAGACGTTGTTTTTTCGCGTCCCAAAATTGACATTTTTTTATTCGTTGGTCTGAGTTTAACACATCGTGGGTACTCGTGGTTAACTGCTTGTTACTGCTCACAACTCAAAAAAACTGTCCTATACCTGTTGGTCATTGCGTACAACTGGCAGAAGGATATATCGTGCATATTTCGAATTCCACCAAATTGGATCGAGACGATCAAAAGGAATTGAGCCTGACTATAAACACCCTCCGCAAAGAGAATCAATATATTTTGCCTCACGACGCTTGATAGCGGAACAAGATCAAGATTATTAAGCAGTAAAGTAATAGTGTTCAGGTCTCTAGAATTATGAAGCAACGAACTTGGCTGCTTCAACACCTCGCCCAAACAGCTTCGAGTTATCGTAAGATAGACTCTGTGAGGTCCCCACAGTACTAACGTACTCAAACATATGTTCGAGAAGGACTAGGCAGCCAGTTCCGCATCCCTAGGGCGAAGTTTCTATAGAGGACGCAAGATTATAGTGCATTATTACAAAAACATTCTGAGTGTGCCCTTCCAAACTCAGGTCTTGCGCGACCAGCACCCAAAATAATTGATCCAGTCAACTGCTTACACTGTAAAAAAAAAATATGAAAACGTTTACTAGAAAAATTGCTGAAAGTTGCTGCAACGAACATTCTTGTTTCCTTTGATTAACCGTGTTAAAGGTTGAAGCGCTGTTCAACTTGTGCGATTACGATACGATATGATACGATACGATAAATTTATCGGATGAGGGTTCAAAAAGTGTGCGATAAAAATGTCGTAAGATAATTTTATCGGACCGTCTCGGCTCCTTACCTAACGGAGAAAAGTGTTGGGATTTAGTTGGAAAACGTTCCCTAGTGTGTCGCTTCAGCCGGTGGAAATAGCCTGCCAGGGAGTCGACATAGTCGAAGCTCTGTCTTCTCAATACTTGTGGAGGCGCGGAATAGTGTTTATCCAACCCACTTCGAAGCAAACAACAACAGTTTTTGCAAACCTTTGCGCTAGTCATGGAGGCATCACGCGCAAATAGGCCCGGGGTTCTCTGGAAAAGACTGATAATTCATTACAAATAAATTTCCTCACGATTCATTTCTGACACAAAAACAATCAATCATGAGAGCGCAGGATGCTGGAAAGGCACTTAGCTGCATTTCAACCGCCACTTCCAATCACGCAACTTCCTCTGAGTAAGTGACCAGGCTGAGCTGTCCAGCCCCCCTCTCCGAGGTACCCGCGCAAGATTCGCCAACCATTAGCTACTTGCAGCCCAGTCGGACAGCCCGGAACTAAGGGGGTCGTGGAAGACAGAACGGCGGTGGACGGGATCGCCCACCGGGAGGAGAGCATATGACCAAGGAAGAGCAATAATTGACGATCACGGAACAGGCAGCTTGAATCACCATCCCCGCAACTACCCTTTCGGTGACACCTAGTGTAATTAGTATCGGTATCTCAGAAATACGGCGGGAATGAGATTGCGAGAAGAAAGCATTCAGTAATTGAGTCAGTCAGTCAATTGAGAGAAAATGGAGATTGGTACTCTGCTCAGAACAAGCATCAAAAAATGCCTACAGCTCCACTGTGTACCCTACTATTGTCCTCACTAACTTACAGGACATTATCACTTGGCGTTAGATCGACATCATACCCCCCCCCCCAGACCTTATTTCCGCTTGCCTTCTTCGTTTTTCCAAGGCCTGTTTCTTCACATGGAAGGCTAGGTAGAAGTTCCCGTCAACACGTCAGGCTGTCTGTGGATCAACCCCTCTGGAAAACTCCCCTCCTTCCTGCCCCTCCAAACAGGAACACAACACCCCTCCCCCAGCCAATCACTACTAACACAATTTCCGCCTTCGCATGTCACATGGTAGTGGTGGACCGCCGACGCAACACGACCCTCCCCATACCTCACTGGTCACGCTACTACGTTATTAATGGGGAGGGAAAAGGATTCGAACTAAAATAATGGTCCGTAGGTCCCATGCATGCCGGCAAAAGGGCCCGAGCAGCCAATCAGAGGCCGATGTTTCCACGGATACGTCACTAACCAAATACATTCAGCAAAACCCCTGAATTTATCATTAAAACCCACTTTCCACGCCATACTTCCCCCATAGCCTGTGTGGCGCTCCATACTTCTTGAAGAATTGCGCAAGTTTATCAAGTGCATTGCGCAAGTTATCGCATCCGTAAATCTACGTACGATAAAAGTTAAAAGATTTTCAACTCGACGTCCGAGAAATTTATCGTATCGTATGCAGGTATCGTATAGCAATAGTGTGAACAGCCCTTGAACGTAACTATCCGATTAACCGTGGTATGATTTGAAGGTTACACCTATTTCTCGTGTGTCCACAGAAGTGAGTTGCTTTGCAACCATGATGGGTGTCCCTAATAAAAACTCATGAGAAGTTTTGCAGGGAAAAAAACAAGACCCCCGTTATGTTAACCGTGTGATTTCTGCGGGGAAACCACTCAAATGTTCGATCCTTAACCCCACTTGGTGTGTTTGTGATCTTGGGTTGCACAGTGTTATTAAATGATAAGCTACAATATATACAAGATCTCATTGAAACACGGATATTCGTTGCAAAAAAATTCAACCAATCTTTCTGTAGCGCAATTTTCAATGTACAAAACATTACTTTTTCTGGGGGGATGCCCCATGATGTGATCCAAGACTAGACAGTGGCGCTGTGGGAGGCCAGGGGGTGGGACAGTTGCCCGCCCCCATTTTGTCCCCCTCCAGGTTTTAGGAGGCGGGGACAAAAAATTGGGGAAAATGCCCGATGTGATCCGGACTAGAAGAGTAGTGGCACTACGTGGTACTGGGGGCATGGGCATTTGCCGCCTTCCCATATGCCCCCCACAGTTTGAAGGCACAATTGGGGGACAAATCCCCTCCCCCCGTAACTCCACCTGCCCTGTCTAGTCGGAATCAACGTGGGCAGATTCGAAATGAAGCTGAAGCTTGCACAGGTGGGTGTAGGAACGACGTAGTTAAGTGTGAGTGTAACAGTACTGATATAGGCTTACGCTTACCTAACACTTTCATTTTAGCAAAACTTACTACACAGCATGACCTATGGACCACTAACCTATCGATTAGGCTATAATAGTCACGATCTGCCGCTTCGTGACAGGTCGCTCGAAGCACACCTCAGAGAATGGCCTATAAAGTCGATATTTCACTACAAAAATTCATTCCAGTTCATAGTGCTACTCAACACGTATGCCAGTAATTCAGTAGTATATGGCACGAGTGCAATATGTAAAATTGCTAGTGAAAACTGACCCAATTTACAAGGTTTTTGGTTGCCGCGACTAACACTGCCGTAAAGAACGTGGTATATATCGGGCTACCCTAATTTACGGATTTTGTAAGGGTGAGTTTCTGTGCCGTTAGATGAACGGTAGTGCTCTTTAATTGCCGCGGTCAACGTTACCTGAATTGAGCAATAAATGAACGGAAAACCGACAATTGGTATTTTCAATTGTAACTGAAGTCAATGCATCCGGGCAAATTTGCAAGTTATATCAAAAGGGTGGGGAAGGTACGGCTTATCGATAAATGGGAATACATGTCTATTCACGACGACGCGAAACTAACAAAAACACCGGGAGATCATTCAACTCACAGTTTGATGTAGATGGTTTCATTAATGGTATCGCCATGGAAAAAACTAAGATTACCATATAAGAAACACGGGGTGAGAGAGATGTTACAGATTTTTTACAGTGCCAGCTGCACAACATTCAAGGCATGATTGTATATGGTTTGGGATTTCGGGGAAACTGTTTAATTACACTTGACAGGCTGGAATCTCATGCCCAATTTAACTGCCCATTGTCCCAAATTCTGAATATTATCGAAGTTGGTTACAGTGATTTACATAATAATGACACGATAACAACCACAATCATCGGCAAACAGAAGTATCGGAAGGACCACCGTATCAATATCGTTAATATAAGTCAAAGAGAGAATGGGATCCCCAAGACCGACCCTTGCGGGACACCAAAAGTAACCTTGGAGCACGTAGACCTTGATCCATTTATGACAAAGTGACTGCTCCCTGTCAAGGGAAAGTCATCTACCCAGGTAAGGATCTTTTCCGATACACCGAAGGTTATACTTCTACCGCATCAAATACGTGGTAAGGCGTTGCTTCACGTTGAGTCTGTATATCCTTAGCTAGGAATATCTAGCTAAATAGTAAACAAGGAGGCCCCTGCTGAATGGGTGGTACTCTTAACTGAGCGCCACACAGAGATACGGGTTAAGATCCCAAGAAAGCGCTCCAAGTTATGTTCTAATACTAAACTGTGCTGCATTTGGTTGACAGGGCCGTGCAGTAGTGGGTCCTGTGAATGGAAACACCTTCCCGACAAAGTGAAATGTGCAAATAACTATAATCCCTCCACGAGACACTTAACGACGCACATGTTTTCACTCTAGCGTTCACTGAGTAGCTTTGTAAAGCGCCGCGGCAAAATTCGGTGTTTGTAGAGAAACGTGCGCTATATCATCGTTTGTAAAATAATATTAACATAGTTATAAACCGAAATGTTAGCAGTCCGCAATTATATTGGTTCTTTCCATTTCATGAATAATAATTTCTGGAAATTTGCATGCGTGCCTGTTCGCTGAGTATTTTACACACATATATGAACTGACACTTCATTGGGGCTTGATACTCATTCCAGACCAAATCAAGATTTTATTCCCATAATCGATTAAGGTTATATGGGCATGTAGTTATGTCCTCCATTTCGCTTAATGAAGTCTGATAAAACCGTGGAGATGATAATATCCAAAAGAACGCGATTGATATTTTATTCCTTTACAAATGCCGCATTTACCTAGTGAAAGGTCTGAATACCTTGGGCAACTCATGATTAGGTGAGCCAATTTAACGAAGTCATCCTCTCAATACACATGGGAATAAACATTGACAGTGGATAGAAAAACAGAACTAAGAACACCTGAAGACTCGATCTATCTGGCGCATGACAACCTGGCCCAAAAATATGTGACTCGCCAGAAATCCTCGCTCTGCAAATTGGCTTGGCCCCTTCCTGTTCAAGGATAGGATACTTAGCACGAGGTTTCACAACATTTGAAGACTTTCACAGCTTATGAAACCAAACTAATAGTCAGGTGCCTCTTGCAGGATGATGACACCTGTATATCATCATGTGGCGTATCTTATAATCATAGACAGTTTATCGCCAAGGTTCCATGCTGGCATGGGTTCGACGGAGATCTCGGACGGCAAGCCCACTTCCCCTCTACCCTATTCTGTGCAAGAGCACAGTCTCTAACTACTGCTGCAAGATCACCGCCGGCAAGGTCACCTAATCTCTCCAGACTGTTTACAAGTTATCATCCTCCATTCTTTCGACATGGCCAGACCACCTCAAGCTGCGGATCTGGACAGAGATAACGAAGGGGCACCGTTAGAATGCTGTCAAACTTAGTCTTCTTCATGTTAACCCTAAGTCCTTAAATATGCCATCCTTCAATCTCTCAAATTCACCAGCTGTTGTTACATATGTACTTTTCTTGAAGCTGCCTGACTAAAAAATAGCGTCAATTACCTCAACCTGGACATAAAGGCAAAATTTCATGTAGTCTATATGTACACTGTCTCTAATCAGGTTATCAAGCACTCTCTCTGTAACGTTCATGCATTGATCCAGCGTTTTCAATCCTCTGTAGTTACCTCTTTTCAAAGCAGCACTTCCCCTTGTAACAGTTGATGATATATCTAAGCCTCCAGTCAATAGGCCTTTGGCCTGCCTCACTATTGTATGTATTGAGTTGGTGATAAGGTGACGCCTATATCCCTAGAGGCCTCCAGCATCTCTTCTGTCACACCTGATGACCCGCGGCCTTGCCACACTCCTGCGAGCTACAGCCTGTTCAACCAGCTATTCTCTACTCCACAAGCGGGCCCTGGATGGGGTCTGCATGACAGCGGCTATCATCGTCCCACTCAAATTCCTCATTCAGTAACCGGCATAGTATCTCCCAATGCCTCTTTCTTTCTTCGCGCTGTGGATCAAGAGCTAATTCACCGTTATCGCCTCTGACATGCCCAACCCCTACAAAATCCTGAATTTGGTCTTAGTACTTTGCTTTGCTATCTTGACCATCCTCACCCTCCATCATCGCGGGTCATGATTTCTGAAAGCTACTCATTCTGCTTTTCCTTCTTAACCTGGCATACACGTTTGATTTTGCATTCTCTTAGCCTCTCGGTGCTGTTTCTCTACTACCTCCTGCTTCCCACTCTTTTCCATAGCTCCTTTTCTTCCTCTTGTAGCAAGATCGACATCATGTTCCCACCACCACGGTTTCGTCGCGCGACGCGCCGACCTTTATCCAACCCACACACTTATCAGGAGCCCTCAAGAACCTATCTTTAGGGCAGACCACTGATCGTCAACATTACGAAGATCACTGAACACTGTTCTCTAGCACAGTCTTGCCCCTGAGCTTCCAAACTTTTCTTCTAGCTATGTTGTCTCATTGGGGTCCTGCCGTTAATTAACAAACTTAACGGACAGGTCACAGACCGCTAACCTATGATGAGTAGCACCTCCGCACCGGCTATGCCTGTCGTATCCTCGACAAATTTCCTATGAGCGCATCTGCCCAGAAAAAAATAAGCCATTTGCGCGCTAGAGTTCCCGACTGGTAAGTAACTAATCTGCTGTCCGCTTCGAATAAATATTGCCAATGACCATATGGTAGCTCAAAAACTCTAAAATCCTCTCACCTTCAGGATTCCTGTTCCCATAGCCGAAACCCCCAGCACGCCTTCGTAACATCGCAGTTTACCAACATGGCCATTTAAATCGCACAGCAACTAGAACAAGCTCCTTTGTCACCCAACTTCGAGGACCACATACAGCTCGAAAACGAAGTAACTTCAACAACTTTTCCTATCCACTTCTCTGTCAACAAAATGCCCACAACCCCGCTTACCACTACTGTTACCTACCCAGAAGAACCGTATACTTATTAAGTCTTTACCGGTAATCATTTCTTATGCTGAAAACACCTCTCCACCTTACTTCATGAAGGCGACAAAGGTCGTCCTTTACATGGATACTGTTTCAATACCTCGCTGACCGACCGCACATCGTATCTATGTTCAGTGTGCTAACGCTGGAAGGCTTCTGACGCAATAGCGGAATGACGACGTGGTGCTTACGTCGAACACCCACCCTACCGTGCGCGTTCATCGTAATTATATAACAACATGCTTTCAATGCAGTACAGTGTGATACATCGTGTTTGGCACCCTGTACATGGAGGAGATATATTTTGAAGTTACTGTCGCGATCAATTTCAACACCAGTGAGAGTGCTATATTTTAGCTATATTTCAAACATGATATTCAGGTATTATTGTTATTCTGTATTTATACTGTATGAAATTGCCTTCGTTGACTTTTAACACTGAGCGAGGCAACCCATATGTTGCGTCAATCCAGCCGTCAAAATAGAAACGGAAGTCATCCGTAAGCCGAGTACTGCGATTATTCTACGAGATTGTGATAATTTCTTGTCAAAGTGTGGTTTCATTGAAGAGCCGAGACGATTGCCTGACCTTTCATCTGGGGGTAGTCGCTGAATGATGCCGTGTTATACAAAAACAGAATAAAGGGGGTAGGTTCACAGTTATTTTTGGAGGTTGTGGGTAATCTGGGAAATAATCTCGAAGTTAGATTCTGCTCTCGATTTCATCTCAATTTCAAGTTTTTTGTTTGTTTTTTTTGTGAATCCCTCTTCCCATTAGAAAATTTAGTTGCCGAGTTGAGTGTACATACGCAGTTAAAGTATACTCGTTCAGTCAGGTTATGTAGACTCCAGTACTCACTATCCCAGTTGGAATGGGAACGTATGAACTATTAACATATTTCTCCTGCGAGGTAACGTATCAGAGGTATTTTTGATTGCAAGTATTGCATATGGAATATTTCCTTGTAGACCTGGGACGTAGGATCAGGGATTGGGCTCAGTGTAGCTAACCGCAAAAGTTCCTCCGAGAGTGGTCCATATGTTATCAGATACTCACCAAGAATCTTTCAACATAATACACAGAATAACGACATGCCTACGTTAGCGGTACGTTAATATACACAGACAGCAAATTGCATAATTCTCACTTGTCTTTTCCCCAGTCTCATCTGCTAGCACGCGATGACAATACAACAGGTTTGCCTACTTTTTTCGAAGCCTTTGGTATGACCCCGCCGGATCGAAACCTCGACATGACGCTGATCAAGTGTACTGATGACCACTCAGTTTCATGTGCGATATGTAAAGGGCCAGGGGAAAAACGTACTGTGCTGGCGAACGTACTGTGCGCTATTACTACTACACTACTTACGCGCAGAGCGGGCCCGTCTACGCACGCGGTATACACAAAATATAAGTTCGCTCACCTATCCACGTAACTAAGCACGCTCTTTTGCAACTGAATCGAAGGCGCATTGTTGGATATACGTTTATAAAGGAGATATATTCCATGATATCGCACCGTAGGTTTTTAGCCTAACTGAAAATTAGGACGATGGGAAGCTTGCATTAGACCTAAATCGCTCTACGAATCACTAGATCAGCAAATCACCATTGAAATATCGCATAAATTCTAGAACAAATCTGATCTGGATTAGTTCGTCCAGAATTATGACATCTCTATCTCTCTTGCCTTCAAACAGTACAGTAGACAGGAATGGTGCAAGTGCCTAAATAATTAGCAGATGTTTACTCACCATTTAAAACTAACACAAGAGCTTGGTGAGTTTGCTTCTGTTTCAATACGATTGCAGGCCAATCGCAAATCGATGGGCAAGATTAATGTGTAACTTTCCAATAAGAGCAGAATGAAGGAGGTTAAACCCCCAATCGGGCTAAGAAAAGAGAACAAGGAAGGGGAGCGCCTGACAAATGTACATCAAGGTAAAGGTGGTGTGCAGTCTTATTTCATTGTCATTCCTCGAGAGAAAATACAGATCGACAGCACAGTCTGGAGGCTATGTAAACGGGAACGCACTAAATCACTGTGATGATCCAAAAATAAAATATTTTGCGCGAATGTGGATTAGTGAATAGATAGATTTTAAACCTCAGCAGTGATGTGTCCAGAGAGTTAAAGGTTGCACTTCCGCGTGCTCTTTAAACATACATATCAAAAATAAGATTGGTTTGAAGTAATTATAGATTACAATCGGTCGTTCCGGTCTCACACTTCACCTCGCTGCCAGTACGATGTAGCCCTTCTGACATGGCCGCTAACATGAACTGTTCAACGTTGTAAAAGGTTAGCTATAATAAAACCGCACAATACACATGCCTAAATACGGTCACGAGTATCATCACAAACAAGGCCCCATTGGTCTAGTAGTGCGACCCGCTTTTCCAAGGAACAGAACTTTCATTAATTCGTGAACTTACCAAATGAAACCCTTCAAGGAGTCAACGCAAGCGAATGTTCCTAAGAAATTAGGACCAATCTCCATTAATCAGAACCCAGAAAAAAAATGCCATCAAGATCGGACTCAAGAAACGGAGCGAGCTCGACTGTGGAATTATTGAAGCAGACCAAGACACATCGAAAGCTGTAATATATCGCGATCACTTGCACCAAGCTCACCTAACTCTCTACATGAACCTCGTTCCTATCAGAACTAAGGTCTGAGAATTACTAGGGTTTATGTAGGGAAATGAACATGCTGCGGAAGGAGGAACTAATATAGATAAAATAAAGGATCGGGAGATACCAGAGCTAACGTTTGACGGAATTTCACACCAAACAGAATAGACGTAACATAACACCAATATTGTTTTTTTTTCAATGCTATTCTAGCCAGATCTGACATACAACCAACACTCCACCCCAATGCCACGGAAGAGCATCTCCGAGCTAGCCTGGACCAAAATTCGGAACTCATCAAATATTCCTGATATTTTCATCAAGATTAGCGCAGAAAGAATATAGCTTTATAAGATGATACGCTAAAAGTATCTAGGCTTTGCCCCGGCCTATACCACTGCGAGGATTTCTACTCGCAACCCTGCAGACTGGAACCTGAACCCTCGCCCCAGGATCTGTTTATCAAACCCCCACAGAAGTTAACCAACTTCTCTAACACTGGGGCTCTGTACCATCAGGTAATCGACATCCACAAAAACTGCATACCCCCCCGAGAACCCTCCAACTCCAACCACCTGTGAGGACCCGCTATCTTTTCACGCAACCCGACCGACAAAAACCTGGGGAGAATAACCAATCGCGATTTTAGACTAGTAGGACTTTGCTTGTAAGAAGCTCTTTAAAAACGGGATTTAAGGACATTTGGCAGTCCCCTGGAGGTTATTAGTCCTATTTCAACGGGTTATTTGACGGTTACAAAACTCAGATATGCTCACATTGGATAGATGACTATACAGGAGGAATGGCTTTCTTGTTTTAGATTTTCAAACTTACTGAAGCTAAGGGGGACTGGGTAAGTTTGGACATTGGAAGCTTTCACTATAGAGGATGAACTGTACTAAAAGCAATGAAGTCTACATTGAGAAGACACAATCATTGTGAACGAAGGGGGAAAAGTGCTTGTCTATTAGTATCGAAAAATAATCACAAGGCCTCAGGGTACGTAGGTCCCCCTGATGAGGTGGTAAGAGTAGCTCATTCAACCAGCGCTGCAGCTACGTCAGCTGCAAAAAATGCGTCAAGCCCAGCTACCAGAAAAATATTGGCTGAAGCTGCTTTGGCGACAAAGAGGATCCGTTTCATGAACTTTCACATGAATGATGAAGTCGATTGTGGCGGACAGTCATTTGCAGAGGTGACGTTGGTCGTTTTAAGTGGGGGGGTCAGAGAGCTCATTCAACCGGGCCGCGCCGTCAGCGCAACATGAGTTGTTGTGGTTCACTCACATTGTGAAATGTTACTTGTTACTATTTTAATTATATGGCCCATGAATGGCGACCCACGGGGGGGGGGGGGGGGGGGAGTGGGTTTTTGTGGGTCAGACCCCTCCCCCCCATGACCAGTGATCAATAATGTTTCACCACTTTTTTTGCAGTCAGTAGAGTTTTTGCGTGTTATTTAGCAAATTATTGCAACAGCATGTGTATATGCCCCATAGGGAGGGAGGGTTGAGGCATTTGTGAGGCGCATTTCCCTTGGTTTCTCCCCCCCCCCATCCACTTCCCCCCCCCCCCCCCACCCCCCCCCCCCCCCCCGAAAGAAAATCTCTCGGTAAGCGCCTGATATGGTTGTTACGCTCAAATGTTATTTGTTGTGCTAATCACCATTACAGCCTTGACACGTTTTTAGGTGGAATTTTGATCAGGGTCTGGAAATTATCTACACATTTCCACTATATGAAGTAAGTATACCGTTATCGATACTATTATGTGATTAGCAATGGGGGGCTTTTCAATTTCGCTATTTTTTATTTTAGTTTTTCGTAACTCGACGTCGCGAAATTACACGAAAGAGTTAACGAAAATTCCTGTTGAGTTTGATCTTATTTAATGAGTAATGGAAGGGTGAGTGAAGAGCCCTCCTACCTCTCCCAATCTACCGTTCCTACTTCTACCTCTCCCACTGTACCTCTCTCACCCTATATTCACTAAAGTCAGTCTAGTTGAGGATAAGTTTTGTTCAATGTTCCGATACCCTGTTATTACCCAAGTAATCACCATTTAATGTTCAAGACTGACCGCGAATACCGGCACTGCATGGTTGGTAATCTCACCAGACTTCGGGATTACTTAAGATATCCAGGGCTTATATAGCGCTCTTTCCAACATGCTCAAAGCGTTTCACAGATGACTATAACTCACAGTTGAGGAGAGAACATCTAGTCACTATCATTCAGGCCTGTACTCAAACATGTATATGTCATTTGGGTCAATCGATTGCAAATACACTATTACTCATGCACAAATCAGCAGGGACTATCCTACTGTTTGATGGCAATTAGAAAGTACATTCAAACCGTTTTAAATAATTAATGTGTACACAGTCGACCTACCATATACAATCAATGACAATCATGACTGCCTTATTCGTGTATTTTTGCCTTCGAAGAGAATCGGAAACATGGGTACCTCTCGTCAGAACAATCCAAGTGAAAAACTCTTCAACTAATCCTGAGTTAAACTAAAAACGCTAAGTACACAATTTCGAGCTGTCGAAGGGCCATATTAAATCGGTTCAGCAAGCAGGCTTGCAGCGCTGAAAAAGCGTCAAGTACATGCCAGACATAACTGTGATTGGGTCACAGATGCTGAACAAGTCATGGTAGGATGGTAGGTTTGAATGTCAGTGAATAGAATGCTGCTTTTCCATTGAACTAAATAGAACAGATTAGAATGTTCCAATTAGTGCTCACTCTGTAAGAGAAGATCGATATGGTCCAGTTACGTATCTGAACTCTTCTGAAATTCCATTACTTCGTCGAAATCGCCGACGGGGTACAATATTGACACGAAATCAGGAGTAACACATACCCTCGCTTAGTTACCCGAATAAAAATCCAGTAAACATATGGGTAGTTACTTACTTGTCATTGAAATTGCCAACGATCCGGTTGTGGTCTGCGTTCGAGATATTACTGACTCATCCCTTCAGAAGAGTGAAAAGTCGGTTGAATTGCCTTCGTCCGCTCCACGGGAGTTCAGTTACCAGGTCTCGATGTTTACCGATTGTTGTTGAAGATCCGAACTTCACGCCTGACACAGGTACTGATACTCCAATTTTATGTCTGACAGTTTCTTTCCTCGGCCTCCTCCTTGACGATCAGAAAATCAATACGAATATCTCATCAGATTGCGGTAAGGGTCTACTTCTTCTGGGATTCTGAAACGGACTGAGATGGATAAGAGATTTTATCAGACTTCTTAGTAAATTACGGGACATAGGTATTCCCCAGACACGGTCCCGCGAATAAACAAAATATTTCGAGCTTTTCAAATCAGTTATGATCCAGACTCTTGTACGTCAGTTAATGTTTTTATTCTGTCTGATGTTTTAAAACCCCCATGACGTAATATAAATAGTTCAGGAAAATTCGTCGACCCCGCATCGCCCTTCCATAGACGTCCGTCTCCACACGAAGTGCGATCAACCTAAATAAAACGTGAATAAAGCTTGCACATGAATCGAATGGTCTACTAAAGTCTGTCAAGCTTCACCTCGAATTTGTGTTACCATCGCTTAGGCCGTGACCATCGACAGATGAGTCATTTATTGGATATTACTCACCTTGATGTGGGGCTTCGCGTAGTATTTTCTTTATGTTGCCAGGCTGGAATCCAGGTGACGTGGGCCCAAAACGAGAAAGAATCGTTGGCCGTATCAATGACAGGATTGTTTTGCAGCTGAATGTAAACTTGCTCTAAATAAGGTAGAAGAAACATCCTTCATATTTTTCAACGGAATTGAACACACTTCAATCAAGCTTCAATGAAAAGTTGTACGCAATAGCGTATATTCCACTATATGGAAAGCTGACGTAACCCCCGGACTTCTGTGAATAAATTTCAAGGTGAGGGGTGTTACTAACCTTCAGAGAGCGGCATAACCCCAATTATATAAAACGCGGATGGATTCAAAGAATACGATGTATGGAAACTTTTCGTTTGATGATGGGGCGTGGTTGATTATATTTTTTTTTTTGGAACAGGCGCTTTGTCAATATCACAAAAGAAAAAAAAGGAAAGCGATTGCTTTCTGACGGAAGAGTGGAGTTTTTTTTTTTTTTTCTGTGAGGAAATGGGCATCGACATATGTCTCAGACCCAGTAGCTAGAAACACTTATAAACAAAACTAGGATGAGCCTTATCGCAAATCGACTAATAATTGACCTATGGAATATTCCCGGAGTTTGATAGGAGGGGTATTTACAATACATTGTAGGTAATACACTATTAGCATGTGTCACTACATCTTACCAGTAATATTAACGAATGTTTCTATCTGGTATCAATGCGAAGTAATATTGATATTAATATATCATTCTTTCGATGCAAATATAAGTCGTCAGCATGACTAACAATCGTTTCTTTTGGGGGTATGTGGATTTTATTAATATCGTATAATCATCCTTAACTAACTATTGTCTTATATATTTCCGTAGGTTCCCATAGAGAGATGAGAGGCATGGATGACGTTTTTAAAGATGACACTGTTGGCAATTTATGACAGTAATGACCTAAAGTAGTACTAAGACATTTTCATAGAATGTCTATTCTGGAAACGAGTTTTGAAACAATTCTGTCACACAATATGCGGCTCCTGGGTACTACACAAAACAGAACAGTGAAGTGTAAGTACTCGAAAATGTCACATCGTTCTGACAAGACACTTAAAAAGTCTCACCTATTCCGGGGGGAATATCAAAGTCTATGTTATCTGTGGTAATGTTAGTTACCAGTTTCAAATTTCAGATCTCAATTAACAGGCAAGGCGTCGCATCGGCTGCGACCGGTGTCTTTGTGAAATGAAAACTCGCACTTCAAAATGGTCGATTTACTCTTCGTTACAGGCTGACTCCCCGCATCCCGTCTACCTGGGAGAGCATCGATGGAGTACTCTAGTTAATGCCAATGCTCCAGTAATAAGGCTATGTATCTAAAATGGCACCTGGCGTCTCACAATACACTCATTACCTACATCAAAATGATGCTATTCTTCGCAAAGTTCACGTTGAGTGAGAATCAACTTGAATATTGCAAGGATAGCCTCCATTTGTTTTCTAAATCAATGAACTGACAGGAAAACTCTTTAATTGTTGAGAACTGCTATATCAATCCAATTTCATTTTTAGGTTGATATCTAAAAATGTATTGCCAAAAAAGATATTTAGTGGCACTATAGTTTCCAAAATGTCGTATCATCTATTGCAAGCCATACTTATATGTTATTGTGAACAGAATAGAAACTGAATCCGCACTAAACAAAATTAAAAAATGGTGGTTGAACGCGTTAGTAAATATGTCACAAGTGGGAGCCTATATACCTACAAACTCTTACGTACATTTGCTTTCGAGGGGAAAAGTAGTTTTCCATTCAAAGTCACGATTTCTAGTACCGGAGCCGGTGTCAAAATACAAATCCGGCGTTGCGTCTCAGAAACGGGAGTGCAGGTCAGTGGAGTCCGTATAAAAACATAATGTCCCACCAAAGGCCCTGCACCAGACTTTACTGCATGGTGTAAAAAACATAATTCTCAGCGTGAACCAGATGAGATCAAATGCCCAGCATTTATCACGCTACTCGCTTACACCAACATATATGTATGGTATTCTTTACATTCTTCACCTAGCGTTTGGCATTTAAGTCCTGATTGAGCCAGATATAATAGGCTTCATCCACGCCGAGTCTCCATTATCAAAGGCACTGAGAATTAGGTTACCTCTGCCTTTGGCCGATGCGTAATGCAGATGATGTATATCTGCCAACAGTTCGCGAATTATTCCCGCGGAGATGATTTTGTTACGTGCGTATGGAGAGCATTTGGGTTATGTAAATCGCGCATTAAGGTAATTACCAACACGTTTGGACAAATTCGAGTAGTTTAGGCATCATTGGCACGTACTCATCCTGCCGAACACAACATCCCTCATTGGCATTTGGAATAATGAAAAGCATGCCAGACGCCTTATTCATTTTTTTCTTGATACCGCAGAATGGCACATGTCAGAGAAATAAATGGTCCGTGTTGGAACAAGTTCGGAGCTGTTTAACACGGGGAAAAAATTATTACAAGCATTTTGTCAGTCTCTCTAGAATATATTTCTATGCCGCGTGAGAAAATAGTCATGCTTAAGTCGTTTTTTTCTGTTTTTTTTTTTTTTTTCTCGATAGAGAGGCGGCAATCGACAGCAATACAGAGACGCAGTTGACAAGAACTGCAGTGACCCAATATACAACTGTTTGCATCAATACGTCAGCGTGGGACCTTTTTCCAGAGGCCAGAAACGCGTTTGTTTTATGAGAGAGGCACAGCATTGCGACGGTATAGATTACTATATAACCGTCTCTACTGTTTAGGAAAAAAAATTGCAGAAAAAAAAATTGAGAAAAAAAAACGTTTAGTCTGAAGGTGTATGCTGTAGATTTATTCAATATTCAATATTTAATGAATATTTTGGAGGACAAAATTATCTATAACCACACATGTTAGATTTATCCGCTAATATGATCAGTAAAGGAAACAATTAATAAGAGGTAAATACTGTATCGGGCAGAATCCTCTGATCGGATACTGACTCACTCGTTGTCATGGTCTGATCTCATGTTCAGTGGTGGTTAAATTGATGGGAAGTTTAGTTTGGTTCTCGTTATGGGTTACGTCACAGCGAGTAAATCAGATACTAAACACTTGGAAAATATAATGTTCATGCAAGTAATTAAACATATATGTAATAATATAAATTGACAGAATTTCAGTCAATATTCCGCGTATATTATGTAAAAGCTATGTGTTGTACGAGTTGATATATTTTCCACTGGAAGTATAGCCCAATCGACCTGTTCAAAGTAGAGGTCACACAATACAAATTGAAGATAAGAGGAATGTCCTGAGAAGGCCCAGGGGGGAGATCGCGTGTATTACCTATTACTTCTTTAGCAGGTCCACACAAGCTTGACCTCAGTGACATATTGAGTGAATTCACCTGTGAAGAAGTTGGCAAAGGAGACAGGAAACGGCTAAATTTCCGAATGGATTCGTTGAGAAACAGAATTGCTGAAAACTTTTAGCGGTGGAGAAAAAAACGAGCTTAATCCAGTAATCAATAAAATTGTGCCTCAGGGTAAATGAAAATGAACCCAATTAGCTTAGAAATTTTACTTATGCCATAACCGTGGTAGTCGACTATGTCGAGATTACTGGGCTAGTTTCGAGATCGGTGGAATATCGAACCATACTGAACCGCGATATGTCGGATTATTCATTGGGGTTACACAACATATAGGAACCAGCCGCTTTGGTAATGTAGTAGTATCGTTTTCATTCACTGTGTAATATGGGAATGACAAAGATATGAATCCTTTATAAAACAAATTTCTGAATGAAAGTATGCAGGGAGCGCCCGGGTTCCCTGGGTGGGAGGGGGGGGGGATTCGATAGATGGTGATCTTGATAGGTGACTAGATATGGGGGAGGGGGTTTAACGATGCGGGCCTCCTCCTCGTGGATCTTCGTGGAGTGTGGCAACGTTCTAGAAGCAATCTGGTGCTAGTTACAGTCATTTTGTACCCTTCCCCTACAAAGAAGATTACTCAAATCCTTTTAAATGTTAAATACCTTCTATTAATATATTACAGCTGGCAAGCTGTTCGAGACGCCCAAAATGCTTCTTGTTATCGGAATGGGGAACGGCAATTTGCACAGTTATATGTTGATATTCAAATATAGAACGTCGCAACCAATGTCTTCTTTTTGGGGCTTTTTTCCCTCTTAACCATTGTTTTTGATTGTGTGTTGTCTTGTTGTGTTGTTGTTTTGTTTGGTTTTGTTCACTTCAGGAGGAGAATTCATTATTTGTAAGATGAGATGGAATACCCAGTTCTTCGATGAAATGCAAAAGTAATTACAAACGATTTCGGACAAAGTGTTTGTCTGGTAAACATTCGATCTGTAGCTGAACAATTCACTTCCCATTTTTCCAGCGTGTTTTAGTTCTATAAATCTCTGTGATTTAGAGTTTCAAAATCAACAAAATGACATATCTAAGATCTCGCAGCCAAATATGGAAAGCATTATATTTCCTTAAGACGTTGTGGGATCAAAGTCGTACGGATTACGGATATTTATTTAGAATGCCAAAAAGTACCCTATGCCTCCCACAAACAATTCTTTACGAGACCCGATAACTACACAAATGTGGAAGATATACCTTGATGCACCGGAGGAGAGTTCGGACAGGCATCGCGCTACGGACTAGTCCTGATTCAGCGGAGGATAGTTTAAATTAGTATGGAGATCTGGACCATACTAAGCATTGCAGACAATGCGGATCCCCACAGAATTTACAGTCACTTGCATGGGTATACTAAGAGCCTGAAGAATTGGGAAAAGTGTTATAGGTCCTAAAGCAAGGATCAGGCGCGCATGGTAAGTGGTTATCATCACGAGTTGCGCTCTGCCGGGGATATAAAATTCTCGTCTCGTCAAGCAAAGTGCCTTTCACAAAACTTTTTCACGGGTAAGTTGTATAGTGCTCACATGTCCGTAGTTACTGTCTATAACTCGTTGTCAATATCCACGATGGTTCAATGAGGCCCTCTGTTTAACGGAAGCATGTCGTAAATGTATGTAGCGCTGCTATTTTCTGGCCTGTCAGGAAAATTGTTTACTCGAGGCCGCTGTACCACTACATGTGGTGAGTAAAAATAAAAGTAACTCCTTACATTATCTTGTGTACGAGATCTTTCAATAAAACCTTTCATGGTAAAACATGCCCCGTTAATATTTTAGTGACACTCAGTACAAGGAAGGCATACAGGCTAGAACTTGTTTGTTCTCAGAGATTACACTGTTTACCCATGATATATTACGAGAAAATCCCGCAATATATATGATCAACCCCAGGAGGATTGGTCAAATTCTTGTATTGGACGTTAGACTAGATCCAACATGGCCGTACCGGGAGATTTGGCTTGGGGAGGGAGGGGGGTGAGTCGCGAACCCAAGAGAAGTGCGACCTCATAACACAGCTGCAAAACCTCTACTGAACTGCAAAAAATCAGTGTTTGTGTATGGACAATTTATTGATCACTTGGGTCCATGGGGGGGTGGGTTCTGAACCCCAGTGGGTACCCCATCGTCCCACACAACCATGGGAATATTTTTGATGCATTTAAAATAGTGCTGACTGGAGCACTGGTGTCCCAAGGACACGGGTTGGGGCAGTGCTATGTCGCGTAACCCTCATACGGAGGAGACGGTAACATGCAAGTTGCCTACTTCATCAAGAATTAATATGATCGAGAAAATTGTCACGGGAGCAATGTGATTGTAAACCGTTTACGGGATTACAAACCGACGTTCAGCTTAACAAGCAGGTACCTCGACAGTGCCTGTTTATAGGAGGTAACACTAATATGCAGAGACGCGTGAGTAACCGGGAGGTGTGATTATGTAACTGGAGAAAGAAAGAATAGGAAGACAGGGGGCTCGTTAAAAATAAAAACAAACCAGTACACCTGAAATCTGCATGGACGTTAGGAAGAAGAGAACAAAATAAAGAGGCAAGGGGGGGCCTCCAAAGGCGAGGAGTTCTCACACTGAATAGGAGATAAGAACTTATTAAATCCTCTGATGGCTGCTAGTAAAGGTTAAACATGAAGAGGAAAACAATACTTTGGCATTACAGATAAGAAAGTGAGAACAGTAGAACATTGAAAGGACATAGGAAAAGTCAAAATTCTGGGTAAAGACGAAAAAAAGGATTGCACACCAAACCGGTACCTGATAAAACTAAGTTGGGTAAGGTAATTGCAGTGCCAAGGAAGAATGAGCGATGGCGGTTAGTATTGGGGAGAACTGTGTAAGCCTTCCGCTGCGTTGGATTAGCCTGTCACTTTAGGGGGGGTGACTATAGGGAGAGGATGATTCCGTCCTTCCACAGATTACTCAATTTGTTCCGGGACTCGGACTGAACACGTGTCTACGTGGGCAAACTCTCCTCAATAATCCTCTCTGCCGTCTAATTATATCCTCGATAATCTTCCTGTGCGTTTGTCAGTGTTGCCACCCAACACCCATGCAGTTCTTTACCACACTGAGCGATCATTGATTATTAAAGTATGGCAAGAAGGATCCGGGCTGACATGAAAGAATTCAATTTACGGAGGCAGTAGAGATGGGTCGTAGACGTTTCTCGACGTACTTAACATGGTCTTGAAAATTCAGTTGTCATCTATGCCAGTAATAACAACAGAGCCGAATCAGTGCATGATAAACGAATAGGTGGGACACGAGTTGAGAGGGGGAGAGACAGGCAACGATATATAGATATATATATATATAGAGAGAGAGAGAGAGAGAGAGAATAGAGAGAGGGGGAGAGAGGGGGAGAGAGGGGGAGAGGAGAGGGGGGGGGGAGGGGACGAGAGGGGGGAAGGGGAGAGGAGGGGAGGGGAAGAACATATCCGATGAGTCTATAGACTTCTTGGACTTCTAGCAGTAATGATAATAATGTACAGGAGGGCTTACCCCTAACGTGGGAACAATACTTGGATGAGGACAAAATTTGAACTATGTCACAACAATTCCATCGATTCAAAAGTTGCTACGAGAGCGGAGAGAGCCAGTATTCTGAGAAGCTCGTTTAGCATTGTCGTTAATATTGCGCCTCCCAACTCTGATCAGACTTTAGACATAGGTCCTATCAAAGCCGGAGAATTTAGTTCGAGAGTGGGGATCAGTTACGACAGTACCTTCCATATCACAGGTGATTAAGCGCCTACCTAATATTGCAGAATGGAACGGTAAACAAGGTTGACTCTGACCTGCCATTACGTCTCATGAGTTATTGAGGTATTTACGTGAATAGTCTCAGATACTTGCCTGCGCATAATGTTGTCAATGCTGTGGTGCCGAACTCATCGACCCCTGAAAATTAATAACTTCCACTGTGTCTACCCTGGCGATGTGCTGGAAAAACACAGCGCCTCGTTATTTCATGCACTAAACTTCTACTATCAACCTCCTGTATCTTGTTGCTACTATGGACCAACCCTGCCCTGGCAATGACAACTATGAATATTCACAATTTCTTTGTTTTCTTTAATGATTTCTGAGCTCTGGGTGTTGTTATGTTTTCAAATTACCTGAAAAACGAATCTCTCTTGGAACGCTTTCAGTTGGACATTTGAAAAGATACTCCAGCATCATCACATTTTATTTCCCTTTCCGTTAGGGTGGTGCGGTTGGGAAATTTGTTTGATTTATGTAATGTTTCGTTACATTATTATCAGCGAGTTCGCATCCTAATACCTCAGTTAGATCATCAACTCCCCAAACCCTGACTTATTTGTAGTACCTTGTGTGTACCAGGATTCAAGCATTTTGCTTCCAATGGAATGTACACAACTGACAGGGGTGTTGTGACTGTGAGTTATGCTAATCGAGGTGCCATATTTTGATGTTTTAGGAATTTTCAACAGGAAGTTTGAAGGCCCCACACACTGCCGCTCGCGTCAAGTACGGGAATTTATGAATCCCGAAACCCTCGCCCAGCCTACCTGCATCTGATGTCCAAACGACTGACACCCGGTGCTACCTGGACAGCAGTTCATCTCCCCAGTGTGAATGCGAGTGCCACAGCTGAGTGGGCTGGGGACGAACCAGCAGCCAGGATTAACTGGTGCGATGATCGGTAGTGAGAGTTTTTTGCCCATGCCAACTTTCCCAATAACTCGAACGACCTGGCAGCCGATTTGATTCGCCTTGCTCAGGGAAGAGACCAACACACCTCCTCTGGCATCGAGCCCATAACCATCACCAGATTACTAGACCTGGGTTTCAGGAGACCTCGGCAGATATGGTCTTCCATCCGTCTGTCAGTCTCGATGAATGAACAGTCAAGGCGTAGGAAGTACAGGTATTCAAATTGTGACGGATTGCGGATTTCCCAAACTATTGTCTTCCCAAATTTACCTGGAGGTTTCTAGTCTTCTCTGGTGTAAGGGCCGGGGGTAAGCCAGGTCACTAGAGGTCATTTATGTTAGTGTGTAATTTGCATCAATTCATTTTTTATAATAGTAGTTGCAATCCGGGGGGAATCTGATTGCAAGAATGAATGAATCCAGTTGAAGGTAGGTGAGAAAAAAAAAAAGAAAAAAAAAAATTGATTGCGCCTGACTAATCCATTTTTCAAAAAAGCCAATGTTGAGGTAGCACTGACGGTTACCCGATAGGTTAAAAACTTTCCGTCAATAGGTTGGCATCCCCCCCGAAACTGTAGCCAGTAGATGGGGTTGGTACTTCCTCCTCCTTTCTTTCTGATTGCCAGGGTTCACTTCGTGATTATCGTTATCGTGTTTGTCGCGGGAATTCTACTGACGCTGCTGGCTACCGCCGGACAGCAAGCCGTATGAAGGATTGAGAGCGAATCTTCGAGAACCCGAGCTGAAAGGAAACAGCCCCGATGGGCCGTGTTTGTGTTCTTGTGGTAGGCCTTGTGCTTGTGTGCTGAAGGTATCGACCACCTCTCCACACTCGTTCCGGCACAGTGAGAGGCAGGCGGTCCGCTTCAGTTCCTTTCACATCCTTCCACGCCACATATTTCGCGATCTATAACACCGTATTTCGCATGTTAGATGACAATTCTGAAAGTTATTGACATTATCTTAATAAATCAAATTCATAGGGCGGTACATTGTGTACTGGTATTGTGCGGTCATAATTCTTTTGAACATCACCACAATTGGGGAGTGGTCCTTATAGTTACATTCCTGAGAAAAATGTCACGTTTCATGCTACATCAATACTAAATATCATGCTTGGTATACGTTAACACACACTGGTGATAGTCATACAATTGTATACAGTGCATGCTTTTGCTCAAAGGTTATGAACGTCTCCCGAAGTCATGTTTTATTTAAAAGCCACTCTACCGGACTGTGTTGGCTTCATTATACACAAAGAGAGAAGAATTTAGACAGGCCTCTAACCTCCATTATATGCTCCCTGATTGATAACACCCATTTTTACAGCCATGACCTTCTCGCTTCTCCACAATTCTCGAGCTAACATTAAATTGGGGGTGTCACAGGGTTGCGTTATATTATAAATTAATCAGAAACAGCTCACTTACATGTTTAATTGTATGTGTGTGTGTGTTTGTGTGTGGCAGGGTAGCTGGGGCTAGGATCACTCTCGTCTGAAAAAAAAAAACTATTTTGTCAGCAGACCTGAGTGTTAGTTGATGTCTGAACGTTCACAAGTAACCATTCGGGTGAAGCAGGTCTAAATATACTTGAGACATTCTTACATATTGAATCCTAATGAATATTTGTTTTAACCCTATTGCCTCACGTACACATTAATTTATAATATAATAATAATTAGATTTGCAATAAGTAAATTGCAGTGTTTTAACTCCGTAGCTTTTCCTTGTACACTCTTTGTGTCTCTAAATATATCAATTTATTTTTAATTGGATAGCAGCCTGAGCCCAAGGCCGTGCAAATTATCGATAATCTTGTAAGGTATGGATGGCTTTATCCTAATATTTTTTTTTTTTATCTGATCTAATAGTTTTAAGAGTTGTTTTGGATACAATTATCCTCTCGCAACATGGATATGCATAATTTGACGAGTCGAGACAAGCGCTATGACTTAATAACAGAATAAATGTTTCCTGTTAATACTGCTGACCGAATGTATACAATGAGACAAGTTTGACATGTGATGACCGATGCTCATATAACTGAACTAGCCTATACATTACTATTCACGACGTCACCTAGCGAGTAGAAAACGATGGATGTAATGAAAGTATGAACGAAACATCATGTATTTAAGGAACTGTCGTGCACAGCAATGCACGTACGTGACCACACAGTTCGTGCCGTCAACAACGGACGTGGACCCGTGTTTAATAATGCAGATCATCGAGTTCTCCTGATGCCGGGCTTTGACAAACGATGTGATGTTGCATGGATCCGACAAGCAGCTCCCTCTCAAAAAATAGTACAATATAAACTGCAATACCAGCAATTCGCGAATCCTTCATAACGTGGAGAACATAGCAACTCGTTTAACATCGGAACGTTTGTGCATATTTTCGTTTAATTTCCGTTCTTCAACACCCAGTTACCTAGTAGAAAGAACTTTTTTCTCTCGTCACGGAGATTTTGCTCAATTAATTGCCTCCTTATTCGTATTGTTCGCAATTGAATAGTGAGTGGAGGTATCGGTTATTCCAACCTTTTTCTAGGAAAAAGTTCCAACTCGAACATTAGATGAAGCAATTGGCTACATGCTCGAGAATATTTCTCCATTGCAACAGAGGGGTCCATTGTAATTGCGGCGATACGTGGGATCGAATGGGAGGACACCGACAACTACCCATTTGTAATGGACCTGTTTTTACAATTTTACAAACGTGATTAGAGTGTAACGTATGAAAGAAGAGTTCAACCAATATCGAACACAACCTCGTGATTTTACCATTATTCCCATTTGCTTCCCTGTTAATTTTGTTTCAAACTAAAACCCACGGAAGATATCATTGGGCGAGCAGAGAGCACCCTGTTAGTTATTATGGACACTGGTTCTTAGTTACAATACACAACATCTGTAAAAATCGTCGTGATCCAGTTAAACTGTTCGAATGGTAGGTCTTCCCCTAACAGTCAGGGAGAATCCTCAGAACTGACAATTCTCTCTTCTGACAATTTGTTATATTGTGACGTACACAGGCCCAGCCTTGTGCAGTCGTTCGTTTCATTGTAGATATTTCTCTCGCATTCATTAATTCGGAGTCAATTGAGATATGCGTGAGAGAACTTCATGTTGGTGTGGGAAACAACCAATATTCAGTTCGAATAGATATTTTCAAGAAATGAGGAAGAAATCTTAAGTATAAGTAAATGTTGCATTATTTAGTTAATGCATTCACTGTGTATTTAAGCTAATAAACTGTGTGAATAAACTGATGGGAAAGTCAGAATAATGTACACTTCAGTTGTAACCTGTTACACTGTGCTGTATTTCAGTACGTATCATAACGACTGCGCTACAGTGCGGAAAGTGATCCTCAACTGAATGAAACGACTGATGAAAGTCTTCTTTTTTTTAATTCTTCTCGTTATTCTCGATAATGGAAAAAAACGGCGTGGTAAACTGCTTTTGTGGACTCGGCTTTTTTGAAGATATGATAATCACCTTCATGAATATGCAGTTTCCACGATTTCCGAGGATTGCCCAGTTTTCCAGGAGGGTTTAAATTTCCCTCCCAGTAACACGGTACACAAGGGTGATAGGCACTGTGGGTAATATTTACAAGATGGCGGCGCCCATGGTATACGAAATTGTCGGAAGGGACAATTATAACGATTGTTGTGAGGAAGTGAGGAATCTCCCTGACTGCCTAAGTTGAAGAGAATAATTCTTCGAAATACTACTGAATTGAGTGTTCCTAACTTCGAGGTACCTATACAAACTCACAATAATATCTGCACGAGCCGGAAAGACCGAACGATAAGTGTCAAATGCATTGTGTTGCACGCCGCCGCATTGGTATTTACTATAAGGTACCTCTATGTATTGTAAGTAGAAACTACCGTGTGCTCCCAGATAGCTATGTGCCTCAAGATAATTATTTTCACTTCAAATAGCACGGATAGTAAAGTATACTTCCTATTTCAAAACAGTACTGGACAAACTTTTGTGGTAATTGTAATTTTTGACTCACGAATGGTCAGTGTCTCGTTTCGTATTAATTTCTCTGAGGATTAATTGTTAATATTGACTGATGATTGCGAGAGGCCAATGACCAATGGTTCCGTAACCCGATTATAACGTCTGTTGTAATCATGACATCTCCTCTAGGATCTCACAGGGCCTAATTGCCTACTTGGTGCAGAGCAAATGACGTGCACATTGCCCTACATCCATATGCAGGGTTGTTGTAGGTCAAGTATACGTTCGTTGATCAAGTGGAATAAGTAGTAGGTGTCGCAGATATATTGTTTTGATATCTAATTACTTGATAAAAGTACAGTGCAATGCTTTTCAATGAAATGGCAAATTAGTGACATTAGCTGGGAATACAAAACGCGATGATGGCGATTAACGTGGCTTTAACTCTGTCTCTTCGTGTCACTGTTTTTCATTAAACATGTAACTAGGTTAAAATACTCTATTATCCATTTCCTGCTCAACCGCTTTTCTTAACAGAGGTGCGTAGAAGTAGAATACGAATGAATCCATTGACAATCAGGATCTATGTCTGAAGTTATCTAATGCAAAGTGAGCAGCGGTTCGTGGCAGCTCTCACTGACATCGTCTAGGTCTGTACGGTCCAATGGGAAGGCTGTTCCTAGACTCTATTTCCGTGGGGTCTGTGCGCAAGCATTCTGCTAGATCTTCGTTTCGTTTCCATCGAGAAGCTCGAACGACCAAAACCTTGCATATCACTAGCTCCCCTGGAACAGCCATCGTTACCCGAACATGTCACAGTTACATGTGGATATCTTTGGGTTCTTCGTCAATTATACTTTATTAACTTCTGTGACCAATAAATTACCTGTATCTGTCATAATAGCCCAGTAATAGACAATACTAGAACAGGTGCCTTTTGAAGTGTATGACTGAAATATTCGATGTGTAACCAAGTCGATAACGGCATCTGTGTCTCTCGTTTCGTAGGCTGTCGGACGGTTTGTATGTCGGATACATTTTGGGAAGCGTTCGCAGGAGAACTACATTGCGACTGGAATAGGTTAACTATACTCTCCAACGTATCTGAGAGTACAGCATACAAATGCTCATGATAAAAGACCGCGCTGGGGGCATTGTTGGGGGTAATGAATTAATAAATTTGTTTCACCTATTTCCGAGTTATCTATGTACGATGCTCGTGGTGCTTGCGAAGCTGCCGTGATCGAATCCTTTGAAAAATGATAGCTATACTGTGAGCTGAATGACCATGGATCAATTACCGTCATATTGCTTAGTAGTATATTAACAAACGACGGGATTTAATGTACGTCGTTGTAAAGTTGTAAATTGCCCCTCATTCGGACCCGATGTTCGCATTTGCCTATATAAAAACCTAATAATTCTGCCCTGTGCGGCATGACGAATACCCTTACACGCAGCGTGGAAGTCTTGCTACAAAATATGATTCGAACGCGCAAGCACTGAACAATAATGATTCCAATCGTAGATCAAAGTCATTCATTAAGCGAATCCAGGGAGAGACACGTCTGAATTCACAACAGGCGATTGCGTTAGTCGCCTGTACGGGACTTCTGTGTGTTTTGTGAGATGCAGAATAAATGTAGCTAGACTATATGAAATGCTGTTTAGAGGTAACATTTTGAAGTGGTACGGTGGAGAAACTACATTACAGACTAAGGATGGTTCCTTAAGACAGCCGAAGCACCTTCGGGGGAAGCATAACACCAGGCGTTTACGTAAAAGTAAAGAATAACCTTCTGGGACCAATGTTAAATTGAACGATAACCATCTAGAACTACAGGCAAGTCATAATATTCCACTTCTTGGTTCAACGACAAAACATCAAATTCTATAAGTAATTATTATTTTAAAAACTACCAATTGTTCCACTGTACTACTCCTGGAAGCACTTAATACTTCAAATGGCTTAGCGATACATTACACAATCCATTCGGAACGTAATGAATTCAAAGGAGCACTGATTGTTCTCTAGATAATGCGAGAACTTGAGGTTGTCCCAATAAAACACCAAATTCAGTCAAATTGAACCACCATAGGACTACCCCTTCCCGGCAATGGAAAGGGTTATATGAATAGTATGTATGCAGGGGCGGCGCCACAGGGCAGGGAGGGCGGGCTGCCCCCACCCCCCCTATGGGCTTTGGGCCGCAAAAATAAAATCGACAGAATGAAGTTTCAATGCACACGTTTTCGTTTTTCAAAATAACGTTTATCCAACTTATTATTTTCACATCGTTTTCTCTCGTGTAGAACCATCGAGACTCAAGCTGTTGCAATTTTACCATTAATCCGATCCGTGATTGTACACTCACCAAACGTAGTAACACAGTGTGTATCAATACCAGTTGTGCGACCAAATAGCCGACCAGCCTAAAAAAAACACTTGGAACTAGAACAAGGGTCCATTCCGTGACACGCTTACGATAATGAAATGAAAGACCAACATGCCACATCGATTTGAGAATGACAGGAGTGGCGGGGGAGGGGGGGCGGGGGGGCGGAGTGCACGGCTGGGTGGGTGCTTTGCATTTATATATAAGTAATATAAGTAAAAGCATGTCTTATAGAAAAAGAAGAACTTTGTCAACGGAACGCGTTTTTCACTTTTTTTTTTTATTCCACGCAATCGTCTTAAGTTATAAAAGTCGCAAATCAAGCGGTGCCATTGAGGGGATGTGAAAGTGTGAATCTAAGTCAACCATGCAGTCTGTAAACTCCTATTTAAAGGGGATTGAAACAAGAAAGGGGCAAGAAGAGGCCAGAAGGGACATAGTGGTACTTGATCATAGGCCCAAGCGTCGTTATTTATGTCGGTGTTAAGTAGAATGCTTCAATTTGTTTTGCATTTGAAGTGTTCTATTCCAGGACGTGGCCAGCCTCCTGGAATCTTTCCTTCCAGAGAATAAATCATACCAGTTCTTGCCCAGTGGACGTCCAGGTGTCCGTCACTTTGCGTCCTGCGCTCGGTGGAAAACACACAATAAGAAAAACCACAGAACAGCGTGACCTTAATGAATGTATGTGACAGTGTATAAAACGTGAATAGAGATAATAATTACACTGCACAGTAAGTAGCTACTAATATCACACAGCCTAGTCAATATTTATCGCAATCAAATCGCTGAAGTTGCCGAAGTAGACAAGAAAACCGAATAAATAACGCCCTGTTCATAACTTGCCGAATTGGCTAACAAGACTGCATTGTGCTCTAACCGCAGAACCGCCACACATAAAATCGGCAAAAATAACAACACCACACTCGGAAGGGTATATACAAAATCCCCGAGTGGCAAGGCAAAGAAGACAAGCTAGATGATGGAACAGGCCAAGGTAATGAGCTTATCTCCGTTAAAGCTCATACACGACAGTGGAGGGCTGACAATAAACGAGTAGCCTAACACCGAAACACACCATACCATAATGGCATGATAAAGAATCAAGGCCAAAGTAACAACTGGTAGGAGTTGCCGCTGCCACTGAAAATGAACCTCTCAAAAGAAGGCTCAAGGAATGTAGACATCATAACAGTAAACCGCAGAGTAGGGCAAATA
Organism: Sclerodactyla briareus; assembly: GCA_026419785.1. Taxonomy (NCBI): domain Eukaryota; kingdom Metazoa; phylum Echinodermata; class Holothuroidea; order Dendrochirotida; family Sclerodactylidae; genus Sclerodactyla; species Sclerodactyla briareus. The sequence goes on along the minus strand of JAODTK010001477.1, from coordinate 264,135 downwards.
CCACGTCTCAAGAGACAAGTCCTACAACCGATAGAATCGCCGTTGTTAACATTAGTACCAAGCTCGCGCGTCGCAAGTACATAGGCTACAGCGTAACAGCAGAAAGCATTAGTACTATACAAAGCAAAATAACATTAGGCCTGATAGGTAAGATGATCGATCATTGTGCCTGCAAATGCAGAAATGAATCACATAAAGACAGTTTTGCAGACACTAAACTGGGTGAAGATGTTGTGTAATGTAAAGCTGAATGTATGCTGATCCAAGTGAGCAATTAAAAACACTCACAATAAGAAATGCAGGCGACCGGATATGTGTCTTCTTACTTACTCCAAAAGCTGAAACGAAAGAAGCTAGCGACAAATTATAGCACATCATGAATACTGTGCAGCCTGCGCTGCCACCCTAGCATCATTTGGAATCACTACACATTTTACACTCTAAAAAATTTGTGTTTAAATTTTCTCCACAATGTATGATTTTGGGGACATTACTATGGTGATGTCTTTCAAAAACGACTCATTTGGAGTAACTTTACCCACCATTTTTTAAAGTGTACGGCTGAAGGAGTAAAATATCAGTTTTTTGCAGCTGTATATATGTGGATATTCTGATGAGACTGCTTCTAATTGCTTTCCCTAGAGTGATTCTATTTGGAATTGCAGAAAAATGAGGCTAACAAATGGTTATTTTGCTTTTATTTATTTACGCACCACTTTAGCATACAATCCATGCATTTTTTTCTAAGAAAAGTAAGCCTGCCTACCTGTACAGAACGTAGGTTTATACAGTTTCATCGGGTTTATTTTTGTCAGGTGTATCGAATGAAATATACCTGCCTGGAAAAATTGTCATGCATTTTAAATTTTTCCAGAAATTTATAGATTTTTCTCATAACTCGTTGACGTGAGATCCTTTAAAAGTGTATCAAAGGTGGCCACCTTTTTGCATCTACGCAGTATTAATGACTCAAAAAATCGCAAAAGGGACGAAGAACCCCCTCCCCTTAGACCCTCTCCCATGTCAGACATCCATGCCGAATCTGCCCCCCCCCTATCGAAAAATCCTGGCGCAGCCCCTGTATGTATGTAATAATAATATTATCACTCATTACCGTTATCATTATTCGACAGCTGCCACAGATGACCTTTGACCTGTCTCCACGGCGATTGGAAAACCGAATTGACTTGACGCATCAATACATGACGGATATTACTGGTTATGAGAAAGATATTATCCTAGTCGATGGAACGAACCATGAATAATTTCCACCCAATCAGGAGTTGTCGACTTGAGTGTTCACTAAGTGGGATCGCCAATGATAGCCACAGGACTCCACTTGAACAAAGTTATTTGTATTCCTCATCAACATGGGCAATTCATGCACACAAGGTCGAAGTGGAAAAACAGAAAATTTACCTTATTCCAAAAAATGCCGTGAATACGAATTTTATATCAAATAAAAAGCTGCTAGGCTCCATGAAATTATAATACTCTGACATGGATAAATTACCTGTTCCTATGATATAGATTAATACAAAAAGCCATTGGGGATATTTCTTTCATTCTGATACATTAGAATTTGACGAATAAGAAACAAGGTCAATTACCAGGCAAAATACCGTAATGGGAGTTACTTGAGGTTTTGCTCTCTCCATAACACAGTTGTTTTGCATTTTCTAAACCTGCATTCTAGACACCAGTATGCCGAGTATCCAGTACTCGTATCAAATTAATATTTTTTTTTTTTTTATCAAACACCAGACTCATTGACCTACTAGTGTTGAACCTGAACACCGGTGTTTAGTTTCTTAGAACCATTGTTCTAAATGTCAACGATAGCGCCTAAATACAATTAAACTTCACAATTGCCAGGTTTTTGGAGATTTAATAGCCCTAAACTTGACACTTCTATGGTTTTAACATGCATACTATGTTGTTCAAATATGTGTCCGGGGCGGGGGTCCGGGCCGTTAAATATGGAGAGAATTTGTATTAAGATCTATTACGAGTGTTGAAACAGTCAGGAGTATTGCTTGGAACATGATTTGAACATAAAATTGTTCTATACTCTGCACTATCGGGCTACAAATCATAACATTGCAGGGAAATCCCCGGAAATCGATTACGAAATACCACGCGGTGGCGGGCCGGGCGAAACAACGCTACATAACCGATTCGAGACGACGCCCGCCCGCCCGGCTCCATTGGAAATAACGGTGAGGTGCATTTTTTTTTCCGCCCGCCCGCCACCTTGTAACAGTGCCAAATAAGATATGAGATATGACATAAATTAGGCACGAAACAGGCGTGAACATTTTTTTTATATAATATTTGATAGGAAATCGAGAAAAAAAAAAACATATTAAAATATGTGATTCGAACCCAAATGCAAAACTTGATCATCCGACCAACTCGACCGAATGAAGCTATACACTCATCATGATGTTAGTTCTAGAGGCAATTTGATTGCTTGCTCACTACAGAGTAGATTTATTTTAGCTGAAATTCGCGATAAAACAACTGGGAGCCTCGCTCTTTTGCACATCTCACCCTACACCATTGTTGCTACTCGGTGTGCGCTTTATTAAGGTCACAGTCACCTATGCACCGAGCCAAGAGATCTAGTCACCAATACCTGGTCAAATCTGAGGAGAGTGACCGAATAACTCAATGTACTGTTCAGTAGAAGTTTTCAGCAGCTGTGCTCCCCAGAATATTACACCACTTGTCTAGATGTTGAATACGATCATTCACGATATCGTGCAGTTTTATCAAGCAAATCTTTGTAAGGCCAAGGAAGTTAGCACTTTGAGAGTGTATACCGATCAGTCCATCACACAGGTAGTTACACAAACAACTCGCACACATAGAACCAAAATTTCCCGGTCAAATGAACTATCAGAGTTTCATTATAGTGTGGTGTCCCACAAAATATGGATCCCCAAATATGATACTCCATCGCTTACTAGATCCTACATGTCATCCCGCGAACATCAGCACCTTCCGACTTTTGAAAATTCCTGCCGAGGCCGAAGAGAGAATCTATGCAGTAACACAGGCGAACATATTGTGTGTGTCTGTCTGCTTGTCTGTCTGTCGGTCTCCGTGACGCTCGCTTGTGATCTCGCTATCTCCCGAACGCTTTACACAAAGTTCAATACAAGCATGTAGGATGTTTAAATGGAGAGGGAGAGAACTATATTGTTTCGGGGTCAGGTCTGCGGTCACCTAGAATCATCAGTGGTATATGTCCGGAGCTTCATACCTGGTACAAAGATTCGCAATGTAGAGAAGATGAACCAGTCGTTTCTGGGTCACCTTGAACCTAGGTCAACATCTGGAAGCCTTGTGAGCATGATCCCTTTTAATGAAAAGATATCGAGGGTCCATACTTGCCCCGTCATAATAGGTGAATGATCTCCATTGTTTTGGGCAACCGTCTTCATCCTCATTTTCATAGGAATACTCCAAAGCGCCCCCAAGTGCATTTGAGGGACTGTCAAAGTTACCCGAGGCCATCATAGTTCGAAGTTCGAAGCGCTTTACAGTGGAGGACTCATACTTAGCATGTAGGTTTGTCATGGGAGTAGATATCCATATTGGATTTGGGTGGGTTTCAGAAGTCATTAAAGGTCGATAGATTTAGACGTGTGGAAACCTTAGAAACACGATATCTGTGTTGTGCAACGGAATGAAGTAGAGGGCTCGTACTGGCATTATGTTTGCCAAAGGGAGTAGATCATCCTTTTTGTCTGGGGTCAGATCTAGAGTCACCTAAGGTCGATGTATCAAAGCAAGTAATTGAGCCACAAAATGATGTAGATAGCTCATACTTGGCAAATTCGATGGTCATGTGAAGTTAATTTTCCCATGCCTTGTTCACAGTAGGAGCTGTGTAAACCGTGACAACTCTTTAATACAAGCATTTGGAAAGATCATAGTTGGTATAAAAGTCATCCATATAGAAGGTATGGTTCGTATTGTTTGAAATTCATGCCAAGGTCAAATGAGGACAAAATAGGTCAAAACACAGGTAAGATGCTAGAAACGTTGTTATTTTTCTTATACACATCCAGTCATCAATGTCGTTTAATCCCCTCACCACTAACCGTCGCTATTCGATATGACATAGTACGAACTCACTCGTTGGAAATCTGCAAATGCACATTCGCTGTAAACTGGTCTTAGCAATCTGTACTCCAGGACTTCAAAAACTTTATCCAAGATGATTCGTCGTTATAGAGAACAATTTGTTCGCAAATTAAAATTGTTGATAGATTCATCATAGCGGGGAACTGGCCTTGGGATTTAAGATCAAATCACCAATTATATGAATTCAGGCTTCCCAGACCTATGCTGATATGAAACTGGGAGATTGTCAGCCATTGTCAAAAGCTGCTATGAACTCGAGTAATACTCACCGAAATTCATGATTCATCAGGTTTGTTATGAAATGGAGAACGAATAAATGAAGTTTTTCCGGGAAGAATTGTCAATTAGGGAGTAATCACCGAATACATCATTCACTGAAGCCAAAAACAATCCTTTCATAGAAAGTACAAATCCGATTATTCACAGAACAAAATGTTTTTATACATAACCACATTGAATTGTAAATTGTAGGAATACGATAACACCTCTCATCCATGAAGCCATTCTGTTCGTGAGAGATTGGATAAGGCGGAACCGACTCAACACGAATCGTAATACATGTTGAATCTATGTTATAGATGAGCACTAAACACGTTTTCCAGGTTCATCTCCTTGGGTATAATAGAGATCACTCTCAATAGACAGTTGTGAGACAGTAGTATTCGTGTTTATATTCGTAAGCAATTTAGTCGAACAACGCTCCAACCCAGCTCCTCTTTTACGTCATTTTCATGCATCGGGGAACCTAGGTGAGCTGCTGGCTACCCCCTTCCATTTCATTCGTGTTTCTCACACTGCGAACTTAATTACTTGATTGAGAAGCACAACAAGTTCATGTAAATTTGTCGTGTTAGGACTTATCTTTCAGTGTCATCCCGTCACCAGAATGTGAGTTTATACATTTTTACTGTATGTGATTTGAAATTGTTTGATATTGTGGATGAGGTCTATGCCATTTATGGAATTATAACATTTTTATTATATAAAAAAATGTATTCTTTATCGTAAAATCTTGGGTCAGTGATTGTCTCCTGCACACCGCACTGCACAGGCACGGGTTCGTGATAGCAACAAAAATATGAGCTATGGGTATAGTAGAGGTTGAGATGTTATTATGGATATGAGCAGTTGGTATTCACATACCGCACTGTGTACGTTCCCCACTCAGAGAAGAGCGTCTAGAACATTTCATTTATAATGTGTAGTAGAACCATCCTATCTTAAATATCATTAGAGCAGGATATTGGAGCATATCACGACTGATTTGAGAGTCAAACAGTGCATTATCACATTTTGAGTATCATGAAGTGAACTGTTTCTGAGAAGTAAAATGGGCCTCATCACACTTGCTAATTCCTCCATTCAGTATTCCTGATCAGAAATTTGTGGTTGAAATAAAGTTAACTATTAGAATGCAGTAGTTATAAACAACTTGTTTCAAAGGCCAATGTCATGGAAATATGACTGGACTTTCAGTACTTACTATTTTGTTTTTTTTTATACAATTAGTACGCCGAAACCCCCAGACCAGATCTCAACCGATTCAAGTGTACCGATGAGGTGCTATCAGCTATTGCAAAATTTGCCTCGCGACATCACGGGCAGAACCCGCAAGATTCCATATGAAACAAGTCCATGTCAAAACATGTACTATTGAAAATCTTGTACCAAAAAACTGTAAATGAGATCCGAATAAAAAAACCCACAAAATCGCTCATGACAAGGAATGATCTCATCCAGTGAGTACCATTTTTCCTGTTCCTGTTTTCAAGGCACAAAAATGTAGCATTTACTGTGTAGGGTTCATGGAGTGATGTCTGAATTCCTCTAATTTCTCAAAAATAAAATGAAATATCCCCACAAAGAAACATGCTAGAACCTCAAAATTTGGGGTGTAGGGTTTTGAAATGTCCTCTTTTCACCTGTGCTAGTTTGAAGCAAATCGGTTACAACCATGGCATATTTAAGGTACTATGAAGTAGTTATCTCTGTGGTTGCCGTCCTTGACATGTTGTGTATGTGTCCGTGGTAAACAGCTGATCTGACAACAATGTACAACGCTTGTGGCACTTTTATATTCCATATTATTACGAGGATGGCTGCCCGTGGGCTTTCTTATTAAATTCAATATGTGGTCAAATGCGTGTGTTTCCATAGAAAGCTATAGAAAGATATATGTGCAGGATTTATTCAGATATGAATGTATATCTAGGACATTTTCAGCCAGTGCTGCTAGGCAAGGCAAGCCTCACGCCACCCAGTGTCAAAGTGCGGTACCTTGTGACTGGGACATGTGAAGATCTATGAGCGCGTATTTGATGACTTGATATTGGGAAGCCGCCCGGGGGACACGATGGAGTGATGTACGAAATAGAACGTCGGGAGAGAACAAGCCAGCAGTGCGTGCTGTATGTTACGGATGCGACAAGTCACTAATGATCATGGGGTAATATCCGTAAAGCCGCTTCGAGCAATTCTTTGACATGGAAACGCTCTATATAAGAACGAGATATTATTATTATCATTATGACTGTGTACATTTTGAGAACGTATACATGAGCACGAACAAATGTAGAATAATTGAATAGTTACATATTTTGATGTTAAATATGTTTATCTTCGAGCAACCGGTTCCAGAAGCTTAACAATGTGGAACTAGAAAATTGATTTTGTCCTGCCATCATTGTTCTCTCGAATTCACCATTATCATCATATAGTTCCACCGCATTGTCCCTGATAAAATCGATGTAATGTGAAGACTATTCAGAACAATTGGACAGTTGTACATATTTACGATAGTAAATATGTTTATCTACCAGCAGCCGGTTCAGGAAGCTAGTAAACAAATGTCCACCTAAAGAAATGATTTTGTGCTGCCGTCATGTCCTCTCGAATTCCCCATATTCATCACATTCCCCCACCGTATTGTCCTTACTCTGATGAACGATGCAGTTTGAAGAGATCACTGTAGCTTTTCTTTCCATATGAGTGGAAATAATTCATGTCAACAAACGATGGACCACTATCTGACATGAATGGGGCAAGATCAACGTGAAACAGACGGCCAGCAAACTCAGTACTGAGTGCTCTTCGTTAACAGTGACGTACGCAGAAGGCCAGGGGGATAGAGCCCTTACAAAAAGTTTTATAAATACTCATAAAAATCAATCAGAAAACAACTTTTTATGGCACCTCTCTGTAATTTGCTGAAGAATTTCCGAAGAAATTCTGAAGAATTCGAAAGAAAGAAATTCTGAAGAATTTCTGAAATCTATAGGATATTCTATAGAAACTCCATAGAATTTCTAAAGAAAATCCATAAGATATTCTATAGAAACTCTACAGAAATTCGTAGGAATTTCTAAAGAAAATCTATAAGATATTCTCTAGGATCATTCTAAAAACTATTCTAATAATGCACTGATGTCTTTCATACTTGACCTACTCGCTTCTATGCGCTCAGTTTATCGATAACCAGCTCCATTGCTGCAACGTACGAAAATACGGTGGCATTCGTTCCGGAAAATTCAACCACATTACTCCTATTCTTCAATCCAACTGCATTTCGGATTCACCATGAAATGTACCTAATCACGTCATTTTTGTTAATTACAAACCTTGGTAGACCTGTACATGGTCAACATTTATCCAGAACAATCCATTCCAAGACCCCCCCCCCCCCACCCGGCCCCAGTACAGCTCACCTGAACATTTTCTGGATTAGGCACCAGCGTATTATTCTATCTGGTCAAGCACAGGCCTACTACCTTGATTGGCTTGAACTGCATATCGACCAGCCTCCGCCTCCCGCCCCCTCCTCGTGGCGGCGCAGACTAACATTTATATCAAATATATGCAGCGCCAATTACACATAACTCAGGCCAATAGAATCATACTTGGTTTGAGGTTTGGCCTGATCCAGCCGTTATCCAATAATTTTTAAGAAATCCACAAGGAAACCTATATGTACCGGTTAGACAGTAGTTGTGATCCTGATTTTCCTGAACTCGGGATGCAGGAGTGTGTAATGATATTGAATACACATGTTTAATATGTTAATACCAGTAATAGGCCCAACCACACACAAATTGCAACAGACTTGGCATAGCTGTATAGCTCACACAAACTGTGTGGACTAATGTGCTATACGAATAATCGTAGGCTATAGCTTACACATTCACTCTACAAACTCGAGGCTTAAATATGAATAAAAAATGATACCAAATAGAAACAAATCATAATTTTCAATTGACGAACTTAAACTGTAAATCCCTGGTCAAAATCACGAACCTTTCTTGGTCGACTTGTGATTTGTTTTATTCTGACTAATTATGATTCAAATTTGTCTGTAGACAAGTTGATGAATTGAAATAATGTATAGTGAAGACTACTTAAGCCCTAATCAGCCTATCCAATTCAAACAATTGATCCAGACATTTATTCTATGAATGGCATTAGATGTTTAAAAGAGCATAACCGTTTTATAAATAGCTAAATGGCAACCCCAGAATAATTCCATAGAGATTCTATAACTCTATAGAGTCTCTATAGAAATTAATGAAAGCTGTTTACAAATAAAATCAGTTCTTATTTATTTTTATGCAGTAGGCATATAACTGTCAGTCTTTCGGAAATCTAGCAAAACAGACTTTAAAATCATTAGGCCCATGTCCACATATCTAGATCTCTCTTCTATTGATATTTGGCATAGAAGGTACTTTTTCCTTAATGGGCTAAAGAGGGGGGGAGGGGGGTACATAGGCTATACCAAAATGTAGAAAAGTACCAGTTGGCAGGCGCGGCGTGCTAAAAGTAGTAAACGTGAGGTGGCGGCATTGACCGGAGAGCTTGGCAATGATGCGTCGGCAGCTCTGCTCGTCAACTACTGATTCCTTTTTCTGGTCAACTCTCTCTCCCAACCATTTCCATGCACGATCAAAGACAAATTGTCTTCACCCAGCAGTGCAGCAGCGCCGGAGGTTCTTCACTTCACGTTGAGGTCTTGAGAGACGAGGAGACACGTGGAATTAAGGTACCTTCATTGATAACAGGTGGTTGTTCCCAGTCAATTCGAAGATATCAATAACAGGTGTTGTTACGTTATCATGTGATCGGCAACAATTTCGGAAATTAGCCAGCTGGCGAAGGGCGCCGTTAAGCAAGCAGCCAACACAACTTTCAGCTTATTTTCACTGCATGCACCTATACTTATTATTATTATTATTATTATTATTATTTGCATTAGGTTCGACTGAATCTATAGAGGTCTATAGGATTCCATGGATCTATAGAAAACTCTATGGAGTGACCATTGCTTCCACACGTTCATGAAAGGTTTTAAGAAATCTACAGAACTATGAATTCTATAGAATGAAAAAAATATGGGCTCAATTGATAGAAAATGTCATTTTCTAAGAGGACTATAGAATTCTATAGACAGTTCTATGGAATTCTGTAGAACATGTTTGTAAGGGGGTGGTGTCATAACCACCTTGACTGTTTGTGACCAATATATTTTCAACACAAACACCACTTTGTTACTGTTCAGTGGACGTTTTACAGCTTTGTTTTCAAAATGTGTAGCAGCATGTGTCTAAAGCCCCATAAATCGCATTCATTTGCCAATAGGGAGGATAAGGGTATCAATGAGGGCGCAGTTTCCGTGGGTCCTGACCTCAAAGCCCCCGCTAAACAAATCTCTCGGTACGCCACTGTTCCCATCACACACTGTAATGCGAATGAGTTTAGATTGCAGTCATACGGTCCCCAGCTTGTCAGATGAAAGTAAGATATCCTAAATCCAGAGAGGTGACCGTCCGCTATACGTCTGCTATTCAGATTTCAGTACGGGCAATTCACATCAACTGACCGTGTACGAGTCAAAATCGCTGGAGATTGCAACTGACCGCATATGTGAAGGACACTCGAGGGAATCTGGTGATAGTGTCAAGAGTGACAAGAAGGCCTTCTCCACATTTTACACATCCGATCTATCTCTTCACGAGATCAGTTGTCGCAACCTTGTGCTTCTCATAAGTTTCAGAATTTGATTCTGCTTTTTCAAGTGAAGCATAGCTGAGTGCGAGTTAGCTGAGTGCACACAATCATGATTAAGTGAAACAATCTCCTGACAATTGTGTCCTTCGCTGGCTGAGAAGTGCTTCTTTCTGCTTGCTAAGTGAGTGTTGTCGAAGAAAGACAAGGAAAAGGTAGTATATATTTGTAGGGACGAAGTGTTTCATTCGGTTTTAGGATACGGTAATTATGAGTTTGGAGAACTCATATGGAATGATTGTAACACGTTTGTGAAGACATTTACTGAAAGGTGTTAATAGTCGAGAGTCTCCCGAACTCTCTGACAAGTTTCACTATCAGTTTTCAGTTCCATCGAGGGTGTTGTGCAATGTACATTTCGCCCATTCGATAGTATTCGGAATCTTGTAGTGGATATAAAAGCATCAATAGCTCAGGAAATCGATCCAAGTGTTGGTCCAAGTGCCCCTCTGCAGCTGATATGCCATCTTCGTACGTGTCAGACCCCCTTTTTCTTGAATTAGTCCGGTAAATATCGGTCGACTTCATCATACTTTATACTTTTCACCTGTTTTGGATAATTCATTTCCTGATTTTCTTACGCGGCCGGTTGGGCCTGTGCTGATGTCAACTCTATTTGGGCCCAACGTCTGCTCTATGGTGCACCGAATTATATGAGCCAAAATTACGATAAATGTTCTCAAATGAGCCTCAGATTGCATTAGGGAGTAGTTAGAATCCCACAGCCTCCAGGGCCCTGGACAACGCCTAAAAACTCTGCGCTATGCTTGGGGTTTGGTCTGTCTGCACACGATTCACAGCACGAACTGGGCCTGGCAAAGCAATAACAAGGCTCTAGGGCGAACCTGCCACCAGTCATACATCACGGACCACTCGTTTATGGGACTACAACGTAAGATTCCATCAATGAATGTTCGTCATCTTCATACCATCTGCCACTGATCATGATCTCATACTTCGTTGTTTTTTGTTTTTTTTTATTCTGTTTCCTGTACGACAGTTCACATCGAATTCCATCTTATTGCATTTCCATGATACACATGGACAATAACAGCCCATCCTATCCTATTTGCTATACGATGAACGAGTCTTCTCCGTTTGTACATGAAATTCTGGAACATGTTACTACTCCTATACGCAATGCACCTCTTTGAATGTTCGTTTTACAACGTTAGGGCATTTTTTCTTTTCAGTTTTAACTTATCCCATTCCAATGTTGCAGCGTTTCTACTGTTATATCACCAGGTGTTTTTGGTTGGGTTTTCCCGGCACCACCATACATTTTATTCCCTGCCACGAGAAGAAATGAGCAACATCATGATGGCGATGACTCGTAGGTTGGTCTTGTCGAGTAGTAAATGATCCTAATTGTTTTGAATTAGACGCACGGTCACTTAGTACAATTTTCGGCATGCATGAGGTCCTGCATGCCAAGTACTAATATATCGCTTAATGTATAGTTGTTATTCTCCATTCACTCCCTATTATTGGAAACGCATGCTGGAAGGCACATAGCCGAGGCCAATTGCAGCTTCTAATCGCCCGGCAACCACTGGGCAAGCGACCAGGAATGGGGCCTGGCCATTCCCTCTTCAACTCCATGAGTACCCACGAAGCTGCGCGAACCACGAGCTACGGGGGGTCTCCGGCGGTCGGCCCAAACCCACTGGATTCTTTTCACACAGGACTCGTTGGGCAGGATCGTCCGCCAGGAGGCGCGCCATTCGATCAAAGAATCGCAGTTGGCGATCGTGAATCAGGCCAGCTACCGTCACCATCTCAGCCTCCCCAAGACCCCTAGCATTAGCTACGTGATCCTACCAGCAGTATTCGAGGATGCGACGGAGTGAGGTAGTGAAGCAAGAGCACCAATTGTGCTGTAGCACAAACTGCACAAATGTCTAAGACGAATAATATTATGTGTTAAATGTTCAAGATAATGAGGCCAAGAATACAGTTTCAAGCAATGGCCTATTTGCCCATGTAACAACTTTTGACAATATCCTCAATATGGCGAAAAATATCTCAGTACCAGTCAATGAACATTGTTACTAACTTTAATCCTTTAATGACCTCTGACCTTGACCTCCAAAAAACCGTCACGAAAGTCAATGAACATTGGGTCCAAGATTGGTCAACATCCATCAAAGAATGACTGTTCAGCTTCTTTTCATCAGAATGTTTACTGCTTTAATTCTAACAACACTATATAATGTTGTATCCGATATCTGCAAACAATTGCAGAGAGCACTTCCAAGGAACATTATGACACAGTTTCAAGAAAATCTAATGTACTTAGTAGGAGGAGATACATTTCGAAATTTTATACATAATGGCCTATATTGCCCCTTGACCTTTGACCCTGACTTCACGAGTCAAACGGTCTCATGGGTCAATCAACAATGTGTACAAGTTTGGTCGACATCCGTCACAGAATGACTGTTTGGGGGGCCAAAATGGCAATTGTTGACGCACTGGACAGATAGGCTGTAGGGCCCAAGTGGGTCCTTGGACCAAAACTTCTGGAAAAGCCCATAGGTATGACTATTCCATCATTATGATCAGCATCATCACTGTAGGAGGAGAAACATTTGCGTGATGCATGTGATGAGTTAAAAATTCCTGAGAACCCTGAAGGTACGGCTACTAGCCTCTCACTTTGAATGAACATCAACATTGACGTGTGCATCAAAATTGTAGAAGCATTTTGCATGATTTAACATGATGAGCCCTAGGGCCCACATTGGGCTTTCAACCAGAAGTTCGCAAACACCCCCTACGGACAACTAACCGAGTAGCATTACATGTAACTACAAAGAAAATCAATTGGTACTTGTCATGCTTGTGGAAGGAGATGCATTTTTAAGTACCAATGTGTGAATTTTCATTAAATTCCATAAGATGGGCCCAAAATATGCCCTGGGAACGAAATTCCTGGACAACCCCAATGCCATTCACTCAAGGACCATTACATGTAAACTTTGGAGAAATCAATTGAAGCTTGTGGGGAGAGATTCATGTCAAGACCATTGTGTGAAATGTCATAAAATTGGCCCTCAGGCTCAATTCAGACCTTGGAAAAGAAACAAAAAAACTTTGAACATCCCAATGGTACGTCCACTGAACCATCATATTTCTGAACAGGCCGCACTGTTTCAGTCAAATTTGTAGGAGATTCATATTTGTTTTTGCGGTATTTCACATAATGGCTCTTTGGCCTAAACTGGGCCCTCGGCCCAAAATTCCTGAACACTCCTAATGGCCCTTTACCCAAGGAACAGTACATGTAACTTGAAGGAAATTAATGAAGCTTGTGCAGGATATTTCCAGTAGTCATTTCAAGTACAATTGTGTAAAAGGGCACTGGGCAAAATGGGACTGAGACCAATTTTTTTTGGAACAACCCGAGGGTACGACTGATAACCATCATTATGACCGAACTTCAGCATGTGCACCAAAAATGTCGGAGAAGTAGCGTTTTGAAGTTTTCCACTAATTGGCCATTGCACCTCTTCAATGCCATTGACCTTGACCTTTAGGTGGAAAATGACCCATCAGTCAATATTCACGAACATCATCAAAGCACGAACATTTTGTGGTCCCCAAAACCAAAGGTGATAGATAGATAGATAGATAGATAGGTTGATAGTTGGGCACCACCTCTTGTTCACCAGTGTACACCTCGTCTCCACTCGTGACAACGGGAGAAGCGACACCACCAGCAAAGTCACAGCACGCTCACTTCCAGCATACAGAGAGGATATCAGGTTGTAATAGGGCGGGTTTGGCATCTCCCCAGAGAAGCCTCCCTCGAAGGCCTGCGGAAATCGATAGAGGCCTCTACAAATGGAGGCGGATCAGCTAAGTCGGTAGAGCTCCACAGCTCGCAGTGCTGTTGGACAAGGTGTGTCTCCTGGAATGTCTCACGCACCCACGGATGAAAGTTGGTACTTGTGAGGTGATTGTGAAGGTAGGAGCACCGTTATGTGGCAGCCCTATTGGGAAGTTCCCAGGGGGACCGATGAAGCGAAGTACTAGAATGGTGTGTCGGGAGAGAACAAGCGAGAGGTGCGTGCTACATAGCACGGGTGTAACAAGTCAATAATGATTAGGGGTAATATTGTGAAGCACTTTGAGCATGGGGAAAAAGCGCTATATAAGAACGGTATTCTTATCAATTCCGCAACCGCCCGTACCGGATAAGGAAGAGCCAAGATGAGATCCCAGTGGGACTTCTGGGGGAGGGAAAACCGACTGCTCAGGACGTTGAATGTTGATGTGCAAACACTGACAACGGAGAAAGCTGTCGGGATGATCTAGCAAGACTTTGCCGGGCACTGGGTGGGTGCTCTGTTTCTTTATCGTACTGTTTCGGGTTGTGGAAGCTTCCAATACCACTTATGATTGTGAAGACTGTGAGAGAAGTCCCATTTCCACAAGGAAATATGAATGTCGAGCTCCAAAGATCGGGGTCCATGGGAAGAATGAACGCCCATGGATGAAATGTCCTTGTTATAGTCGGTCGGTTGGGTTCCCGATTGCCCGAATGCCATATTTATTATTCATTTACTTATGTTATTATTATTTATTATTTATTTATTATTATTATTTATGTATTATTATTTAATTTATTATTATTATTTATTATTTATTTATTTATTATTAATTTATCATTTATTTATTTGTATTCATTATTATTCATTGCATTAATTCATTATTTATTTATTTGGTGACAGATAAAGACGTTAAAGAAAAAGACTGGGATTGGCTCACGTTGGAAGGAAATAATAGGACTATGTCGGAAGAGTGTGCAGAGGCTGAACGTTGAAGAGAGAAGAAGAGGCAGACCAAAGAGACGAATACGTTGACGCTTTACAATCATGCCTTGCAGGAACTGGGCGTGCGGAGGGAGAAGGACACTACAAACAAAAACTAGATGGAGAAAGAAGATCCGCACCGGCGACCCCACTGTCTGTGAGGAGAGCCCGAGAAGAAGAAAAAAATGTTACCTGCAAACATTACGCAGATTCTTGGCCAATTAACTAGTCCTTATTGCTCTGTTGATGATTTAGTTAAAAAAAATCATTAGGATGACTGGATGAGCCAGACTAAAATCATAACACTCAAATATGACACATATTTACCATCGGTACCTCATGCATTGAAACGCCTTTATCAATTTGTTCGAGTAAAGAAAACTGTTTTGTAAAACTGGTTTGCACTATTTCAACATTTCCAGCAAGATAATTGGTTTAAATTCAAGAGTGGCAAAAAGGACCAATCTGGTGCTATTCAACTCTTGAGATTGCTGAATACTTGCCCAACCTTCCAATATATACCCAACCGTTCAACAGTGTTCCGTGATAGAACTGATTCAAACCAGATCAGCAGAGATCAAAACCTCTGCGATTTTTATCTTCTATTAACTTTTGTGAGTTTTTTTTCTGCAGTCATCGTTCCACGAACACGGGAGCAGTCCCATATATTTATATATTTTATGATATGGTTGTATGGATACTGCAACAGTACTCTAGCATCTAGAAACGACGTCCTCTTCATATATTCATTGCATTATTGAGCATTACTTATTAAACGTGTCTCATCATGGATGTGCCGATAACACGCATAGAGGCACGTGTGGTGTTCTCAGTGGGTGAAAGTAGGTTACCATTTGTCACTGGTATAACTCATTTTGCAGTGACACTTCCGACACAGTTACTTTTATTTTCTCCTTTCCAGTTACCGCAATGAACCTGTAGATAACTCTGTACATAACTTGACAGAATCACGTGCGTGTATCACCGCTAACCAACGTCAGCATGTAAACTGTTCATTTGGCAATCTTGAGAAGTCCGCGTAAGTAAAGCAAAAATTTGCGTACTGAATACTTGTTTATTTGGCGAATATGTCGATTAGTATGCACCGACATGTTTCATTACTACCACCTCAAGAGTACTGCTTGGACGATATAACCATTAATACCTTTCCCCCTATTTTGCATGTAAGCCGGGGGTACCGTGGATTGTAGAGCGTCTCAAATGTCAGGTTACCTATACTGTTGTAATTGCACTTAAGTCTAACATTATAATTTATTCGAGGGAAGGGATTGATAGCCAAAAGTAAAATATATAAGCAACAGTCTGACACAACTCCCAAACAGAGGGAATCCAGCTTTGAATAAAAGCCATGATTATTGTGGACAAGATGAAGAAGACTGATATAACTGATATGTGTCAAATATTCTGCTAATCAACTCACTTCCTAAAGTGCTTTACTCCGTTCAGCCTCGATTACAGAAAAACAAGAGTAATGTTCAACAAGATAAAGAAGAGTCATTCAACGGAAATGTGTCAAATATTCCGCTATAATCAGAGGCTCACTTTCCCGGGTGTTATCTACTTTCTTATTTTGTGTATGTATTTCGTTTTGGTGAGGAGGGGGGAGGGACTACATAGGAACATCGATTATGCCAATATGTCAACGCCAGCCATCATGTCCTATAACCACAGGGCCCTCTTTGTCAAAAGAGTAGGTGAATTCACACTCATCACCCCGTACTTGTCGGACTGCAATGGTAACCTGTCAAATTTCATATTGAATTCAAAGTCCTCCTCACCTCACAACTGTTTTGCAGTATAATATCACTGACATGCCAACGCGTCCACAACGACAAGACCAAGGGACGCGCGAGTATCTCACACCTGCATCAATAGCGGACACTGCTTTTAGATCGAATGTCACCATAGTAACACGGCAATAGAACAGTTTCGCCGAACTAATGAAGGGAGACATTAATAACCTGCGAAATGGGCCGATTACGAGTGAGTACTTACACAAAAATGACCGAATGAGGGACTTAGGCCCTCGAATCCCTATGAAAAATTATATGTCGAATAGGCCTAAATAAGGCTCCGAGGTCTCGAGAAATTTCACAAATTTTATCACCGAACTTTACTCCAGCCACGTAGTATCTAAATATATGACTTATAGGCTAGGCTAGGCTAGGCTAGGCTACCTATTTGCTAACATCACCGTTGGGGGGTGACCTAAACTTAAGTTAAAAGAGGGTCGACGTGCTCTTATCGTTTATTCTTTTGGAATGTCTTGTTACGTAAACTTCTTAATCGGGTGTGATGATATCAGAATATAGTCCAGGTGAATTACATGAGCTATCATTCTAATCTGGCGTAATTAGATCAAATCCTCATCTCACCCTATCTCCTACTGAAAAAGATTGCTCAAATGTTAACTGGTCAAAATAAGCTCGCCCATACCACCCCTCCCCTCCGTGGCTTTTGACAGTGACCCTTCATCGTAGCATGTTGTTCAGTATTCGGAACACTTGTGATAGCGCTCCCATGTAGCCATCAGGTTGTTTGACACTGCCCCAAGTACCCCAATCATTCTGGGGTATCCCAACAAACATCAGTCATGCACTCGCGCGAGGGCAGCGGCTGAACTGAAGCGGGAAATACTATGTACATTGATTCATTAACTTCCCAAAACGCCATTGGATATTCTCTGATTCGCGAGTCTCTCCCAGTTTGAGAGAAGCGAACGTCGGCCTTCACCTACACTATTATGCGACGAGTGATAACATTAATATCGAACAGACTGAGCAACATCGACCATCACAAGACGAAGAGATACAAAAGCCTACCCCGAGCTCGGTTCAATGAAAATATAGCCTCGGCGTCAGAATTTACAAATCGAGACGACGTACTTTCAGAAGTGAAAAAGCGGAAAACACTTCCCCAATGGCGACACCTTGAATGTATTGACTGATGCTTGGAATTTGAAATCATTTCTTCAATGCGCAATTGCCCATTTTGAAGCTATCGTTTCGGAGTGACTTCTCCTGTAACAACGCTCTGCGTATAGCACACAAATTGTTCTTAACTTCAACAATATACAGCCGCCGTGCCTCGCGAGCTCACCGAGGCCTTCATGTTCGGACAGGCGAAGGTCCAGCCGTTGCGCATGCCACGAATAGTTGTACTCCAGCCAATTACAGATATACTAAACATGTCATGCACCATTAAATTCACAGTTTGTAGATGTCTGTAAGTGGAATATCACCTCCGATTCATTACATGTAACAACAGCTGAGGGCCTTCATAGACACTCATAAGAGAGTAGATCCCATAATCCGATAATTTCCACCTCCCAACTCGTCTCGCGTTACCGTTAATTGTAATTGTTGCAGTTTAGAGAAATTCCCGTAGGTTATAAACTTGATAAAAGCTTGTGAATCGAAACCCTTGCGAAGACTCATCGGCAGTAGATCTGAAGGGAACATATTTTGTCCAATCAGCCATATTCTGGCGGACGCGACATCCGCAGAGGATTACGAAGCAAATGATTTAATACACGCAGCATCCATAACTCCTGATACATGAAAACATATGAGCGTAAATTCTCTTTACAAATTTGCCACAATTCCTACAATCACCGTTTTTTATTTTTTTCTTTCATTCCTAATATCCTCCTTTCCGAAAGGGGTTCAAGGGTTTTCCAGGGCGCCAAGGAACAATCTCAAAATACATGCCAATCACAACGTTATTCCGTAATTCATGTGTTTTATGTTGCTCTTATGTTAAATATTGAAACAAATATGACAATACTCCATTCGTGTCAAGCGAATGGTTTAACATGACATAACATAACATATTAATAGCTCAATAGCGTTTTTACAGTCATCACCCCAATAATCGGTACCAGGTACGTACCCCGAGTAGTTGTGCTGTCATTTCGGCGTAGATTTCCCTCCAGTTCCTCCCAGGTCCCCAGCTATCTCCTGGTGGAGTGGAGCCATGCAGACAAAATGTCTGCTTCATAGGCACACCAGAAGAACTGATTGGACCTCAGCAGGATTCTATCCCTCAATCTGTCGATCTGTAGACCTGACCGAATTCCCACTCGTATAATCCCATTTCCTAAAAATGTTCCAGTTCCAAAGTTATGTTAATCCACAATATAAAAATGAATGTTAAAGTGTGATACAGTGAAGGATAAAAGAGGAAAATGCCACACTAGTTTTGGTTACTCTTCATAATCTCTACAATATTCATTATTCAGAATTTACGTGAAGGCACAATTCACAAATTGTCCAAACTGGAGCATTTATCTCAAATAAATAGATTGTCTAAGGCTGGATTTAATCACTTCAAGAGAAAACATGCCATTCTGATCTCAAATATCTGACAAGTTATCTCAAAATACCTCACTTTCTCTTGGTAGTTACTGCAGTCCACCCCATCGCTGCCTCTGGTGCACCTCTTTTCTTCTTTTCTTTTGTGTATCTTCCCATTGGTGTCAATAAGTTCGGGGAGGAGGCATTGGTCGTATACCTTTTCTGCTGAGGAATATTGGCAAATTTTCATTTCCTCCTGAAAGTACCTAAAATTTGCTGAATATAATCTCTTAATGAAATAATCAAAATTGCAGTGGAACAACTATGCTTCGCTCGAGATATGTGGTTACTCAGTCATCTAAAAATCCGGATATCTTGTATGTAGTCGTCTTAATTCGATCGAAAGACAAAGCATGTGTTATTTGAGGAGGTTATCGCCAAAAGAGTAGTTCCAATTGATATTTTCGCCTAATGTTTCATTAATTGACATCATTCGACTACTGTACAGTTGAGTTACCAACACTCATGAAAGACGGTGAAAAAAAAATAATACGTAAAAAAACCGTGATCACGACCCTTCCACTCGTGATTGCGTTCCAGTACAACGAGAAAATGGGGAATTGAAGATGGCGGCCTCCTTAAACAAAAATGAAAATGCCCATGTATTGTTGTTGTTTTTTTTTTTGATGTTCACAGTAAACATTATTTACTTGACATTGGTTAACAAACACCTCAACTGCCGAAGTTCATCGATCACCTTTTTTTGTCTGAAATTTCGCTTTTATAGTTTGAGCCAACTGCGGTAATTCCTGCTGAAATGTAATCTCCTTCAAGATTATTGTCCCGAATTATTCATTGTACACGGGATTCCCCGAAACGTATTAAAATGTTCGCCTTCGAGTAGTTGGAATGTCCGCTATTTTGTGTTACTCGTGAGAGTGGAGGTAGATGTTCTACTTCCCAGTTACACGTTGGGAATGAAAAAAGTAAAGTACCAGAATAACACGTTTCCAGTCGTGATGAACGTTTATTACCGCGATAGAACGTAGCACAAATTTAAGAATGCAGTACGGAAACTCTTTCCATATTCCGATATTTTAAAAACTGAGTGGAGTCGCGTGAGTAGCTCTGCTAGATGAAATTTAACGGAGATAAGGAGTTTTGGGAGAATCGCTCCCCACCAATAGCACGACACTCTGATTTTTAGATTGGTATGGGGGAAATTCCATTGCCATTTTTCGTCTGTCAAATGAGGCAAAGTGTAATCCACAGTCAGTTCTCACTTGAGTTAATATAACTACTAAGCTAAGAGAAGGGAGATGAAGCGGATGCCAATTAAGGTATTACTCTTTCCATTCGTTGTGAACGCGAAAATGCTAATTAAATTCCAGGCCAGCGACCCTTAAACACTCTCTTAAAGGAAGCCCTGATTGAATCAATGCGGCGCACTAATTCGATTCTATGTATTCATTTCCTTCTAGTTTTGTTTTGTTGTGCAGTAATTGTTCAACAAATACAAAACAGCAAGCCCAACCGGGATGTGATATGATTCGAAGACGCACAGGATGAGTATTCGTAATGAAATGTCTGGCGAAATCATGTTTCATTGTAAGTATAGAGACCAAGTTTTTTTTAATAAAGATTCCATTCGATTCATGATTTTCTTCTGTCAAGGTATGTTGCAGTTGAAAGTGACATCTCGTGCAACGTACAAAGTTTTCCGCTGATTAATCTGGGGTATAATTTGAAACATACAACTGCCACAAGCGAGACAAGCCAGCTCTACATATGATGGACTGTCTATGAATTGCAGAGTGCACGTTTAACATGAACAATGTGTCATGGCTCCACCAGATTCGAACCGCTGACCTCTTGCTCTACGTGGCAAGCGTCCCCCTTTCCATCTCGACCCGAGGAACATGATACCATCTCACCGTGGGATATGCATCTATACTGAACAATGCTAGTTCTCTTGTCGATGCCACGACCCTCACCAGCGATCAATCTCTGAGGGGGATTGTGGGATAGTTGGCATCACAACACAACCTTTCCCAGCTTCTATCCCACCAACAACAACAACTCTTGTCTTCCGGTGTTTCAGCGCCGAAGCATGCTTGTGACACTCCGCTACTTAAGAAGCCAGTTGGACGTTGAGAGCTTTGCCAACTACCGCCGATCTCAAAAATTCTTTCCTCGAATGGTTGCGATCAGCTGCAAATAGCCTTGTTGTTACAACCAGTTCCACGCCCATATCTGCCTAAGCAGTCGACTCGATTGCCTTTCCGCAGCACTGAAACTGCAATGATTCGTGTTCAGAAAGACAACTTATCTGCCGCTTGATAGCGTAAGGTATTCTATATAGATATATAATATATATATATATATATATAGATATATAGATATATATATATATATATATAATATATATATATATATATATATATATATATATATATATATATATATATATATTATATCTATAATATATATATATATATAAGAGCCGAAGTGAGTATATAATATATAATATAATTTATATATATATATATATATATATTATCGATATATATATTATATATAATCTATTATATATAATTATACTATATATTATAATATATATAGATAATATGATATATATACGCCACTTCGGCTCTTTTCAGTTCAGCAATGGCTCATATTTATTTTTCAGTATTTGTGGGCCAGTTATGTTTACATTTCTAGGTTTGATGGACAACAGCTTCCTGTGGGGGGGGGTTCGTTCTTGCAACGACTGGCGACGAAGAGAAGTAATCATTAAAAACATTTCATATTTTGTTCTCATCGAGTTAAATGAAACTATTATTACAATCAGTTTTTATCTTCGTGAAAGTTTTATTAATCACTTTCCACATTTGGATCGTAGTCGTTAGCCAGAGAGACTTCTCGTATCGATTACTTTACTTTAGCATTAAAGTTTTGAATGAAGCGAGTAGAAAAAAATAGGTATACGCTTCCCTCTGGGTTAAGTCATCAAGTACATGGACAGTCCATATTACGAGCAAAGTATTTAAAGTTCTAAGTTCTTCTGGTGGGTTTTATGTCTAAGTTCACGTTTGGTCTACAATTGTTTGACGATCGATTTTGCAGGAGAAAATGACAGTGGGCAGAGACCGTCCGCAACTCTGATACTCAGAGAATATTGTCAATGAGTGATGTATCAGCTTCAGGCACCTTTAGGCTTATCAATGAGTGGATTTTATTAATATTATGGCCGGGTAATATTTGTAAAGATAATATACGCATTTTCGTCGATTTTCAATAAATTAATTGTAAGTCTCGTTATGAGAAATACATTTTTCGCTTCCCAAGATCAATCGTGATAAAACGTAAATCATATTATCGACGATGGTTCCAAGATGTCGTTTGGCGGATAGTAAGTTTGTTTACTTTAACATTTTAAATCCTGGAGACGATTTCTGCACTATTATCAAAATACTGACAGTTGCTGTCTTGTCTTTTTTAATACGAGTCCCCTTCGGGCAAAATACTTACCACACACCACCCCTTTTATAATTTATATGTTATGTTATTGTATTTAATATTCTTACTAATGAATTTATTCCTTCTATCCGGAATAGTGAGATTCTCCTATTCGGGCGAAATAAATTGTCTTCTATTAAGGAGAATTTGAATAATTCATGAGGCTGCATAGGGATTTTCCCAACAATACACGTTCTCCCTCATGAAAGATTATAAGAGCATTCATGTTTAACCCTCTGAACAATTCAAAGTCACAACTACCTACAACAACTAGCTTGGTTGGGATTGGGTAGTCGTCAATGTAGGTTTCGAGTTATTCGAATACGAATTGACTTCTCAGCGGTCGGGTAGCATTAGAGATAGATATGTCACCGTCGTTCGAACAGCCATTTCGTTGTTTGTTAACGGTTGTGTCAGTTAAACGAAAGTTGCTATTGACTGTCGTAGCATCGTGCCATGTTATGGAAACAGGAAAATGTCCCAGCTTTTAATTGCTACGAATGTAACTTATAGTATCATTTCTGGGAACATGTGACAGACACCAGTTTTTTTTTTTTTTTTTTTTTTTTTTTTTCAAGACTATGTAAAATTGAGAGCATCGTAATATTTAAACTATTATACCTGTCCGTCAAAACCCAAAATTCACACCAATCGTAACAAAATGATCTATAGATTGTTGCCATATTGACGGCCATACTCTTGGCCAATAGATGCGGGACTACGACTCCTGCCTAGGAACGGAACAGTGATAAGATGGAAGAAATAAAATAAAAAAAAACGGGAATAGAAATATGACTACTTCTCTAATATGTGCCAATCTAAGATAAAATTCGAAAATATACGGCTCATGCCTCTGCTGTATGATATCTCAGTACAGTTCAGTCAAATCATCGAGGTTTTCGATGTGACTCTCATTTCTTGTCCAGACTGATTGTCGACTAGCGCAGTCTCTCCACCTTCATGGTCCAGGCCGTTTCTTACTTTCGTGTGTTTTCTGTTGTTTCGTTGAAGACACAGTTGGGGCCCCTCTGTGAGTACCTCTGTAACAACTAATTGTTTAATTCGCATGATCAGCGGAATTTCAAAGTAGTTGGATTTTCATAGAACTTGTGAGTATGAGGGCTACTGTCAAACCATTTTCCTTTATCATCTTCAATGTGTCTCCAAGTTGCTTGATTTATGGTCCACACCTTTGTCATTTTGGTGGGTTTCCGTGAACTATTGAGTCAACTGTTGGTCCTTGAAATAGTTTGAATTAGAGATTGGACACTGCAAGTCATGTAATGTTGTCTCTTTGCATATTTAGGCCAACGTTTCACTTTAACCACGTCAGCTCTCATTGAATGTGAAAGTGTCATTTATAGTTAGCTCACTTAGGGACTGGTCCAACTATATAGCGCAGCTGTAAGGTTTTTAGATTTTCTCCTGCTTATTATTTGCTACGTGGCTTATGACGTTTTCCTCTCAACCTCAGGAACCGTTGGTTGAAACATACTACCAATGCAACCCGTGCAAAGAAACATCCACTGATCGGCCAAAAGGACGAGACAGCGGGGTTCCTCCACCCCTGTTTCGTGTAGCGTGGGCATCCTACATAGCGACCCACTCATATGGGCTCATTCCCGAAACATAAAACTGAACACATAGTGTTCCCGGTCACAGAGAAGGCGGTACCGTTGCTCAAAATGACCTTTCCATGGTCTGGGGGAACCAGACAACCCACAATTTCCGGGGATGTTTCCCGCGCAATCTGGAATGTGCTGTATGCTCTTGTCACCCCTAATGACATGTGCCCTAATGCCCACATTTATAACATATATAATATATATATATATATATCTATATAAATATATATATATATGATATAATATATATAATATATATGCTATCTATATATCTAATATATCTATATATATGTTATATATATATTATAATTAGATATATATATATTATATATATATATTATATATATAAAATTATATATATATATATATATATAATATAATGTTCTAGATATAATAATAATAAATACTACTGCCTCTTTTGGAGATGTTTTGAAAGGTCGTTGGCACGAGAACCCGAAATCACATCTGAGGAGCAGGCGTTTCACACAATAGCTTGACGTAGGGAATGTTTCTTCGCGCAGGGGGGTGGTAACAATTGCTAGGGAGTAGGAAATTGTGCTTGTTCGTTGGTCATGTTAACAGTCTGTTTTGAGTGACCTGTTTCCGTCACGGTGGTGTCGAGAAGTGGACTCTGTCGTTTGAAATTCCCCCCGTGAATTCGCTAGAAGGGTGAATGCGTTTTGATCTTGTTCTAATGGAACGGATCATTTTCTCGTGGGTCCATACATAAGATGTCCTCAATAAACGGGAGCGCACACAATTGGCCCCCTTAGGGGGCCTGTAATCAAAAAGGAATTTCGCTTCACGTTTTCCCATGGAGAGGTTTGTCAAACGAAGGAGCATTTTTAGTGGCCCTTGCTGTGCTTGGATCTGCGGTAATGTTAGCCCCAAACACAAACTTGTTGCAAGTTAGGATGAGGTGCATTGGTTCCGCAAGATCGGCTTGGTTGGTGTCTGGCCAGGCATTGGTTTGAATGCCGAAGTACAGGCTTCATACCTTCCGTTGAGGGATATATATATACAGAGAAGAAAAGAAACGCACATCAAGGGGTCCAGCATTGTGCCAGGGGAGATCTTTGATCTTTCCGATTTTATTGAGGAAGTCTGTTGGGTGCCATTTGACGTGAGAAGGCGGAACCGGGAACGAGGGCTGACTCGGATGTCCACGAAATTTGGAAATGTTCTCGTAGCAGTTGCCGGTTGCAAGAAATGTGGGTTGCTAGGGTTGCATCCTGTGAATTTTGGGAGAAGTACAACTTCCTGGCTGGGTCCGATTGAAGGAGGTGGGGGCCGACTTTGGTAACGGAGCCTTGGATACCATTTTCTCTATGGTTGTTTTAATTGAGAGCAAATCTGCTGGGGGTGGGGTCGGAGTCAAGTGCGGATGATAATGTACGGGGTGTCCAATAGATGTTTTGCTCCGATTCGTAGAATTTGGTGCTCATTTTAGCACCCTGGCACAAGCCTTGTCAGAAGGCTTGGTGACGATATCGTTGACGATGGTTTCAGAAGGCGACAATGGATTGACTTCAGTTTGCTGAGGTTATCCATGAATTCATTGGCGGGGATGTGATTTTTGAACCATCTCTTCGATTGCCAAAATGTCGCCTTTCACATGAGGGGAAGCACTTTTGGTAGGTTCAAGTGCTTTTTGCCTTGAATCTTGTTGATATGTCCTCATCAGGAGGTAGACTACTGTCGCCATCTTTTTTTCATCGGCGAAGAATTCGCGTAGTCGTAGGCGTCGGAAGAACGATCCGGATCAGGGGCAGTTTGTGTGCGTCATGTTTGGCTTAGGGCAGGAAGAAATCACGCCCTTTAGACAGAATGGGGTTCTGCGTCAGATAGCTCGCCCGAGATGGCAAGAAAAGAATGATTTCAGCCGGTTCCACATTTTTGTGGAGAAACGCCTAGACCGGCCTCGTGGTGTCGAGGCCTAAACACTTGGATTGGCCGATCACCCGTTTGTATTGATGTTGTCTCGTACAAACTTTTCCTTTTCCTGTTGCCGAGGAGGAGGGAATGACTGAGTTTTGTTAAGTCCTGGGAAATCACCAGACGTTGTAATTTTGAAACTCCTTTTTGGATGTTCCCTGTTGCAGCTTCCTTCTGGAATTGAATTGCTGTGTGGGATCGTGAAAAACTTTGCGGCATTTGCCGATTTGGATTACCATATACTCCTTTGGAAGCATGTGTCACTAATCCAGTCCTCATGAATTTGAAATGTCACTTGATTCGTGAGCTGGTTTGTTGAATGCATAATAAATCTGAACATCAACACTGGAATGCTTGTAATTGTTTGCATGATGAACAATGAAGAACCAGGCAGGATACTGTCGCCTTGTGACCTTCTTGATTTTCGACACAAATAGCCATAGAACATACTGTCAGGAGCAGTGCGCCTCAGCTTTATTTTTCGTTGTGTTGCTTGCTCTGAGACGCCAAGCGATGAGACTAGTGGCTGAATTGGACTATTTCTACATTGCGATACTATTTACACAAGTGGGTCACTCTTTTGGTAAAATGCGTTGTGAGGGTAAACAAATGTGATGGGATTCGCTTCAGAATATTTCTACCTTCTTGGGGTATATGATTCCCAGAGTCCTCTTGCTTCCCCGTTGACTGCGCCGATCGTATTGGATACTACGCACAGAATTTCAAAAGCGTTAACGGGCCCATTCCTGCACCAGCTTCCGACTACGAACACACATATGTGTGTGGAAGGTGCCTCTTGTATACTGCAATATTATAGTTTGTGTTTCACTTATGTTTGTACTACTTGCAGAGAAGACCAGGCTTCACGGGAGGTTTATGTGGGGTGGGAGACAATTCGCATCACTAACATACTGACCGTAGTATGACGCAGCAAGAAAAAACGAAAACGAAAAAAACAAGAACTAAACTAAACACATAAGTATTCAATATGCAAGGCTGCACTGTGTAACAGTAAAGTCCGCATTAGGACTCAGAGATGATTTCAGCAAGTCAGTTTTTTGTCATATTCTTGTTTTCGCCTTTGGTCGACAAACACGGGACTGTACGCGTTGCAGAGTAATAACTGTGATGATTGCTGAGATTGAAAAGCAATCAGGCAATTAATTTCCTTCTTCCTTCGTGTTTTATTCGATTGTGCACCTCACGGGTGAACCAACCCTCAAATTGATCCATGCCTAACCAGATGTGTTAATATGGCAAACCACCATTCAACAGAATGCTTTCTATAGAAACCGTTCGTCATGTTTGTCGGGCAGCAAGTAGGTAGAGTTGTTAAACAGGGAATATTCCATTATATATCATTGTAGCAGTAAGCAATGGGGACTTTCCTGTTGAGGATTGCTACAGTTACGTCAGGAACCGCAACTGGCATAAACATCAGTGAACCCGCCTTTGCAGGCATTTTGCATAGTTACACACGTATTTCTCATAAGTGGTGCGATTTGCTCAGAAGATGAATACGTCTATAGCTGGAAAACATAGCTGTTTTTTTTTTCTTTATCGGGAGGCATGTGGTGTATTAACGTTAACAGACCAAGGCCAACAGAGTGCAGAATTCCAATGCATTCCTAGGTTACACAGAATGAACTGGCAGTCAGTTGTGAAATACTAATGTGTTTTCCCCTAGGGGACAAAATACATAACCTATAACCGACATTCAAAATGTTCTAGATATCTTATCTTCAAATATTTCAGGAGTGTCATTTATAACGTTTGCTGAATGTCAAACGGTACTTGAGATCGCCATCGTCATCCTTTCAAGCCAGTTGCCCAAATTACATGAAAGGTTTCCTAATGTGTTATATCGGATGATTGATGATGTTAAAAGCAAACTGACATTATTTGACATACTGTGAGGACCCCTAACATGTATTGTACATATTTACAACATGTTTCAAGCTGTTCCCTTTTTGTTGTTTCAAGATAGGTCTTCCGAATAAAGGGCAGTGCCGTATTCGTGTGGAACATTCATTCACACTGTTCACTAGTGTTCATGCATGCCCGGCCATTGTTTCCGCCTGACAAAAATGCTGGACACTTAGATTACAGGTATTCAGTATTCATGTGATGCCTAGATGCGATTCAAATTTCAACTTTATAAACGACACTCTAGTCCCGAACCCGTAGCGTGCGGACGGAGTGAAACAGTCTATAGGCAATATGTCACGAAGGATTCGATTTGATATATAGACCAGATTGTTGGAGCCGCCACTGACAAGAGACATCAACGTCCTTTGTATTACAGTCAGTGTACATGAATTCACGAACAAAAACCGTGATACTTCTTCCATGAAATCAAGATACTAATAAGGATGTTCGATGGACGCCAGCGATAACATGCACCCGCTCATCGATAGGGCATGTGCAGTGTCTGCAGGTAAAAGAACATTTTCAGGAACAGTTCACCCAAAGTAGCCCGGAATACTGGTAATGTATTCAACGCCACGCTCGAGTCACTTGGATGTGGATCACAGGATGCACTTCATTACCATTAGCAGCTCAGAACCCTCAGCAAAATTCTCACTCCCGCCATTAGTAGTTCCATCCCTATCAATGAACTTTGGTATAAGGAATCTCGGGTTATAGCATATAGCACACAGTAGTTCCTACCTCGCTCCATACACTACCCTCGTTAAAGAACCTGGGGATTATCTTTGGACAACATGTATCTGTATTAGTAGTGTATGTATATATGTGGACATAGATTTGACACATAATTCCAGGAATTCTTGAGACGGGGGGGGGCATATAATATATAAAAACACGATCGAGAAACTTACAATTATCCTGGGTAGTTTGGTTTGATGATTGCCTTGTGGTCGTCATTTGGTATTACTGGGGACACTGTCAAAACTAGTTCTAACTTATTATATACAAGTATATGAAGTAGAAGTGAAAATATATGCTTGTAATAGCATTAGATTGTATTCAATTTATGGACCTGGTTTGTGTTCAGTTATTCCTAGGATGCACAGGCCCGAGAGTTTTAGGTATTGGGTTACTGTTTATTCACCTCTGATCCTGTTAGTCTTCTCATAAACGCGGCCTTAATTCAATATGCTCTCTCATATTGGCATATTAGATGATCAGGCTCATCGCACAACGTGTATCGTAACAATGAAAAGAAACTCGATGTAAAACACTGTGTGGATAAACATTTCAGCTTCCATACAGGATTACCGCAATGTGCCGCTTTTACTTTTCTGTAGCAGGGTCGTCAATCGATTCAAGTTGCTTCAGCGCGTTGTTTTCATTTGTATGAGTATTTCCAACTGATGGGATATAGTAAGTATATATATTCCAGGCATGCAAGAATCTTTTCCGTATCCTTGACCTACCCAGCAGTTGCGGGAACCATGCCATAGTGACATGTCCTCATAAAGAAAATTGCCCTGCACCTGCACTGTCAATTGCACACCTACATTGCCTTCACGTTAACACGGAAGGGGTGTTACCAAGCCCAACCTGCTGCCGGGACCGCAATTTTATGTCATCCATCGCGACAGGACTATCAGTGAAACTCCAGGACCCGACCACTTTCTCGAACTGGAGAGTCGGAAGTTCCGAGAAAGTTCAACGTGACTGCTCACCTCCGCTCACTTATTGCAAATATCCCCGTAACAAACCCCAGTAACCCCACTGCATAACAGCGGAACCATGAAGGGAAGACTAAGACCTCGCCCATCGCAAACGTCAAGTACAGCCACGCAGGTAACCTCGTCCGGTGACTGCTAGAATCCGAACCCGGAATATTTTGGTTGTAAAGTGTTCACTGGTACCACTCTACCTTTCTTCCGCCGAGGTAAACCATATAGCTGTGCTTGGTCGAGAAGGTGCCTCTTTTAGTTTGTCCTACTTCAATAAAGAAGAGTCCGACTGGTTTGCCATTTCACCCCCGTCACCATTCGAATACAATACTGGCCTTCATGAAATATCCCTCCGATCGAATCTTTTTGTTAGAACGCTAATTAGAGCACATTCCTGTTTATGAGCGAACTCAGACACAATGGCACATGGCCATCAAAACTAGTCACGAATTAAACATCACATAGAATTTTAATCCCCGCTCTTTAATGTCGCTCCAACTGTATAAAACTGTTTTATGGTACAGGCTCTCATATGAACCGAAATCACCACACGGACCAGGATTAAGTAATTCCACAAACAAACAGGATGGTTACATGGTCCCTTCTCGCAGGAGCCTATCAAGGTAGACTGGAGAAGGGGACGAAGTGTGAGCAGTTCCCATGTTGCCGTCCATCTAATAACCTTCACCTCTACTTTGAGATACTGTCAAGGAGGCATTGTTTGCTATTCCTTATTCATGGTGAGAATATTCCGCTTATGCAGGATCTATTTCCGCACCATTTGCTGGGCCTAGCGGGTTGTGTGTAATCTCAACAATACTTTTTGTTTACAGCTCTCTGTTCTAGAAGACAAAAGTTCATGTTCGCCTAGAAAATCTGTACATTAACATTCGTGGTATAGCCACACTGTATTGTAATCAGTATGATGTAGACCCCCCCCCCCCCCACCCCCCCCTCCCCCCACCCTTGGAAGTGAGAAGAGATGCGCGAACGACCTAATCACGTGAATCCTGCAGCATATAGCAAACATTAACATTGCCAGGAATATTGAACAATCACGTCATAATTCACGCCATATTCCCCGACAAGCATCACATTACTCTGATGAACGATTCCCATCGAAGCTAGTGACAGCTGTGGATTAGCCGATGCTCATCCAAATCTCTCGCTGTCACGATCTGTAGGCTCACACTGGCTGATATCTGAATTACCAGTTAGGGAGCGAGGCAGAATAAGGAGTGGGGGGGGGATTTTCTGGAGTTTCGGTCGTACAAGGAAAAGTTGGGTAATAGAATATCATCTTTATTACAAACTGTTCAAAAGTCCTGAATTCAAAATACCTCCTATATTACATTCACTCGAATTACTGACGAGCTGGAAAAACATTCTCGGACGGACAATTTCAATCAGCTATTATATGATATTGCATTGGATGCGGTCCAAATATAGGCTGGACCGAAATATAAAACGTTAATAACAACGACTACCAAACGTTATACAATTGATTTCGTAGTCATGCGTTGCCCTTCTCTGATTCATTTGCACAATATAGGTTGTGTCTCGTGTGAACAGCCCGGAGATCACGGGTCCATTGGCCTAGAGTTCCTTCTTTGCTTGCTGACTTGCACGGACGGCCTGTGTCGAGGCTCATCGTGCCCCTCTCAACGTAAATATGCATAGACTCATTACAGGAGAAAACCCTTTCCAGGCAGGGTTATTTCCACCCAGGTAAAACCTGGTGCACCTGGGTGTACCCAGGTAACTGAAAGAGCGAGCGATGAAAACACCATTTCTTTCCGCTCACTTCGTTGGTTTTTCACCAACGTGAACAATGTAGTGCAGCGGACGTTGGTAGTGTAGTAGTAGTGGTGGATTGATTGGCCAGTAGGAGTGACAGTAGCAAGGCCTCCTTGCATTATTTGCACAGACATGAAATTGCTTGTCATGCTTTTGAACCCCACAACTTTCCACGATTGGTTGCGCCCTTGAACGTGTAGGTCAAAATAAATTCCTGTAATAATGAAATTAGGGTCTCTTATATCGCTGGCACGAATTTATGGTAATCTGTCTAGATACGGAGTCCGATAAACAGGGATTCTTTCAACAATGCGACAATGGACATGGACTATGTTAACTGTTCCGACTGTTAAATGGTTCGCATAGGTTCTGGTGGAACCGGAGTCGCGTAACGTCGTCTACGGGAGTAGCGCAGTAAGGGGCAAAAGGACAGCGTCCCCATCTCTTGGGAATATTTGCTCCCAAAAACATAGATGGAAATTGGTGGCACTTTTTCATCCAATCGAGGCTCATTGCACCAGAATGGGCACGGTTCTGGTGCAGCGTGCGCCAGACTCACGGTGGCAGTGAAAAAGCGTTGGAGCATGGTGGATGGAAGGGTTCCCCGGGGCTGCCGCTTTTGCTGAGGCAGCGTAAGCTCGGGTCTTCAAGGTACGTCGTGCCGGTATGAGTGAGTTGGGGTGGTTTTGACATTTTTTCCATGTCCATTGGAATGGCTTGTGAAACACCGTTCACTACATTGCAGTGAGAAGCGCTGTATAAAAACGTGTCAGTGTTACCCCAGAAGATGGGGTTTCTCGGGACCGCACTATAGATTACAACTGTTGCAGAGAGGAAGCTCCTATCTCCCCCCCCCCCTCCCTCCCCCCAGAGTATTAGGCAGCTGCCTAGGGGAGGAATGAGCCAAATAGGAGGGGTTGTTGTTGTTAGGGAGAGTTAGGGCCTGGACAAACAGTGATTTTTTTTCTCTTTCACTATTCGACTTTCCACAATCCCACCCCTTTCCCCTTCTCCGGAACCCCAATTGTGGTCAGGGTCTCAGATTACGAGCCAATGGTCCAACCATTGCACTCAACAACATTCAATGTTTCTCTTTCGACTTCATCTTCAAACTTTTAACTACTTTCCGTAAGAAGAAAAGGTTGTGTATGTGTGTCTGTCTGTTCATATGTGTGACGCTTTTCTTGTCTCAAAAACATAAGTGGGAGACGCCAAGTGCGAGCGAGTCAGACTGGGGTGTAGCGCACCCATATTGAGTTGGTGGTCCCTATTGTTTTTGTTCCCGATCTCATCATTATTATTATTCGTAAGTGGGCGGGGCTTGAAAGTGAACCCTTCAAATGCCAATTATAATGGTTTCTGCTGCAAGTAGTCATAATAATTAATAATAATATCTCGTTCTTATATAGCGTTTTTCATCGTCGAGGACATCTCAAAGCGCTTCACAGATATTACCCCTGATCATTAGTGACTTGTCACACACTTTTTTTACTTTCTATAGCACACACCTCTTGCTTATTCTCTCCCGACGCCCCATTCCATTACGACGCTTCATCGTGTTCCCCGGGGGACATACGGCGCTCGCTAATCTTCACAAGTCACCTCACAAGGACCCACTTTAACACAGGGGAGGGGAACATTGTCAGGAGGACATGCATGTCCAACAGCATTGCGGAAAAGTCCTCGGGCTTCCGATGGGCTCCGAACTCAATCAATGGTTTTGCAGTCTGGAGCTCTACAACTGAGCTAATCCGTCTCCCATACCTTGGCCTCATCATCAAAACCTATTGCACAGCTCCAGATGAATTAGTTGCTGATCCAGAATTCGATGGAAAGAATAGTTTTTGTAATTAGAAAACACTAAATCTACCCACATATTCATTTGCCACCATCATCAGGCAAATAACTGGTCCCACACAGCACATGCTGACCAAAACAAAGCGGATCAGGACGGAAACATATATCCAATGTTCAAAACCTGTGCAGGGTTGGAGATAAGTTCTCGTCCATATCGTCACCAAGGTCGTTGACACCAGCACTAAAAAGGATATCGCACCCATCGTCATCCATGATTTCCGCGGAGGAATAGTTGGTGAAATTCGCAAAAAGAGAACATGATCTTAAGATGGAGCAGCTCCGGAGTACACGGAGCAAAGATGGAGATTATGGACATTGAGCGGAACGCTGCACTAATGAAAATTGAACTGGCACGAAGTTCCCACAGTCCAGTCAAGAGACGAGCTACACACTCCTGGGACTGTGGTGAAGGAGCTCTCATGCGTTTTGATCTATCATGCATTTTTAAATACGTTTTCGATGAAGTCGCTGTTTCACTGTTGAGTTGCGTACATGCGTTTATTATTGCTTGTTAAACCAAGTTGCAAGCTTTGGATTTTATACGCAATTTACATATCCTTGCCGCTAATAGAGCCGGACAGACCCGGGAGAGTTTTCAGAGACAGACTAAACCCATATGAATTTTACAACGATCGAGAGTTCCACAGTCGGTTTCGTTTCACGGAGGAAAATGCTATGTTAATCACGAACCTGATTTCCAACGACATGACATTAACACTAGGCGTAATGGAGCATTACCTCCGTATTTGCAAGTGCTTTCAGCTCTTAGGTTTTATGGCACAGGTGCCTTTCAAATAACTGTTGGGGATCATATACATATTCATCAGACCACCATATGTAGAGCTGTTAAACGTGTTAGCATCTCGCTAGCTAGAAAAACAGGTGGATTCCATTAACATGCCCCGTACGCGCAATCTAGCAAATATGACTCATCAAGTGTTTATGAAATGCAACATGCTTCCCGAATGTAATCAGTCTCATCGACTGTACTCACATTCGTGTGACACACCCAGGTGGTGAAGATGCGGGGCGATTTTTTAATCTGTTTGTAATGTCACTCAGGGTGACATTACAAACAGCTTTCGCTCTCATCATAGCAACAGCAGTGTTACAGAACATAGCTGTCCTCATGGATGATCCTGATTTTGAGGGCGACTCTGAAGAGGCCGCAGATGACCTCACAGATAGCCACATGTTCCTGTCCAACCGTTGCAAGGATTCGGTCACGTGTCGAAAAACCAATTGCCTGTCACTTTAGCAACTGAATTTCGCTGTTCTACTTGACCGTATGAACTGGCAATAGGCTTATGTGGAATATTATCATGACCGCAACAAGTACATTGGCATACGAAGGCAGATCATTCCCTAAATCAGGCAGGTGTCAAGGCAACGCCAGGATGACCCCGTCCAGGAGGGGTGTCACACGACAACATTAATTGGGGGATGAGGGGTGTTGTTCTGCCGGACGGTGCAACAGGGGGGTGGAAGGTTATGTGGAGCGGCTATCACTCAACTCCCCCACCCCCCGCAAAAATTGAAAAAACGTTGGTTTGTCGGATTATTAGTCAATTTTATATTTTTTGTGGCTTAGCTCCCCACGTTTTGTTCGCTTTGCTTCCCGACATGGGGAGGTGTTCCCCGACGGAGCCCATGCTCTCCGATGTCCCCATCCCCCGCTGGCGCCGCTCTTGCAATGCATCTGACTAGACGAATCATTCAAGGGTAGATATATGAATAATCTGGAATATATTCCAATAAGAATATCACAGTAGAGTTTTGGTGCTCGACAGTAACTTATATTGGCAAGCTTCATCGACATGGTTTATGGGGAGGGAGGCTTATAGCACGGCTAACAAGATGTAGGTCAACTTTTCAATGCACATTCCATGATTTTCCATGTCAGGTTCGTTCAGCTGATTATTTTCCAATAAGCTAATAGTACCAAATGGCTTTATTACTATTGTTTTCTGACCTGCTTATTGATTCCATAATGTTATCAGTACGCATAATAGGCGCAGGTGACTGACCAATATTCTGGGGGATCCATTCCGACGTGCCTAACCATCTAAGACAGTGTACTGACAATTCGCACGGAAAATCCTCCAGGCGTGGTCCTACGGGGAGGGCTAGGGGCCTAAGCCCCAATGCTTTGGCCAGCCACCCCCCCCCCCCCCCGCCCATAGACGAAATCGTCCCTGAAGCATGTCTTTCCAATTTGAAGGGCTAGCTGAGTTCAAGCCTCCACTCCCCCCCCCCCCCAAATATATCAGTGACATAGATTTACCTCTAGACCCGTACCTGAAATCCGTCCCATTAGGCAGGCTGATGTTGTCTGCCACCTTGGATGAAACAACATAAACGAGGTATCGGAACATTGGACAGCCAACCATACGGCTGGGCAGTCAGATATTATTGATGTCTACTGAATGGACAATTCAAAATGTTTGAACTATGACGTGCGAATGTATCAGGGGTGGCGAAACGTGTTTGCATGTTCAGTTGTTAACATTTCGTAGACGTTTACATGTTGATGTTTTCATATTGATGTTCCAGCTCTTGAATAAACCGTCGAACAAAATCAACCAAGTCTGAAAGCCTCACTTTCCTCCTTAATCTACATTTTAAACTACCCCTTGGTAGGTTGAACGAAATTGGTCATTTCCACCCATTTGAACCACAGTTTAGACGAAACTACCTTCGCGCATACCGATTAATCTACGGGTTCTAAATTTGACCAAGGGTTAGTTAAACCAGCTTCGTGCATACGAGATTGTTTTAATCCTGAACTGAATTTAACCCAGGTTTAAGCTAAACCGCCGCTAAACCAGCTTCGTGCATACGGGCCAGAGCGTTTTAGTTTTTAATATTCAGTCTAGTGAAAAGGGTAAGGAAGGACAAAATCATCATGAGAGACCCTGAAGCCACAACAACCCAGGAGAGAAGAACAACCCGAGAGATCGCCCACAAGTCTTGAAAAATAGATCAAGACTGTTCTTGAACGCATGCACACTCTTAGACAGATCAACATCTTCAGGAAGAATATTACGCTCATTAATAACTCTCTGCGAGAAGAAATATGATACGATAAGGAATGTTCAAGCCACAGCCGTTACAGAAGCCGAGGCAGTGTCAGTAGATGGACCACCTAATGGTCAACGAAATGGGTGGAATTGGAAGGGAAAGGCCCTCGAATCCATGAACAATTTTAAGCCTTGATCAATCACCTCGAATTCGTCTCAGCTCATCGCAAGTATACGACGCATCGCGCTTAATCTTTTTCGTGAGGTAAATCTCATTTTCTCTCGCATTGAAAAACATTTGCCAATCGAAAGACCATTTCGGATATATATCAAGAGCCCTCTGGACAATTGCAACATCCTCGTTCGAAGCCACCTTCCAATGCAACATGGTATCATCCGCGAACTGTTTAACTCTGGAATGCACGAATCTTCGAGATTGTCAGTATACGCCAGAAAGTGTAAAGGCCAAGAATCGGATACTGGGGAACACCCCTAGTGACGTTTTGCCAATTAGACGAAGTTCCTTGCCACTGACGAATCCACTTCCTTTAATTCCAAAATTTTGAATTTAAGCAAGAGCTGCTCATGAGGAACCTTGTCAAAAAAAAGTCTATGGAAAAATTTATCAACATCACTGCCGTTGTCAACTGCACTAGTAACATTTTCCATAATTCTAAGAGATTAGTCAAACACGAACGATTTTTTTCCTGGAACTGCTGGGACCAAATAAGGACTATTACTCATTGAAAATTCGAAAATATGATCCGGAATGAATGATGGATTCTAACACCTGAAGACAACACTGGTAAGAGTCACTGGCCTGTAATTACAAGGAAGAGACCGGATTTGCGTTTCTTGAAAATTTGAGAAACTTGTTCACTCCGTCAATCATCCGGAAACAACACCTTCTTGCAAGGTTTATTGAATATAATAACACTATGGAACGGACAACTGGTCGGCGAAAAATTCAAATACGAAGGGGTTAACTCCGTCCGGACCGGGGTCTTTACCACTTTTGAGCTTCTGCAGTTTCTCTCCTTCATCACATCAGGCGAACATACCAAATAACTAATAGCCATATGAGGCACCCCAACCACAAGGTCGTTGAGTGAATACCGACGGAAAAGAGGATTAAGAACGCTAGCCAGTATGACTATCGCTATTGTATTACCTGACATCGAACACTAGCAGTGGGTGGGCCAATGCTGTCCTTGACTTGACTGTCCTTGACTGCCCCCCCCCGGATATAAGAGAAAACACAGCCTTTATATTATCCTTATATTAGAGGCAATCTGCCTCTTGAAATCGAGCCAGCACCAGAAACGTTGGTCTAGCCTCTGCTGAACTTTGTCGCCAAAGATGTCTCTTACGTTTAACGGCCAGAAAACTCCCTTTTCATCCTAGAAGGCCTTTTATTCTTAGTGCGACGCTTCTTCTAAGAAAATGAAACGTTCATTAACTCGGTAACTTCACCATGAAACCCTTCCAGGAGTCGACAGCTTTCAAATTTTCAATATTGTCAATTAGCGACTTCGTTTTACCTGGAACCTGTTAACAACCGCCGTTCTTTGAGTATTCAAATTCTTTCGATGAGGTATTTATTATCGCTAGATTCTTTAGTTGAAATCAATGAGAGGAAAATATTTATGATCCCACAATTTCCTCGACGGAACATCACCTCTGGTCAATAAATACATTCAAGTTGCCGACAAAATATACTTCAATGATGGATGTTTCCCTGGTAATTCAATTTCAAATCCCCGAGCAACAACGCCCGAATACTGCAAATAATATTGCAAAACCACCAATCGTTACCAGGGAGCAACAAGGGATTGTCGGTTTATTATGAGCGCAGCTAGAAAGTATTTTCATTAAAATGCGAGTTGATGCATGTTTGGAGATAGCGCCGTGCATTGGTATATGCAATCTGTAGTCGGTCGTTTCGGAAAGCACTGCAGAAATGGAGCGTTAGGCCACTGGTAACCAAGACATCTAATGGTCGACGCTGTGTGATGATAGAGATACTATTTCAATTGCGCATCCTGAAATACTGTATCACTGCCTGAGGGAAGGGTTCCTAGCTGTCACGTGTAGCTATACCGCATTCATATGAATAGAAGAGCAACAATCGAGCATATTTTGAACGTTTATTAGAACCAGAACATATATTATAATGCTATATAACGATGGGCTTATGTTCAAGTTAGGGCGCATTGTACATGTTGTGCCAACGGAATGAACTAGTGCAGCGCAGTAGGGCATTTACAGTATTTATACAAAGGCTGAACGCCCAAGGTTACCAATTATGCTTGGGAAATACAGACGCCATACCAAATGCTCTGAGAATGACAGCGTTTGAATGATCGCTTTGAAAATGAGTAACTCTATCAGGTGACGGGTGTTAGACATGAAGATAAGGTTGTACTTGTACATCATAGGATAATTGCACTGAGTAATATAATCTCTCAGTTATTTCAGGTGATTGATGTGTCCTGACCATGGCTTCCTGTTCAGTGGCAAATCAGGAAGGGT
Source organism: Sclerodactyla briareus (assembly GCA_026419785.1). Taxonomy (NCBI): domain Eukaryota; kingdom Metazoa; phylum Echinodermata; class Holothuroidea; order Dendrochirotida; family Sclerodactylidae; genus Sclerodactyla; species Sclerodactyla briareus. The sequence goes on along the minus strand of JAODTK010001477.1, from coordinate 224,861 downwards.
ATTTTTCTCGGAGAAAACAATATTTCTTCCAGATTTCCTACAATGTCCTAATGCCACGGTGACGGCACTCTGCCATCTCCCACCGTGTCATTAATGTTTTACGTCGTTTGATCGGAAACCGTTTGAGTAAGTGTATACAGATACTGTCCTTGGATTTGTTGGGTCTGTACCCAATCACGATAGATTTAGGAGAACATGTAAACCCATTTGCCTTTGGTCTCGTTACCCCAGACTAGGGCAACATGATTTGAAGATATACAGTCGATATATATATTTTTCAAACCATCTAACTAGAACGAGTTACTTACTCCGCCAACAATAACATTTATAAACACGCTTAACTCCGGAACTAACACCGATTTTCTCTCTAATTACATTGGCGACAAGAGGCAGTGGCTGTTAGAAAGGAGTCATCATCATTATCATAACATTATATAAACATTTATTACACGACAGTTAGTCTCCATGGAGTTCACGCCCTCGTCCCACAAACACAAAACTACGAATCTTGCGTATAAAATGCGATGACTGATAGGCGGAATGTAAAATGACATATATTAAATTCTCTTGAAGAGCGTGTGGTCGCTTGGATGCGTGCCTGATATGAGAAATCATCACCAGTCAGGATGTTCACGATTTTTTGTCGCATCCCACCAAGCGTCTCGCCGCACGCTACGAGACGTGTGCACAAGGTATGACACACAAGTCGTCCTTTCGGAGGTATGCCTTATATTCAACAAAACAAACCCTGGGTGGGTTTCGTGCGGCACTGTGGAAATTGGAGGTTGCAGTCCGATGGGGATGGGGCCACACTGTGCGTACCTGGAAGAAAAACAACACCCATAGTGGGATTATACGCACATCAAAATAATCTGAGTTTACTCACGAGTAGTGTTACCTTTACTCACATCTACGTGCTGGTTTTGCTAACGATTCCACAAATTACTCATAATCCATCTGCTCAGTTTTCACTGCGAATTGTTTGCGTTTCGGGAACTATCCCACATTTATCCAATCAATTCCATACTCAATTCCAGCCTGGAATGTTCTTGTAGCTGATAGAGGAGCAGCTTATTAATTATCGGTGATTTGACAAACGGATAGCCTAACCGTTACTCTTAATGTGCTGATCAAAGAGGCAATTCGGCTGGGCTGTCTGTATTGCAACCCAAAACCAGAATGTTAACAGTAAATGATAGCGCAGATATTGTAGTTCAGGTGAGGTGATTGTGTGCAGGTGATAGCATAAAGATAGACACAACTGGCACTCTGACAATATGATTAGTTGGGGCTAGAGACTATGGATAGGACGCTTCACGTCTCGGAGGGGAAGTTTGTCTGTCTCGGATACTGCGAACCAGGGGTATAGAAACTACTAGCAGGATTTTTTTTATTTTTTTTTATGATGACACGGAGCCAAGTTTGACAGAGATGATAGACGTTTGGAAGCATGTGGTGCGCATTTCGTTAGGTGATCCTCCTCGTTATGTGTGAAGTCTGTTCAGTTGTGTCAGCCACTGAGGAGACCAGGTATATTCTGGATTATCAGGTACCTGGGAGAAAGTTGTAGTCATGCGCATGTCTGTCAGACAAGCATGCGCAAGAACAGACAGCCTAAATATTAATAATACGATGTGTAGACAGTTCGAGACGTCCAGTCTTTGTACACTGTCTACATCAACGTAATAATCAACAGTCTGGAGGATGTGACAATTGTGACACCAACAACAATGTGAATTCGTACCAGCGTGAGTTTTTGATATGCGTATGAAATACCACCGATTGGCCTCAAGCCGTGGTCACACTGCCCGATTATTCTCAGTCGGCCGATTATTTTGAGTCGCCCGATTTTCGATTTCGCCGATCGCGCTCCTCTGAGCAGAGTGGTCACATTGCCCGACTCAGTCGACCGATTTATTACTTACAGATAGTTGTCCGATCCTTTTCGGATCCCACTTATAGTTTGTAACCCGTCTCTCGAATCACATGTTTTCCCTTGATACATTGAAATTATTGAAGGGGATCCTGCGGTTCACCCCGAGATTTCACGGGCCAATTTTGCAGTAGATGATTGGGCCTTAGCGGTACCATTGGCGCCGCTAACACTCCCTCGTTCTCTAGGGGGCGCCATGTCACATCTAGCGGATCGCCACGATTGGCTGGCGCGGAGCGTGCAAGAAATTTTCAGCAAAGCAGGCCTCCCAGATGGCCACTGTTTCTCGCCATTAAAATGGTGAGCATGATATTGCGTCCAATCTCAAGAAGAGGTTGCCAAAAAGTTGTATGTGGTTAAATTTTCTTGCAAATCACGGTCCATTGGGCCACGTCAAAACGACCTGAACTACTAATTGCGGATTGCGTCGCCGGAGCGCGTAAGTTCTGCCGCATTTTTTTGGGGGGGGGGGGCAATCGACGAAAAATGTTAACTCAGTTGCACAGTAAGTAAGCTAAATATTTCAGGTACTCTTTCAATTTCACTTTTTCGCTTTTTCCAGGCTCAAGTCTCATATTATTTCATACAGTATCTTGTTGGAACAAGGCCTCACTTCCAGGCAGCTGTCAATGCAATCTGGCTGACATATGCAAACCGAAACACATATCCTCTCCAAATACTAATTTGTGTTTTTACCTAGTCGATATAAGACATTGCCACTGAATTTTTTGGCATTCGCAGACGGGCGATGATGCAATTGTGGTGCAATAAGCACATCAAAAACATCCAGTCCGCTTCTCGTGAACTATTTGCGTTTTTCCTCTGCTGATCTTAGTAAATTTTTGGCACTTTCAGGTGGTCTTTGTGATTTGCAATCTGTGCAAATAGCACGCTGGAACAGAGCCGGATCGCGCCTGGAAGACCATTCTCTGGGGGTGGGTTTACGGAGCTTATTAGCATCTCACGATCCGCTACCTTGGTCGAATTTGGTGCGAAAAGGTCAACTTTGTCAAAACGTTTTCTTGGGAGCCGTAGTGCTCCCACCATCCTGGCCTTCTTCTAGTCTTTTCCCCTCTTGCCCCTTTCTGAAATTCGTGACTATCACATCCGTTTCTTGTAGTTTGGTTTCCAAGAAATATTCGAGACGTCCTTTTTTTATGTGATTTTACAAGTATGTTCCGCGCCAATACGTTACGCCTCTCATTACGGCGACACGTGTATAGACTATACCAGGCTGTTCCACAGGAACTAATGTAATAAGAACGGCGCGATTGTTGTGGGCCCGTATAGCAGAACCCTTATACATACAGCCTACTCAGTCCAAATCAAGTTTGTTAATTATTGTGCGGTCATAATTAACCAACATTATGACATTATATATCATTAGGCGGGCCCCCCACATATTTGGCTTGCATCAATGGCGTAGCCAGGGTTTATCGAGCAAGGGGTTACAAACTCTCCCTGGGGGTCACAAATTTCCATAGCGAAAAAGTTCGCGGAACAATGGTCATCCCTTCTCTTTAGTTTGGAAGAAGAGATTTCTCAGGAACATTCCTCACCGTTCATATTTCGGAAACATTGAATCACATTATATACAGACTGCCCATTCCTGCGATCGTTGGCATGTTGGAGCTTTGTAAGAGTTTTTGTGCTCTAAAGTGCCGTGAAACCCGGCAATGATATCAAGCCTTCCCTCCCCCCCCCCCGCACCCCCCCCCCCCCCCCCCCCCCCCCTCACACCCACACTTCTGGTTCTTCGAGAAACCTGCAGTTCAGCCTCACAACTTATTGAGCGATCCGGGGGAGACGCAAATTTTCGGAGGGGCAAGATAAGAGGGAGAATATGTCAAGGGCCCGCCTCATTGGGTACCAGGGGGCAAAGCCTCGGTGGGGTCCCCTGGAGATAGCAGTCTGTCTTCAGGAAAATATACAATAAACGAGATCTCACCTTAAGCCGCGTTTCCAAGCACGCGGGCGGGGCGTGCGTCTTCAAAATCGCTCATCGTTATTTTTCAATGAGCCGTTTCCATAGCACGTGGGTATTTCGAAATCGATTCCCGGGGATTTCCTTGCAATCTACCGGCTTGTAGCCCGATAATGGAAGGTAGAGACAACTTTAGGTTCATAATGTTCCAAACAATATTCATACTGTTTCACATCAACACTAGGATGAGATTTTCTACAGATTGTCTCTATTTTAAACGGCCAGACACCTATTTGAACACATATTTGCATGGTTAAACCATTGATATGTCAAGTTATTTGCTAATTAAATCTCCAAATCTTTGTCAATTGTGAAGTTTTAATAGGGGGCCGTGATCGTTTACATTTAGACCAATGGTTTCAGAAAATGAACACCATGTTTATGTTTAAACGCTAGTATACGTCCGGTGTTTGATAATAATAATAATAATATTAATAATACCAATTAAAGTAGAATAATAATGATTACCATAATAACAACAATAATAATAACAATAATGAATAATAATAATAGATAAGCTACATCGGTTCTTAATAGCTCAATATTCACACTAAAAAAAAAAAAAAAAGTGAGGAGAGATGTGTTACTCGAGAAAACTAACGCCGCCCGCCCGCCCGCGTGCATGGAATACGAGTCTTCAAAACGCCCTCCCGCCCCGCGTGCATGGAAACGCGGCTTAAATACATTATTTTCAATTTGTCCAAAACCACTTTAGGTTTTTAACATCTCTCTTCTCCTAGTCCCTCTCAAAACTAGGAGGGGGATACCGAAAGGGAAGACTGAAGTTCTGGAGGTCTCTCCATCCCCTCACCGCTCATCTCTCCCCTGTAAGTGCGGCCACTGGCACTGGGTCCTTTCTGTTGGCTTCGTATGTCGTGTCAAATCCTTCCATTGTTCCGGTTTCATATTCCGAAGAACAAAAATTGGCAATAATATTTTAGGCCCTACAAGCAACTGTGTTGAAACGTCCGATTCCCTCTCAGTAATAAGGTGATCCAAGACAGGGTACACCAAATTCACTGGAATTCGATCTTTCACATCAACGTCAGCTAATCGGACACTACATGACCGCATGCTATTCGGCTACTCATAGTGAAGTTTCAACTTCCTTCAAAATTTCATGCCGTATGGCTAGATAAGCACCTCGAAACAAAAGTGCTCTCCCCCTCTCTCTCGAGGGTGGAGGGCCGCGGCGATGGACTTGCATGAAAAGAGCGATATGGCAGAATGGTAATAGGCTGGGCCGATTTCCCAATGGGGCACATGGTGGTCAAGCTGGGTCATGGGAGGGGGGGGGGGGGAGGGTGTGGGGGGTGGGGGGGGGGGTGGGGGGGGGGAGCGTGGTGGGGGGGGGCCGTGTACAACCCCACCATAAACTACGCCACGGTGTGCATAATGGTATGCTTGCATTCGATGTCCCCCTGATGGATCGCCACTGGATGGGCAGAACGTTGACCCCTCTTGTTCTCTACAGGATGACGTTAGTTACGCTGGAGCATGTGTTATATACATATGGCGTATGGACCAACCCATGACCCCACCCCCCCCCCTATCACCCCCACCCCCCGCCGAATCTTAGAGCTTTGCCCACAATTGTCATTTTGGAAGTGAAAATTGTGCTAGCGAATATATATTATTTTACTCAGATTGTCATTTGTATTCGAGGTTTTTGACACAATATGGGAACCAGAAGGCGACGAAGATGTAGATGCTCAGAATAGTAATTATCATAGTAGATATCATAGTGGACTCAGTGGAGGTTTCCTGTTGTCACGTCATGTCCTACTGACCAGATCTAGTAGTAGAAAGGTACCGTAATAATTTTTGCAAAAGAATCCCAATCCCCACCACCCTCCTGTACCGTGGCGGCATATCAGATACTATGTCATGAAGAGGGCCCATGCCTCTCGCCAACTGGCCACACCACTCTTAACTTGCGAGCGCTCTAGTTGACAGTTGAGCCATGAACGAGTCTCGCCCCCCTACCCGTTCCTTCAACCAAACAGGGACCATGACACAAACCATTGGATGACTCAGTCCCCCAAAAGTTGTGAGATGTTTTATTTAGCCTGTACTGCAGATACGCGGGGGATGGAAAAAATGAGTGCAATAAATAGATTGTAAATAAATGGATAAGGGGTGGATGTCGTGAGCCGGGCCTTGGTGAGGTGCATTTGGAGCCATTTCCCCAATGAAATCCTGACGATTCCTGGATCTTGCCGACAGGTTGCGACCAGAGATTGGCAGTGCCTCGGTAAAGCATGATCCCCCAATGAAAAGTCTGGCGACGTCATTGATCGAAAGGTTCGCAACCCCTCACCCGCCTTCGCCCGCTCGGCTACCACTCCACAGCTGTTTCATCCACAGTAAGCCCATGGCTCTTTCACATTACAATCTGGTGAATTTTGATAATAGCCTATAATGGAGGGGGAATGTAAGGTACTTTAAGATCGGCTATTAGAAACAACAAACAATCAACAGTAGCCTACTTCTCATTAGCATAGTACGGGGCCTAATAAGTATAGTTAGGCATAGATCAATGAATCATAATTATACACACGACGACTTGACGTTTTTCTTCATTTCGTGTGAAACTTTCCTCCAAAATCCCCCAGGGGAGCACGTCAGTGATTGTACAGGATCAGCTTGCAGTAGCTCTCCAATGATTTGGGCCATCAGTGAAGAATAAAACGTCAGTGCCGAAACGAAATCCCAGCCATGTCGACGTACGGAACAGGATTGCGAATCTGCACGAGCACCAGTTTCGCGATAATAATTCAGAGCCGTTGCTGGCGTTGCTACTGCTAGTCTTTGATCGCACTTCGGTACTCTATAAGTTAACGTGAGAACACACTTCATAGTGTCAGTCTAGCACATAGGCCTAACGCAGCACTAGTCGATATCAAAGGGCTAGAGGACGATCTAGGTGGGGGGTATTGTACACTAATAGACTGAGTCACAACACTACAAACGAGAATGTCACACTTAAAGGTCACAGAGGCATAATGTAAGTCCCACGGTACAACACAACACTGCTAATATAACACTAACGTATGGGCAAGTACTTAGGCTAGTATGAGTACGAAGCTCGCCGATTCAGTAATGAATATACCATTTTTAAAAGTATTCTCCGACTTAGACGTGTGATAAGGCCTCTCAGGGCGCATTGAATTATCTAATTGGTTATTCGCCAATTGGATCAGCATCAGCACGCTCGTTAACAGATAATTTATTCCCAAAGTCCTCGCTTTACTTACCGAATCGTGAAATAACGATGAACACGAACTCCCGGCCAAAGAGTTCAGGACTGGTCCGATCAAGATTCGGTCGGCCGATTAGATGTCTGACATGTCAGACTCGGATCGGATACGGCCGATTGGAAAAAGAAGAGTGGTCACCCACTGGACAGATGTTCTTCAACGATTTAGTTCTAGTCGGCCGACTCCTGAATCGGGCCTTAGAAGCGGTCAGTGTGACCACGCTTTAAGGACGGCAGCAATTAGTACTTGATGAAGACTAAATAAATGAGATGATGATTTAAGTGTATTCTCTGTTTACCGTACGGTATATCGCCCAGTGCTTTAAGTTATAATCAATAACAATTGACTACAATCAAGCCAAAAATTACAGCGAGGCTGGGTAAAAAAATTGAAAAGACAAGAAGATAATAAAAATATCAATAAATGGCACAATTTTCCCGTTCTAGCCTTATATTTGTTCAGATTGAGCCCCGGTTTGCTTTTCATACAGTGTTCTCTTCTACCATGTATGATTACATTACATTACTCAACACAATTTATTTTCATGGCAGGCGCGGTTATTTATTTTTAGGTTCACCTTGAGCTGCGCGTTATCTAAACCGACCTATTTAATAGCGCAAGCACGCAGATGTGTTTTTACCCCAGAATCAGGACATATTGAGCAGGCGTGTTGTATATAATAAATAATGAAAGTAAAACTGACATTTGGGATGGAAATATCCAAGCATCATTGTAATATGATTACGCGCGTGACGCCTACCCGATCAATTGATCGATATTGGAACATCGGCGGATTACTCCGTAATAACTGAAGTCCTTGTCTCGTCGTTCATCCATTAAACATCTATCACCTGGGCATTATCAGGTCGTAACTTAGCGAGGGAGTGCTCGCTGTGCGACGGAGGCGAATATGCCTTTAATATCTCTGCTTTAAGTGTGTAGTCTTTGTATGGGTCGGGGTCTGTGTGCAGTGTTGTGCTCTCAAGTTGGCTCGTCAATCGAGCAAACCGAAAGATCGTGAATGTCATCAATTTCAAATTTTGCCGTGCGTTGAATGGACCCTTTTTCAGAGCCGTCAAGACTCAACTAGGTAACAGAGGCAAAACCACTGAAAAAATTGGAAAAAACAATAAATACTGAGGACCTGGTCATATAGAGTGAACATGGCATATATATTTTGGCACGAGTTGATTTTGATACGCCAATGCAATCCACGGTTAATCAAAGGTCACTCGAGGGTTAAGAAGAAATCTGCGTGACCTTTGACATGAATATTAGCTCGAAGACCGTTATCCGTTCCTTGTACGAATGAGTTCTCATGGTCAGAATAGAACATTAGTGCAGTTAAGGATTTTTTTGAATCACCATCACATATAATCACGTTTTTGTACCGTTCGGATACTAATTGTACGTTTTGATCATATTTAGGCTTTACGTTAAGGATTTAACTCAAGGGTGGGGCAGTTGCGATCATTTTAGGAAAGAAATCGCGCTGGATGCTCATTTTAAATAACTTTCAGTGAATGTACCCCGATCCAGATGATACTTTCAGGCACGGTCACATCATGGAGATAAATGAAGAAAGAGCACCGTCTAAACCTCCACTTGCTAAATAGCAACCGAAACAGTGAATTCCATTGCTGGAGTTGAATCCTCTCAATCCGAGTCGAGTCCGGGTCAGAGTCATCGTATCCGAGTCCGAGGTCATTGGCTTCCGAGTCCGAGTCCGAGTCACAGTGTCCGAGTCAGAGTCTTCGAGTCATTATGCAATTGGACTATACATTTTCTCAAACTAGCAAACTGAACAACCGCTGGCCGGCTTATTGCTGCCAGGCAATGTTTGACATGCAAGGCTGCTATGAATAACAATGTACAGAAATAAAAAAAAAGAGAGGATTGGGCTAGTCATACTTCATGACAGGAGCCAAATATCAGATTCGGAGGTCTAATGATGTTGATAGCCGAGATGCAAAGGGCAATAATGACTATAGCCTACTTCGGGTGCGACAAATGGAAGACTCTTGTAGGCATAGTGGATGCATACGGGCAGATTCCATAAAAAAATAAATATTATAAATTTGACAATTAAATTTGCGAAATGTTGATTTTCATGGAATCTTTCTTCCTCGTTGAACCCATCGCTCCTCTCCCTGTGAATCATTATTTTAATTCACATAGGCCTACATTATCTACTGCCACATGGATGAAACGAGCGGACGCATCGGCATAACGATCAAGTAATATCAAAAGTGTTACTGCAAATGTTCGCATGCAAAAAGCAATTGCACCTACTATCACGAATTATCCTCTGCCGGTAACTTCCCACACTACCGAAAAAGTGGAGTACCCACTGCCAGTTACAATATCAAATCATGAAAGCACATGGTTAAGAAAGTATCCTAACATACACTGGCCCAGATGGAATGAAAGCTATAAGCTATAAATCTTCCCCAAGACAGATCGTAATTCGACGAGATTTGAATATTCCCAGGTGTTAGTGTTCGTTTATGATCATTATAAACCAAAACAATGTTGTAACGTCGTTAGTAGGTATCATATTTATTTGATTCGTTCAACAAAATATGGATATATTTGTCCATGTTGATTTAACAATTTGTAATATTGTCCTAGTAAACTTTTCGACACAATGGATAGCTTTTCGCTCGCGTGTATTTTTTATCTCATAATTGATTACGTGTGACCGTGAAACGTGTGAGCGTGTGAGCGTGGGGCGTGGTGCAAATGATGTGATTCTCCTCCTGATCTAGACATCAGGCAGTCGGGAGTACGTGGGAGAAGCTACTTTCGGCAGGACGTTGTGTGTATTATTTTGGTTGTCTTGTATGATCGTCAAAATCAAGTTCGCATTCGAAAAACAGAGGACTCGGACCGGGACTCGGACCGAGTCCCCGGGTCCTTTGAGTCTATTTCCAAGTCATTGAACTTCGAATCCGAGTCCGAGTCCTTGAAAGTAGGGACTCGAGTCCGGACTCGAGTCCGAGTCACGACTCATTCCTCCAGCACGGTAAATACCGATGAAATGGCAAATTGTCTACAACATCTCATCCGTAGGGTAATAACCCACATAATCTTATGTACTCCAAGGTATGGAACGCGGTCCACTGTTTCTCCGGACATAGTTGAAATTAGAGAATGGTTCACTGGGAGTCAACTAATGAGTCTAACTAGCTATAATTCAGATAATCAGATATTTTCCTAATTCAGTTGCAAAACTTGGTACTATTCTGGTGGACAGATGTGGTCAACAATCATTCCTAATGAATTTGATATTGGTCTTCGATCAGTGCAATTTATAGGTAATTGCCAAACTATATCCACCTCTATATACTTTCAAATTTTAGTGTTATTATCTGCTAATTGGCAAGTCGCTCTTTTTGTCCTCCACGATAAGGTTGGTTGGAACATTACTAAATGACTGAAAATAGCAGACACTGATCGCAAAAAAGTCGAGGTAGAGCGGTTCTGACCCAATTCGTGAATGTACAGCAAGCCGGGAAATTATAGTTTTGGCTCCGCCGCCGCGTCCGCCGTTCTTTCGCGTTTAAAGCTATGCGTTTTGTTATCTTACAGACCAAACATATATTCAGGCCTTACCTCAGCTTATACGACACTAATGTACATCAGCTTCAGTCAGGGTAACACGAACGGTATATCGAAGAAGATATCATAATAATGTGCTATATCACAATCACTATACCGTAACTAATCCTAAATCCGATTACCTAAATCACATTTTCCCCCAGTCCAGTCCATTCCTTTGAAGATTAATCTTTGCCAGAAACATTACCAGAATTTCTTCCGAAATGCCCGAACTTTTCACTTTTCCACCAATCGGTCATCTTGGTAGAATCAAGGAATTACAGTTCATCTCCTCCTCCTCCAAGGAGAAAAAACAATGAACGTTGCCCTTACGCATATGCTTCAATTCATGCAACCCTCCTGCCCCCCCCCCCCCCCCCCCTCCCCCTCTCTCTCTCCCCAGTGTCCTGCCTATGAGACCTATATATTATTCACACTTGTGAAGTAGGCCAGTATGGGTTCCTATTATAAACCCCTCGTACATATTTAGCATTCGGCATTGTTTTTCATCTAGTTTCGAATTCCGTCCGCCTGTCGATTTCGTGCTGGAAATTCAGTCTCATTGCAAGCGGGGAAAGTGGACACAACCATTGCCAACATTACCTGATTACATGCGTGTCGTTGAATGTTGATTTGGGGAACGTGAAAAAGAGGTACCTGGTATTGAGTTCGTGTCCAAGGCCCGAATTACCTACAAAAGTAGATTCCGCCTTGAGCTTTCAGTACGATCTGTACCGTTTGTAAAATATTACGCTACAATATTGTTGCTTCACGAATTGTATGGCTGGTATCACCATCGTGGTGACAAGGACTACTATAAGAATGGCAAAGGATATAGCAGGAAGTGTTGACTCCTCCCACGAACCGAGGCTGTAAGTTGATATAATGTAATCAGTTGTATGATTGATCTTGTGCCAGATTCCGAAGAGACTGTTCGATGGATAGTCGGCAGTTGACGTTCGTAGAGAGAAATGGTGATGCGCGAATGTCTGGATGATAACACGACTCAGGTATCCAATCCCTGTTTTGCAATTGAAGTAGATATAGGATAATACAATGACATGTTGAAGTCCATTGTTCATGTGATCACGTTTCAACCTCCTTGTTGGAAATGTATAGTAAACCCATATATGGCGATGAAACTGAGGAGTTAGCGTCAATTGGGTTCGACCAAAGAGAATCTGGGTACGTTTTCAGAGAAGTAAACGAGGTGCTCAGTAAAGTGCTGATAATTGCATGCCACGAATGATGTTGTGACGCCCCTGTTCCAAAATTACCTAAAAATGCGTCTGCCCGTCGATTTTTGACACACACGCCTACACTATTGTGTATGCAACACCCCCCGACATGCTGTACTGGAGCTCCTATGCAGAGAAGAAGTCAGTGTGTTCTTCACATTAATAGGCTCTAGTTCACTCCGTGATGTTATACTTTACGCCTAGATGGTGTTTCTGCCAGACGCAATCGTTTTGGTCACCAACGAATTATGTTGTTTCTGTGCTTCCGTAATGAATCGTCTGACTTTCCACGTGTTCTGAAACAGGGTGAAACTCATTAAAGACGTTCCAGAATCTTGCACTATGACATACTATCTCTACTATGGAACATCAAAGGTATTCGCCGGGGCATATGGAAGGAGAAATTTCGCAGATGAGAGTAAACCCCCCTCACTTTGAGTAAGCCCCCTCACTTTGAGTTTGTTGTCTCTGATGGGACTTTGAACAGGACACACAATAAGCAGTCTAATGTCCTCTCCAGTTAATATAAAGATCCGTGGTATGCAACGACGCACAATATAACGAAACCATGCGCGTCTGTATTTCTAGTTCCATGTTCACGCGCAAAGTGATTAGTGCGTGGAAAGTGGGGAACGCGTTGACTGTACTCCGTAGTAATCTTAGATTTTGGCCAATAGAAAGTGACGTATGTGTGAATCGATCTAAATCAGATGATCCGATGGGATATGATGTAACGATACACTACATTTTAGTGATAATTCAGTCAATGACTTACGACCCATGACCCATTCCGGCACATTAATCGTTTAAAAGAGAAAAACACAATATGGTCTTTTAGAAACCAATTATCATCCCCCAAATATTGTCACTTACTGCTCTAGAGTGAAAACATATATCGTCGTTTGAATCGATTCATTCTCTTCGAAAATAAAGTCACGGTCGAAGAGATACAATAATTTGTATTCAAATCATTTGTATAGGTCGTTTTGCCTGGTTTTTTCCACACATTAAATTTATTAAGGCCCCAGGAATAAGTGATTCTCGTTTTGTTTTCTGTATGGAGTATGCGTTGTGGATTGAACAGTGGCAATCCCGTGGAGTGTGCGACTAGTTACAAAATCTATCCATACAAGTTACATGGCTAGATGATCTGTTAAGACAATAAGCGTTATCGATCACGATGTCTGCTTCGGTGGCTCGAAGCCAAGGCAGGCTGATTCAAGAGCTACGAAATCTAGATAGATGGTTTGTATTCGGGGTTTGAACGTCCTGTAGACCCTGACATACGTACTATGAGAAAAGGAGGGAACATTAGAGCATCGGAAGAGTGGCAGGCTGTTTCATCCCGTCTGATGAAAACGCGGATTCCTACGTTTCTTATTGAAGATGGGAGGGTAGTGCTCAGGACAGCAATTTCAGAAAGCTCAACCCATTTTTCCATTAGGATTGATTCAACGGGTTTCAACTGCGTATACACCAGCATCCTGCACAGCCGGGCTCCACTCTCGATGTGTCTTGTTTGAGCAGATGCGGAAGTTCGGTAGGGGTTTGTGGTTGTGGTCGACTTCCGCGAAGCTTCCGACCCTGCGAGAAGAATTGCTGCTAGGAAATCATTGAGCGAGTGTAACGTGCAGGATTCCTCACCTGTTATTCTCTCTGTTTTCTCGAACCTGGAATTCTGTAAAGTGACTGCTGGCGTCTGTGACCTCCACTCTGGGATAAGGAAGAGGTGAAACGCTGATTCCAACCATTTTAAACCCTGGATGACTCGATTGAAGGGGCGAGGGTTGTAAGGCCAAGTAGTCCGGTTTTATTTGGGGAAGTCTATTTCTAACGGGGTTGTGTTACTTGTTGGGTTCGTGGAAATCCCGGTCGAAGCCCTTGGAGAACTTGGTCGAATGGCTGCTCCATCACAATTGCAAGTACCATAAAACAGTTCGCGGTTGTTGTACTGGCATATAGAGACATGAAACACAGGAGAGTGGCAGAGATGGTGAAGGGAATTTTTGTTACGCGACCATCAATTGCGAATGATGCTGTTCAATGTGCCATGTCGTTACGGGACCCGGTATAATGGGACAGACCACAGAGATGGTTACGCAACTCAGGGACTTCGAGTGTATCAGCCCTAGCCTGGTCGCCTAGTTAGGAAACAGTAGAAAACCTTTTGTTGGAAGGCTGGGGTATTTGTTATCCTAATGACCCGTCTATAAGGTAGCGGAGCAGCGCGGCTTGCGTCTTCTAGGCATGTATTTCCAAGTGTGCGCGCGTGAGGGTTGATACCTGACTTACTGACCGACCGACTGACGGACTGTATCTAACCACTAGAGTAACCTAGAAATCCGTTGATCCTTGATTAGCTGGTTAAAATTATGAAATGCAACGTCTTCTGTAAACAGTAGCGCAGTCAACGAACAGTCACAGTAGTCCTCTTATACATTTTCCGTGTTTTATCAATGATTCTCATGTTTCGGTTTCGGAGAGTCGGATAATATATCCAAGTGGGTGAAATAACAGTCGTATTTGCTGCAACAAAGTATATGTTTGCTGTCGTTGATCAATTGAGGGCTCCGTGGGAGGAAAGAGTCAACGACCTCATATTACTTACCCTTTGTGAGTTTGTATGAGACAGAACAGTATCCTGTTTCCCGAAACTACGTTGTATTTCTAGTAGTTTATTCCCTGCCCATATAACGTTAGTAATCTGTTTCAAAACTCAATCACGCGGATGTTTTCTATCAAATGTCAAAGTATCGGATCATGTTCTTCGCGTTTCTGTACATGTTTTAATGTAATGGTATCACATCTCGTCACACGTCGAGAAAGATAGGGAGGATTTCCGACTTCATATGAGCACCCTTCGTCCTGGCTATCTTCAGTCGATGTTACCCTCGCAGGATCGAAGTGCGTGACCATTCTTCGTGTTGTATTTCGCTGAACTTCTCCAGTAAAGAAAGATAACGATAAAGATTATCGACCAAATGCGTGCAATACCCACACATCTTGAGTGAGCTCAAGTGATTCATACGGGGGTGCCGGAGTCTCTCAGTGCATTCATCATTGATGATGACGAGTATGAAGAGTATGATGATGGGAATGGTACGTGGGATGAGAATCGGTCGGATGATCCAGGGCGTAAGCCTGCCGGAAGAAGCGTCATGTTAGAATCTTTTTATTTCATGGAGAGGTTTGCGTATAGTTCTGCTGTTCCATGAACTTATACTGCAGACTCCAATCATCTAAATGGAAATATATGCATGGCGATTGACATTTCAAACATTAGAACTAGTTATTGCACGTCATTTTAGAGAAAAAGTGGTTCGCCCATATTCAAGTTTAATTTAAAAAAAAAAATGGTGTTATGCTACGAGTTTCCATAGACAAGCGTACCAAATTTGTTCTTTACCGGTAGTTCGCAGTGGTTGAACAAGTTTTTTTTACATTTTGGTTTTATATGTACTAAGCGTAATGAGTCTATTAGCCGGAGGTGTGTATTTATGGGAAAAAGTGAATAAAATGTGTTATAACAGCTAGTTTACGCTCAGCTTTGCCGCTTGGCACGAGGACCATTCTCATAAAATATATGCTCTTTAAGATCTGGTTTCCCGTTGGTGGCTGAGCATATTTCAGAAAACAGTCGCTGGCCGAACAGGTGAGATTATTCTTGCACTCTAATGCAATCTTATACGGATCGACATTTGTTCTGACAGATGGTGGGCGAGGCGCAATTTTACTTCATTGGGAAAATAAGTCTTCCGATAGATAATCCCCAGTCGTGCTAACGAGGTGAGAGCTTTCTTGCCTATACTGAAATTCAAGCAGTTCTACCGCTGGCTATGCTGAGTGTAGCTCAAATGGCCTGGAATCGAATCACCCATACAATAGGTGCGGAAAGTGTGAAAAGATTGAATGGCTGAGACAATCTGCATCGCACTGAGCGCAATTATGCACTACTGCCTCATCTCATTCATTTGATTAAATTTCGTCTCTTGGTAAGTCCGAACCACACTGGTTTTCCTTAAATCATCATATATCATGCCGTCGTCTCGATTTTAAAATCCGAAGGCTGGGCTCATGAGACTCTTGGACTTGGAACAGTTATCCCTGTCGCCGCGCGCTGTTTCGTTGCACCAATCCACGTCAATGTGTTCTCGCTTGTGTGATGACTGAAAAAACAATGTTTTCAAATATTGATAATTAGATATAGATATTACAAATAGGCAATTAGGCATATCGGTGAAAGGCATCTATATATCACTGCGCTTCTACGACAGAGATTTGCTCGTGTTGTGTATATCGAGTATCATATTTCAATCACACACTAATTCCGTTTTAAACTTCCAACCAACTTTTAGGCCACAGGAAGAAACTTGATACCTGCTGAAATGCCTGAGCTATAACAACTTGCATCAGTTGTTGCGATTCACTGCATCAGAAACGTTTCAATTCATACTGTACTTAACTATGTATGTTTGTTATTCTGCACTATAGACCAAAGACACCCATGGTTTACCTATTGTATAGAATTTTTTTATTGGTTCACTGTGTTTCGTTCAATCGTATGTGCACCATTTACCCTATAGTATATTGCCGTGTTGTGTGGAAATTATATTTTTAGTCGAAAACTAGTGTTTAGGAATTATGACTACTGAACATGAGTAACAAAAGGTGTTGTTATTTCATTTCCCCCAACCTGTCAGTTTCTACTGCACTGATTCGTCGTCGGGAAAAAATATGGACTGGTTTACCTCGTTTCAATATGTTTCCATTGTAATCAAGAGGTCACATTTGGCTGTGTTGTGTGGAATCCATACGTTTCGATTCCGACCATGATCATACCGTTGAATCCTGAACCCCCGGTGATTGTCTACTTCATTTTGCCTAATTTGTCAAGATATTTTGAAAGGTTCATCTGATAATGTCGAATTCGGTAAATACTCATTTCCAGGCTAATTATCGTAGCTTAGGTATTATTCATACTACCACGTGACTCTTATTACGTAAGTTTAGTGTGTGAAAGTGAAATAACGCGTTATAATTCCGAGTATGCAACCAACCGGCTAGAGGCCGACACAATTTGTCCTTGGGAGAATTTAAGTGGCGATCAATATACGTGTGGAAATTTTT
Source organism: Sclerodactyla briareus (assembly GCA_026419785.1). Taxonomy (NCBI): domain Eukaryota; kingdom Metazoa; phylum Echinodermata; class Holothuroidea; order Dendrochirotida; family Sclerodactylidae; genus Sclerodactyla; species Sclerodactyla briareus. The sequence goes on along the minus strand of JAODTK010001477.1, from coordinate 207,719 downwards.
CACTGTTTCATTGCCACGATTACAAGATATAGGCCTATTCCGTTTTGCTACGCATTCTCGATCGTGCCCGAATCGTTACGTTACTAACACATATATTACTAGCCATAATGTCACGAAACTCTCCCGAACTTGTTATCACTTTTCCATTGAGCATCAGGCTTAGGCCCACAGGCAGAACTTATTGACCCTGAAATTCTCTCCTTCGTATTTTTCACGACACTAGATAATATGGTGTGCTGTGCAGAAAGACCACTTGGGGGTGGTATGATGGAAACCTGGATGAGTGCGACTGAGACGGGTCTGAGTTCATCCGCGATATCAGAGAAATGCTACTCTAACGTTAAACTGCCAGTTACTAAGTTAGAGTAGCATTTCCCTTGATGATCACAGGCAATGACTTTTGCAATGACATGAGATTTTTTTTAATATATCCCGGTCGCAAACGTCCCCGCTCGGAAAACATTATCTATCTTTTCCTATCTTCCTCTCTTGAACAGAATTTCGAAAAGCAAAATCTCACTTACCAGTGTTCATGTCTGAACTCGGTCACAAAACGGAAGATAACTAGCGCGTTGGATTTATCAGTCAGGCCTATATACGCCCTCAGTAAAAAACCAACAACACCATCAGTCAATAACATTCACAATGGCACGACCTGAATTTGTCTTCGAATAAGACACCTCACCCAGAACTGGACAATGTATTTTCCACGATTTGTAATATGTCCGATGTTCCTGTAAATTTGTACTTCCATTGTTCTCCAACTAACTCGAATTCCCCGTATTAATTCCGACCACAACCTGGTGTCTTCCTCTCAGAATCCACTGCACTCATCGGATCGACTCATCAAAGCTATATAGTAACTAGTATTGGCCATTGGCTATATTCGTATCGTAAACAAGTTACTGTACTAACTGCTAGTGCTAAAATTAGAACTGTGTCGCTCGGCCTGGCCATTCGTACCAGTAACGGTAGCATGCAACGTTGGCAGTACGCAATGGCAGCTGTGTTTTACATTCTGAGTTTGACATCGTTTGTCAATTAAGCAGGTTTGGGAGAAATAAATATGATCATTGAAGGCCTTTAAAAGAAGGTCTTTTTTCTTGTTATTTTTTCGCGTTTTTCGCGAGAAGTAATCGGAATAATTTATGAATAGGCAATAATAACAGATACTCGGGCCTTTGTTTTCGAATTAAACCATTTACGTCATAATAGGAGGCAAATCCCTCGGCTACGCCTCGGAATTTTCTAACCTCCTATTATGACGTCATCTCGGTTTTAATTCTGCAACAAAGACCCTAGTATCTGTTCATTATTCCCTTAGTACCTATTTTTTGTCGTAACCACCTAACCACCGCAACATTCAGTGTCACACTAACTTACTGAACTGTTCAGGCAGCACTAACACAAAACGACGTCTATGAACGCGGTATCCCGGCCTTCAGCGTGCACCGTTTTTCCGCAGAAAACCGCCGTCGATCTCGGAACTGATTATCCGTGGCCGGAGCCGGTTAATTACATCTTCTCATCAAACGCACAGCTGAAATGGAGGAACGACATTTGATTAATGATATCAATTCCTATGGACATTTTAAAGTTGTTGCTTTCAGCTCATTATGGTGGCAGGGCCATTGCGAATCATCAATCGAAACAGAAGCTGCGTATCGAGAATCACACGTCACAGTCCTATAGGTAAACTCCAGGTCTATCACAGAACCTTCCAATCGTGAACACTTGTTTGTTTAGTTTAAGTGGGCGTCATAGCCGTTGCAATGTTACTGAGTCAGAAGTTCTCACCAACACCCTCCCTTTGCTGTTACTTATCGTTGGTCTGCAGTGGTCTTTAACCAGTCTTCGTGGAAATCCAGATTGGTGGGACATGTTGGAGCGGAAAAAACAACACGACTCCACTCGGACTGTACTCATCGCTCGTGCTTCGTATACTCACTACAATATAGCCCACATAAGGTCTGGGATATTTAAGACAAATTGGTTGATACACTTGACCCGGATTTTGTCAAACAACGCATACCGGTACCTAAGTAAAGTTCCAGCTTGTGGGAATTGCACATGCATGCACAACTGGTGAACTCCCTCCGAAATTCTCTCACGTAATGAAGTTCCTCCAATAATAAAGTTCATTAACTGGATGATTTATGACGACAGCACAGAACAAGGCTCACCCCGGGTCGTAGTGTAATAGAATGATCGGGATGAGAGTAGAGGCAAATGACATTTTTTAACGCTCGGTATAAATCTCCCCCTCACACAATTTCGTAATATTGACCACATGAGTTCGTAACCACGCGAGCCTACATTTAATTAGAAAAATTCAAGATTATTCGCATGACTGATACTCGTTCATCACCAAAGTCATTGAGGTTTTTCTTCTTTGTCACCAAGCAGTTCACGCACACGATCCTGATGCAGCGTGATGTACTCCACACGTAAGTGACTTGTATTTAGTTTCCTATCCTTGTTGAGCCATGTCGTCACACCAGGGGGTCCTGTTGGGCGTGTCTCTGTGTTGTACGAGTACATATGAGAGGAAATCAGGAAAAAAAGCTAGTGATATAGAGACCCTACTAGACTCGTCCACACGGTGTTTCGTTCCTATTACCAACGTCCCATTTTCCGAGGAATGTAAAATTCCATTAACCAATGAACCTTGATCCAATATAACTAATTGACAATACTCAGAAACTCAGGAATCCCACCATCTCACTGCAGCTGTCATACCCAGCTGGTGGGAGATACAGCAAATTGTTGACTTGCGATAGTGGACAATACCGTAAGATACCCATTTATGGACTTGTCTGTCGAAGGAGTATGCACCCTCCCAGCGCCACAATACTTTCGTACATACTCCTTCCCCCTCCCCTATGCATCGTTTAGTCGCAGACGACAGTTTTGTTCCGGGCTGGTAGCTGGAAGATCAAAAAATGTCCGGAGAGATGGGACGGAAATTCAAGCAACATTACCGCATTGGAGTTAAATGTATCAGGTGATCCAACGAGTCTTGTCCAAGATGTTAATTAAATTCAAGCAACGTTTTGACTCTCTAAAACGAGATTCTAAACGTTTTGACAGTAACTAGGAAAGATACATACCATCTCTAACAACAAAAACTACTTCCACACAGCGTACAATTCTAATGACCCTGGTGATGTCTTTATCTCTTACCCCGTTTTTCAGGGCATTCGACTAGGAGCACACGTTGTATAGAGAAAATGACGCAAAATATGTCGTAACAACTTTTTACTCATTTACTGTGGCACATGTACCATCTAGCAAACTCTAACTAACTTTTGTCATTACCATCCGTCGTGAACAACTACTACCGGTTTTCGAATTCGAGATCCAATATGTTTTTAATAGTAGCATTACACACGTTCAATCTACTCCGTTCAGTCGTATCAGACAACACATAAAAGGCTCGACCCAAAACGAAACTGTGTTTTCTATTAGTCGGTTTCATACTCAATATAGTATCACATACCTGTCTTTATCACGCGTAGGCGTTCTTCTAAATGCCAAATTTAATGGGAAATTTATCTGCGTTATCTAATAATATGTCATATAGTTTGTGATCACACACGAGGCGTGAGACATCCCCCGAAACGCTTCATCACGTAAGTCGACCTGATTTCCATCAACATCATGGTTATTTTCCACTTGGAAGAATATGGTAGGTTACATCATTACACGTTCCAATAGATCATCAAGCCCTATGCCGGTTTTTTACATAGATAACGTAGCACAATGTATATTCGATTGTTGTACAGATTCAATCAAATACTTTGTAGCTAAAATGAGTAAATTTCGGAACGAAGCAAATGCCATGCCACTTCTCAGTCGAATCCCGCCATATGAAAACGAAACGACATACATAAAGCTGAATTTTTGAAGTTAATATCTGCAAAAATTAATACTAAAAACCGAAACTAAAATGTTATGGTAGAAAATAAGTTGTACCCGCCAAAGTTTATCATGCAGTGCATTTTTTAGTACAAATGACATTGCGCACGTTTCTTCTAGAACTGGTAATGTCAATGTTTGCAACAATTTCACCGGCATTATTTGTCCTGTATCACGATCACGTAATGGATCTCTCCACAGATCATGACGTTACAAAACGTTATTCTTCTAAATGGAAGAATGAGTGTGTCAACCCTAACAAAATATATTTCCATAGCGACCTTACCAATATTTTTTTAAATAACATTATCCAGAAATTAGGCTGAACACCTTAGCGCTATATTGCACGTTTGAGCGTCCGAATATTTGTTTGATTACTTCAAACAGACAATCAAATGGCGGGAAGTTTGCATCACGAGGTAGCTAGTCGTCCCATTGTGATGGCTAATCATATACTAGGGAAATAGCCAATGGCCTGGAAAGAAACTGTTGGTACTCTTGGGAATCGAGGTCGTACATTGCCATACTGCAATGTTGAGGTAGGATTGCTGTTATATTTTGACAGGTTCGGAGGAGCCACCGTATACATTATGAGGAAGAACCGTGTCCACTTGGTTTGGTGATCGAATTAGGAATGCTAATTGGGATGCTGTAAAGGCGACAAATTGAATTGCAACTGTGATAAAGCCTTGACCAAGGATGTAACATATTTGGCCTGTCGTTCAATTTGTATCCTGGACAAACAACCGATTTTCTCGAATACGATCCACCCTCCAGTTTACAAAAGTGACGATGAATAGGAGAAACATTGATACCATGTATGAAATCAATATATCAGGGACGGCTAAGACCGACCAGAAGACGGTTTGTTTTTGCCTTCAAATAGCCCCCACATACGAATCATACAGGAAGGTAAATGACGCCACACACCATCGGCAGATTGCAGACCGCTAGAAGGATTATCATCTTTACATTCAACAGTTTTCATCACGGAACCCTGAAAAATATACCATCAAGTACTCTGGTTGCCGTTTCATGAAAACCAGAACGACGTAAAACAAAGTGACCCGAAAAGCCCCTGCATGATCCACTAAACGGCGTTAACAGAGAATCCAACGTCGGGTTCCAATTCCTGACACTTGCCGCTGAAAAAACCCGCCAGATCAGAACTAAACAAATCTTCGTAAAGATACACGTTTCAAGGTCCGTTAACGTGCATAATCAGAGAACAATTGGCACCTGCCGATCATGAGTGTCCGATGGAGTCGATAGTGTACGAGCCAACCAATAACACACGAAGACGCCAAGCCTACCGCCTTGTTTAGAGGGCCCTTCCGGATACCCCACAGTGGATTGGGGCGGGCTGAAGTGAACAACTACGTCTGTATATATATATATATATATATATATATATATATATAGAATATATATATATATTATATATATTCTCTATATATATCTATATATATATATCTATAGTATATATATATATCTTCTTATATAGTCCGAGACTGTCCGAGACCATTTTTTTTGCTGGTCTAGGTCTCGATCGCGGTCCGCGACACCTTGTGGTTCGATCTCGGTCTCGAACCCTTCTGGTCTCGGGAATATCTTCCGGGCTCGCTTCGAGACAGCAAAAATATTGCGGTTGTCGCTTTTTTCATTCGGAATCATTTTCAGTTCAGAGGAAAAAAATCCTACAACTCAAGTTTTGAGCTTCATTAATGAACTGCACGTGGATTGGCCGTTATTGAGACCATTTTGTGGCAACGTGGCCCAGGGCGCAGTGTTGTTGCTAGCTTCAACTGTTGGCAGTCACTCACAGTAGTCATAAGTACATTAGGCGAGGTCTCGATCTCGGTCCCGGATTGCTTCTCGACTACAACATATAATATATATATATACTAGATATATATATATATCTATTAATATATATATATATATATATCTATATATATATATATATATATATATATATATATTATATCTTATATATAGATAATTAGATAAGATATATATATATATTATATAATAAATATAGATATATATATCGATATATATATATATATATATATATATATATATATAATATATATATATATATACATATATATTATATATATATATAGATATATATATATATATATATATTATATATATAAAGCCATCAGCTTCAATATGATTGGCATACTACATCACTTGCTGCTGGTGAGTCTGGCACTGTTTCTATTCTTGATACCCGTCGCGAAGGAATTTGTGCGGTTATGCCATGTATGGGTGTGTGTGTGCGGTGAGTGTCGTGTGTATGTGGGTGGACTCCTGGCTTGTGTCACGGTAACTCGAATCCACGTGATAGATGGAAGCTCATATCTAGCCGAGAAATCCTTGAATCCTTGTTTGATTTCATCATGTTGGTTAGTCGATCTATCTGTCACCTACTTTTACATACCCTAGTGTAATATTTCACTACATTTCCAGTAGCGATTGCTATTTAGAACCTCAGAGAATGACGAATTCTCTTTAGTGTCCGGAATACGGAGGACCAGGAAATACTGCAGGGCGAGAGAGAATTGAACTGTGCCGCGGTGCGAGCGTACCATAATGTGGGCGTGCACGGATATTCACAGCGCCTCCGTGTTGTGGTGAAGAAAAAAAGAAAATGTTGGCTCACTGTGTGTTCAGTTCTATTTTTCGATTGTTCTGCAACAAAGGCCCTCTTGTCTGCTAATTATTCTCTAAACAGTGTTCTTATACGAGTTAAGAAGGCCCTCGAGTAATTTACGACTCAGAGTGAATGAAACCATTCACATACAATGCAGTCTTCGGAAAGAGGAATGTCGTCGATTATTCGTAGGCATGGAATGGGTCGACGACAAAATGATACCGATATATTGTAATCGTGAAGGAAACAAGTCTTGTATTGTGTATTTTGAAACTCACTTGAATCCTCTACAAGTTTGCTTCCTACGCAATCACCTTGATCACGTGTAGGCGGTCTTTTGAATGGCAAAGGACCTGGCTGGAGATGGTTCTTTTGTCGTTTTTGTTGTGTTGTTGGTAATGCATATATGGTAATGCGTCTCACCTAGTGAGAGATAGGCATGCGTGTCGAACGGATAATCAGTTGTGTCGTGAACGACTACTGGAACCCAATATCCTCCCTGATAATAGTATTTGTAATTGGGAATTATTGATGTACTTTGTACCTGTTGTAATTTTGCAACGTATATCATTTCGTGTGTTTAGCAAATCCTAATATTTCATCCCCATTACCGTAGCAGTATATTTTATGGCTATAAAAATACAAGGTGACATGACACTGTAGATTTTCAGCTATAATTTTCTAGCTTCGGAGCCTATAAATCTTTCAGAACATAGACCAAGAGGGCGATCCCGGGAGTTGCAAGATCTCATCGGCACACAGTGGAATTATTATTCGTTTGGTATGCTGGCGACAAATCAAATGAAATCCAGTGTTGTGTTACTATTTACTTTTTCCGATATGAAACATTCAGTCATCCAATCTCTAAATTCCTCGAAAAAAATGGTGTGGCTCAGAACGAAAAACCTAAAATTCACAAGTTTCGGTAATTTCTCCCTTGGTTGCAAAGAACGTGTTATATTTTTGTGACTTCACACCTTTAAAAAATGTGAAACATCGGTCATTGTTACCACCAATATCTTGAAATGGTAAATTATATTCCGTTTGCCCCAAAATATCTATTTATTGCGTAATATATCTATTTTGTAAAAAGTCTTGTACGTAGGTTGAGAATATATTCTGTTCCACTCAAATAGCCTGCTGAGGTACCTGAACCATTGCCAATTTTATGTTCATTCGTCCTGCGAACCCTACAAAATTCTTCAGCCATCGTCTCAACGCTGATTTTGAACATTCGTCCTCATAATTTTGAACTGACACTTGCATACCGTCGACTACGACTAATCTGTTTTATTATGCTGAACAGAGTGTGAACTTTATGCGAAAAGGTAGCTGGGTAGTTTCCATGTTGATGACAAAGCAGAGGTTAGGAATATTTGATGGCCTAAAAGCAGGAAGCTCTATTTCTCTCAGGACGAAGGCGAGTACACCTGACACGTTGCACTCTTAATACAAATTGAGTTAGAGTTGATATTTGGTCTTGACAGTGAGCCGTGCCTACATTTTAAGAAGGACATCTCGCGATAAGAGGTTTCCAGGCCCTCCAGCTAGTGAGGCAGGATGTCTCGCTGATACTACTGCTATTCCGAGAACTTCTGCTTTCTTACCCTTGGGTCCAGTTTTGGCGAAGCCTAATGGGCCGGTAATCGAATTACGGAATGCAAACTGGTTGGCGGGGATGGAAGGATTGAAGATGAAGGCGACTATTCGAAGTACAACTAAGCGCAATGCTACTGAATTGTGTCTGCTGCTGCAATGCGTATTAAAATCATCCTCGGCTAGCCTTTTTTCATGCAATGAAACAAAGTAAAGGGGGACGGTCAAGAGATCAAACTGTTGGTATGTACATTCTTTTTAATGAAAACTTGACAGTATATCTAATATTAGTAATAAACGAGCATCATTAAGTTGCCACCTGCTTTCACAGTCCTATGTATCGGACTGTATATTGATGGTGGGGATATCGGATATCAGTGAATGGGGTAGAATTGATCGAATTAACCTCAGTCGGCAGATCTGTGGACTAGAGATCAACAGAAAGAGTCGACGTACAGTGTTCCACGATTTATCGTTTAGCAAGTAACTCCATGTTCCTGCTTTGCCTACAACCTGTGGCTGAAATAGGACACTCCTGAATAGCATTTCAGGATTTGTGGGAGTGGCATACATAGCTCTATGATCAGAACTGACTGCTTCTCAGAGTACAGTACGTAGGACGTTGTTCTTTAATCTTCTCGTTCAAAGAGCGGAATATTTGAAACTGTTACCATAGTTTTTCTCTAGCTTTTTTTTTTCATTTTTCTAGGTCACACTGTCCCGAGCAGTTTTTCACAAACAACGACTTGGGAGATAACCCACTTGAAAAACATCATGAAAAAAACAACACTCATATACTATAAGCCTGAACTGGCTGTTGCAGGCACATATTATATAATTCAGAACTAGCGAACGACCTACTAGTTTGTACTCTCAGAAGCTAAAAAACGGCGACTTCGGTCATTAATTTTCAGCTTTAGGTTATTGCTCTCTCATCACCATTTTCTCCTCGTTGAGCCCGGATTTCGAAACTTGTCTCAGCAGTTTTCCCTACCACCGCATCCGTAATTTGTTTGTTTTTCACTGCGTTATTCTCTATGTTTCCGTATAATGCCGAATACCTATATCCCCTTTTTCGGGGCCGGCGTCTGTGATCCTCCCAATGTCTGGATGGAGGCTATCGGTTGATCCTGAGTTTACCGCTGGATTATTCGCCCGCACAATTTGTCTGGCTGAACTCCTATTCAGATGTTTTCCGCTTATTGGCCGAACATCTCTACCAGGATTCTAATTCAGTTTCAGGTGATCCATATGCCGGCGATATTCGATTTTCGCTCACTGAAGTGTGAGGCTCAGTGGGTTGAGTGCTACACGGAACAGATAGCTAATGCATCGCCCCATGAACTACCCCACTACCCACCTACCCGATTTTTATGTCAGCCATCACCCCCTCCTCAACCGACCCCCTGCTCATGTTGGTGTATTTTGATACAAGTCCGTCCTCGCACCTTCCTAATAAATCCGTACTCTGCTGTTTTATATCTGATGTATATCCTGCTTAGATGACCCCCAGGAGTGTGGGCCGAGTCATAGACTCTAGATGTCTGCGTCGGGTATTTGATACTAAATGTCGAATCGACAACGCATAGTCCATTTCCAAATCAAGTGGTTTTGAACTGTCTTAAGTTAGGGCCGGGGGGGTGGCGACAATGACCATCTATCTCCGTTATGCTCGCGGAACACCGGGGTTGTCGTTTGAGCTCGTTGACGTCTGAGCGTTTCAAAAAGCATCGAGAGCTGTTGTTCTGAACTGCTTGTCTCGTGGTCACCCCAATGCGTTATATAATGAACATATGTATTGTTGATCGTACACCTCTAGTAACACGCTGTTCGTATATCAGAACGCATGTCCATAAACGATACATAATAATAACAGACCAAGTGTGCCCTGATTGAAAATATTTGTGAGTAATTTGGATGAAATCTGTTTGTACAATTTGGGCAAACTCGAGCAACGTACGCAATATCAACGAGAGTTTTTTCCACGAAAAAATGCAAAATGCACAGTAACACAGAATTCCGCGACTTCTGCAAGCTGAATGCCAACCAGGAGACATGATTACATGCAACTCACCTGTTATTGGGCTTTCCAACGTGTTGAAGCTGAAACTGAGTCGGGTACTGGGACATTACGATGATAACAGCCTCTTGCTATACATCCAATGCGAGAGATATCTCGAAGATCGCTGTATCTGGCCGGTAGGTGGGGATTTGACACTGCACATGACATCACAACTTTTTTGTCAGAAAATAAACTATCATCTAAAATTCCTCACATCAACTTCATATATATATATATATATATATATATATATATATAGATATATATATATATATATATATAATAGATATATATATAATAGATCTATATATAATATATCTTATATATATATATATATATCTCATATATATATAATATATATATATATAATATCATATATATATATATATATATATATATATACGAAAGGGATGCAGTATCCACTATCAGTTCGAAAAGTGCTCAATACTAATGTAGAGCATAAATATAATATAGTACTATTACATAAGTGAGTTTTTCACGCACTTACGGGCGAGTCCAGGCAACTTACCCACCACCAACGGAACAGATCACTTACACCCCTCGCACGGCCGCTGACTCCTTTCTCTTGCCGTGCGAACAGGTCGAAATACTCGGTCCGTTTATTGTTTTGGCCCTTGTCCGATATGGCGATTTTTTCTTCAGGATCAACTTGCATTGCCCCGAGTGACGTTTGTGGGTGTTAGATCGGCAACTATCTCCCACTTATATAATACCCCCCCCCCCTCTCCTCTGCAGCCCAGATTGTATTGAGATAGTCGGTTTCCTTCTCTACCGCTCGTGCCTGAACGTTTTTGTGGTTGCTATCGCGGCCTTAAGGTCCCGCCTGCCAAGCTATGAGGATACTTTGTCATCATTAGAAGCGGTTCTTTAACAACCACCGCACGCGCCAAGCACTCACTCTGGAGGGCAGGTGTTCCTATTCTACCATTGCATGCCGCTTTGGGCATGGGTTGCTCATTGTTTTTTTTTTTGTTATTTTTCTGTTTGTAGATCTAATTAAGCTTGACAATGTTCCTTCATCGCGCTATAGCTTACTTGTAGATTGTTCGTTGGTGGAAGATCTTGTTTAAGCCTTACTCCTCGTGGGAAAGCTTCCTGGCTTACGAAGGAAAAGGCCGCCGACTTTGTCTTTACGTTACCACTGTAGGTGGGGGGGGGGGGGGGGTTGCACCAGATGGTTCTCGACGCCCCGCTTTTCTGCTGGGTTTCTGGCTGGTTGGGTCGACAGCGCCCTGTATCGTATTGGCTCGCCATACCCGCTGTCTTGAGGGCTTCTGGTGTAAGGCCGTGCCGCTCGTTCAAATATTTTAGGAGGGCTTTTGTTTCCGAAGAAGAGATGTTAGACAGAATCATATGAGGTCGAACGCCGGGTCACCGTAAACCAGTGGACTAATACTACGTCTGTGCTGAAATGGTTTTGACAACTTGGCTAACAAACAGCCTGTCGTTTCCTGTTTTTTGACGTCGTGGACTTCTACCCTCATCTCGGAGGAGTTTATTGACGAGATGGCTGTCATGGGCCAGAGTTTCGTAGTCCATCCCTGATGTCGAGAAACGCACTATCATGGCATGCGAGAAGGTCCCAAGGCACTTCGACAATAAGGGCGCTGCCCTGGGAGAAAAAGTAAACCAACAGCAGTTTGACGTCCCCATGGGCGCCTTCGACGTCGCTGAAGTGTAACGACTTGGTCGGACTCTACCTGCTCAGCACCATAAACAACAAGCTTGACCTGGAGAGCGTCGGGTTATACAGATACGATGGACTGGCAGTAGTACGGGGCAGATCGGGAAGAAGGGCAGATGCCTGAGAAAGGAGCTAATTCAAGTGTTCCAATACGGTGTGGACTTAAATCACAGTCCAAGCTATGTCAAATCGGTAGACTTTTTAGACGTAACACTCAACTTACCACTAGTAAGCACTACCCATACCGGACACAAATGACGAATTGTGTTGTGCACGGCAATCGAACCACCCCCCCACCGTGCTGAAAAACCTACCCACTGCGATCGGAAAGCGCATCTCAGAGTTATCATCTCTCGAAGAATATTTGACCGGCGGCCCGGCCTACACAGAAGAAGAAATTCTTTTGCTGGTCAGCCAAATCAGAATGTATCGATGTCGAACATTTTACGACACGTCCAGTTCCAGTGCTGGTATTGCTGATAGGTTATGAGAGGCAGCCCATGCAGTAGGAGTACATATTTCTCCCTGGCAATCAGATGTTTTCACATTTTTTGAGAAATTGCAGATATAACATCAGTAGAACGAGGCTGGATACTACATGCAACGTAATGCACCCGGGAAGTGCCGTGTCTTCTGGGGGTTTGAAAGCAAAAAAAAATTAGATCACTTGGCTCCAGCCGATAATCGCGTCCCGCTTGGATTACGACGGCTAAACCGGGAAGGGGCCGTTCCGGCCATCTTGGAATATTTTACAGGCAATCATAATGAGAACCATATTTGAAGGCCCGGTGCATGCAGCTCAGAACACTCGGGGAGTGTCGTTTCAGGCTATCTGGAGGGTCTGTTTTCCTACCCTTACACCCTTAAATAGTCTTCTTGGCAGTCAACCTCGGTCGAATCCCCTTGCCAAATACTGGCCCGCCACTCAATGACGTTTTGTAATTTCAATTGCTCATCCTAAATTCAGACGGGAACATCGCTCAGGTCTCAGGACAACCGAATCTTCCATTAGCAGGCTAGTGGATTCAGCTAGTGCTCTTATCGTGTTGACAAACCAGTTCGGGAAGAATTGCAGATAGCCTGAAGAAAAGGAGTGAAACTGCCCGGTTCGTGAATTGACATATTGTAATCAGATTCGATAATCTGTTTTCAAATATTTTTTTGAGCATTATTAAGGAGGGTATGACAGTTCGTCGATATAATTCCCCACTAGAGGTAGAGAGCTGGTTAGGCAGAATATCTCATTATTTCTGCTATTTGGGGGCACCGTCCCTTCCCCCCCCAAAAAAAAACCCTATGAGAGCACGTGACCAAATACCCATGCAATTGTGGACTCGAAACGATTAAGACGAAACAGACGACAACCCGAATTCCAAGTTCAACTGAGCGCAAATGTGACATCTTTGGTGATTAACCTGTCGTTCTGATGTATTCTAAACGATCACCTGGTTTAAAAAAAAAGGGTAATAAAAAACCAAATCAGGAAGAATAACATTGGACAAAACTGACTTCTGTGCATTGATTGGTTTCTTCTGTTCGCTCAGTGGGCTGTGGGATTCCTCCTAATCGTAGTAGTATCCATTGTATTCGTCATTTGTTAGCACATTTGGGAACATTTGTAATCGATCGATTTGCTTTTTTTAATAGCTGTCGCTCGGGTGTTCCAGCCTCTAGGATTGAAGAGCAAATCAGACGTCCTTTCAAGGATGTGAAATTCGGGTAGATTCTCACAATCGAGGTTGAACTTTAAGTGAGTTTTGACGAGGCTAGGAAGGGTGGGTTCATATGTACCTGTCAGAAGAGTGTTAAATTGAGTTGGAAGGGAAATTAGGGGCGCGTGAACATCAGTGGGCGAATGTTAGGGGAGGCTCGCTGTTGTAGGTCGAGGCGGTATAATCTCAGGGGATCACAGGCTGCTTATTCCTTCAGTGGGCTGGAAGTTGAAGATGCAGTCAGTTGGAAAGAGCGTTGCTGATTGTCCGGTGTTGAGAAGCGGACGACCTGGACGGAGATGTATTTGATTACATGTGGGTGGTAGTTTGGTAGCGTAGGGTTGTGGGGGAATGATAAAGTTAAGGATAAATGCCTACTTGTAGGAGATTTCATTCCCAGGTGAGCATTCCGTTAATAGGATAGTTGAGGACAATGAAGTAGTAGTCGTCGAAGTGGGGACTAATAACCTCGGGAGTTACTCGCAGGAATTTCAAAAAAACTGGTCTGTAGGCTAGTCGACTAGGTCGAAAGTATGTAAATATTTATCTACCTCTTGTTTTTCTCGCCTTATTAACCTTGTGCGTCCTTCCGAAGGTGGCGCACGCACAAGAAACAATGCTCTCTCCTCTGTAAGCCGGCACAACTCGAAACATGGCAAATTACTTTTGAACAACTATTGCTTTAAGATATGGAATGGTTTACCAAACGCCATCAAGATGTCTACCACACTAGCCACCTTTAAACGTAACCTCAAAGCTTACCTTATCGATCACTATTCTCTATAGTTGTATCCACTCGTATCCACTTTCCGGTGTTTCTGTCTCTTCACTGTTTTTTAGTTTTCACCTGGTTATAGCTCGATAAACTTGTTATAACTTGTTTTGTCTAGTGTCCCTTTCTGTACCATTGTATTTTTGTATGGACGAAATAGATTGAATTGAATTGTGTTAACTAGAATAGACAGAAAGTTCCAAACAGAATTGTCTCGATTGGTTCTCACATCCAGTGACGGGGGTATCGATCAGCAATAGTCCCAGGACCAGGGCTCTTAACAGTCATTTTTCTTCGGTTTTCACTCAAGGGATCTTGATCATTTCGAAAAGCTCCAGCTAACCAATTGTCCGTTCCGTTAGCTCTCATTTCCAGTAAAACTCTAGAAGATTATTCATGAGGAATTGAGGAAGGCAAATGTTTCGCCTATTATCGAGGAAAGTAATCGTTTTGTTCCTGTAATCACATGCCAGTAAACCTTACCAGTGTGGTTTGCAAGTGGTGAATTCAATATGGGGATCATATAGTGAAATAGTTTTAAGGAGTATAATCTGATTCTTGTGTCTCGAGAGAAGAAAGAACGTTCGTGCGTGACTAATCTACTAGTCCTCTGTCCGAGTTAAAGAGTTTGGGTATCACTGGCAATAGAGAGTAGAGAGTTGTCATCAATGGGATTTTCGTTTTACCTAGTAAGAGTTGATGTTCCCTAAGGGTGGGTTCTTGATTCCTTACTCTATTTGGCTCATATTCACATTTATTCTGTGCAAACGACACTGTGTAGTATCAGGAAGTGACTTCGAATGATGATTTTCCAATAAATCAAAGGGATCTAGGCCGAATCTCCAAATGGTCTCCCATTGGCAAATTAATTAATTGGCGATTAATGCAAATTGATGCATGTCGGCTAGCATGACCAAAATTCGTTTTCCTGTTGTTTGAATGGTCAAGAAACTAATGTGATAAATTCAGAAAAAAGCTCTTTTGTGTATTCCACATTGAAAATTCTCGAGCTTTTATTTTGGTTTATTCAAATTAATTCCGTACGAATGGACACTAAGGTGTATCTGGAAGTGTCTTCGAATGATGATTTTGCAATTATTCAAAATGGAGTTAGGCCTAATCTCGATGGTAGTAGTTGGAATGGTCAAGAACTCAATGTGATAGTGTTCAGAGAAAGCTCTGATGTGTATTCAAGTGGAACCTGCCGAGCCTTGGTCTGACGTTAATTCAGTTTTCTTGAAAATGACATCGTTGTCATGCTTGTTTAAGAGTTCAGTAGACCTAACTGGGTATTCCGTGCGTGGAGTGCGAAATTGCCGTCGTTTGAGAAAGACTGAAGGGTCTTGATCAGAAATTCAGCTAAGACTTCAGACTTAAGCTGAGGCGAATTCGGGTGTTTTGACTCGTGCTTTCAAAATTGTATATGGCGGAAGCCCTTCTTCCGATACTTCTTGAAGTTCCTTAAGTCAACAACAAAGGGACCATGTCTCAAGCTTTTGGTAAACGTGGGCCAGGGGGAAAAATTGGACATCCGGAAAGAATTATTCTGCCATGGAATATATATATATAGAAGAACAAGACTCCACATCTGCAATGCTCCGAAAACGCTTCCGCGAGGTTACACGTCAGGGCAGTAAGTATAACAGCTTCGGAGATCCCATCTCCAATATACGAAAAATAGAACGATTTTCGATGACTCTGGTAACAGTACCTTTGTTAGGTTCGACCTTGTACCGCTCGGCGTGGGACTTACACATGGCAACGTAATAAATATGCGAATGGCAGTATTGGTATCGAAGACTGCAGCGGGACAATGAAGAAGCTTACAGCATGATTGCGGGTTCGATCGACGTTGGTTGCCAACGGATCCGATTTATTGCATATACGATCGAGAGAGTAATTTATTTACATTCAGGAATTTGAGAAATGCATGCCAACCCTCTTTCGTCCTGTTGATTGCGCTTGGTCTGCTCACGCAGCAACCGGAGGTAGGTCGAAGGGGGGGGACAGTGCTGATTAATTGATGGGGGATTTTCAACCAATTTCTTTTGCATTTATCCTCGCCAAATTTGGGTCAATTATCTGAGATCGCGGAAGCACGCCCATTTCATGCGTTGTAAATGATTGTTATTGAACTTAAGGACGTGCAGTCACTTGTTACTTTACTTCTGCCAATCCTACTTATCTACTGTGATTGTGTTGCATACCGCGAGGGCGCTGAAGCGTTCGTTTGGGCCTCTGCAGTAACTAGGACGAGTCTTTGCTTTTGCTACGATTGTACTTTTTTTTGTACATCCATGTCGCGATATTCGTTCTTCCTAATGGGGGATCTCCAAGACAATCGAAATAGTGAATCATGATTTTTCACGTGAAAATTTACCGGTTTGTGGTTGTCCCAATAGCGAATATACACCTTAGTTCGTGTTGCAACTGTCAAAGCTAAATTCAGCATGTTTGCGCACTATTAGGAAGTGATAGGTTTGAACTTTTATACCGCCTAAACTGGACTGATCCACACTTCCCGAACATGAACATGTAGTAGTGATTCAATCAGAACCTTGTGTATAAAACTATAAAAACCAGCACAACCGCGCAGTTCTTGGCAGTCAGCCCGTGTTTTTTTTTACTTCATCTCTAACATGTGCTATCAGGGCGACCATCTAGGTCTGCGCAACGTAAGCAGCATCATGAATGCCGCAAGGCCCATCACCGATAGGTTTTAGGGTTCAGCTCTATATGCATGAAGAAATAACCTGATTCTTTAAGTTCTCAGACGTACATTTCCGGTGATTGACACATTGCGACCATGTAAAATAGTGTGACTGGGTAAAACAATTTACCAACTACTTCCCACGTTACACTCATTCAAACACACCTGTTCCCTCAACTCCCATGAATGAACTTATATGTTGTTCATCTCGTCTCGGATTTCAGGTTGTCTATAGGCGCTCATTGGATTAGGAGGGTGAAAGAATTCAATAGCAGGTACCCATGATTACTGCAATTATTCGTCTGGGATTATCTGTAAAACGTTAGAAATACTGTAACTTAATTAAATTACTCGTAGAACGTTGTGGATCTTATCGTTTTTTCCATGCATCTATGGCATGTCCGTGGTTCATTTACTAGGCGCGAATAACGCTACCATGAGCAAAGTCCGCTCGATGGGCAAAGAGGTGATTAGCTCACCGAAACCAATGGAGAGCTTCACAACATGTTTCGCTAGTCGCCAATTCGATTGCTGCTACCCGTCAATGAACGTTGAGTGTCTCAAGTCATGTATAAACACTGTGTTTTAAACAGACGTACGTGATGACGCATTTACTGTTAAGATGGCCTGGGACAAAGCCGTCGGTGAATGCACCCACGGACGATGAACGTGTTGGAAATTATGGCACTGCCGCAGCCCGCAACAGTGATGAAACTTTTTGGGCTTACTTTAGCATACAAACAACAAGAGTTAGAACTTTACACTGTAAAAAAAATGGTGATTGAATGAAAGAACGTTCTGAGAATTAGTCTCATGGTGTTATCTCAACGACTCATTTATGGAAAAAAAACTAGGCACGAAAACACCCCATCAAAATCACGATATGGGTTGAAGATGAAAAAGATGGAATGGTCAACCGAAAATAAATGTAAATCCCAATTCATTGAACCACTTGACCTACCGACTCTATACTGACCTCCCCCCCCCATCAGTATTAATAGGATCACTTTATTCTTCCACTCACATGCTACACTTGCGTTATTATGATAGAGGATGGAAATGGAAAGTTAAAGAGATAGTGTGAACAGCGCCTACCGCGGAAGCTGATGAACGAAGCCTCGGACCGAGCCCACCTTTTTTTTGCTGTGAATGGCACACGATTGGGGGACGATTGAGTGCCGCGAGTCACAATGTGAGAACCCCCCACATTTATAAATTTACGTTAACGAGCTGCTTATATTAAATCTATACTAGCCTACATACGACAATTATTAAGATTGGATCAATTGTAGATTTATGATGCCATCAACGCGTTTGCCCCTTCATTACTACATGGACTTCATTCTGGAATAACCTGAAACAGCCATACATAGAAAATGCTTTTTAGGACACTTTTGTTTGAATGCTAGCAAGGTCCTCGGTGACTGCGTCACGCCTCTTGGCAATTTTTCCCATTCTTTGGATCAGGCAACCGTTGTATTTCGTATAGCATCCGTAATCCAGGCTTTCATATCTTAAACAACATATGTAGCCGTACGACGACGAAACTATTAACAAACCCACTGACTGTTATCCTAGCTCAGCAAAAACTTGTTAACATGGCTGCATTTGTTATCATGTGTGATTTATCACTACCCCTTGCCCGCAGACTTCACCAGTTCGAATCCACAATAAGTTAAACATTCGGGGGGGGGGGATCGCGGAGGAAACATCGCTCACAGTTCAGCTTATTAGTGTCTCATGTTTCTCAACACAAATGTCTCAATTGCATTCAGTTTGGTGCAAGATTATGACAAAACATGTTATTTAAACCAGAGACCCCCGAAATGGTTTTCGTTTTAAAACATTCATCGTCACAGGATCTGTCCATGTTTACCTAGCTCAGTAAGAGTGTAGCGATTGTAACTGGAAATCGTCAATGAATATTTGTTCCCATGGAGGGAAAGACTAGGACACGTAAGAAATGTCTCAAAAGTTCCAAATTTCCCCCATTGGGAAGGTGGATTGGGATTTTGTTTATGGGAGAAAATGTGCACTAATATCAGTATTGAGTAGTTAGTATCCTGATTCAGTGGACAATTGATTGTAGGATTATTTATTGGTGAGCTTGGGCAAGGGATAACGATGCTGTGGCTTCTGATGTGTTCTGTTGAATTTAGAACTCGTTCCTTGTTTTCAAAAGGCGGCTTTGGATTCAATTTTGTGTTTCTGGGTGAATTAATTTCCATGATTTGTCATTTGGCTTGAATGCGGTGATGAATGGACATGTTTTACTTGGAGAATTTTGTGACGGTGATGAGAGTGTACATCACAGGTTCGTGCTGAGAGCAGAAGGCTTGTTGATGACGAGGATTTTTTTTTTTTTTTTAAGGAACGAATTATGTGGGCTCTTATGGTTCATCAAGCTTCTGGTGGTATATGAAAGTACAAAAATCAACAAAAGTCAGTCACGCATTTTAGCTTATGGTGCCAAACAGGATTCTGTGAGGAAGTTGTCTTCCGTATTGAGGAAAATCCGCGGGCGGTTTTAATATGTAGGATCCCAGGGGCAGAAAATCAAGGACAGTAATAGCTCATTGTAAGATGTTAAGTCGTTTGATGATCATTCTCCTAAAATTCAGCCAGTGAATCTTACGAGTGTTGTTTTGCAAAGTGATTTAATCAAGTATCAGCAATTATTTGGTGACCAGTGGGTGAATGCACAATAGGACAATCAGAGGTAGATGACAGAAAACAACAAGATTCGAAGTCAACATATATCGCACAGTCCAAACCATCTACACCCACTATACAATACGACATGTTTCGAAGGACATCTTGCATCGTCAAGGGTTACTCTAAGTGAAATGATAAACAAACAAAATAACTGCTGACCCTAGGCGAGGGTTACTGATAAACACGGCAATAATTATGTGGGATTGATGAAAATGTGAGCAGTACCCCTTCGGGCTGTTTGTTCAAGTCAGGACGATCCAGTTAATATGCAAGGACTTTCCTTGAGTTGTAGCTGAGTTTGGTGGGAGCCTATTAATAATTCTGAAAGAGCCAGGGCCGCACCGAGCTCTGCCAAGTATGAGATTGTCTGATGTCTATTAAGATGTGTGAGTTTGTCCGTGTTAGGTGTTGTATTGTGTCCGTGTAGCTAGGTGCCCGTGGGTTTCCCTGATGTAACAAGCATTACAGCTTGGAACAATAAATTTATAGACTCACCGGGATTGAGGCTTTACTTAGAGGATCTGTCTTTTTAGAAAAGAAAACATGTTTTACGGGCTAAAAAGAAGTGAAACCTAACTTGACAGCAAACAGTACAAACATTTGAATAAGCTGTGTAACTTGGCTCTGCGTGTGACGAGGAAAAGTTCCAATGAAAGGAAGTTTGTAAAATCTCGAATCTGGAGTAATGACATGGTAGAGTTCCAGATGTAACCTTTTGTTCCAAATACAATTAAGTTCTGCGTCAATGACATGTGACGGAGGAAACTGGTTTTTCTAAGAATAGAGTAAAGGGTTTCAAACCTTCGTCAAACCCTTCCACGTTATTAGTAATTTTATAAATTCTGTTCACATAAGTTTTACAAATCCAAATTGTACCAAAAGGAATGAAATGGAAAAAAAATTATAGGCAAAACCCTGTATAGGGGGGTTATCGTCACAGTAGTGATACACTTTGTATTGTTACTCTAAGAACATTAGGAAAGGCAATATGAACAATTTTGTGTTCGCCATTGTGAATTTTATATGGAGATACAGGTTGTTAATGAAATCAAAAAATACATGTGCCTCATTCTCTTCTGGGAAAGACAGAAACACATCGGCAAAAACCTTTGATAAAATATAGGGTTAGAAATGGTAGACGAATTTCCAAAAAATCCTCTCAAGTTGACCCATGAATAGGTTAGCTTATTCATTGGGCCAAACTTGAGAGGGTTGTCTTAAGAGGGTTGTCATTAATAAGCGTTTTTTCCCTAACAGAGGACAACCAGTGTTCTCGCCAAGGGTAGGTTCTGGTCCCTTACTCTTTTTGGCCCATATTAGGTATTTCAAAGGGATATTGTGGCGATCTAGAGGTGAACAAATTTCGGTCGGTTATTATAATGTATCGGGAAGTGTCCTCGAAGGATGATGCTGCAGTCATCAAAGGGGTTTGAACAGAATATCCAGATTGTCTTCCGATTGGTAGTGTGTTTTTTGTAGCGCAGACAAATGCAAAGTGATGCATGTCGGCTATCATAACGCCAAAGGTAGTTTAGTTTTAAAGGTTCTGAAATCAATAGTGGGTTTCATCTGAAGAAAAAAATTTTGGTGTGTATTTCGATTCTTCATCGAAACCTTGCAAGCAAAGGTTAGAAGCTAGAGTTGAAGAAAATTGCGGTCGACACATATCTGTATCGTAAGTACATCGTATGATGATGTGAAATTCATCAAAGGGATTTAGACGAAGCTCCAGATGGTCTTCTGATGGTATATATGTTTTCTAACGCAGATACATGCAAAGTGATGATGTCGGCATCATAACGCCAAGCGTCTTCTAGTTCGAATGGCCAAGAAATCAATGTGGTTATTTCTGAAAGAAAGATTGGTTGTGATTCGATTCGCCATCGAAGCTGCTATAAAAGTTAATGGAATTCTCGGCTTGTTTTTAAACATAATTTCATTTTCTTGTAACGGCATTGCTTCAAGCTGTTCAAGCAGGGGCTCATTCGCGTGAGCCCTTATTCGCGAAAAGAAAACTGCTAATTGGGAAGCGAAGGAGGCTATGAGGTTAGTGCACATCTGCGAGATTTTCCGTATTGAAGAAAAAATAAAGCGTCTTCGTTCTGACTTCAATGGAGCTAAGGCAAAAATTCAGGTGTTGATCAGGTTTTAAAAATCGGACTTTGAAATATATTTCCTTCGACTATCTATGATTTTTCTATTGGTAACACTGTGGGAACCAGTGTTCAAAAGCTCGTGGTACAACGTTGCAGATTAGCATTTGGGAGTGATTATTCCGAAAGAGGAATAATGAGTGAAAATAGTCTCCCTACCAGAGTTGTTTGGGTGAGAGTGTTAGTTTAAAGCCTCAAGAACAGTCTCGACTGTTTATCAGGAATTGTGGGAGAATATTTTTCTGTTGTTCACTTCGGTCACCAATACTTATCCCTAGTACTAGGACTAATACTGGATAGTTTGCCGGAATATTGATATTTGTTTTGAAAGATTTCACTATAGTAGTACAGACCAATACGGGTTTGGCCAAAGCACTCGGAAATGACGTTGGTGATGCCATTAACAAGATGTGCAGCAGCCTGAAGATAATAAGATTTCAATTGTTTTTTCGTGACTCTCGAAAGCCTTCACTACTATTGATTTTGATTCTCAGGAAGAGATGTCATTTACGGATACGCGGAAATTGCACTCGATTGGTTTCGAAATGATCTCCGAAGGGTATAAGTATATAAAAGACCGGTTTTTTATCATGCATGGCATTGACATGTGGCGCCACCTCAGGGTAGGTCCTGGCCTCTGTTTATTATAACATGGCCTACCGGGTATTCTTCGAGTTGCTGGGAAGTTACTTTTTGCCGATGAACTAACAAAACATTTTAGGAGTAAGACCTAAATATTAATTGGTTTGCTGTAAATGACGAGAATGAATTGAACAAAAGGCGAAAATATATGTTTAGTATCTATTTATAATCATAACACCAATTGGGATAAGGATGTGTAAATAAGATACGATGATTAGTCAAGTAACTCAAAATAAAGGTTTCAGCGTAGATACGTGTTAGTCGAGACTGACAAATACGAGACCGAGACGAGATCGAGACAGAGGGTGTCGAGCCGAGACCGAGACCGAGACCGAGACCAGGAGAGCCCAAAACGGATTGTATGGCCTAGTACCCCATATGCTGGATGGTGACATAATAGCAACCTCGCTCATTGAGACATGCGCTTTTTCTACGATCCACAATCGACAAGGAATAGGTCAACCCCTGAGCCTAAATCAGGGGTAGTGCCATCGTGATGCAATGACGCCCCCGTCCAAACCCCATAAACCCCCCCCCCCCCCTCCCCCCCCCCCGCCTCTCTCCCCAGATAGCCAAATTTGTCGGTAAAGCCATGAACCAAAATACAAACCCCTCATCACATTTTAAAATAAAAGTCTGATTAGATTGGAAAGAAGACCCAGCCAGGATGCAGACTGAACCTCATATGTCTTCACCGTACTGATATGGTACCGAGTACACCGTACCATTTCACAATGCGACGCCATGGGTGAGCCCCCCTCTCACATCTTCACTTGGTCTACCTATTCGATTAGGCCTGGAGCATCTTTTCTGCATCCTTCATTAAAGCAATATGAATTCAGGAAAATACGGCTTTCCTAAACCTAATCCGCTCGTTTCTTTTTCCAATTAGATGATTAGATCGTAACCCCCCCACCCCCCTCCCCAAACAACGACCACAGGACTTTAGATCGTAAACACCCCCCCCTTCCCAAACCAACCACACCAGGACATCTGCTTTCGTCATGTGGACAGGGGGGGGCGCTATTGTTTCTCCATCCATAGTCCCATCCCTAGATTCCAACACCATACCAAACTTGACCCTCGAATGCATTACCCATTGCGTTTTTTATGAGGATGACCAATTTCATATTACCATGTACTGTAACCATTATGTATTCACTGTAGCCCAAGGTGAAGTTCTTGCCAACTGTGATTGAAACAAATGCACAAATGTGAATGCATTGTCTATGCCAGGATTCACTTGTGGCGTCCTTTTCACAAATCCAGACAGTTTAAGGGTGGTCACTTTTTTCAAAACAATTGAAGTGCTAGTAAATATCCTGGAAAACACTGCACCAATGGGGTAGGCCTAGTTTACTGGTAGGCCTACTCGTTAGGCCTGATTGCTATATAAGTTCTCAAATACTTGATTGACATAGGCATAAACACTTCATGACAAAGAAGCCAATGAAGCATTCAATGTACATGTAAATAAGTTTACTGAGAAAAATTCCTCATTCAAGGACAGTGGCAGTCATTTCAAATCAGCTTTCGCGAAACTGGTAACAAAGTCATAAAGGTCAAACCCATCTGGAAAATCGAAACACATTCATGTTCATGGTTCATATGAAGGATAATTGATAGTCGTTTGGCTACCACAGTAACTAGCATTATTGAATTACCAGTTACTGCCCGTCATTCCGCAGTGAATTAGTGATTGAAATCACTAAATATTCACCTCTCCTTCTATTCTACGTATATCTGATGTAGTGCCGTATAATTCACTTCTATCAAACTTCTTATTGGGGAGCATACGTCACAGGGTTGGCCCGCGTTCTTTTATATTATCCATCTTCATCATGGTCAGAAGTCAATATCTTAGGATTGTATAAAAAATTTGGTTTTGAATAGGGCTAACAATACAATCTTTGAAAAGCGTGGCAGCCACGGATACTTCCAGGTTGGAACAGACAATAACAAGTATTTGAACAATTTGATTGGCTAATGTTTATTATCCCTGTCAAATCAGCATTCTTGAAGGAACCACACCAAAGCCGTAACAGCTCGGGACACCTTGCTATTGTACTGTGGCTACTGTGACTGCCACAAGTCAATGTGGCTGTTTGCCACATGACCAAGTACTTAAAGGCCCACTCCACTTGCTTGTTCATAGCAAAGCTTTGAATTGCAGGATGTTTTTCACTGAAATAAAAATGATTCCAAGGAAAATAACAACACAAAGATTTGTGCTGCTCTCGAAGAGAGACCGGAAGAGTTCCCGAGACCAGAAGGGTTCGAGATCGAGACCGAGATCGAGACCCAAGGGTTGCGAGACCGAGACCAGCCAAAAAAAATGGTCTCGAGACGGGTTCGAGACGAGGAACCGGTTCTCGAGACACTACAACATTGGTAGGATCCTGCGCGTGACCATACTCGTGACATTTCTATCGTTAAAACTGTATATATATATATATATATATGTCTCTAATAATGCTTCATCAAATCTCATTACTCCTCTCCCTTATTTACTCTGTCCGAGCGGGCACCGTATCCAGTTAGTTGGATATCTCACCGGCGAAAGCGAGCTGTCCGATATAGCCCTAATTGCTCACGTGACCAGACTAGTCCTCTACTCCTCTTCTGAATTCATTTCATTAGATGTTATGATTGTGCGTGAAAAGTGTATGTTTGCAACAAGGCTTCAGCTACCAGTGGCATTTGATAATTCATGTGTTAACAATGCTCAATTTTATATTCACAAAATACGAGAAGCGCAGAACGGACAACGTCATCAAGTACCTATCTGGTATGAGCGAACGTATTCGCACAGAGAAAGTAATCAGCTATCTAACAATATCCACTTTTGCAACGCGAATCAGGAAAACATGCATGTCAATTTGATTACGCTAATTACTTAAATAATTGAGACTAGCTTAGAGGATGACTCGCTCTTGATAATATAATATATATATATATATATATATATAATATATAATATATAATATAGTATATATATCTCTATATATATATATATATATTATATATATTATATATAATATATCTATAACAAGAGGCAAAAATGTAAAACAACAATGCTACCTAAATAATGGCTGGATCTCGAATGAGAGCGAATAGCGACTGAATGAGGCTAGAAAAATGTGAGTAAAACAGCCGATATGTTGGAGCAGAGCTTTCGGACAATATAGTCATTCGTCAGTGCATGTGACCAACAGATGATAACTCGAGGAGAAGACGGCTGAGACTTTATAGGCCTAGGAACAGTGGTTGGGTGAGGCTAATAGTGTTTCGCTGATTGACAGGGGATAATCCTGTGGGGATTAGTACAGGGGGGCCAATGCGCCTCAGTGATTGACAGGCGATCGTCATCAACAGGATTATATACTAATGAAGGCCATTTGCGCCTTGTGATTGACAATAGGCAGAATAGGGAGGGGGTGCCGAGTGGTACCATTATCTTTTTGTGATGGTAGGTCGTGCCGATGTTAACCAATGGGGTTGTTGTAGTCGTTTTAAGGTTCAATTCCCAGTAAGTTCTGCGCTTTGCGGGGTTTAGTGGACAATTTGGGGTATGGTCGATTTGCCAATCACTCTCAGGTTTTCAATGGAGGACTGACCATGTTGAAAAGCTTAGCCACCGGCTGCTCAATTTTTGGGATTGATGGACCGGTTTTGTTTGTTGTGGTCCATTCGCGACGATACAGGGTGTGTTATTTCACTGTTCCCCCGAGCTGTACGTGAGCTAACAGAAGAGCAGAGGTGGGTAGTACCAGAGACAAATAAATAGGTAGACCAGGGTCTTCGAGACGCAATCAAATCCTGTGAATCGAAATATGAGGGATGTTGGAAACTTTTGAAAAATTTGTGCGATCGACAAGTTTGCACGTTTGCAGTTGGAAGGCAGGGGCGGCTGCGCGGAGTTTGCTTGCGGCTCGGCTTGCTCCGAAATTTGGCGTTGACTAGAATGTACGCAGTTCGGGGTATGCTGTACGGAAACGACCGGGGGTTCCGGGAACACGGATTTTAGGCGTTTCCTGATTGAAGGATGGGCAACTGCTTGTGAATGAGAGTGGCCAATGGGGGAGGGCAGGATGTATTACAGACAATTGGTACTATGGAGTTGGATTGACGAGTTTTGTACGTCAGAGTTTCAATTCGCGGAAGTCTTTCTACCTTTTCAATGGAAACTTCGATGGAACTCCGGAAATAATGCCTCTTTTGGAAGATGTTTTGAAAGTGCGCTGGCACGGGACTCAAAATCAGCTCATAAATCAGACTCAAAATCAGCATTACCAGGACTAATATATATATATATAATATATATAATATATATTATATATATAATATATATATATCAGATATAGATATATATTAGATATATATATACTATTTATAAATGATTATATAGAATATATATATATATATCAGAAGAGCGGAGTTCTGCCTCCTAGCCTCCATCTGGCTTCTTGGGACACTGCTCCTCACGGTTTCAGGTTAATGTCATATGTCTGTATGAAGGGATGTTTGGCAAGTGTAGATGCGATTTTTTAAAACAAGTAACAGGAATGAAATGAAATGCGCTACTGGTTTGTATGCAGGCAGTATAGAACAAATTTGCAGGGAATATTATCCAGCATTACCAGGCCTTCCGGCTACTAAAACAGGCTCAGCGCTCTAGTGAGAAGGTTATAAGGGGGGGGAAATATTCATCCTCCTTTCATGAGCATTGACTTATACTCGACTATTATAATATGGATATCCCAGCCAAGAAGTAAGTGTTTTCACAATATTCATCACCCGTGAGTTCACTAGCTGTTTCAGCTTTCATCTCTCTTTATTCCAAAGTCCGGTTAGTTGGCACTGGTGGCATCTCAATTTCAGGCTAGCACAACTTTTAGTGTCGAGTTTCTTTGACCTCCACAATTGAGCTAAGATACTAAGAAGCAGCCTACCATGGTGAGTGCGTTCCTGCCAAGGGCGATTTGTCCGTTACTCTATGATCCAAAACATGGGTTTTGGATGAGGTTGAAGGGAGACCAAAGGTGTGGATGCCTTTTTCTGTGGCTGCTCTCCCACAACCATGTATACTTTTCCATTAACCTCTCGTATGATGGCTTCACCACATGCGCAGAACACAAGGGAACACATGCGCCTGCGGACGCTTTCTCCAACGAAAACTGGTTTGTATGGTCATCCACTACTCGAAAACATACAAAATTAGCTTCAGCATAGGTCTCCCTCCAGTTTCATACTAGAACGCTTTGCTGTAATCAAAAAAACAGAGGGCAGGTTGGTGATCTTGTCTTTCACTGTTACTCAAATGATGTTAGAATGCATTTGCGACGTCAAGTCTTTTGCCAAGCACCTCATTGACTGGGCTTCAGAGGAATGCGCCATCAAAAAGTGTGATAAACTAGTAGAACCAACAGCAGCACTCGACCCACGACAGAGTAGATCATGGTCGGTTCTTTGAGCAGTCCTGTTCTTTTCATACAGAGTTAGGGAGATAATTTCAGATAGAGTCCAATCGCTGGGCAAAACCCGTCCTATGTATGTTATCAAATTATACTGTTTCATGACTTTAATACCATAGTCCGCTGCCTTTATAATGTTCCAGTATACCATCCGGACAGCCGCCTCTCCAATTGTAAATTACTCAATGCGACGGAGTTCAGATAGCTGGTGTTTTTTTTGTGTTTTTTTTTTTTTTTTTTTTTTTTTTTTTTTTTTTTTTTTTTTTTTTTTTTTTTTTTTTTTTTTTTTTTTTTTTTTTCTGGTTCCTGTGTGTCTCTTGTAGGCCCGAGTTGTGTGCAGCACTTGTTCAACAGTCTTGATCTTGATCATGTAGCCTGATAGCAGTTAAGTCAATTTTCGTATCTTATATCGACCTCCAGGGACCGAGTGATACTGATTCTTCCTATGTCGTGAGCAGATTATTCATGGGAAATTATTGTTGTTGCATGGCCAATTCAAGAAATTTACCCCTATCATTCCCATTCCAATACTAAACTTTCCCACAGGGAACCACGTGCTGGCGATTTTGAACCAATCTGGGCATTGTAGTCTCCCATTACTATCCTCTGTACGCTTAGCTTCTATCGAAAGCATTATCATGTCTTTGGTTGCATCGAAGCGGATCACGGCTCATTCTGTCTGATACTGATGCCACCATCATATAGATTTGACAGTCGTCAATGTAACGAGGAAACCTCAGTGTAATGACATGTCATTTCCCCCATCATCTACAGCAAGCACTGTACATCCAGTCATAGACGCGCTGCTCCAGGGGGACCTGATGACTTCGCTGACATCCATGTTGCAGGTTGAGGTATCGTTGACTTCCAACATGAAAGTTGTTCGAAAATTGGAATAGATTAAAGCTGCCTTATATAGCATTGACGTAACGTTTGATTTAGCCTGGTGGAAAACGAGTTCACAATGGTGTCGCTATAGATACTGCAAAAGGCATGAGTTACTGAAATTAGTTCTAGTGACGCAGTGTGTAAAGCATTATATCATGAAAAAAAATATATGAAACCACATCAAGTGCCCGCAACTGGAAGAGGGTGTTCTCGAAAACACAGATCAAACATCATAATACAGGATTTGAAATAACAAATAGGCAAGGTTGCCAAAAAATGGCTGACGCGGGTACCATTTCCACAATGATTTCAATTTCGTTCTACCCTACACTCATAGACGAGTTAAGGCATTGTAAAGACCTTCCCATAACCATCTTGCCTGCACGACTGCTACTGTCACATTATTTCCGTTGAGTCTTGTCACTGGTTTTACCATCCCAAGAGTTTTATCACAATGTGTAAGACGGAAAATAGAAGAGAGTCGTAAAAGATAACAATGTATGTCTGAATTTTTGGTAAAAAATATTAGTCTCACAACCTGAAGGCAGTACAGGGCTCAGCCCTTTTGACGAAGGCGAACATGATCCTTCTATGTCAGTTCGTCGTCATTGATCACACCTAGAAATTTACATATCGAGACCCTTTCAATTGGGTCACTTTAATTAAACTGGGTAATTTATTGACAAGGTCACCACTGGGCCTAAATTCGATTATTATTTCGCTTTCATTGTTGGAAATCATGTATTGTGAATAGTTTCTCATCACAATAATAATCCCGAATCTGTTTTTTTTTTTTTTTATAAATAATGTACGTTATAGACTGACTCCCTATAGAGGATTAGGATTACCACAGAGAATCATCACATACATGACAACTCGTTTTGTCCCATTGGAGGTGTGTTAACAGATGCAAATTTTTCAAAGTCCCTGACTGTGACCAGGCATGATTCGAAACCGCCGACAAACGCTCTACCTATTTTATCAACGACTCGGTATTTTATCTCTCATGCGGTGCTTTCTGGTGTCTTTCTTTTTGTGTAATACACCGGATTTTTGTGACACTTTGTTAACAGCAACAACCACGTATCGGGTCCCTTGTGATTTGAACCTAGGTATGGTATTTGTTTACATTGACTTTTGTTCGGTATAGTTAAATTTTGCAACGGTATGTATGTCGTGTTTTCGGCTCCCGGCGATAGCCTACAATACCGTGACTACTGGTGCTCAAGGAGAAATTGCAGCATTGCGTTATAGTTATATTCATCCGTCGGTGATTTATCTATTTCATTTGACTATTTTGTAATTTCGACTTGGCTCCATACCTTGATTATTCTATAGTAGGAATAACTGAATTCAAACAAATAACGGCAAACATCTGAAATGAAAATCCCCTCAGTACTGCTCTAGGCAAACAGAACACCTTGACATTTAACAAAAATAGAGTGATTTCCAGTCGTATGGGCAACGATTGGAGGGCTGGGTCACCTCGCTTTGCCGAAACAGATCGATCTATTCGGTGGCAAAATCGATAATGGTCTACTTATTGTATTGATCGTTCAAACAACGTCGTCACTCTGCCGAGTTGCCATCAGCAAGCGTAAAACATCATAAATATGACGAATAACAATCGCTTAGGGGGTCTCGTTTCCTTGCTGGCGTTTTATTTTATTCTGATATATTTGGTTTAATAGAGGCTGTTGCTTGTTCAAATTTGAATGACGAGTTACAATGTTTACAGCAGCCTAACGTACCGTGGCCGTAATTGCACATTTATTTTATATCACCCAATCGGGATCCCTCCTTCGTCAAAGACGGGTGCAGCACACTATTCCATGCATCTTTATCAGCCTAAACATGAAGTACAGTCAGTAGAGTCCTATAAATTGAAATGAAACTGCTAACCGGACAGATAAGACACATCTACACAGCAAAATGATAACGCAACTGACGGTAGATAGGATGTGTGTGGAAGGAATTTTGCACACACAGACACATGTATATGTTGTCTTTCAAACCCAAAACGATCCAAGTCCTCCCCATTAGTCCCACGACCAACATCCCAAATGAGCGATATACAAAACGTATGGTGGCACTTGTAAACGTCACGTAGACTACAGGTTACCCTGAACATTGCAGACGAGTTGTATGGTCGATTGAGCGGCGACACAGTCGCCATGTGTCTGTAAAAATTTAAGGGGAGAAATTTGAATAGAGTGGACAGACCTATCGGAGCACGCCGATCGCGCCCATAATGCATAATGCTATTGCGAACAACTACCGGATAATAGGTACGACCTCCCTGTCAATTTAAAACTAACAAACAGAACAAATCAAAAGAGCAGGATGGCTAAACAACCGCGCCCGATGACTTTCGGGAACTGATACATGTGTACTCCCCCCACTCCCGAGCGCAACTTGCTCCTAGCCACATCAATTTCTAATAAATGACTCGCGACACTTAGTGATAAATATTAAAACTTGCGGGGACTGTCGAATCATCTTTATATTCGATCTAAATTGAGAGGCACCGCGATCACTCGTAATAACAATGATGCCGTGATGGCTCGTATCAGTACAATATGAGGGTAAGAGACTTTCCATTAACATCCTACGAGGGGTGGGATTGATACTGGAACGTTGTAAGGTGGCATCTGATGGCAATCCGTGTTGTGATCCCTCCCCACCACCAAATCTCTGCGCTATAATCTTCATCTGTCGTTTCACCGCACTTGGATGCTTAGGTAAATTCGTCGTTAATGTATTTTTGTGGGAATTTTGAAAGAACACTACAATAACAAACAGCTGAACAAGACAATACAAAATACAAACATGAACGCAACTATTCGTAGGTGATTCTTGCCAAAATCAATCTCTGTGACAGAACCCAGCTTCCCTCTAAATCGAATTATTGATCTAAGATCTACGCAGCCGAAATGCCGAATAATAACTCACCACAAAGAACACGTCTTTTCCTTGATCATTAACACTGCACATTATCCGCGCCTCGTGTCCATAAATTCTACGTAATCCGAAATGGTAGGGTTGCTATATCTGCTTGTGCTGGTAATGAGCATCACAATCACCGTTTGAATATTATATGTAGTTTTCAAAGTTGATTCACTCCAAGACTGGAAAACAATATAGACAAAAGTTAATGACTGTCAATGTCCAACTACCAAGCCATATATTGATGGGTACATGTAAAGTTGGGTCAGTGATAGCCACAAAAGACGAACGAACTTCCCTGACGCTATTCCTCTGGGATGTTTCAAGGGCCGAGAATATGATTCAGTGTTTAGCTGTTTCACCCGTTACAGAGGACATAACTGGAGATAGCGAGTGATAGATAAGTGCTTCAGTACGGCAGGGTAATTGACTTATGTGTTGTGTAAACAAGACGAGTTGTTTCTGTGTTCCGAGTTCCACAGAATTACCCCAAGTCAAATGGTCATTAGGTTCAAATGATGGTCAAAAAGTTCCAATGAAGCAAAGTAGGTCAAATAGTAGTTGGACAGACGAACACAATTCTCCACTACGCCAACTCCCTGAAAATTTTCCTTGCGAAGTATGAAAGGATTGCCCTGTGGTGACTTCAGACTTCGACTGACACCCGAAAAAAACAATAGGGTTATCCTCACCCTATTGTGCCCCCCCCACCACACACATACCTAATATGAACCTAATAGATACTACAGGATTTCCAGCAAGAAAACCGAACCTTATTTGAAACTGACGAAATCTGGTTGAGAATTGGCAGGCATGAATATAGCCCTTGAATCGAACTAAAAGTTGAGTGGTGGAGCAAGCGTGGATGCTCCCGCACTGCCAGAAAAAAGAGGATTCAGGCCACTAAGTCATTGAGTTCTGGTATTACAGGTTCTCACTAGACTGCTGTAGGAAAACCATAGGCCGAACCATCAGTTGTCGTTGGCTGTGCCTGGAAAGGATGTGGGGCCCCACCTTCCACAGGCAAGGTCACTTCTTAGTCTTCAAGTAACTCTACCTGGATTGTATATATCGACACCGACAGCAGGTGTTCCTGGTTGGCATCAAGAAAATCAAACCTAAGGTTTTTTAATCTGTCAATTCTATAGCTGCATTGGCATGCATGCATGGTTTAAAACCCTGAATACCAGTGTTGTAAAATGCTGAGGGTTCGGTGCAAGACAGACTCCTCCACGCTGCAAAACAGGGAGGATCATGCCACCTGAGGGTATGTCAATTAACTCTGGTGTTACAGGTCCGATGGGCATTGTAATATTCAGAAACACAGAAAAAAAAGGTCAAACCATCCAGCACAACACCATCAGCATCACCTTGAAAGCTCTTAGTCTTGAGAGGTGTTATGGGCCCACTCCTGGCCTAAGCATTGTCAGTAGGGCTACATGTCACAACACCTTGTCAAGAAAGAAATAAAATATCAGTGTAAAAGGGGATTGACCCAGATTGTAGAAACAATTTTTTTTTTCCTTTTTTTTTGTGGAATTGATAGCGAATACTCAATTTGGAGTTTTAATAGATACTCGGATATTTCAGAGATCCTTGAATTACAAAGCACACCAAGACCTACCTTCGAGGCTGAGGAAATCTACAGTGCCAACCTATTCTTGCATAATGGCACATTGCAATCGGCAGAGAGAACCAATTCATCAAAAGAAGAAGCATGAAAGGATCATACACCTAACAGGGGGCACCAGGATTCGCTAGGGGGAGGGAAGTGAGAAGCACGACAGACCTCCCACCCCCTTCCCATTCTCCCTTTTCCAAGATTTCCATTGAGAAATTCTCTAATAGTTCACATGGTAAGATCTCTCAACAAAATAAAACAAAGTGATTGGAGCGTCTAGGTCTAACTTCGGTGGAGCTGAGATGATTCGAGGTGAAAGGATTCAGGTTTTCAAAAGTGTTCATGGTTTCGAGGACTCCCTTCCACTATTTCTTGGTACTACCAATGGGGTCATTGCCTCCAACTTCGGGGACAGCGAATTTCTTCTCCCAAAGAGTTATTAATGATTTTGAATAGATTTCATGTTAGATGTTGTTCCCCGTCTAAGAGTGTGAATGCATTCAAGAACAGTCTGATTTATTCTCAAGATTGTGGGTTGAAGTTTTTGAGATCTGGGTTTGTCCTTTCTTTGCGAGATGTTTGGCTTCAGGGTGCTCTCATGAGGATTTCGTCTTCCTTAATAAGTAAAAACTATTGTCGGTGGTGGAAGAGAAAAGGATTCGTGGAAACGAAGGGTAGGCTCCATCATTAATGCTGCCCTCCGCCGTCTAGGAAATGCTCACCCTCTCACTTGAACAGTTTTGTTCACAAGTCTACCAGATTGAGAGCAAGAGTGAGTGGGTATCCCAGCGCTGAAGAATCGATAAAACTATAGGAGAGACTTGAGTGAGCAGTATATTTGTTGTCCTCGACTTATTAAAAAACAACACTACAGGGGCCACAGTGAAGATTTAATTGAAACTGTTCAATAGACTGCAATTATTGTCCACTTTTCTGGACATGGAAAGTGGGTCTACGTAGCCACACAGACGGAAAGAACGTGCCAAGGCTGATTTCTCGGAATGTTCAAGTGCCGGGAAGTCAATAGCGAACATGAAGTGCATAGACTTGGAAGCTGTTTCAACCTTTTACAGAGGACATATCGTAGCGTGTTATAGAAGTGTTTAGTACGTCAGTGAAATTTTCGCAACACGGCGAGTCTAAGCTTCACAAAGAACTGACCGGAAGGCCACGAAGTCATTGTGTCGTGAGGTCGAAGGGAGAGTCAAATAGGTCACCAGATGTAGATTGCACAGCGAACCAAATTATCTATAACGCCAACCCTCCAAAATGTATATCACTTCTGTGATCACTGCACTGACGAAGGACTAGTATTGTCCGAAAGCTCTGCATCCAAAATATATCGGCTGTTTCAATCCACGTTTTCTAGCTCAATCGCTATTTGCATCTCATTCGAGATCCAGGGTACATTTACATAGCATGTTGTTTTACAGTGTGTTTTGGTTCTAGTTAGATATATATATAGATATATATATATATATATATATATATATATAATATATATATATATAGAATATATATATATATAGATATATATATATCTATATATATATATAATATATATATATATATATATTATATATATATATATATAATATATATATATATAGTATATATATATATATATATATATATAGATATATATATATATATTTTTTTTTTTTTTTTTTTTTGTCAAGTGCAAAGTATCTCAAGCTCATTCCCCCAGGCAGACCCATCATATCAGGGATGGTTCACTTACTTAACATCTATCAGGGGTATGTTGATTCAGTGCTAAACCCATTATTGCCCAATATTCCAAGTTACATACAGAATACAAGCCACTTTCTTAGATTACTCAATGATGCAGATAACTTACTGCCTGATGCATTGATTGTAACTATGGATGTAACGTCGCTTTACACTAATATCCACATGAAAAGGCGTCCTTGCATGTAGGAAATTTCTGACCAACCGAGGGTATGAGGAAAGCTTCGTAAACAACATATCACCATCATCAATTTCATTATAACCCACAATTACTTATGTTTTGGTGACGAATACTATGTTCCAACCAGGGGAACGGCTATGGGGACAAAATTGGATCCGGCGTATGCCAACATTTTCTTGTGTATGGTAGAAACAGACCTCCTCTCTTCGTGTCCTCTCGAGCCAATCTATTACTATCGTTATTTTTTATTTTTTTTCATATGGCCCCATGGTGAGGCGCCCTCAACCAATTTAAAAGTCTTGTAACAACCATCATGATTACATCCAAATACGTTCGAGGAGAGCACATGTAAACTTGACCTTCCTTGACGTTATGGTGGAACGAACCGCAAACTCCCTTCGAACATCAGTGTACTTCAAGTCCACAGACAACCACCAGTACCTGGATTTAGGAGTAACAACCCACTGAAGCCTCCAGAAGTCCATTGTATTTAGTCAGTGCCTGAGACTCAAACGGCTTTGCTCTGAACGAGCAGATTACAATACACAGCTGTGTACTCGTAATGGGGGCTTTCTTGACATGTCTACCCCCACTGCAGTTATCCAGGAAGGTATTAGGAAAGCAGCCAAGGTCAAGCGCTCTGACCTGATTAAGTTGTAAACACAAGGAACAGAGCGGACGCATCCCTATTGTCTACGAGTTCAAATTCCTCCCTACTACTGCTACACGCCGGCCATCAAGAAGGATTGAGAGAGACCCCTAATTTAAAGGAGATTTTCTCTGAGCCCTTTGTTTTGTGGCCCAGCGGCCATGCACACGCCCCCTAAACTAAGATCGCTCGTCACCTCCTCCAAGTTACGTCACAATGTGAATCTGGCGACGAATCTTTCCACCGTAGACCAACGTAAACGGTGTGAAATGAAGTGGATCTTCAAGCTGAACGCTCACACGACGGGCCTAAACAAAGACCTCGGACCATGAGGACTGTTACCAATTGAGCTGGAATCATTGAAGCGTTTTTCACTAGAGCCGCGTTGCTTACGTGTTGTATTGATTTTTCTGTTAGTCTGTATTTGTGTACAAGTTGGTGTCACTCGATTGTTAAATGTCGCTGAAGAAGGTTCCAAGGGAACCGAAAATTCCGATTTCCAATAAATTTTGTACTACAAAACGTTAAACCAGCTTCTTTTTCGGAAGTCTATTACTTCTTTATTATACGTAGTACAGTGGAACACTCGAAATGATATGTACGGCCCTCCCTTGACAGTGGCGCTATCCACGGTCGACGGCATGCATGAGAATGCCTTCGAAAAAACTAGCGAGATCGAGAACAGACATATTATTGCTTTCACAATGCAAGCAACTGGACATTGTCCAAAGGGGCCTTCAGCTACGTAACCCGTCGCAACAGAGAAACCGCTCGATTCCCATCGGCGAGGAGAAGTTGTAAACCGGGGGCCTTTTTGTTTCCGCGGGGGGGCCCAACTTCGCAACCGTGACTCACGGGTGTGTTTCTTTTCCTCGGAATATTTGGTTTTATTGCGCGGTATTTCTGGATCACTGCAAGTATTGTTTTCTTCAGCAAAACCGATTCAATCACTGATCAGTGTGTTTCGAACGCTCTAAAATTGTATTTTTAGAGGCAAATTGTGTTTGAAGTAGGCCTCCCATTTTGTGTACAGTGTTATTTCACAGTTTGATCATCCTTAGCGATGAAATCATTTAAACTATGTCAACCACATCTGTGCCATTGCAACTTGCGTAATGTGGGTCGCGTGCGGAAGAGTTCTCTGATTGGGACGCCACTGACAGTTATTAGGTACCAGCGATTTTTTTTATTTTTTATTTGGAACGTGACAAGAAAAGCAGAGTTGTGTAGTGATCCTTGACATATTTCGAACGATATTCAAAACTCGGTACACCTTTCTGAACAACCTTGTCGCAAAAATTCTGAATCTTAAGCATTTTCAGCATTAATCTAAGTTGTCAGAGTTTGATCCACGGGCGGGCTAGAAAATGGCCCCGAGGACAAAACATCCTATCTGCACTAAACCTCAAAAATGAAAAACTTTTTTACCTCTGCTATCTCTGCACACAAAAGCCACTCGGGGTAACTCATGGACTATTTGTCAGAAGGACCTTTGCGATCCAAAAATAGCCACGAAAATTCACATCAGCCCCCAAAATGGTAGAGGTCAAATTGATGTCAAAGGTCACCACAGATGGGGTAACGAGTGGATAACAATGGCGTACTTCCCAACCTCAGGCAGACATTTTGTTCATGTATGGCAATCCAAATGGTTTTTTTTTTTTTTTTTGACTTCGAGACCTAGGGTGACATGCCCGCTCTTTGAAAAATGTTACCCTCGTTGAGAAAACCAGGTCCAACACGCATTATGTATACTGCCAATGCCATTAATAAGGTATCAAAACCAACCTTTACACCCTTTTTTCGTCGCCCTGTAACTCCAAAAACAGGCACATCTTTTCGAATTGACCTTTTTTGAATCCAATTGATCACATCTAGTTTAAACCTATGATTCTAGAAGAAAAACCACCATGGTAAATCACTATGAACATCAACTGCAATAAATTTCAAATGAAAAAATTCGCACCCAAGGGTCAATGCGGGAACCTCGATGATTGTTTATGGACAGTTGATCAGAGGTCCTGAGATCCGAAATGGTCACAGAAAAATCTGATCGGCTCAGAAAATGGTGCGGTAATATGAGGTCAAATGTCACACAGATGGGGGTCAAAAAGTGGATCACAATGGCGCACCTCCCAACCTTGCAGATATATGGTTTTCATGTTATGGCAAAAAAAAAAAATAGTTTGACCTCTAGTGACGTTTCATGCCTCGGAGAGTGGACTGTTATGTTTCAATATGATCTCCCACTCAATCGCACTAGTCCCAAACGATAACGATGTAGAAAACTTTGCTAATAGAAATTAATGTCCTTGGAATATTTCGGATGTTGGCTTGCATTGATCTTCGGTTGACCTCCTTGACATGCAACATGAAAAAATAGGGGTAATCTCACCACATGACAAACCTTCAGCAGGGAAAAAACCAGCAAGGTCAGTATTCCCAATGCCATGAGATATACATTCGGAAAAGTTAACATTCGCTTCCAAAAGGCAATTTTGACAGTCATTTCGTTGGTCGCCCAGCAAAACCGGAAACTAGAAAATGTCGGGGCAGGGTAAAACCGCCCAGAGTATATATCCCCGCCATCTCTTTTCAGAATTGGTGAACATGAAACCGGACCAATTCGTTAGAAAGAAGACATTTAGAGACTTGTGAAGGGACAACGTGTACAGGTAAATGGAGATCATTCCATACGCACTTGTTATTGTATGAGACCCCTACAGCCCCGGGACAAGGTGCGTCTTAACTAAGCACATTATCAAGATTAGACCTTAACCACATGACCACCCGACAGAGGTCAAATTCAGGTCAGAGGTCACACACATGAGGTCAACCTTATCTCACAATGGTGAAACATACAGCCTTCGCAGATATTCAATTCTCCGATAGCAAAAAAACAGTTTCTGACCCCTAAGTGACCTCGAATGACCTTCAAGGATATGACAGGTTTATGAAAATTGTTATGCTCCATGTGATACATCCACTCTAGGAGCATTTTGCATTACGATGAACACACCCAGTGCTTGCTATTGCCGAAAAAGTACTAAATCAGTTTTTGACCTAAGTGACCTTTAATGACCTTCAAGACATGGAGATTTTTATGAATTGAACACCCAGGGATGCATCCACTCCTAGAAGCATATTGCATTCCATGAACAGTCCAAGTTATGCGAAAAGGTATAAAATTGAAAATTGACCCTTGTAAATACCAAAATAAGAGTCGATCGAAGCGCGGAGTTGTTTCCCTCCATAAGCACACAAGCTATCAATCATCCAAAAATAACCAGTTCTATTTTTTTACCCGAATCTTAATAAGACATTTATCAAGGATCGACATTTAACCACATGACCACCCGACAGAAGTCAATTTCAGGCTAGAAGGTCAAAGACATGCAGGTCAACAATTATGTCACAATGGTGAACCATCCAGCCTTCCAGATATTCAATTCTCCGGAGTTTTTTTATAAAAAGGCCGGAAAAAAAAAAACAGTTTTGCCCTAAGTGACCTCGAATGACTTTAATGATATGACAGATTTCTAGAGAATGTTACTCTCCATGTGGATGCATCCACTAATAGGAGCATTTGCATTCTGATGAACACACCCAGTGCTATTGCCCGAAGAAGTACTAAATCAGTTTGTGCCCCTAAGGGACCTTTAATGACTTCAATGACATGGCGGTTTTTAATGAAAATTGTTTACACTCCATGTGAGCATCCCACTCATAGAAGCATTATTGCATTCCAAGAACATGTCAATGTTATTGCGAAAAAAATACAAAACTCATCATTGTGGACTGATCAGGACAAAATAATATGCAAATTAGTCCCACAAATTACCCTCAGTGATCTCGTTGCTATTGAATAAATTTTCTTCAGGACTGGTAGTAGGTTCCTATTCACAATGTTTCGTCAAAAATCCTAAAAAGTGAGAAAATAAGTGCATCAATTATTCGATTTATGTAACAAATATTGTAAGTAAACCACACTAATGGACCTGCAGTGATTTCAACCGCAAGGGCATCAATTTATCGGGACTGTTAGAAGGTCCTACTCACCAAGTTTCGTGAGAATCCAACAAAGTTTCTAAATTTGCCTAATTGCTAAGTGGGCAACTATTAGGCAAATTAGTCATGCAGATGACCTCCAGTGACCTCGGCCACATTAGGAAAAGTTATCGGCACTGGTAGTTGGCCCCATTCACCAAGTTCTCATGAAAATACAATGAAGTTGAAATATCACATACACTATGGCCTGTATTAGGCTACTGGCAAAGAAATACACACTTGACCTCGGATGACCTTGAATGTCGCCATGTTTTCGGCTCCAACAACTACCCACAATCACCACGTTTCGTGTAAATCGCACAAAACCGGAAACCTGCCCAAAATAGAGGGCAACAAATATACGATAGAGCCCATTTCTAGAACTTATTCGCGATTGTACTCATACGGACATGTTGTACCACGTTTGGGTCAATCGGATTAAAGTGTGTTTAAAGGATGACGAGCGCTAACGCCTAAAGTTTCCGGAGGCGCGCGGCTGGAGACGGGGGGACACGGCCCAAAACCATAATATCCCGAACCATTACAGTGTGCGGGGATATATGATCTAGCTGTAAGAATAAAAAACGCAGCATTGGAAGGCAGGTTCACATGATCGTCGCACATGACAGTATACGTTTGAACAAAATACGCTAACTGAACCAACAAGCATCAATGGAAGAAATCGGGTAGAACAAGCCCTGGCCCGTCGCAACATTTAATATTTTCAATCAGTTTATGGACGATTTGCCGAGCATCACATGCCCCAATATTCCAAATTCTCCCTAGCGAGCATTTGACGATGCGACACGTTCCCCCTAGGCCTTCATTGCTTCCCTGTATGCGCCTCTTTTGAGCTAATAGCTGTTCTCCCCGAATCAATCAACGTAAATCACTATCTCGCCTAGGATATGAAATATTGAAGGTGTTGATGTATCGTAATGTTGTGAATAATGGTCGTGTACGATGGGAAAATCAATCTGTCCGCCTCGTTGACATGTTGAATGCTCGTAGGATATTTTTTTTTTTTTTTCAAATCGCATTCTATTCCCAAAGGGTTTGCTGAGATAGATAAACTGACGACTCCTTTAGCGCCAAACGTTTTATACTTGTGTCTGAGTGATGCAAACAAAAAATTATATTAATGGGATGAAAATAATTATCACTGAAGAGCAGGCCAACTTAACTAAGCAATAGGACGCCCTACGTAGGGAAACCAAAGTCATAACAAACGGGGGTTGGTTCATTGCCTAACAAGCTTGGGTGCACGAAAGTACAGAGAAGTATGGTGTTGTCACAAACGAGTGTGAATTATGTCTTCGCAGAGAATCCACGTGCACGGACTTCTTAGATAGTTAATTTGCTGCATTAATCTGCCGATCATTCGGCATTCTCTACAATGGAGCGAGAAGCTGTGTTAACAAGGTAAATCCGTCAGCTACGAGAGCTAATATCAGTACCACGTACCAGCCGAGAGTGGGAAAGACATCAGCCACCAAGACAACCAAGCAAGACATGCAAGTCCGATAGAGGACAAGAACGGTATTCTCTTGTCTGGCAGTAATGACCTGATGGGGGTGTGGACAGAATCCTGAGGTGATCTATGCAATACGAGATCAACCCAACGTTCAATACTGCTAACAACAAAATGGCCCGACCGAAAATGGGGCAACAACATATTTGAAAGGTGAGGCAGAAGCCGCGATCCGCAGCCTTAAACGGCAAGTCTCCTGGAGTAGATAACGACCAGCGGAATTGCTGAAAACCGGTGGCGATGAGACGACAAAGGCACTTGCAACTTCTTTGTCAGAAGATCTGGGAGCCATTGGGTATGAGACATGGACACTTCTGGCAGACAGTGAAAGGAGAATTCAAGCCTTCGAGACCTAGTGCCCGAGGAAACGGCTTCGGCCTAGCTTATACTGATCATAAACCAACCGCATATGTACACTATCAAAGCTTGATTGGCCCACAAAAACCACTCGCTTGGTCACAATCAACAGAACGCAAACGCACTTGATTTGGTCACACTATCACGAGACACGACAGCCTCTCCAAACCCTCCTCCCAAGGTACCGTCGAGGGCAGAACGCATCGTGCCGGCACGGAGAACTAGACAGACAACATCAAAGATCGGACAAAACTGGCGATGCCGGATCAGCTTTTCAAGGATAACTGACAGACCAGCAGGAGAAGAGGTGAACAGCTTCAAAACTCATGGTTTTCTCGCCACCCCGTGTTAATAATGGAAATACCAACCGAGCACCAACCAACATGGAATGCTTACAAAATATTCACCTTTGATTTTCAGATTAAGTCGTCACATCACTTTATTAAGGTTCAATCCGGGCGAATAACTTACATTGCAGTTTGGAGTCATATATGACGTCAGACCAACCGTGACTGTTAGCCATAATATCAATATGTAATTGTTTCAGCGATAAGTGATTTTTCACAGGCTCGTTCTCCTGCAAGGAATACATGTCAAAATATGCGGTTACCAGGAGTGTATAGCTCGAGTTGTTAACTATTGGCGGGGTCCGAACGGGAATGGCAATGGTATCGTAGCTGGTGTAGATAGTTAGGGAGGTGAGTTCAGAGGCCCATCACCACATGTTTGGTATATGTTCAAACATACTTTCATATATTATATTTTACAGGAAGTTCGAATGTCCCTACTCGCGATTTGAAGGTTTAGCTTTGTTCACGCACAATCGTGGTTACCTTGTGGCGGTCATGCTCTGCTATGGGATTTTATTCAAGCTGATAATAAAAGTATGTGAGAGGTATGGGTCAATCAGTCATCCAATTTAAGGTAATTGCCAGTACATAAAAGACCTTTAAAAACGAAGACGCATATATTCACTGCTATCCTAGACAGACTATCACATTATCACCACACATTCAAATGAAACCTAGCCACACCAGGGTAGTGCCTCCCGTTTTGGCCTAATTTCCAAGCAGATTTAACACTATAACTAGGCTAAGCTCTCCATTCAGAGTTCGTATCGTCATTCT
Organism: Sclerodactyla briareus; assembly: GCA_026419785.1. Classification (NCBI taxonomy): domain Eukaryota; kingdom Metazoa; phylum Echinodermata; class Holothuroidea; order Dendrochirotida; family Sclerodactylidae; genus Sclerodactyla; species Sclerodactyla briareus. The sequence goes on along the minus strand of JAODTK010001477.1, from coordinate 164,502 downwards.
GGCTAAACAGCGGAGGGGTGAACAAAAATTTCATTTTAATAATCTTCCTCCTGAAACTTCACCTGCAATCAGTAAGATTCTCCACAGCAGTCGGAAATAAGATTGGAAGACAGAAAGCGGTTTCGAAGAAAGTCGACATGTCATGTTGTCTTTGTAAATGATGGTACACAGAATCTGAGTTGGTTCTGGCTCAATGAAACATTATTATTTGCTACGAATTAGGCGGCTACAAGCGGCTTTTCAAACGATTCTAAGTAAGTGAGGCTGTGAGGGTTATTCCTGTTGGAAGTAAAAGTACGCCTATTGTAATTTTGGTCAAGATTATTAATATTCAAATCATACAACCAATTTCTGCTTGTTAATGAGACCAAGCGAAGAATTTAAACCCTGGAGAACTATCTGTTTACGGTCTGATTGTTTCTGCAAAGAGCAATACTTACCCAATTCTTTTGTTGAATTTCAACTCACGTTTCCGTAGCATAATTAACAGCAGTGATATTATAGCGCCAGTTCCAGTCCTAGATGCAAACGAATTAAAACAAACCAAACAACAATCGCAACGAATACCCACAGTTAGCTACGGCACTCGATGAACTTGGCACACTGATCGATCCTCAACAACATCATGCATCGCAAGTGGCAAAACCGAAATTCCGAGATCCAGTCGAAATCAATTAACAACACGATTACTTTCACGTTTTGAGTTCCTAGCTTGAAGGTAATCATTAGAAAGCCGTTATGGTCGATCTGGTTTTAACGTCGAGTTTCACAACAACTGTCGTCATAACCAAATCGTTTACTCTCACTCGTCCATGTGAAGTTTCCCCCATTGATGGGATGAACTAAGTTATACGTGATAACTAAGCCCAGCGTCGAATAAGACAGGACTGAATAAATATGACATCGAGTTCGAGTCTTTTCTTGTTCAGCTTAAAAAAAAACAACGCCATTCGTGTTAATTTCAAAGTCAATGGCTTTAGCCCGCAATATCGGAGTTATGCGGTTGCTCTACACGGACGGATATACAAGGAGATCAGGTGTTCAGGCCCGTCTCGATCGTTCGGTTGGTTACCCAACTGTGTTACCGCTAGTCGGGCGAGGGGCAGGGCTACGCCCCCAGAAACAAGCGCTATATATATATATATAAATATATCTAATATATTATATATAGAATCTAGTTTATATAAGATATATATATATATATATATAGATATATACTATATAGATATATATATATCGTATTATTCAGATTTACAAATTGTGTCCTATTACCAAGTTTATAGAATCAGACAGGATTGATGAACTAGGACTAGGAGAGTGACCTGATCAGTATAACAAACTACGGCAAACCCTTTAGTTTACACTCATTTCAAATAGGAGGGGACTTACGGAACGACACGATTCACTGTACCGCATCTAGCCCTGACACGTCGAATCGTTGAACAGTATTTGAAAAAAAAAAAAAAAAAAGAAAAAAAGAATGGAGGCAAGCGTAAATTACAAACGATTTGTTCATCTATTGATGTTCTAATGAAATTTTTCCCATTTCTCACCAACGATGCAGTGACCGTGAGTATTCGGAGAGCAACCCTGGAGCCTTACTGGCACAGACATGAGTACGATACAGCACGTGCTTTTGTGATTAAAATTTATTTGATTGTCACGATTCTCACGTGGCGGGAGCTACGGTCAAGGGAAACCCTGTAGCTTCACACAGCTTATCTCATCCCAGCTCGAGTGCGGTACTCGAATGTGTGGGGTGTTCCATTTTTCTTCTTAGAGGGGCACGTGTCTGATCTATAAGTTTTCTCGCTTAGGGCCTGCCTGGGGCACCGATCAGGTCTAAGGAGCGACACCATGTTTGGAGAAGTTGGTACACGTGGTATAAGTACCACAACTAGCTCATTGTATTCTGTCAGATGCTGTTAAAGCTATGATCTGTTTCATTATCAACGACAGTCATTGGAGACTGCCATAGAAATGAATTCATGGATGAGCTGAGGTGGATAGACATGGACACTATAAGCATCATGATACTGACCAACTTTTCATGACTGGTTATATTTTGAGAAAATTTTACGCAGTGCGGCATGTTTTTACAGTTATTATAATAGATTGGATTAAAAACAATGTTTGATATTGCTCGACAGAAGGTAATTCTCACAGAGATCAGCGGATAGTTTGTCCGACGAGATTTGTATGTATATAGCATATGCACGGGTTGAGTCGGTGTCGGTTAGTTTGCACCCGACTAGTTTTTTATGTATATAGCCTTTGTACGGGGTGAGTAGGTGGTCGGAGTTTGCCGACTTTTCGTTAATGTATATAGCCTATGTACGGGGGAGTTCGGTGGTCGGTAGTTTGCCCGACTGTTTTGTTATGTAAGAGCCTATGTACGGCGGAGTCGGTGGACGGCAGTTTTTGGGTAATGTCGGAACGTGGCATTCTATTCCAAAATTTGTTCCGCAACTATGATGGGCAGCGACAGGCGTTTCAGATTGTCAATGTCAATTCCTGACACATCGGTTTGTCGGTCTAACTGAAAATATGCAATCGGACCTGGGCATCCTAATATTGTTCGGACTGAGGCGAGGTTAATAATACCAGAATAAAAACGTTGTGCAACTGACTAGTATTTGGAAAACACCTAAAAACTACAAGCCTATATCATGTTGATGTGATGTGGCAATGGAATAAACTATATGGAAAGATTTCGATAGCATTGTGTTCCATGTGTGCATGCAGATGTGATGTTTATAATGCAGCAGTCACTTAACATTATGTCTTGCCCGCAGATTAGTAATATCTGGCCCAACGGTTCGTTGGTTCGGTTTGGGCGCAGAATGTGTTCACTCCATTTTTTTTTCAGAACTATCTGCTACGCCGCGCGTCACCCATAGTGGCCTGTGGTCGGTAGTTTAGCCCCCGGGACTAATTTTGTTATTATATGGCCGTGTACGCGTGAGTGTGTGTGGTAGTTTGACCGGACTAGTTTTGTATTGTATTAGCCTATGGACGGGTGAGGTCTGTGGTCGTTTAGTAGTTTGCCGACTAGTTTTGTATGTATGTATATAGCCTATGTACGGGTGAGTCGGTGGTCGGTAGTTGGCACCCGACTTAGTTTTGTATGTATTAACCTTAGGTAAGGGTAAGCGGGGACGTCAGTTTGGGTTAATGTCTGCACCTGAACTGAATCTATTCAAAATTTGTGCCGCAACTTGGTGGGACAGGACAGGGCGGTTAGATTGTCAATGTTCAATTCCTGACACATCGGTTTGTGTCGGTCTTCTAACGAAATATTGCATCGACCTGGGCATCCTAATATTTTTGACTGAGGCGAATGTTACTAATTACCAGAAATGAAAACGTTTGTGCAAACTGATAGTATTTGGAAAACACTAAAACTACAGCGTGTATCATGGTTGAGTGGTGATGTGTTGCAATGGGAATAAACATATGGAAAGATTTCGATAGCATTTTGTTCCATGTGTGCATGCAGATGTGATGTTATAATGCAATATATAAAACATTATATCTTGCCCCCCGCGCGGTATCGTAACTTCTTTGCCACAGTTTCGTGGTGGTTTTAGGGTGCAGGACGGGTGCAATTCCCTGTTGTTGTTTTTTGTTTTTTTTTTTTTTTGTTTTAACTCTGACGCCGCGCGTCACACATAGTGGCCTTTGGTCGGTAGTTTAGTGAGCCCGACTAGTTTTGTCTCAGATATATATAGCCTGTGTACGGATGAGTGGGTGGTCGGTAGTTTGCCCCCGACTAGTTTCGTTAGGTATATAGCCTAATGTAGGTGAGTGGGGTCGGGTCGGTAGGTTGCCCGACTAGTTTTGTTCGTATCTAGCTATTGTACGGGGTAAGTCGGTGGTCGAGTTAGTATGCCCGACTCGTTTTTGGTTGTCTATAGCCTACGTACGGGTACGTCGGTGGTCGGTTTAGTTTATCCGACTAGTTGTTTTATGTAGCGTATATAGCCTATGACGGGGGTAAGTCGGTGGCGTAGTTTATCCGACTAGTTTTGTTATGTATATAGACGACTGTATTAGTAATACTTCTTTGCCCAACGTGTTCGTTGGTCGGTTTTGGCGCCGAATGTGTATTCAGTTTTTGTTTTTCTTAGAACTATCGCTACGCCGCGCGTCACCCATAGTGGCCCTTTATTGAAGAGCTATGAACACGATCGTAAATAGTCTCAATCATAGGACAAACTCCTGTATACACATGCAGTCAATATTCAACACTATTGTTTATGACATTGATCATAACTACAAAACCTGGAGTACCCAAGCCCATTTTGACTGTGACAATGACTTACCTTTTCAAGTAACAATCACTCAATTCTCTTCCCTTATTATTCGAGGTGATTAATACAGAAGGTGAGTTGAACATCTATGCGTAGGTAGGATTGAATTAAAGATGTTGGACTCAAGTGACGTTTTGAGGGTCGATCAAATTCAAACAGAATTGAGGTAGAGTGATACACAAGGCGCATTACCGCTACGCGTTCGGTCCCTCACCCCCCCTCCACGGTCCCACCCCTGGTCAGTCCTTCACCGTTTTCAGCACATCATCGATTCACCTCCGAACCACAATATACCTGACAGAGCAATTTTACATTGATCCTGAACAGTGGCGCGATATTCCTTGTTGTCCCGACTGTAGAGTTCATTAGATCATTACATGAATGCTAACTTGATCGTAGTATTCCGGCGGTTTGTAATCCAGCATTCATAATAACGGTCTGCTCCCGAAGCACGAGAGTGAACACCCCAAAACATTAACGCGACAATTCCCACATGAGCTAACACATGATATGTTGGTAATATAGGCTTGAAGTAGGGATCACAGGCATTAGAATACCTTTGGCGACATGTTGCGACGTAATAGGCAATAGTAATATAAAAAAAGGTAAACCAAGGTCAGATTGCCTCATGCGTCCCCACCCTCATCAATATTGTCTTGTTCGTCATATAAACGCAACGCCAGTGAAACTATGAACTGAGCTGCAAAAAGGAATTTCCCTATATTATGTTGTATATACTTTTTCTCATCGGATATGAAGTAGGAATCGTTATTTTGTAGACCCTTTCTCATACCTCTCCATAAAATACCATCCACTATACTTGTTCTTGGTAGATTGAATCCTTTTTTACCACAGTTGGCAACATGCTGTCAATTGTCAGCCCGACTTAAAGATTACCTTATTTCCGGTTCTGCTTCTAATCTCAAAACCACTTCTATTACTTGGTTTACCAGCACTTCTTTTCAAGAGCATGGGTCTGAAAAAACAAAACATTTTTTTTTGAGAGATTATTGTTTCTATGAAACTATCAAACTAGATTGGATTGAAAACGGACTGGAAAGCATGTTTGTTAAATACTCAACAATCAACACGGCAAGGTTAAAATAAACCACGGCACTGTTCGACGGATCACGGAATGATCATAAAACGTGTAATTTGGACACAGGTTTACAACTGAGCTGAACCTAACAGAAAATGGCGTAACAACGGGATTGAACGACAGTGATATGAGTAACCTTTCACAACGCAGGCCAATGGAGCGAAAACAGTTTTCCACACATTAAATGTTTAAATTGCTGAGATGAGACTCAATGCTCGTCATCGACAACCGTCACAGGTCCAGCCTGCACAAGACGTGGACAATTATGAAAACCCGATCCGATAAGGAAGGACTTCAGTGATTGCTTGCAGGTTGCGCATCAACGGCCCTGCAACCAGTTGGTGCGCACTACTTTGGAAGGTGATTTCTTATTGGCTATAGAGTATTGTTTTCTTAGCTATTATATATTGAATATAAGGATTAGGGATCTGGGTTAGTGCAGCCAAACTAATAACTTCTTCAGTGACAGTGCGAATCGGACAATCGAACGAGACACCAGAATGCGAGGCTTTCTTCATGGCTCGCTATGAATTCTTGAATAAGAGGTTACGATTGTATTGATGAAATGTTTTGGAATAGTCAGTTAGACCACGACGAATCCTCAAACATCTATACATGCGCTGTGATTTTGTGATGACGATATTTTTCCCGGTCAACATCCAGGTTGGGAGGCAGAATCACTCGCCTGAGAGTTGTATTGTGATCAGTCCGTTTCGAGGGATCCACTTCTAACAGTAAGTGAAGGAGTGCTTTCCAGTAATAAAGTTGAATTAGCAGCAAATGATGGCAAATAGCCAGAACTATAGAGGAGAATACAGGACCAGTACCTATCAAAATGAACGCTTCAGAGGGTATAACTAACTCTTAAACTGTATTTTTTTTCTTTCAGTTACAAGCTAAAACAACAATTCATCAAGAGATAGATTAGAATCGTGCCCTGTGATAGAGCACTGTCATTTAATATAATTGTCATGCTTCGGAGTGATAGCCAAGGGTTCCCCACCCCACGACATCGACCCAAGCGCAACTAGTTTCCTACCCCAAGCGGGAATCATTGATTTCCGATTATGACTCTAGAAACCACTAGGGATTATGATTAGGGGGAACTACCGAGAACTGTTGACTAAGTTAATCGCGCATGTTTACTGTTACGACTTGAAATTAAATGTTACTGGTCAGTGATAAGTATACTACAAAAGTGGAATCATTGTAGTTATCGTTGTTAAAATATTATTTCACGAGGAGGGAAGAAGATACACAGGAAATAGACTGTAGGAGTTACAGGGAGGTATAGAAAGGCAACGCAAATATCTCAACAGTAGCAGATTGTAGTTGTAACGCTAAAATGGGGGCTTTCTGGTTCTAGTAAGTAGTTTCTGTAAGTAGATGTTAAGATTCCTCTCAACTGGTTTAATAATTGAACAACCGTCTCATATTCGTATTGTCCTGGACCATCAGATGACTGTGAAAATATTTGTGGTTGCATGAATTAACATAGTATGTATATGCCGCATTGGAGAGATATGAATCACTGGAAGCCATCGAGAGGCAACATTTACTGAATTGTATGAAAAAACACAAGACCAATGACCAAACAATTCAGGCGATATTACCAAAGCTACCGTTATAACTATGTGTCTCTACAATTTCCCCATCCGATCAGTACTTGCAATAGGAAAACCGGTAGAGTACAGTTTGCACCCCCCCCCCTCTCCCCCTTCACTGCGAATACCTATACTCATAGGAGGGCTCTGCAACAAAACCAGAATGCAAGGCATTCAGATTCGAGAAGAATTTCTGGATTACAATGGTACTGGTGAACAGACCGAATGCTTTGGAAAAATGCATGTGATTAATTTTCTTTTATGGTATACTGCAGAGCAAGAAGATTGACCTCTCAAGGCCCAGAGGATTCACCACCTGAACATATTGTCAGCTGTGAATCCCTCACCCGGTACCCGGAAACGAAGAAGGTAATGCTTCCTTGGCGGTACTCAACGTGGGCGTGGGGGTAATCACATGCATATGACAACTGCCGAAAATTGCCTACCCCTCGTCAGAAAGAATCTTCAACAATCTATACATGAAGCTGATTTCGTGATGACTATATTTTTCCCGTTACTCCAGGGTTGGGAAGGCAGAATCCCTCGCCTGAGATGTTGTATTGTGATCAGTCAGTTTCGAGTGGAAGATGGGTCCACTTAACCAGTAAGTGAAGAGTGCTGTTCCCAGTAATAAAGTTGAATTAGCAGCAAATGATGGCAAATAGCCAGAACTATAGAGGAGAATACAGACCCGTAACTATCAAACGAACGCTTCAGAGGTATAAACTAAACTCTTAAACTGTATCTTCAGTTACAAGCTAAAAAACAATTCATCAAGAGATAGATAGAACGTCCCTGTGATTAGATGACACGTCATTTAATATAAAATTTGCATGCTGTCGGAGATGATAGCCTAAGTCACCCCAACGACCTCGACCCATTAGCGCAACTTAGTTCCTACCCCAAGCGGGAATCATTGATTCCGATATATGACTAGAAACACTAGGGATTATGATTAGGGACTACCGAGAACTGTGACTAAGTTCATCGCGCATGTTTCCTTTTACGACTGCAGTAAATGTTCACTGGTCAGTGACTAGTATACTACAAAAGGGATGGAATCATTGTTAGTATCGTTGTTAAAATATTATTTCACGAGGAAGGGAGAAGATCTACCACAGGAAAAAAATAGACTGTAGAGTGACAGGGACGGAGAAAGGCAAGAATTCTCACAAAGTAGCAGATGTAGTAAAGATTAAAATGGGGCCGTTATGTTTCTAGTAAGTAGTTTCTGTAAGTAGATGTTAAGATTCCTCTCAACTTGTTTTTAGTAATTTAAAACCGTTCCTCGTATATTCGTATTGTCCTGGACCATCGATGATGTGATGGTGAAAATATTTGTGTTGTTGCTATGAATAACATAGTATGATATGCCGATTGGAGAGAATATGAATCACTGGAAAGCATCGAGAGGCATACAGTTAATGATGGTATGAAACAGACAATGACCAAACACTTCAGGCGATTTATTACCAAAGCTACCGTCTATAACATTGTCTAGCCCACTTTCCCCATCAGATAGTACTTGCAATAGGAACACCTGTAGAGTACAGTTTTTTGCCCCCCCCCCCTCCTCCCCCTTCAATTGAATACTATACTCATAGGAGGGCTCTGCAACATAACCAGAATGCAAGGCATTTCAGATCGAGAAGAATTTCTGCGGATACAATGGTCAAATGGTGGTGGAACGACCGAGATTGCGTTGGAAAACTGCATGGGCATTAATTTTCTTTTATGGTATACTTGCACGAGCAGGAAGATTTGAACCTCTCCAAGGCCAGCAGGAGATTCCGACCGGCACATATTGTCAGCTTGCTGAATCCCTCAACAAGGTTACACGAATAAGGTTAATGCTTCTTTGGCGGTTGTGTGGTAAACTCAACGTGGGCGTGGGTTGGGGTATAATCACATGCATATGACAACTTGCGAATTGCCTACCCCTCGTTCAGAAAGATCTTTCTAAGAAATCTACATGCACTCATTTTTGCATTGAATATAATCATCCTTTGGTACGCATCCAGTTTGGCCAAGGAGTAGTATCTTTGCCAGGGATGTTGAATTGTATCAATGATCAGTCAATAGTCCACGTTAAACATTAAGCAAAGAGTGGTGTTCCAGTGATGAGTTGTAATAGAAAGCAGTCAATGATGATGACAACTAGCAGAAAGTATTATGAATATGAGTAACTTCTTACTGAACATTGCAGCAGAGTGTGCGTTATATAAATGCTTGAAGTGCTTTTGAGGGACAAGAGGGTTGGTTCTCAGCTTGTTACACATTGCAACTAATCCTCTTCCTATTTTTTTTTTGGGGGGGGGGGGGGGGGGGGGGAATTAATAAACCGAGACACGATGATTCGGCCACCAATGTCGGTGTACAAAGTCGTTGACACATTGCTAGTCTTACCAACCCGATTTTAAAGACCATAGGTTTAGTTTTCCAAAATGAATCAAACCAGATCTTGGGTGTTGGACGTCTGATATATGACGACATTTCCGACCGAGTCAGACGAGATTGCTCCAACCTTCCCTTCAAACGCGAATTTCGAGACATGAGAATAATTCCGTTCTTAGAATGTTCCCATTAGCAGCCTTGATGGCTCCTCCTTCATAAAATACCTTCTCAAGTGAGTCTACAACTGCTTTTAAACAAGCCTGACACCACTCAAGTAAACTGATATTAAGTGATTTCGCAGGAAATCCTAGTACCTTAACTAGCATCTCTGTATGCGGGTATAATACTCAAACATCTGGTTCTTGGCATTACATTTTCAAATTCGATGAATTAGAGTTCTGTGCATGAGCAATGTAGTCAATCGTTCACGATACAAGACCAAACGGGTTAATAATAATAATACATAATAATAATAATAATAATAATATAAAAAATAATAAAATTCATTGGTGTATTTTTTGCCATATATTCAGCGCATAGACAGATGCTCTCAGGACTGAGGCCGTTTTGACAGGATGATCACGGAGTAGTGCACCACCCCCGTAGCTCCACCTCTCCGTCCATCTATTCGTATTTTCATTAAGTGTTAGCCTTTTTTGATCAACTGACTGGGCGTTGATAGTGTAAACGTCTGATTATGTGTTCCGCTTGTTAGGTTATTCCATGGTTCTTAAAAGGTTTCTCAATCGCATTTTGCACCCGGCAAGGACCATTCCATATATCAACCGCAATGTAGAAGAACAACCACACCTGATGTCAACGCCTGATGACGTCAGGCAAACGCCATGAAGATACCTCAAGTATTTCATTTATCCACATATGTCCTTTCGTTCCACCTATGTTTGTTATCACTTCTATACGAATCATCATCCTTCGATTTATTTTTTTATTTTTTTTATTTATGCTAATTTTTCAAATTTGAATCTCCGTCCAATTCTATTTATTTTTGCACTTCGGAATAAGCAGTTCCGGCAAAGACAGCCTTTTCAGCCCAATGAACCATTGCTTGATTCGAACTTTGTTGAACTCAGAGAAAAAAAAATCAGTCATATTTATCCGTGCAGAGACTAGAGAACTGGAACAAGGTAACTGATGATCTTAAACACGGTCCTGAAGAAATGATATAGCGCCGAGTCAGCAACCTCTCAATATTAACTTTGAAAGAGTTGTACTCTTCCAAGTATTGGCTTTGTTGGTGTTTATGGATTTAAGTGCTACTTCAAGGAAGTCGGCTTGGTGGTGCAGACTTTATCTCATCCTCTTCTGTAATATTCTAGTATTTTCGATTCTGTTATTCCTTGCTCTCTGTTTTTACTCAACACCAACCACACCTCACCTTCGATCCATTCAGTTATCAATCCCAAACGTAGACAAAACCCGTCGATTTGAGATCACGGATGAGCACAACAAGTAATTCCCACCTAGTGATAAATGAAGCATATTTTTCAATGCGGGATATAGTAACAAACGAAGTATAGTTAGAAACTGACATAAATTCCCATAAGATATCAGACACCGTCGGTGGTGTAGTATATCGTCCACACCTTCGCACACGTCATCGTAATGAGCCTTCAAATCGTCTTGGGAACAAAGACATGCGTGAGAAAAAATGGGTGGCATGCATTGATTCAATTTAGATCTTGTGCAGTATAGTGCAAATGATCACATACTAAAGTTCATTGACTGTCATCCTCTTTATTGAAGATACTGTTACTAGACCAACTCGGATTGCCGGGAATTCGGCTACTCTCTTCAATTATATACTCTGCAACGACCATGTGCAAAACAAGTCATCTGGTATGATAGTTACTGAAATGAGTGTGACCGGTCTGAAAAATTTATCCTTCGAGACAAGATTAAGGGTCTCGGTCTAACTTCAATGCAGCTGAGGCGAATTCGGGGTGACTTGATCCAGGTTTCCAAAACTGTTCCTGGACTCGATGGCCTGTCCTTCCACTATTCTTTTTAAATTTTCCAATGTAACTGCAAATGAGGGCCATTGTCTCAAGTTCCGTGGCAAACGCTGCAGAATGGACATCCGTAAATATTTTTTACTCGCAGAGAGTGACAATGAGTGAATTGTTCTTCCTGAAAGTGTGTTTGCTCTGAGAAGTGTGAATGCGTCAAGAACAGTCTTGATTTATTTTTCAGGGAATCACGGTGGCGATTATTTAGTTCGAGTTTGGGTTCATTTTCTTCTGTGGTTGGTGTTTGTGGCTTCGGGGCGTTTATGAGAATTAGATCCGATCTCCCTTAATCACTAAACTAAAGTAACCTTACCAACCTGTGTTTATAATAATTGTAAGCAGGGTAATAAGGGTAACAACAGTTCATATTCGAAGAGGTGCATGGGTGATTGAAGTATCAACAATTCACTGAATGTTAACCACTTTGACTGGAACTGGCTCTATGATGTCACAGATGACACCTATGCCACGGAGAGTTTTTTTTTGTTTTTTTTTTTTAGTTAGTAAAGTTCGAGCAATAGAGATTGGAAGGTATTGCCTTTGAAAAACGAATTGGACGAAAAACAGATAAAAAGACGTGTGGATTATGGATTCCTTGAGCCGGTATATGGTCCTAGACACAAAAATTGGTTGGAACATTGATATTGAGGACATTAGAGAGATCCCAAAAAGGCGCAACGTTCACTCTTCCAATTGGATAACTCTTACAAGTCTCAGTTAGGTTTGCTGAGAGTTCATATTCTACAGGGAATTGTTTGATGAAAGCGAGAGAGCCAGAATATAAAGTTTTGATTGTAGCAGAGGCCACTCGGAGCAAATTACCCGTTTACCCTATGACAGCAAAGGCATCTTCTACTACTCTCGCCCTTTTGTTTTGTTCAGATCAAATTAATATTTTGCTTCCTACCATTACTTTTCGTTCGCCCGTTGCAGCTATGATGTTGCCCATACGAACTGCCCCTGATGCAGCGAAGTTTCTCGGGTTCTCTTCAACCGCCCCAATCACAACTTTGGTTAATTATTCCTCGAACCAACTAACACATCAGCAATAACTACACAAGGCAACACCAAAAAAGACACTTTCCAGTGTCAATACTACTGCCTCAGATGTTCCAATGTAGTTTTTTTCGCCTCAACTCTGCATACTGTCCAAATTGACACCATTTCTAGCCGTCTAATGATTTAGAGAAATTGTTTTATAATCGTCGCTCGTTGTATGAAAAAACCTATTATTCCTTAATATCAGTCGTTTTTTTGTGTAGGGAAATTAAGCTTACCTCCATATTAACGAGCAATACACATCTTCATAAGGTTATAGTATGTGGATTACTGTGAGCAATAAAAAGAACAAAGAAGTAATCGAGAACCAAATATTGTGTTGATTGTGTGTTGCTTTTTTCTTCCATCACGAATGAGTACATGATATACCAATAATACCATAAGAAAAGAAAAAAAGCATCCTGTTAAAGAGAAATAGCAACCAGTTATCGAGATAAGTTATCATAGTTAGATTTTAACCATACACTGTATACAACATTGTTATTGACTATAAACAACAATAACGTCTATCTCTCCGCCAGGCATATATTCCGCCACCGGTATAAATCTCAGTCTGTTAAGCCGCACCCGATATAATAGTCTGAGTTCGTATCGAAAAACCTATTTCTGACTCGTGCAATTTGGACCTTTTCAATATTTAATTTTGGGCGACACTTCAATATCCTCTAGGCAGATTAGATTTACTATACAGACGCTGGGCCGAAGGTAGAAGCCCGCTATGAATGGTACATTTTTTTTAATTGCATCCTAATTCAGGGAATTTTAAACGGTATAGACGTGTTCAAACCTGATAAATCGAATCATGCAATGATCACGCAACAGCTCGATGTTAAACTGGCACAAACGAAGTGAGAATATTTTGAAAATCGCATATTACGTGTTGCTTGCAGGTGTTTTGATGTACGTCCAACGAACACACCTTTATATGAAACCACGGGAGACCCCATATAACCTCTGCTAATGCCATGTTCAAGTAGTTGCTCGAAAAAGACAAGAGGTAGCATTTCCCACGGAGTTGAATAAAATTTCTTCTTATGTATCCTTTATTTATCCCAGTTTTGGAACAAGGTCTTGATAGACAGATTCTTCGCAACGCCTTTCAATCACAAATCTTCCACCATACTTCCGCCGTAAAAAAAAATATATATATTGCGCAATAGCGAAGACATGTTGTTTTTACACGCGAATAAGCTGAGATACAATCTGGGGTTTTGAATTAGATTTGCGAAGTCCATTATGAATAGATGGTACTTGAGTAGTTGAAGTCAAGTTCGCATACCGCCCCTAGCATGAAAACGGATGTCATGCATGAATGTGATATATTGGATAATCATAATAAAGATTTTTAGTACCTAAATTATATAATAGATTATCTTCGTATTTACAAGGTGTGAACCCATGAATATGCTTCAACAGAATGAAACGGAAAATTAAAAAATGGTCGATACCGGATGGATTGACAAAATACAAAGGATAAATTTGCCGAACACGAAAAACACCACAATAAATCTAACAAAATATTTTGGCCACCAAACCAACCTCAATCAGCAATTTTGTTCAATGTCGCTAAAAACAATTAACACCCCATACATCGACTTTAAATGATCGGCTGCCAATTTGATTGCAGGGTATAGGTCTCCTATGTATCTTTCCATTCGATATTTTGTTTCATGACAATGAACTCGTTTCAAATTGCTTCGATTTTTGTAACATTTAGCCAGGGCTGCATTTCTAGCCCAGTAATAAGATCACACACTGCACAGTGTCATCGCAGTTACAATATACAATTTACATTAGCTATTGTTTCGTTATCCTATATAATTGCCCATGTTAGGAGGTTTGATTTTTCATGATAGAATTTCGAAACCCTATGATATATACCTATCAACCTGTTAGTCAATTTTTTTTTTCCCATGCTACTTCGTTCGTTACTAGGTTTGTCTTTGGAAGTGGATGTCTGATTATTCTCGTATGCATGTCATCGCGTAGCTCCCAGGGCATTTTTTTTCTAGTATGAGTTAATCGTGAAATAGACAATCCTATAAAGCTCGCCTTCCTGCCGCCGCGGTCCCGGACAGACGTTACTAAATTCGGTTAAAATAACCTGTTCCCTCCCCAGCCAGTCCTATACGTAAGAACATCATTTAAATATTACATACCCGATTCGTACGAGAGTTCAACAACAGAAATCGAACTACATTTTATCATTCAACCCAACACGACAACGCAATAACCAAGACATGCATAATAATAGATGAATTGGCATATTTTCGACATGGTGATTTACTATATACAGAACGACAATGCATGAATAACCATGATTTATCCAATAAATATGTATCATGTTTTTTTTTTTTTTCCTCCCCTAAATAACCACATCTATATATTTCATTAGATCATCTGGGCGGCTACACGTTTGGTTGCTCTTGTTTCAATCGAGTCAACACTAGTCCGTTCCCCAGTTACTATCATTGTCCTTAATTTCGAAGTGGTTTCATCACACAACCTGTATATCAAACCCTATATATCGCAGGCACACAGTTGTATTACCATGTACCTATAGAGCTGCAAGGCTCGGCCATGTGCTCAATTATACTAAAAATGTCACCATAGATGGAAAACGATGAAGAATTATCACGATTATCTGATCAGAAAAGCTCTGAAACTTCCATCCCAGTCGCTTCAGTGTTACATAAAATAAGCAGGGAAACCGAGAAAAGGCTAAAGAAAAAATGTTGTACCTCTGTGAAACGTATTGTAAATACAAACTCTGTTTCTATGATAGTTCCTCTGACACATTTGAATTTCTGTGAGGGTCTGGAATTAGTAATGGGTATGTGCGTATCTACCGCTAAGACCAGCCTCGAAACTTGACTACTATCCCCAGGTGTGTCAGAGAATTTTATGAATGTGTTCTTCGTTTCTACTCCTCACCTATTCTCGCATATTGCTAACCTCGGTGTCATAACGGTAAACATATTTTTTGTAGAAGCTCGTTGTAATTATTATGCGTAACGATATAGCATTTGCGCTCGGCTAGGAATGAACTTCTAGTGAACAGTGAGGGAGGGGGTTCTTTAAAGGCATATCCACAGGATCAGAGCGATGAATTGCTGAATGAAGGTAGGGTGGATGAAATACACAAACCATGACACAAAAAAAAATGAAGTAGCAACAGAAACAATTGTTACTCTCCGCCTTTTGTATGACGAGAACGATTGTACCAAAGAGTAGGATTAGCTATTATATAGAGATGACGCCGGTTAGTCGCCCCATTCATTAAGCTATTAATAGAATTGACGCGGTTTAGTCCCACCGATTCATTTGGGGAATCTACGGTGGACCGAATTATTGAGCCCCAAGTAGGAATGTTTTTTCTCTTGGTAAACTCGTCAAAATATAGCGAGCCAAAGTGTTCACTTCGATAAACAATGAACTGAACGCAATGCAACTCCTAGGGGTGAAGTCTAATTTGGAAGCGAAAGAAACCTAGGTTAGTTATTGTGGAAGTTGCTAAAAACGCCATCATGCGACTGTATTAGAGGACTGATTTAGAGTCTGTGGCCAACCTTATCCCAGTCTGATGCTGTTTCAGTAAAAACATATGCCCATATTCCCCTGCATCTTCTATTCTCATCAGATCGGTCTTTCACTGTATATTCAATCGTTTCGCCATACTAATCACAAACTATTATCTACCTGGGCCACTTCCCTACTCTGCACGTGTATGGTACTATGGTTAAAGATACAATATGGTTAGAGGTAACCGAACCTGGATATCACCCCCTATAAATTATCCCATTTAATTGTATCCATCGCCTACTGCCCTTGAGATGCTCCTGTGGCAAATTCTTTCGCAAAGATGGGCAGCATGTCCATATTCCCAAAGTCGCTTCAAAAGTGTTGCGAGGAGTGGTGTCAACTCCATGGAGATTTCAGAATGATATAAAAGTTAGAGAGTTTTCTTTTTCTCAGTCATCGAATCAAATGCCGCCCCATTTGTTTGTATAACCTGGCGAGCTGTTTTCTTTAGTGCAGCCGCTAAACTACCCACCCAGTTTGGATAATATAGTCGGGACACAGTATTGTTTATTTGTTTTAGTGTTTTGTTTGTGGCTGTCCAAAGCAGCGAGTTGACACCGGACCGGCTGGACCACTCACAGACCTCCTGGCTTAGCACATCGCAATCTCGTGTATATCTATATATAGTTCTTTACTCGCACTACACTGCTATTTGCTCTCTTAGTGGAGCCATCAGTGAACTGCGCTGAACTGATCGGCGGAATTTGAACTGAATCATCCTCTCTCTTCTACGAAGTTCTGCGATTCCATAGTTTCCTAGGATTCATAATTTATCAACCCTGGGTAACTGCATTCACATGTGTGGGCAGAAACGCGTGGCTCTGAAACAAAACGATATAATTATCGTGGATGGGTAATTGGGATTAACAAAATAACGAAGGGATACCATTGCAAACTGCGATATTCGTTCATTTAATGGGCTTATGGTGTCACTCCTTTAGTGAAGTGCTGATCAGAGCAAATATCCTTCCATGTTTAGGCTTTGTTTTAGTCATTTTAATGTAGGTGTTCGTAGTACTGGGAGATGTCCCGTTAGTTGCTAACGAATTGGTCAGCCTTTATACCTTGTCGAGGCGAAAATGTTCACGTTGAAAGCCTCTCTGGATCGTGCTCCTGGTCGTAAGATGATAGGATTTTTCACGACAGAGGTTAAGATACGACAAGGCCCGCTTATGTCGCGATTTGAGTATATCTCGCTAGTAACGTCGAAATAGTAATAGACAAAACTTCAACGGGCGCTAAGCAAACGAATAAAATCACTCCATTGATCAACCTTTGCTATCTGGTCCGGATTCGTGATATCCTTCGTCCTTCTTACCTCCGTGTCCACGAAGTCTTTATCGATTGGTTCGAGCCTTTGACAATCATATGTACAAATAACCTCAGCAAGAGAGACAGAAAAATGGCGTGTTTTGCATTAGATGCCATACACATCCATATCGCATAATCTGTGGTACATCTTGCGTATTCGGTCTCGTATCCGATATATTGCTCCTCTCCGGAAACCGAAACAGTGTGGTGGTACTCGTAATGCCGAGGAATGAGCGTTGCCGAATCCTGTCGATAGTATCCAGCTGGCTATGCACACGCCGGCGATGAAGAGAATCTTTGAAGCGAATGCGACTCTGGAGGTCTACACCCTGCTATTTACGCTCGAACGAGAACCATAGTGACGAAGCTAGCGCGGCTATTATTAGATTATCGGATCATAGCTGAACTAGAATGCAACCGCAGAAATGTCCCAAAACGAGGCGTTGTCTTGATAAATGGTCGAGGATTAATCAAACCTTTTCGCCACATGCAAAAATGAGGAACTTAAGTCAGCCACGGCTAGGTTAACAGGTAAACAGTTAGTCGGTTTTCGCATGGATGGCAGGCGAGCCCACCCTATTATGAACCGCGGCATTTATCAATGATTCCAACCCATAGTATAATAACATTCGCATGAAGACGCCAACGCGACAACTTTCGCTTTTGAATAAAGGCATATCACCAACGGCACTTCATCGTAGTATAGCAACTGTCATTCCAGGTGGTGTTATTAAACGCTGCCATTATATTTCATCCCCTGTCCAGAACTAATGTTATGAAAAAGTTCTTTTCGACACACACCCCGAGAGCTAAAACTGCCACTAGCTAGATTAGATAGCTCTTCGTCATCGCCATATCTTTATGTATTCTTCCATGTTCACAAAACCACAGTTCGTGGCTGGGCAGTCCGTTATCATCACTAGCTGTGTGTACGGTTGTTATCCCCAGGTATACAGCATCACAGACACAGCACGAAGTAGGCTTCGCGACTTCACGAGAGTATCGGTTGAGAAAAATTTGAAAAAAGGAAGTCCGAAGTATGAAAGTGAAAAGCCTCTGGTGAAAGTACATATAACGTAATTTGGTATTCATTCATAAACAAGTGATTTATGAACTACTCACATATTAATAATAATATAGGAATAGGTTCCTGATATAGCGTCAATACAAAGAGGCCTCTTGGCGCTTTTACAAACTCATAAAGAGGAATAATACACCTAAATGAAAATTAAAACAGTCTGATGAAAAGAAAAAGGAAAAATTTAAAAAAGAATGCGAGTTGTCTGTAAAAAAAATATTTAAAATAAGCGAGGAAATGTCAAATTATGTAAGAAACTAAAATAAAAGGGTTCGAAAAAATTTGAATAAATACCGACCCTATAAAAAGAAGACGAGAGAATAATTTGCAATTGTTCAATGTATTAACACACAAATTGACGTTAGACTGGAAACTTGTCAGTGTCGAATAATTCTTTATTCATTAGAGGTTCATTGTGGTGTTATAGTGGTTTTCATTGTGGTGTTATAGTGGTTCATGGGATAGATTGATATTCTAGAAGCATGATGAGCAAAGGCCTTCATGGAGACATCTGGTTGTAGGGCGTGGTGGCCTAATTGGTTAGGGTGTCGAGCTTGCAACCCCGAGTTGTAACCCACATGTGTGGGGTCGAATCCACGTTAAACCGTTGAACTAGGTAATTCTATCTAATATATATTGCTTCTCTCCACCCAGCTGTACAAGTGGAGACGGTATCAGAACATTGTCGGAGTGCGTGGACGGGTTCCCATGATCGGTGATAATTCTTGTTTGAGCAATTCTGGTAGTAAAGCGTGTTGTAATAATTTGACAATTATTATTATATTGATTCAAATAACTTGATACATGAACCATGACTATTATTTGAATTGAAATAGGAACAGATAGCTCAGAAGCCAATTTATCAGGAGTGAAAAACTCTATGGGCAAAGTATTGTACCTCTCAAGGACCAAAATTTGTATCCGAGCAAATTCAGCGGTAATTGAATGACAAATTCTGAATTGCGCCAACCATCGGAGACTTCATAATCACAACTTCTCGACGTGTTCAGTTTACGACAACTTGTCGAAAATCCACTGTGACCAGAGTGATAATTCACACCGAACGGGTGTCAATGCTTTCACATTATCGTTCAGTCATGTTATTAGTTCATCCCGTGGTTTACTTGACACTTCAAGAATATGAAAACTATATTCCGTTCAATAATTTAGAAATAGGATTGCGAAAAGATAAAACTTGACATCCAAATGAAAAACGCCCTTTAGGAACCGTAGTAGACCAACATATGGCCGCGCCCATCTGTGACAAAACAATATGCAATCGCCATGGATCGATAATAGAACTATTCATGCTAGTCATGTGTGAGAAGTCAGGTGCTATCGTGGTAACTCCGCTTGCATCGTGGGCTCGGGGCGTTTCGGTGCAATCGATAATTGGGTTACTTATTGCTTTGATCGCTGGAAAGAGGCGACAGCGCAATGACTGCCGAATATTCCCACTCTCTACCGTATGACAATTAGCGAATGCCAACTACCCATCGATGACTGTGATTGACGAGTGTGAGGATAATTCAATTTGGTGTATTCTATGTAGGTGCAGCCTATCCGCTCTCATTGTTCAAATCGCGACGGTGAAGGACGGTCTTCCTACCGCAACTACAAAAGACGAGGCCAGGGGATATTTCACATGGTACAACACAGTTTTACCAACAATCGCAAAAACCAGACCAGATAACGGGTAAGGTATTCATTCCTAACCCCAATCTCGGGCGGGGGTTGTCGCCGTAAGATTGGATGCGGTATGTTTGACGAGTGGTAAAATAAATTGACGTTTTTCCGGTTTTGGGACGATGAACAGGAATTTTGGGGCCAATGGGCGAGCAATCCATACAACAGTACGAGTAAGTAGTAGTATGGCATGTTAGTTAAGCCGGATTATTATATGAATCCATGAAACAAAAAACAGGTACCATTTGTACTATTCTCCACCTAACATACAACACTCACAAAACCAATCCACCATTTACGAGGTGAATACTTAATCCATGACCTACAGCACTCACGAAATAGTATTAGAGACATATAGAATGCGGTATGGTTGTCCTAAACTGATGGTGATGTAATTATGGAATTTATTGCACCACGACAGTTGTCAGCTATTCCCACTTTACATTAGTCTAGGGCAACACCTGCAAATATATTTCCCCATGGGCGCGATCCGTTTGCGCAATTGTTTTGTCGCGGGCAGGAGGAAGTCTCGATATTCTGTGAATTAAACTCAGACCGTGACAGCACTCGTTACGTCATTCCGGACGTAATGGAGGAGCATGTTATCCGTTTGGAGGGGGGAATAGTGATGATAAGTGGGATACTAGTAATAATAAAATGATAGTAATACTACTATCACTGCTTTACTACACTTCAACAACTAAAACTTCAAAGAACAACAAAAAGAACAACAAATAATAATAATGATAATAATGATAATCATTGATAAGATTAATAATAAAATAATATAATATAATAATAATAATATAATATAATAATATATATAATAATAATAATAATAATAATGTATCTGCGGTATGAGGGTTAGCTCCAGGCCTAAGATAGCTGATTTGACCGGTCGATTACAGAGATGTTCAGCATGGATTTCAACCTCGACAAAATGCCCATAGGAAAATCTTCCGAATGGGTAAGCTCATTGATTATCCTAATTTACTTACACATTGTGAATTCTCATGAATTTATACGATTATCGCGGCATCCTCTAAAACAGGGATAACAAAGGCATTGGAATCGTTGTGTCTTGTAGCAATATAACGTCTAGTCTGGAACACTCCACACCAGACAATTATGTAAAGGAAATTCCAGTAAATTATTATCTTCTAAGTTGAGAGAATAAAAAATCATTCAAAATCACTTTGTTCCAGGTTCATAGCATGTTCGGTTGGAAGATATGGCTTCCTCAACATTTCATATAATTGGATTTCGGCAAAATGGCAACCTTTATGTGACGTGCATATCTAGAATCATAAGGGAAAAGACATATTTCTTAACATTTTCTTTCGGAATTGGTTAGATATATGACGTAATCAAATGTTGCCAATTTGCCAAATTGCCAAAGTAGCAGTGATATTTGTTAATCTTCGAAAAATTCAAACTCATAAAAGGAACATGCTATGAACATGAACAACGTTTGAAGGATGGTTTTCAATGCACAATCATATGGGGCATTTAAATAGTTTTGGCTGGAACTTCCCTTTAAAAATACTTGCCATAAACATACGTCCCACCAATGTCACACATACACAAAATGCATAATAGAAGAGGAACAAGCGAGTCTCGAGGGGAGGACAACAAGGCGATCGCCCTAGGTCTCGCCTTGGTGGCGCGATCAGGCTTGTTCGCTTAGTCACCTGCAAACAATTACAAGGTAAAATTGACCAACATGAGGCAACAGAAATTCCATTAACCCATTTTCTCACTTCAACAAATTTCTCAAATACTCCTCGAAAGGTTCATAAAAATCCCACGAACTTTGAAATTTGAATGAGCCAGGCAAATAGAAAACTGAATGACCTCCAGTCTATGTAAATCATATTACATATTCATAATAATACAATTTTTATGGCGACTAATTATAGAATAGTGGTGACGGCACTGGAAAATATGAACTATCGCAATACATTCTATCAATCAAAGATTTGCCCTTTATATATGCGTCTACTACTTCCAGTAAATCCCATTGAGTTCACACCCCCCCTCTCAAATCTACTTGCAGCATCCCCCCCTGTCTAGAGGGAATTAGACATCCTTATTTAGGCTCAGCTCCTGCAGGTGTAACCTGACACCCTCAGGCTGTTGGGGGGCTGTTGACATGTACAGTAGGCCCCTACTGGGTTGCTGCATTGGCTATATAAAGGTGATATACAGTGGGTATTCACCACTGTAACTCACTGCTCAATCAATTGTGCAACCTTGTTCCTCTATATTTTGTCAACAGGTATGGCCCATGAAGGTTAATAAAGACAATAATGAAATCTCTGTCTGTTACAGATAGAATATAGTTAGATGAATGGAAATACATACCTGAGGGGTTGAAAGTTGAAATGACTAAAAATTCAAATAGATAGTTTTGCTATATTGATAGTGATTCGGACCTGGACTATATATACGCATTCTTAAATGGGTATCCGAGAGGGTAATAATAATAATAATAATATATAATCAAAATGTATGAGTTTGTAGGGGCTATTTACTAATTTCATACTTTTCTCACATTAAATTCGGATAATTGAATGGCCTTTGGATGACATAACCGTTTTTCTGAAATCTTCCCATCATAAATGAGCACCTTGCCTCGAAACATCCGCCAATCAACATACGTCCTTTGGAGGTTGTTGTTCAGGGAATGTTATTGGCATTAGTTGGTCCATAAGTGACCTGAATGACCTTTAATGACATTCCAGTTTTTATGAAAAATGGTTACCCTTGATACTATGCTGGCATGTCCCCAATTCCAGCCATATCAACCACATCACTAGAGTCTGTTGCGAATGTTATTATTTGGCATTTCTTGGTCCATGAGTGGCCTCAATGACCTTTATGATGACATGACGTTTTTTTATGAACCGATGCTTGCCTGCGGATGTGATGCCCCAAGCCCCAAAAGCATTATGTAATCAGATACAACACGGCCCTACTATGCTATCGCCCCAAAAGGTATTAAAATCACCTTTGGACCTTGTAACTTGAAGACTATGTGTCAGATTGAAGCGGATTGGTTTTGTCTATGAAGCACACAGAGCTCTCTCAAATACCCCCCAAATTGACAGTTTTTATTTCTTTCTCCTATAACTCCTAAAGCAGCATTTCTTAACCAAACTTGAGATTCACCACCTTCTAAATCTGCATAAATTCTGCCAAATTAGACTAGGTAACTGCAAATTAGTAACATTAAATGTCTTTGGTGACCTCGGCCCCCTACTGTAAAACTCATTGGGACCATAGATAAACCATCTCCACCGAGTTTTCGTCGTCCGGTCGAAATCACGAACTGCAAAATATCGCAGAATCAATTGCAAATTCGTCCTACTTAATTATCCTATATGAATGCCAGGAATCTACTCAGTTCGTGTACACTTCATAGTTGTTATATACCCCGAACGGCATCGCCAATGCATCTACCGATCAAGAGATTATATTATATATATATATAATACTTGACAACCACAAGCTTTCCGGGCCAATTTTCAATAATATGCAAATTTATGCAAATGGTATGGTCTTTTGGGGCCGAAAATGGATACACATCGGCAACTCTCCAACCGCGCACCTCCAAAAAATGTCCCCGCAGATGGCTTCCACGGGTCAGAGAAATACCTCCGCACATAGCGGACAGACAGACGACAGACGGACGGACAGCCAGACCACCATACACCCACACCACACCAACAAGTGACCTCTATGCCTCTCCTTGAACAAAGTTCGGCGAGACAATAATTTGATTTGATTGCTACTGGTTCAGGAAGCCCATTTGACCATCGTGTAACCCTAACCGAATTTTTGATCGGGATTTCACCGGCGACAACTCGCCTTCTCTTCTCGACTTTGCTCAGATGACATCGAGGCATGATGACACCAATCCCTGCTCCGGGACCGCAATTTTAACGTCCCCATCGAACTGACGAATCAGTGAACTCCAGGACCTGACCACTTTCTCATACCCTGGAGGAGCGGAAGATGTTCACGCGAACTGCTCCCAGCCACCGACGAGCCTATTGCAAGTGCCCCCGAACAACCCCCGAAATACAAGCCCACTGCTCAACCCAGACCAGCAACCTAAGACCAGGAACACCGCCAGTCGAACTGCAAGTCAGCCACTTCTGGTAAAAACGCCCTGTTGCTGATCGTCTGAATTCGAACCCGGGACCTGTTGCCTTGCAAAGCGACACTGATACCCTCTACTATTCTCCCGCCCCCAAAACGCTTATCCAGACATGAGATGATCTATATCGACAGAATCCTCCCGTGCAAACGGACGACGGGTGAGTAATGACAGCAAAGCCGCTGCAAGGGTCTCGGAGGTTGCACCAGAAAACAGAAAGCGTATCAATGGATGAGCGAGGCCAGGTAACACAATAGAACACAGGTCCAGAATGACCAGCTATTTTATAGAGATGACGCGGTATGTTCTCCCATTCATGGCTGTACGTTGTAAATTTGGAGCGGGTTCCATCTGTATGTGACCGAGCTATTGAGCCCCAGGTGGAAATGTTTTCTTTTCTCTCTCTCCGCTCTCCTCTTTCTTCACGTGAACTCGTCAAATATAACGAGCCAAAGTTTGTTCAGCATCTACAAACACTGAATCAAAATGCCATGTTCAACTGCAGGTCAATGGCAACTGTCTAGGGGTGGGGATCGAATTTAGAAGCCCAAAAACTAGCACTTTCCTCTCTTTCATCATGTATGTCATTAATTTCAATAGCTCCAACTTTGAGTATTTGCAACTTTTAGAATTTGTAAGGTTTTTGTTTAATGGTTCCTTTTGTCCACTATTTCCCTTTTCCCGCTTGAACACATATACACGAATATCACATACGGGTCGTGTGTTTATGTCAACACGTAGGTCTCGGTGCGAGGTTCTCATCCAACGTCGGTAGCAATTACTATAAAAAACAAATCGAAATAGTTCGCCTTGGCACGAAGTTTGAAAAAATAATTGAAATTTGGTAATGATTATTTCTAGATGGGAACGCAGTTTTAGGCTGATTCATATTAACACTCCTCACTGATTTCACACAGTTTTCTTAGTAGTAGAGATCTTCAAATGGTCATAAAGGTTCGGGTTTATCGGGTATAGTTTTACCAAAGTAGTTATGATTTTATGGCGGGGCAAATTCCAATTACCGGATTTGATGGCAAGGTAAAAAGCCTGCGATAGTTGGGGTACCCGAACTCATGTTACTTGATTGTCCCCTCTTGGGAATTATTATGATGGTGATGTCGTAGCCTATATCAGCAGAAAGTCATCTGAAATGAACAGGGGGTGAATTCCTTACTTTTTTGCCCGGATTTTGGATGTTGAAATCTGAACGGCGTGATTTTATTACGTCTTTATTAGTTTTCGCCTTGAATTATCATTCAACACTGGCCATTTGACCTAACAAACTGATGAGTGTTTCCGGTAGGTAGAACAGCGGTATTTCGTTGACTAGTACGTATCATCGACCTGAAAAAACTGGACATTAAAATTGTGGACCGTTGGTTGATAAAAAAACTGCTCGAATATACCTTGAGAGGACGTTTTCTTCTTCTTTTTTTATTTTTTTTTTATTTTTATTACGAAAAGGATGGACGCTTCCTATCTGCAGCAAAATGTGTAAATATATATAGATATTTAGCAGAATTAGGTGTATTACTGCACAGAGGTGACGATATATTACTATGCCATTCTATGATATGCAGTTTGCTATGGGTCGTGATATTCGGATTGGCTCTCGGATATTCCTTCTATAACACGATACATGCGTCAGTATGTCGTTGATGATCATCATCTAATGAGCCTCCAACTCTATCAACAGTTTGTTTTTCTATACAGTGCACCAGTAACAGTCCTACTGCCAGAATGAGTGTTTGCTCCACAATTTCCGAAATCGCAAAATCTCACTAACGTTCTCTATTCCATTTACTCACAATTATGGGTAAAGGTTTCCTAATTACACCTCATTAACAAGTTTGATGTCAATCACATGTGCGCTTTTCGCCCCGTTCTTCATGATCGAATAACTCTTAGCTGGTTTGCCTTCAATTTAAGAGACTTGTATCATGAATCTGGAAAGCCATACCGAGAAACTGGTAACAACAACATTACAGCAAATGATTTTTACTCAGGTTGCTCACATCTCACAGGTTTTTCCTGTGTGCACTGAGTAGGATCCCTAGCCTGTTGCGAAAAAACCTACACATACCTACTGTACATTAGATAGTCGGATAATTTCATATTAACGTTTTGCATCATGCCCTCGTTATGCTGCAACTATTAATGTTAAAAGAAGTGCAACAATACACTTAGTAGCAGCGGCTGATAACAGAACTTGCAGTTGTAAACATCGCCCAGTAAATTGCTGCCCTCATTTGTAACAACATTCATATCCTCGCGTGATTTACTATGCATGTAGGAGGTGCTAACCAGGAAACTTCACATAAACCTATGGCTGCAGAAGTGACAGTACTAGAAATGGAACTACTCATTTATTACCAACGAGTGAAATCTGATATGATCCTATATTCCTGCTACATTGAGATATAATTGTTTAAGTCTCCTCCCTATTCCGAGGAGGTCATTTCACAGAGATATCGTACCTACGAGGTGCTAAGAACTGATAATGTCCAATGGCGTAATAAAGCTATTCTAGCAGTTCACCTCACCAGTTCCATATGCCTCGGGGATCTTCATTATTGACGTCATCTCTGGCCTTACCGATTCTTCCCCCGCAGTTGCGGTTCGGTAGGACACAATTTCCTCCAACCGGTGCTTCAAATTGCGTTATTTGTTTTTGCGTTCTTTGTTTGTTTCCAGTCTTCTCGTAATTTAGATGTGCCGTATCATGTCTACTTCGCAATAATATGGAATTATATATAGTGCAAACTATACTTCATTCGGAGCAGCACGCACCACAGGATTGGCATTTCAAACATCAGCTATATGACACACGCGACGGCTGTTTGGTCAAAACGAAACTAGACTCTGGTATACGATACCACCACCTGCTATAGTGAAGGTGAACCTTGTTTCACTAGCAACATATAACCTGAGTGGTTACACAGTTGCTAAACCGTCGCCTCACTACTCAGGAAATCCTGGATCTAATCCGTTTGGTTCTACTCAACACAATGTTCTTGTTTCTCCTAGCTGGGCGCGCAGCACGAGAGACTGGAGCGTCTGGCTTTACGTTCAGTTTGCTCTGCGCTACGCCTGCAGACTGCATTCTCTCTCTAAATGTGTGGAATGGCTGCGTGATGTACTATCAGGTGAAAGCTACTCGTTCCCGGGAGTTTCCCGTACTCATAGCATACCACCGGGGTAAACCACAAAAATTGCTTCGAAATTGCATTGTTGATGGATAGTAGGGTTTAGCTAAAATTCAAATATGACGTGAAAGCTTCCAGCAAACTGGAGGGGGGCGGGGGATCATTTTGTCAGATTTTATGTCAGATACTGACTGTAAATAATTAATCCATCCCGGAATGTAGTACATTATAGGCACTACTACATCGGTCAACAGTCGATTAAGCTAAAAATCATCGATTGTGAGTTCGAAACCCTTTCGACCGAGGACTCTTCCGCATTGCTATTGGACAAAACATGTCTGCTGATTTTTCTATTTTCTATGCAACCCACGTATGAGGTTACTTTCAGTGAGTGCGAGCGCATCTGTCGTAGCCATACTAAAATGTGTTCGTTGATCCCATACTAAGCAGTCTGGTTCGAAGGCCTAACAGGAGTCTCATGCAGGAACGCTGAAGTGATACATCTGGAGTGAACACGCAGAAGGTACAGCCATATGGGATTCTTCAATGACGTACAACGCGACCCCTCCCCAAAGGGTTGGCGATACCCCCGTGAAATCATCCCCAAATCTGACGATGCCAATGGACAGGAGGATTGACGGGCAGAGAATGTTGTTATCCCCCCCCCCCCCCCACACTTTTCGTCTTGATAGAAACACTAGCTACGCCACTGTTAGTATAGAAAGACGCATTGGCAGCTGAACAATCTGGCAATTTCGGAACAGCAGCGGGGTAGGAAATATCTTGCGTCACTCTATATAATCGGAACAGTGATATTACCTTCACCCTTAGATGAGGTCAAAACTGCGGATGAAATTAACATTGACTGATTTCCAAGGGCAAATATTCCCTATAAAAATCAACTGAAGGCAACTAGGTGTAGGAGAAAACCCATGCTGATCGACACGCTCTCCTGAGGCAGAGGTGGGTGATATGTCGGGTGGGTGATATGAACTGAAAATGTC
The DNA here is from genome assembly GCA_026419785.1 of Sclerodactyla briareus. Taxonomy (NCBI): domain Eukaryota; kingdom Metazoa; phylum Echinodermata; class Holothuroidea; order Dendrochirotida; family Sclerodactylidae; genus Sclerodactyla; species Sclerodactyla briareus. Next base: position 136,037 of record JAODTK010001477.1, on the reverse strand, counting down.
TTGTTGTCCTCCAATGGAGGGAGATTGTAACCTCATGATCCACATTGGCTCGATGTGCCTTTATAATATTCAAATGTGAACGATGAGGCAAATGTGCCGTGCCAACTTCTGGGAGCAAAAGGTATCGCCTGAACCCATAGCAGGGTATATCGACTCGATCTGGTTTACGAATATTACGGGTAATAAGTGAAAGTAAACATAATGCACCTACGTTACCCCTCCTCCCTATGAGGGGCACCAGGAAGTACCCGATAGGAGGCACGGTCCCTTCCCCGACCTGCGGGCCTCACCATACCTTGATTTATGGTCTATTGATTCACCCTTATTCTTCGGAGGGCAGGCGGAATGGAAATGTGTAGTGGTCTCTTTTAATTTCTCCCTAGAGTCTTGAAGAGTATTAACGTCACCCTGACTTCAGCGCCATTTTTCCAGATGTTATAACAATCTACAAAAATCATAAGAAAGTGCAAACATTTTTCCGCCATGATTCTCAATCATTTCCCTGGCAGGAGCAGAGTTCCATGGCGGGGGCAACCGTTGTCCTTCACCCCATTTGCTGCCGCCGCCCATCTGCCACAACCTCTCCCTGCTCCCCTGCCCTTCCCTCCAAAGATATAGTGAGCTCGCCCGCAAAGTTCGTCTAAAACACCTGCAAGAGAATTTACAACCTGAAAGAACATTCACGTTATAGCCATAGGCGATCGTTCACTACTATCCCCGCCAAAAATGTTGGAATAAAACTTCACGGAATACCCTTTTTGACCAGAACCCCTACCCCCTTCCTCCGTTTCAATATCGGGGAACTGTCTTAGGATAAAATGACACTAATAACAGTCAACATTAAATCGGAGGCGCGGGGTTTTTGCGAGGCACTTTTGTTCCAACTACTTTTGGCGGGGATTGTAGCAACCAGCGACCCATGCATTTACCATAGTGGAACGTAAGAAATAGATTCACACTATAAACAACCACTGGATCGGGTACCCGTCAGCGGAAGCGTCTATCGATCACTCTCCGACAACTTCATTTTGGTTCTACAGACTGTGCCTCGGTAATTGATGGACGGATTTGCCCGCTAACTTCCTGATTTATTAGTATCGAAGCACACTGATGACCACTGTATGCCCTTGGATATCGTAACTGTGGTAAGGCCACTTCAAATGGAGATATAGCCTCGGGTAAGATATGGTGATGAATCGAGTACCGGATTTACGATGGTTAATAGCGAATAAATATGTCAGTACTCTTCACCAGTATTCACTGCCTCGGGGATTCTTTGGCATAACGCAACAGCAGCCTTGGGATTTTTTATTCATTTTACAGAATGTTCAGTTGTTTTGTAGTAGTACTTTGCCTCCCTGTCTCTGTTTTGCTTCAATTACCAGCTTCCTCGTATTCATTCCCTCATTACTCTGTTAACTCATCTTCTCTCACTCCATACGTCACTTGGAATCCTAATAACCCATTATTACCATACAAAGATGTAATGCTCTTATTGAGAGAGGTTGCCCGCACTGAGGATCACGCCTGTTTTCGGGTTGGCTGGTCGTAAAGTTGGTCTCGCCAATGACCCACCATAATCTAAACTTTAGCAAAGCGCATCGGTACACAGGTTACTCGTATCTCGTACCTCGCAGCACATGAATACGCGAACGTTAAATTATCATAACATTATGTAGAGAGGTTAATAATATTGTCTTTGGAAAGGTATAATGGAAGCTGAAGGAAAAACAAACTTAGGCCTATTTACACGATGGAGCTCTACTATGCAAGGTTGAATCATGTGCATAGGAATGTTTACGAGTCACAGTCATGCTATACAAATGGCATTACATTAGAAAGGAATGACTGTATCATGATTATACTATCTGGGAACCCATGCAATATGGACATCTTCGATAACGAATTGGAGCTTATTCGGTTTAGAACTCGTTCCTTGTTTCCCGGAGGAAGATTTCAATGGGATTTCGGGTTTTTATTCTTCTTTTTGTTTGGCCTGATTCGTTATTGTGCTTGTGTGTCGTGTGTGCCGTTGTCGTTCTTTCGGCTCCCTGTCTTATCTCAATGATTTCGAAGCTCAACAATGTCTTCCAAAGCAGTCCTGGATTGTTTCCCTTTTTTCGGGAATAGCGGGGAAGTTCTGTCGTCCTTCTTCTTTTGGGTTGTTGTGGCATAAGAGCAATTCATGAGAAATCTTACGTCTTGGCCCTTTCCTATAACTGAAACGTTGAACATAACTACACTCCTGCATTGTATTTATTATAATACGTATAATACTTTTAATCTGGTGAAGACTGGACCACGTAAGCGGTAACATGTTTCACGAATGTTATGCAATTACTGAAACTGAAGATAATTATATCATGAATTGAGATTACACATACTAATCCGTGTTCGAATGGGACCAATCGACCATTTCACGTCACCCATTGATAGTTACATGCATCATCTCTCCATTTTGCCTAGTTATTTCTGAAAATAGGGACACGCCATCACTGTTTCGATAATTTTAGTCGACTACTCCGGTTGGGGAACATTGCGATGCTCATAGATAATGGGGGGGGGGGGGGGGTTGTGGTTTTCTGTTTTTATATTGAATTCAACGTGACAATAATGGTTCAATGCAATTTTACAGATGCAAACAGAAAAAAGTGCACTCTCACAATTTCACATAACTCTTATGATTAAAAATATATCCTGTAGATTACCCCCGTGCTGAGAGTGCACTTCAATTTTGTCAATATGCGATCAATATTTATTAGCAAAAGTGTTGAGTATATCACCAGTAGTTTCGCAAGGATGTTAAATATTGCAAGGATCTAAGAATATTGCTTTTCGAACACTGAAACGTTCCACAAGGTTGGTGTCTCGTTCATATAATATATTCGCTAACCTGCTTGCAGTAGTTCAGCTGCATTGGTTCAACTGGGCTGTGGAGTATGTTGGTGCCGAAGGGGCCTGTATCGGGCAAACTAAAAAAAAACTAGAAAATAAAATGAATAAAAAAAACTGTAAGTAACATGGATGACACAACAGGCATGTAGTTTTGTCATGTGATAAATTAACCCTGAAGTTCGGCCTATGAAGTCACAAAATGTCAGTTAGTAGCCAACCTCTATTGAGGCTAATATGGTGGTCTTTGGGGCTGATTGAGAATAAATTTTATGATATTGCTTATTTCTGGTTGGTTACATATAGTTCGCAGGTATGCCACTGTACTTGAATAGATGATCCGCACTGTGGTCACTCCGTTGAGAAGAACGAGTTGATCCAGCTCGATTTCTGTATTTTCTCTTGGGGGGGGGGGACGTTTTATTAAATACATCAGCGATGTGTGTACTACATTGCCATGCTTGTTCCTGTTTCTCTTGTTGGTTTCCCTGTCATCTGAGGTGATGACACATTGCCCTGACAATGTAACTTTGTTTTGTTAACAGGCAACCACTCGTTAAAAATACCTATGTCTGTGGCAAGAAGGTTTTAGTGTTTATTGTCAAGCACTTAATTGACGATCTGTCATTACTGGTCGGTGTTCGGTGAAGTCCGACTAGAACGTGGTGCCATAGTGCTGTAGTGTCATGATGATGTCTTTCTCGCAAAACGTTTGGCAATTGTTATTCGTAGTATTAACGAAGCCTAAAGGCTGCCGACAGGCAAGAAATATAGAATATAAGGTTTCATCGCTACCTCCTGTCTGTCCTTTTTAATGATCTTCTCATTGTATTTCCATTGTTCACTGACGTTCATATTATTTCGGGTTTTGGGCAATGAGGTTAATAGTGTGATATTTCATTACGAGCTTCACATAACCCATCCCCTCTCCCATTAGTGTTAAATAATATATTATTAGATACAGTAACTGTGTTAATGAAAGTGCATAAATTGCAGAACCGAGTACACACATTTTGCACGTACATAATTACATGTCTCTACATGAATTCACTTTCCCAAGAGCAATGGGGTGGTGGGTAATTTGGGAGAATGGAATAAATCTATAATGGTCCCTCTTTAAATTTTCGTTGGTGGTTAATTTTATCAGTAAAGGTGAGGCCAACGATGTTGATTAAGATCTTTGGTCAATAGATCCACCAATTGTTGGAACTCTCCTAGTAATTCGATCTGGTTACGAATAGTACCATCACCCTCTAGACTCTTGTGTCCGTCTGTGATCCACATTATAAAATTCTATACGATGAAATATACCTCATTTCAGTTAGTCCTTTACATCAAGAGTATAGTGTCTGTGGCAAGCTTCAGGTCCGACGCTACGTCTAACGTGTGAAGTGTATGACCGTCGGGAGTTGAGTGTAATAAAATAATGCAATGGCTATAAAGAAAGTGTAAACAATGTGGGAATATGGTAAATGACATTCTGCTAGATTTTTTTCAGTTTCCAAAAATTGTTATATACACAGTTGGGGCGTGTCGGCATGTCCACCTGGGTGACCTAGGGCCCCGTGCTATTATCATAATAATAAAATGCAACTGTAATTATTATGGCAAATCAGTCAGAAAATCGAATGAAATATGTTTCGCCCATGTTGTTTTCCCCCAGTTTTAGGTCACTAGGTTTATTTTCCTACTCTATCATACAATGATAATTGAATAATAATAGAGCATACCTATATAGCCCATTCTGTTGAGAAGACCCCAATGCGCTGAACACCAAGCAGCAAAGGCTAATTAATTAAACAAAAAGATACGACTTAGGATTACTCCTAAATGATTTGTTTGATACGACGTGCCCTAGATCAACCGTATCCATAGCTCCGTCAGTAATAGCTAAGGAGAACTTTATCAGTCGCTACTGATATATGGTTGGCAGCTTCTTCACAGTATTTCGACGTTGAACTTAGTACAGACAACAGTAGTTCGTGATATATATTCGGCCAATCAACTACCTTGAAAATATTAACCAATCACTATTGTCATTTGCTTACCGCCAACCGTAGACATAATTTTTATTCCGCCACAGTGGCATTGCTCTTATGCTCTCGCTAAGAGCAGCTATTGGAAGTGCGCCGGCGCCGCGCCCGTGTGCATTGTCAAAATGGCGCGTCCAACAGATAATGAGGAATTTCTTAATCATTTTCGTCGTGAAATGAATGACTGCTGTCGGGTTTTGACAACTTTCTATCTCTCACATCATCCAGAACATCATTTAAATCGTTCTGTGCCCGTTAAATGGAAGGAATTATGGGAGGATTATCACCGTCCATCTTGAGCAGCAGCTGTGGCATATGCAATATGCATGAACGTACGTACGTACGTGTTTCGGACTCAGCGCGACCTATATACGACGCGTACGTACTACATGCATATATGGGATACAGCAGCATTAACAATGTTCATATGCGCGCGCAATCCTCGTTAGCCATATTTTTTTTACACAGGAATAGACTGATTCATACAAGACAATGGGAAGGCAGGAATTATGGTAGCATTAAATCGACTATAGGCTACCCATTAATTCGAATATATGGTAGCCTATATTCGATTTAATGCTACCATAAATTCGAATATATGATAGCATATTTTCGAATATATGGTAGCATATATTCGATTTAATGCTACCATAAATTCGAATATATGGTAGCATATATTCGATCCAATGCTACCATAAATTCGAATATATGGTAGCATATATTCGATTTAATGCTACCATAAATTCGAATATATGGTAGCATATATTCGATTTAATGCTACCATAAATTCGAAAATGATAGCATATTTTCGAATATATGGTAGCATATATTCGATTTAATGCTACCATAAATTCGAATATATGGTAGCATATATTCGATCCAATGCTACCATAAATTCGAATATATGGTAGCATATATTCGATTTAATGCTACCATAAATTCGAATATATGGTAGCATATATTCGATTTGATGCTACCATAAATTCGATTTAATGCTACCATATATTCCTTGCTTCCCATTGGCTGTGAATATATGCTACCATAAAATGGAATATATGCTACCATAAAATGGAACATATGGTAGCATTAAATGTGGTAATTTCCGTCCAGCAGGGCTTTCCATACACGTGTGCTGTATGATCAATATTTATCAGTCGTTACTAATAGGGCTGTGGGTTTTGGATACCTAAATCTAGAGACATTGGTGATGAAAAGTGCATGAGTGTATGCGTAAGACTGTGTATTAGGAGAGATTCACGTGGTTTTCATGTATTCTGTTCCTCGTTTAGACAGAGCCTGGATGCTTAGTGAAATCAGCTAATTGACTAAAATTTATTTGTCACGACTCGATCCTGGATTAAAAATCACGATGTCCCGGCCTTGACTCTGGTGGGTTCATACCAAGAAGAGTTCATAGCGTGGGCCGGATCGTAGATGCGTCCAAACTAGATGACATGCTAAAGAGACCATTAATACGTTCAGGCACAAATCGATTTTTTTTTTTATCGCAGCGTCTGGAAATGCTTCCAATCCGCCCAGTCCCCGTAAATCAGTGCAATTCAACAGATCCCAAGAGGTATATGCCAGGTATAATGGAACAGCCACAAACCCTGTTTGGAAAATACAATGAACTGTTTTCCTCTTTCCAATAGCCGACCCAATCATGGCTTCGATGACAGGAATATGCAATTATCTGTCACTGAATGAAATAATATGTAGATATTTAAACAATGACAACAAGAGTATTTTGTGTGGCGAAGCTTATGAGGCGCGCATGCAGTGAGCGATTCGTTTTTGTGGAAGGGTGGGAGGTGCATACGGGACGGAATCAGTTAGCAATCTCCGCGGGACACCAGAAGAAGGCGAGGGTAAGGAACAGAAATTACGAATCCTATAGGACAACTACAAACGACATTTGATAATTACGAAATCGTCAGCGCATTCCTTCATAGACCCCCCCGCTCCATCCCCTTGTATTGCGGCTGCCATTGCGGCTACCGCGACGATTGGTTGATAAAGGCTCTTTAGGCTTATTAAATATGTAAGGCCAAGTAAAAAAAAAAAGCAGTTTCTCGTCCCCGCCCGCACGCTTTTTTAGATAATTGTCAATTTTTTTTTTTTTTGACAACTTCAATTGATAAATTTTTCAAAAATATGGTTATGGTTTTTAATAGGCAAAAGCGTACTACTGATTGCATGCAAACTTGTTAAGGAACATTTTGGGATGGCTTTGTGGCCACTAGGGGGTATAACCTCAGAGAAAAAAGAAAAGAAAGAGCATCATGCTCATTTCCAGAACTGCTGTACCGCGAATACAGTACGAAATATGGGTATTCTGGACTGTCTGAGAGCAAAAAAAAAAAAAAAAAAAAGGCCCTCACGCCCAAACTGTCAGCAAAGTTAGGACGAGAAACTATTTATTTTTTTTACTTGGCCTAACGGTTGAGCAAGATTATTACATATATACAGATCCACAACAGGCCCGCACCCGGTTGCTTGTGAACGTTGCGTCCCCTAACAATTTTCCAATGATTGTTATCAGCAACCCCTCCCTCCCTTCGTTTCTTTACTAGCGTGTATGGCGGGACGGTTCCATGTGAAGGTTCTCTCTTGTCCTACCCCCCACCCCTCCCCACCCACACACACACATAACATGAACGCCTTTCCTGCTTACGTGGATGTTGCGTGCCCTTATGAGCCCGCTCATGTTGCTCCAGCAGATGCATGAGAGTTCAGGGTAGCCACGTTAGAGCTGAGCGGAGGGTCAGGCGAGATGGTTGAAGTGCTTAGTTACTACCAAAATTAAATACCCCGACGTTGGTTCTCACGTCTTTACTGAAGGAGGGTCGAGTCTTCCTGTTTTTTTTTTTCTTTGCGTGTTGTTGTGTTGACAGGTGGTAAGGCCACCCCGACGAATGCTGCTGCAGTTGTAAAGGTTAACTTCCCGCAATTGATGGGCGAATTGATGAATGATTTTGCGCACCTGCCACAGCTCCACGACTGCATGTATGGTATCCAATGGCCTGTGTATTGTAAGGAGGCTCCTGGACTGGGATAAATCAGGTCACGTAAAGCATCGACATTGCGTTACGCACTGATGTGTCGTGAGCCATCTGCTCAATGCAGGGCGAATAAACCAATTTTAATGTTCCGACGCAGTAATGACTTAGAAGCAATAAATTTACAATAGATTCCCAACGCAAAGGCGGGGAACAAAATGCGGAGAAATACATGGCACTGAACAAATGACTGCTCAGTATAAAACACTACATGTGAGATTCGCAGATAACATGCGGCAGGCCAATCCACATTTGTTTGAGATGCAATCGAGAAATCGAATACGCGAGGGCCTTGATCTGATTCGAATAGATAGGTAGATACATATGGTTACATGTCCGCACGTCGCACACAACACCTACAACACAAACACACACACATTATATATATATATATATATATATATATATATATATCTATATATTATATATAATATATATAGATATATATATATAATATATATAATATATATATATAGGATATATATATTATATATATATATATATATTATATATCTATATAGATATTAATATATATAGATATAATCCTCATCTGGTAAACCCTGATGTCCTGTAGACCCGTGTTGGGTAGTTTAGTGTAGTTTGTGAATAAGGGTCAGGAAGGACAGAATCCTCGTAAACGACCCCGAAGCCACAACACCCCTGGAAAGAAAAAATACAAAAAAACTCGAACTAACTAATACGCCCTTGTTCACTGAAAAATTAAATCAAGGACTGTTCTTGAACGCATTCAAACTCTTAGAGCAAAAAATATTTTCAGGAAGACATTCCTTCCACTGCATTGATCCATCTTTGCGAGAAGAAATATTTACCGAATGTCCCATTTTGAGCGCTGCCACGAAGTTGAGCAAATGGCCTCTATTTGCATGAACATTGGAAAATTCAAAGAGACGTAGAAGTAGGGGAAAGACAGGCCATCGAGTCCAATGGAACAATTTTGAAAACCTGAATCAAGTCACCCCGGAATTCGCCTCAGCCATGGGTAGTTAGACGAGACTGCCTTAATTGTCTTTCCTAGTAAGATAAAATTTTCAGACAGTGAATCATTCTAGTTGCCCTACGATGAACGTTCTCAATTACAGGGCTTGTCTTTTGCAAAGTAGGATTCCACATTGTACAGATACTCTAGGTTGCGGTCTCACAAGTGCTTAAAAAGCTGACACCAATATCATTATCAAGGAAACATGAAGTGACGTCTAATCAAGCCAGAATCCAATTACCTATTTAGCAGCTTAGGCACACTGCTTGGAGGTTTCAAAGAAGAAACAAAAACAAACCCCAAGACATTTTTTGGTGAAACTCACCTCCTGAATATTTCGGCCATTCAACTTGAAGGAAGCGTCTGCGATTTGTGAAAACCAACATGAATAAACTTTGCACTTGTCGACATTGAAAAAAAACATGCGTGCCAGGTCGGAAGGACCATTTAAAAATTATATCCAGATCCCTTTAACAATAGCAGCATCATCTTTCGAACCGACCTCCCGAGACAACTTAGTATCGTCAGCGAACTTCGTAACCCTTGAATGAACAGAACCTTCCCGATCGTCAATATACGCCATAAACAAGAGCGGGCGCGCCCAAGAACCGATTCCCTGGACACCACTAGTGACCTTTGCCAAGAGACGACCGCCCATTAATGACAACTCGTTGTGTCCCTATTATGAAGCCACTCACGAATCCTGAGGACGTCCCCTCCATACCAAAGCTCTCCAACTTGGGCAAGAGACGCCCATGAGGAACTTGTCAAAAGCTTTCTGACAGTCCAGGGAAAATTATCTCAAAAGCATTGCCGTTGGTCAAATAACTGTTACAATTTCCATAACTTCCAAGAGATTGTCAAACACAACGATTCTTCCTAACCCAGCTGAGAATCTCTAATCATGACTATGCTCATTGAAACTAATCAACCATATGATCCCGAATGATGATTCCCATTACCTTGCAGACAATACCTAGTAGGACTGACTGGCCTGTAATTACAAGGAAGAGACCGTTTACCTTTCTGAAATAAGGAGAAACATTTGCTCTCCTCCATCATCCTTAACAATAACCTTCTTGTAGAGTATTATTTTGAAAATAAGCTAGTGGAACGACAACTCGTCGGCAAAGGATATTAGTAAGAACAGGATTAAACTCCGTCATGGAACCAGGAGTTTAATCACTTTTGAGCTTCTGCAGTTTCCTCCTTACTGAAACTAGACGAACCACCATAATTACCATACTCGGCGAGAAACCTCGACAACCTAGGTCACTCAAAATTATAAATCCAAGTTCTCAGGATACAACAGACTAGAAGTAATTATTAAGAACCTACCATCACTCCTGGCTATCCGCTCCGATTTTCCCTACCCGATTTGGAATCTATCAAAGGACCAATGCTGTCCTGTACTTTCTGCTTTCCCCCCCTCACATAAGAGAAAAATGCACGAGGATTCTCCTTGAATATAGAGGCAATCTGCCTCTCGAAAATCAATTTTTGCACCATAACCTAACGCTGGGACAGCTTTTTGCTGACTTTGAAATGCTCTAGATCAGACCGGCCCAGAGACGATAAAGCGCCATAAGTGTCTCTTTACGTTTGGATGGCCAAAAAAACTTTCCCTTTTCATCCAAGAAGGCCTCTGTTCTTACTGCTACTTCCCTCCCTCCTCCTCCTCCAAGTAACTAAACTTCCAAACCGCGTTAAACCTTTTTCAAATGAAACCATTCCAAGAGTCAAAAACAGCATTCGTACTTTCTAACAATTTATGCCAATCTACTGTGCTAAAAAAACCTGAAATGCCATCCACATCGGCCTTCGCGAACCAATGAACGCTCTACAACTCCGTGGGATAATTGACAGAAACAAGACAATTGAGCTAAAATACGTGATCACTTGCCCCGAAGCCTTACCCCGCTCTCTACATTATCACCGACCCTGGATCACTTGCTCAAAACTAAATCCAAAATATTATGCTTTCTGGTAGGAAATGTACATGCTGAGAAGGAACCATCCTGCGTGTCATTGAAAAAGCCAGATCCACAACTGCCACTAGTACCATTAGACAAAGAAATATGACTGGATACTTGAAATCACCCATAATAATTGTACTCCTTCCCAGAAACTTCGAAAGGCACTGTCGGAAAGAAAAGAGTTGTTGTCTTCAGACTATTTAACGCCAACTAATAAAGAGCTGGGAATACCAGATGAGTTATACGGAATTTCACCCCAAACCGAGTTGACAAAATTACATACACCCCAATATCGGCCTTCTCAAAACTATTCAATGTCAGACCTCACATACAACAAAACTCCACGCAATGCCAACGGAGAGTATCGATCCTATCTTGCCTATAAACAACAACACCAGGAAGTGAACTCGGCTGTGGAAATACCACTGTTAAGGCCACGACTCTGTCATACCAATGACGTCATGCTTGCGTTCCTGGACTAAACATCTGCAACTCATCAAACTTGTTCCTATACTTTGAACATTAGGGTAGTTGTATGTGGGCCAGACCTCGCAATAGTCAAATTATTTTAAAAGACGAAACCATTTTAAATTAAATTAATTTATCAATTCCCATATAATTATCCAGATAATTGATATCCATGGTGCATATTTGATAACGAAATTCGAACAGTCTCTGACTAGAACGGAACCTGGAAGTGTAGTTAACTCTTACTATCGCGTATATATATATATAATATATATATATATATATATATATATATATAATATATATATATAGATATATATATATATATATTATATATATATATAATATATCTATCTATAGATATAGATATATATATATATTTATAAAATATATATATATATTGGACGGCAACTAATACTTTTATTACGATTCCATGTTCCTCCGCCGCAGGAAAGATGAACACATCCAACCATACTTAAAGGAGCTTCATGGGTTACCATCCGAGCTCTGGCGTGAAATACAAATGTCAATCATGCTCAAAGGCTCTACATGGCACGGCACCGAATATCAGCCATCTGGGTAGAATGTCCAATCAAGCAATTGTGAAGAAGAAAGGGATTAGAAAGGGATTATTATTATATTATATTATTATTATTATTATTATATAATATGATTATTTATTCTTATTATTATTTTATTATTATATTATTTTGATCCCGTGCTATGAGGAGGGTGGCCTAGGCCTTCCTCGGAGATCAGCAGATGAAAAAATGGAATAGCGCAACCTCAAAAAATAATAATAAGCTAATATTATGAGTATCACGCATATGTATAGCGTTCCTAACAATTGTGTTACTTATTTCGATATTTCGCTAAGAGTGACGCAAAAGGCGATAACTGAAAGAAACTGGATTGCGAGGCTACAGTGTTCATACGTTTGTCATCTCATCACGCAATTATAATATGACTTTACAATCGTTGATCTTCATAAATTGAAGGGGGATGATAGCCAATAAGACCATGTATTTGTAGGGACAGTTAGAAGGTGGATAGTTAGTTGAACGTAAGTTGTCGAATGTATTCTTGTATTACTTGTTGATCGTTTTTCTTCATCTTGACACCTTATCATTAGAAGCTACGCCTGTTATTTTTATTCCCCAAATACCCCAACATGCTAGCGAAAGCAGACTCATCTACGTTTGCCTACACTCACGCAACTATCATTAAATAAATAGCCAAATTAACAGTCGTAGTCAATTGAACAATGACCCATTATTCGAACCTTTTATCGACAAAATGCTTGTACAATACATACGTGTGAAATATCCCCAGTTACCGCGAACAATCAACAAATCCAACAGCGAAAAACTCTCCTCAAATTGATACACCGGAAAAGCTGGTCTAGAAAGCAGGACCGAAAAATACGAATCTTACTAACGATGAAACTGCAGGAGGATGTGTCCTCAGAGTGTGAATTAGTCTCATTCTCGGATTTCAGACCATATATATGACATGCTCATCGAATACACATAGACCTGACAGAAGTCGCTGTTTTCCCGCCCGCGTCCAGACGAATTGTCTGCGTCATCCACCACAGACGGTGCAAGGTGCAGTTTTACGACAACTGGAATTTATAGCAGTCATGAAGAGGGCGCTCGTGATTAATTCAGTAGGTTTATGTGGTGCAGACGAAATATTGCCTGATTGTCCAGATTTGGGTTTGGTTTATGTTCAATGCTCTGCCTGGACACATCATTTCAAGTGATTTTAACTATCTCTCAATACTATCAGACTTGTTGTTTTACTCCTTGCGGCCGCAGTCCCGAACATGCGACATTGTCGATTTTCAGTATGAAACAAATCGAATTAGATGGCGTTTCACCATCTTGCTCAAGTAGATCGTGTTGTAATATTGAGCGTGGATAGACACTGCCAATTATCGCCTCCTCTCGAATAATGTCGATAGCGATAGGGCAGGTCAGAAAGAAAACCGGTTACAGGGACGCCATTTTACGTCCCATTCATGACGAACGTGAATGCGTGCAGCAACTCTCCACCGGAGGAATAAAACGGGGTTGAGTTATAGTATCGGGAGGTGTGTTTCAGCAAAGAGCTGAATTTTATTTGCAAAACTTGGAAAACGGTGATTTGGAGGCATGATTTTGTCAATTCCACTGAAAGGGGATGGTTGTCTCCCATCATCGATGAATGGTTGGTGCTGGCAGACGAAGAAGCTCTTCCGGGGTCATGAAATACAGTTCATTTGATACCGTTCTCTGGACATTTTTCTCCTGCTCTCATAATTAGAGGGCCATGGTAGTGGTACTAGATTTAGGGCAAAGAGGGATTTTTTCAATACTTCTCATGGATTTGCAAATTCAATATGTAAAATGTATTACTCATTCGCCGTAGAAAAGGGGAGCATTAATTGGGGCAGATAGCAGCTTCACTTTAGATCAGTTCCATCTGCTGAGAATGTTCGTTTCCTTCAAAAGAAATAAAAGATAAAGAGAAAATCTAGGCGAGATGTGGATCGACGTATGTATAAAACGATAAGGTCACTGTATTGGGCGTGGTTGGGAGAATGAACAACGACCTAGGATGACCGCTACAACCGATACCAACACCAGTGCATTCCTTACATACCTCGAGGAGTTGATAAGTTCTGATGCCATTGTTTCCATGAATCTGGAGGTAGAGATAAACCTGAGACTCGAGCTGAAACTAGCAATTTTATTGCTAGTAATAGTGTTCCTGCTTTTCGAGGCTCCCAGAGAGGAATATTGGAAAAAAACAAAAAAACACGGTTGGAAAACGTGACATTTTCTTTGATTAGCTACCGGATCTCATTAGCGAGATTTACCAAACATTGTCTTACATCTGGCCGGAAGGGCCGGCATGTAGAATGACACTCACAAATTAAATCCGTGATTGCAGTCTGTTAGTACGCCGATAGTTGTTATTGTTTCCGAAGGTCGATGTGTTCGAAAATAGTCACCAGTTACGTAACAATGAAAACATTCCAACACTAGCGGCAATCCTATCAGAAAGCTAATTACCACAGTGGCTTCACGCCTGATGCTGTCTTAAGTATATTTCGGAGAACATCATAAACTACTGCTGTTTCATTATGAATATTAGGAAAAAAATGGTAATGCAGATGTAAATATTAGCGTTAGTGTTAGACTGTCGTTATAGTATGAGCTTGTTTCTGTGTCGCACATTGTTTTTTCCCATACGTTCTCATTTCCCGAGGATATGAAATACGGCAACAGCGATTATAATATAATGGCGATGAGTACTCCGTAGCGGAGCGATGGAAGATTTAAATAGGGGTCTGCGCGATGTGCATGTACTGGGATATAATGGAGACAGTCGGTCACCGCACAAACAGTATGCTTGCTTTAGATAGCTCGTGCTCTTGATGAACATAAACGAAGAACTATATATTAAACAAAAACTGGAAGAGTTGCAACAAAAATGGTTACGAATGCGAAATCCTGCAGAATAACGATGTAGAAAGAAAATTCACCAGTAGCGGCCGGTAACAAGAAATAGCAACCTCTTCCCAGAAATGTCGACCCTTTGTATAGCCGAGATGCGAGACCCCTTAAAACGTGATTAATTGACCCAGGCCTGATTCCAGATCACTGTATTACTGAAATACGTAATACCGAGACGAAGACGCATCGAGCGCCTCACTTTCTTGTGGCCACATGACCTCAATGCATATTTTTCTCGAAGAGCCCTGCATTGGTTACCTACGATAATTCGATGCAATAGATGAACCAACACATCAGCGGTGAACATAGCCCAGACATGATATCTAATAGTAATGAGGTTATCGATGTAAAACGCTTACATAACCTCGAAGCGCTTCACAGAAACCTAGTATTATAATGGAAAAGCAAAAATTCGTAGAATCACTCCTGGCAAAGAAAAGGTTTCACGGTGAGACTGGGAATGACTTATAGCTATTATTGAACTTAGGAAGTGACTGCGAAGGAGAAGCTCCGCAATCGTGAGCAGCAACTGCAAATGCTCTTTACCCACTCAAAATAAAAGTTTTACTGCTCATTAATACAATGGAATATGATTCTCGGAGCGGAGGGATCGCCCAGAGTGACTTTGAACGTTGGATGTAACAATTTAAATTTATTAATGAGGTTTAATAAAGAACTGATCTCTTTATGGGAATATACGAGCTGCGGGGCTCCGCAAGTTTTCGTAGTAACTCAACTGGTAATATTTATGACGATGATGTTACTAAATCTATCAATCATCCACAACGAGCGAACGAGACACCAACGGACATTGGTAATAATAAATTGTCATTGTCCCAGACATATGCCAACAAATTGTGAACGAGGAGTATAACATCAGCGCCCCAATGCGCAAACTATATGTCAAATACGGATTTTTACTGTGACACTTGGAATAAAAAGGTATCACTTCATCAATGTCAAATCATTGAGAGCTAGCATATCCCCCTCATCCCCGTTTTATAATTTAATGCATGACCGAATTTGAACCTAATTGCAACACTATCCCTCCGACGTTTCAAGCTTGGGGGCTCAGTCTCAGTCTGAACTCTGCCTCAGAGTTGCGTCGAAGTGCTTCCAGCCCTCGCCGAAGCTGTCTAGCCGGCGAGTCTCACCATCCGCGCCGTGCCTCTTCGGAGAGACCCTGCAACACAATGCCCAGCTGGTTGAAGCGAGAGGATGTTCAGGAGCCGCCTGCCTCAAACTGCATGAGCCGGGGCGACCGGTGCTGAGAGGTGGACAGCACCTCGGCATCACCATCCACTGTGCCCACTAATAAGTACCACGCTGTCGGGGTTTTCTCCTTCTCCGGACTCGGGGTTCTTGAGGGCCAGGGGCGGCGCCACAAGGGGGGGGGAGGGAGGGCGGCTGCCCCCCCCCCCTATGGGTTTGGGGCCGAAAAAATAAAATCGAACAGAATGATGTTTTATGCAAACGTTTTCGTCGGGGGTGGGATGAAGTGGTCAAAATACGTTATCCAAGTTAGGTTATTTTCTATTCGTTCTCATCACGACTCAAATCGAGACTCAAACTGTTGCTGTAATATAGCGTTCGCAAATGTGGCGTATGTTTACAAGGGCCTTAGCGAGCGGAGGGGGGGGGGGGGGGGGTAGGGTCTGAGGCAGGATTTGATGAGGTGGGTGTGCAAAACTGAAAAGTGGGTGTGCGAACTTGTAGGATTAATATGGGGGATGGGCCTAAGAAGGGGGTGTCCCCCTGCCCTCTTCTGCCGGAAAATTGGATTTCAGAATGACCTAGATCGCAAATGGTGCAATATTTAGGTGAATTTCAGCCCTAAACATTGGGGCAAAAAGTTACTGCGAAAGCTTCTGTAATGCAAACCTAATGATTCATTGATTTTTAAGAATAAAGTGAATTTACTGAAAAAAAGAGCCCAAAAACTCGAGTCTTTGTCTTCATTAAATTTTCTTTTCCAAACCAGCAGCATTCCAACATTTTGACAGCTCCGATGATGATGATGATCAAGCATTCCAGAAGTTCCAGAGTCCAGATGGCTTAGAAGTTAGAAGCTGCCACTGATGGCTTGTTGGACCCAATGCTAATATAATCTGAAATTCTCAAAATATATTGTAATGTGACTTACAAAAATAAATAGCCATAAACTTGACAGCCTCTGCCTTCTCATTTTTTTTTCAAAAGACAGGTTACCCCAGCAGTAGACCAAGCTGGTCTAATTTATAGTTTGGCTGCCTGGTAGTACTGACACCCTCAGCAGTTTATCCACCATACCAGGCTGTGCCCTTTGCTCTGTCTCTCACACAGCATTAGACAGAGGCAGCAGATGCATTGGATTCCAGTTCAGATAATAGATACGTTTATTGATGCCTCACGTTTTTGAAACCATCCAATATGTTATTCGTAAACCAATATCCATTAATCCTAGAACTCAAAAAACAACCACGTTTATTTTTGAACAATAGTAATGCGTACAATAGGCCTATTTAAGAAATGGGGCAGGAGGTGTTGACTGATTTAGAATGCGCCGCTTGCCCGCCTCCGCTACAAAGTTCTATTCAAATCTGATCGACCCACGCACTACATAAATCACGAGTAAACCAGAGACAGGAAAAGTTATTTCGAATGACGCTAAAAAAAAAACCTCAACACAAGTCGTGCAAGGGTGGCAATCCTTGATAACTAAAACTCACAAAATGATCGTTCATTCAGCCGTAACATAACTAGCTTATGCTGTGCATCGCACTAACAACACTGCACATATGACAAGACACCTCAAGCTAATGCCTATATCTACCACACTAACCATTGCCTCTGATTTGGCATGGATACCGAAGCAAGACACGGCCTGGAATTTCATTGTGAATGTTTCAAGTTTCAAGTTTCAAGTTTTATTTACCACTCTGTAGATAATAATTACAGCATAATGACATACAGTACAGTATTAGTAATATTAAATATACAGTCTGGAGAGATAAAGATTAAATCTGAGTGGAGGGACCAGAAATAAGATGCTACTTTTCTAGTCTGGCCCTGACCTAACAAAACAAATCTAGACCATTAGGAAAATAGATTAACAATTTAGAAAAAGATAGCATGAGGGGGGGGGGGAATGGACAAAATTTTAGAGAGGGGGGTGGGGTGAGGTCATCTTCTTAACTCATAGTAAACATCACAATACATTTATCCACGATCCCATGCAATGCATGTAGTGGAATACAAATGTTAACTTTCGAAGCTGCTGCCTATATCTGCGTTTGAAGAGGTATAAGGAAGAATTTTTTTTTTCAATTCGTCATCTAGCGAATATCAAAGGTGAACCCCAAGTATTCTTATATGGGTGGTATTACGAACAGTTCTGGAATAGGAGTGGCTTAAGTGATGCCTATACCGAGTGCTGTATTCGTGCTTGAGAGAGTTTTGTGTATACCAATTGTCGAAAACTCTTGGTAACACACCCATATGAAATCTGTAAAGAAATATCCCAAGTTGGTCATTATATAGATCAAACAAGGTGAGAGCCTTGAGCTCACCAAACAAGGGTAAGTGCTAAAATCTTTGCGAAAACTAATAATTATCATCGTTGTACCCAGTTAAAATAAGTGAATAAACGATTCATTCATCATTCATGGCATGCAGTACCGTAGGTCTACGCGAGTCACAGGCCACAGCAACATTTTGATGAATCGGCGACCGCTATATGCGCTACCGCTCGAAGTGTTTCAGTCTTAACCACAGGGTCAATGCGAAAACCCCATAGACGTTAAGTGTGTGCGGAGCGATGATTGAACGTTAATGATGTGAAGTTACCGCACAACAATTGTGTACACCAGGGTTGCCAACTGGCCGAATTGACGGCCAAATTCTGGAAATTTGGCCGAAAAAAAAGACGCTTGGCCCGGAGGACAAAAAACCTCACGGCCAAACCAATTTGGCCGAGCCGCCGATTTCTGGCCGAATTAAATCCATGATCGGTTGTGCAAAAATCACATTATAGTAGGCCTGCAAATCACATCAAAGTGACAACTTTGGAACTTTTTTCCACTTTTGCCTGCGTAAGGGGATTCCACAGTTCTTTGCGCATTTGCGAAGTCAGTAATTTTCAGTAACGTTACAATTAGTGTACACCTAATATTATGATCTTAAGATCGCTGCCTCCTCAACATATATTAGGATGCAGCGACGTTAAGAGAATGAAATGGTAACTGTACCATAATTGTAACTTTAAGTTAACTAATTATCTTGTTCCGGTGCTTTTCCCGTGATTATGACGCTTACATCCCGCATGAAGTTGAATTGGGGGGGGGGTAGTGAGATGAAGAGTGGGGGAAGTGGGGGCTGCAGTGATAAACTGCTAGGCTTCATAGTATGTTTCCCTCATTATTGTGGGAAGGTCTATGCAACATTTGCGATGTGTACTGTATGCCAATCGTTTTTAAAAAATAGACGAAAAAAAAGACGAATTCGTTACTTAATTGGGACTAGGCCTAACCGTGAAATTTAGAAAGAACATTGTCGATCATATATGTGGGTCCTGGTCGAAAAGTGAGTAATCCGACATTAAAAGTTGGGGCTAAGCCACAGTGTGCAACATAATAACGTTAGCCACAGTGCGTCACGCGCTGACGTACGCCGAATGCCCATGAATATTGTATAGAACCAAGAAAGTGTCGTACAGTTTTAATAAAGAGTGAGGCCCAGTTCTGCACCTGGCAACCCGCGTGTTACACACAACACAACTGTTGTTCGGTACGTGTATGCACGGAAAATATTTTCAGGCTTCTCAGTTGTAGATGCAGTCACCCGAGAATGATCGACAAATGAGTTTACCTTTTTGTACAGTAGTCAGTAGGTCTGTAAGAACAGCGAGCGAGTCCGTCTTATTAGACGAAAACATAATTGTGTAAAGCACTTGTTAGTCGGAACGGGAAGACGCTTAAAAAAACAAAATATATTGAGAGGACCTTCTGATGCACGGCGTCGTAACATATATTTTCAAAGCCGCGTAAACAAAGTTGGCCGTGTTTTTGTTATAAAGGGCCTGCAAAACACGGCTGCACGGCTGGCTAGCTAAATCCCTGGTTCAACCGTGGGGGTGTCACCCCTAACCCAATAATTCATGCTGTCGGAAAATTTGTGGTCTCTCGGCAAAAAGGAGGCAGAGGAAGGAAAAGAAGAGGAAAAGAGGAGAGGGGGAAGAGAAGAGGAAAAGAGGAGAGGAGGGAAAGAAGAAAGAGGTGGAGAAGAAAAGGAAAAGGGAAGTAAGGGAGTGAAGGGGAAGACAGGGAATGGAAAGTGGAAATAGAAAAGAAAAAACAACGGAAGCCAGACTTATTAGCGGATATTTCGACTTTTGGATCTTAATCTAATTGCCCATTCAGCTGTCGCCAACAAGAGAAAGGCACGTCGGCAAAAAATAAATAATGTGAACGGCCCGTCGCCGTCGGTGCCGGTAATTGGACGAGTAGAACCGAGTAGGTTCGGTCAGTCGGCATTTATTTTGACATTCTATTTTCCTGAGTTTGTCAGTCTTGAACAGTTTTGTTTCTTATTTGGTCCTATATTCCCGAGATACATTACTGCGGAGCCATTTTGCTGAAAACAATTAAGAAAGAATTTCCCAGAACTTAACAATTGAATAAGACAGTCGGTTTTTAGGCGGGAAATCATCGAGTGGCAAAGTGCAAAAGTGGAAGATTGTCTGAAATTTGTACTAAATGGCTGAAAGTTTAATTAATCGCCATTGAAGTGTCAAATTTTTACGCGCTTCCGCGCGCGGTATCGATGGTCTGCTCATACCACGAGCTCCAATAAAAAACGGGCTATTGTTTAGGGATTCGGGAAGAATTCCGGCCCGTTTCATAATTGAAAGGGTTCCGCGTACGTGGTGCGCGGGGTCAAGTAAACTACTGAACGCCTATTTTAGTAAATATTGCAAGAGATTGCATCTGGGAACGTTTCAATATTCAAAATTGTTCCCCTTTGACACACGTGGCAGCGTGATCACTCCGACCCATGCCGATTTACGCCATTGATATCTTCGAATTTGCATTAGTAACAAAAAAAACTGGCAAAAAGAAGCATGCCTACCTTTAAAGAACGTAGGTACAGTTTCATCGGGTTTATTTTTGTCAAGTGTATCGACTGAAATATGACCTGCCTGGAAAAATTGTCATGCATTTTAAATTTTTTTCCAGAAATTGTTGGATTTTTTTGTCAGAACGGTCGTTGACGTAGATCACTTACAAATTATCAAATGTGGGCAAACCATTTCCGTGATTATTCTGTCGTGAAAAAGAAAGTTTTTCAATGACTTTAAAAATGACAATTGAAACTTATGCACTCACTCCAGATGCTTTTATCATCCTGGAGTGAGTGCGAAGTACTTTATATCTCAGCTGCATTTTCAATCCAATCTGCCATATTCTCGTATTTTAAACCACAACAGATCGGTTAATAGCGGTTTTGGGTTTATATTCCGAAATATAACTCCCAATCATCCAAGTAGCCGAGAGAAGCTCCATACCTGGAAAACATGATCAGAACGGATCTCATACCAAAATCTAGTTCCCCGCGAATGCGGCACTGCTTCAATGGTGACGGTTATGGCTAGTGGATTGTCTGTATAGCTATTTATATTTGGTCTGGACTGGGGATTATAATCAGCGATTAAGGTTAGTGTAGACAACCACAGTAATTCTTCCGAGACAGTGTCTACCAACTCCCAGTTCCTCGTTGTTGAAAAACGAGAGCACGTCATGTTCCGATAACATCAAATTTGGTCTAGTGAATATGTGGAAAGACGTTTCCGGGGTTTATATATATTAACACGTTGTCGTCTGAGTCAACAGTTCATAAGTTGGATCTTTATTTCAAAAATATCGTGAGCGATCACCCCATCAGGATGATATGCAAACGTAATTGGACATATTGATCGTTACATATTTAATGTTATATATTGCGGGGTTGCTGTTGGTGAAGTTAACGAATGCTTCCGAACTTTGGAGGGGAAGCTACACATTTTGCGGGATTGCACGCTCCCATTCTGCATATCCAGTGGTTTTCTCTTTCCGTCCGTTGTCATGTCGAATTCATTACCTTCTGCACTCGATTGTCAAATTACACCTCCTTTTTCATACCATTTTATAAATTCGCAATCAGAAAAAATAAATAAAACATGGTAGCTAATCACCAAGCCACTACGCAATCATCGAAATTATTACTCAGCCGTTGCTCAATCAGAATGAGCGAAGCATAGATTAGAGATAGGGTGAACTACCTCATCTCCTAATAGCTTTCATTATCTCAATCAAGCGTATACACTCTCTGCCATTTATGAGAACATCTCTGAAACGAGAAATAATTATCCATGAGATACAAACATGTCAGTCAACAAGCAGGCCGGTAACAGTTAATTGCGTACACCATCGTAAAAAAACGTAATGGACATTTGAGTGAAATAACTGAGAAACCATCACTTGCGTGTGTACCTAATAACAACATGAATTCAGTACGATTATGTTTAGATTGTTCTGGCGTCGGTATTTTTTCAGAATTCCACATCAAACATAACTGAACAGTAAATATCGTGTTGACATTAGATCTGCCTTGACGACATCATCATTTTGTTGACCGATAGACTAATCGCAATATAAATGCAATATAAATGATCCATTGAAGTGATGTTGTTGTTTCACCGTCCTTGCAAAAGATCTATTTAGTTACCTTTTTTCGCATGTGTGTATGTGTGTGTGTGTGGTGTGTGTGTGTGTGTGTGTGTGTTTGTTGGTTCAATATAAGTATGGATTAGGGAGAGAAAAAATCATTCAATTTCCTTTCCCTACCCCACTGCATTGGACCGGGCATAAGTAGGGAGGGAATTCAAGATTCCATCAAGTGATTTTTACTTAAAGGTGGTTTCGGGACTAACATAGCATATATTTGTTATTTCTTTTTTTTTATTTGATATGGAACAACTCATTATTTTTTTTAATCAACAACAGATATATATGATAGATGCCTAGATAGATAGATAGATAGATAGATAGATGATAGATAGATAGATGATAGATAGATAGATAGATAGATAGATAGATGATAGATAGATAGATAGATAGATAGAATGACGTGGGATCACAATAGCTCAACCAGCATAACTGGTTTTTGAACTGAAAAAAAAAAAAAACAGGAGAGAATATCGCGATTTGTATGTGGTTACGTACTATTCGGGAAGTATATGGGAAGTTGGTTGTTGCTGAGACCTACCGGGGAAAATCACCCACACGATTGCATTATAGATAGATAGTAGCTTATGGTCAAGATTAAAATATTATGTCGGGCACTCTATTCTGGAGGGACATTTTGTATATAAAGTATAAATTGTACTGGTAAAGGTCGTTTCTGAAAGAGCGGGAATTAGTGGGAATTCCCGCGACTTCCGACCTGGTAACTGCGACACAGTCTGCCATAACATCAATCAAGATGTGGGAACCGACCTTCAGTTAATCACTTCATTTGCCGTGAAGAGGGATGAGAACCTGTAAAGGGAAGAGAGCACTTCGTGCACGTTCTATATTCTCTGTGTGGCAGAATATAGTGCTTGCACACATGGAAGCTGAGCAGCTGTGACGTACACTCGTACTTGTTCAGCAGTCGCGAACACAGTGATGACGGACTAGGCGGCCTCATTTCATTTGAGAGGATGGTAGATGGGTGACGATATTTTAAAATCCTTGAAAATCGTTAAAAATTGGGTCAGGCTCCACAATATCAGGTTAGGGGCTGTGTCCAGGGTAATTCCAGTTCGTTCTTTCGTAATCCGGCCTCTGGGTTGTGAATATATGTCCCACAACTTGCTGTTTTTAAGAAACAGCAAAACGTGTTGTTTCTTTAATGGTAGTCGTCACTGTGTGAGAGCCCATATGGACGGTAGTGCTGTACATACCCACTGCCATCCCCGCAGCCATCGAAAGAACATCTCGCGCGCGGCACAATCTCATTTGATTACGCGAGTGGTACAACGAATAGGAATTCTAACACTTCAATGACTACCAGATGAGATCACGTATCGTAAAGTTGATTTTACAGTTGTGATTATTTAGAGGAAATGATCAGCGACCCTGCGCTTATTGAAATCAAACTTCTGAAGTATCGTAGTTCGACCTATTTCATGATAACGGTAGATAACAGAGGCAAAATGTAGTATGCACTGGGGCTTTGATTAAAGAGGCATTGTCGTCACAATATTGTTTTCCTGCGAAACTTGTGGAACAGTACTTTGATTCTCGGTCAACTTCGGAAAGTGATTACATGGTATTTATAATATCAATTTTTAACTCCAACCGTTTCATAAACTACGTGACGTCATGCAACGATGACGACGGCGAATAGATGAGAACTTAATGTCCTGGTACCTATATTTATTAAATATCGAAAACTTCATATTAGGATTGGGAGTTCCTAATTTGTATATTTGTAAAAAAGGGGGGGTCTTGTGAACAACGAAGATCGGATTCGAACGATATCTTCAGCTATATTGACTGAAATCTCGCATTTTCAAGCCCCAGCGTATTCTCGTCAATTTGCATTTGCATTCACGACCAAAAAGTCCCCCCCCCCCCCCCCTCACAGTCTTGATAACAAGCTAACGACTGTTTAAAGACTATCATGCTATGTCGCCAAAATTTCGGTTTTATCCATTATGCAAATCAATTATTGGATTGTATTACACTGGGTTGTACATTGTCTTGGCACCCGTACCCGGCAACTGAATAATAGTAATAGATTGCACAAGCCAGTAATATCGTGTCAGTCCATTCTTGCCTCCAGCTCTTATCTCCGGTTCCCTCCTGTCTTCAACTCGGTTACTCCTAGGACTGCCAACCTTGAATCTCCTGTTCAGACTCACACTTCACCATCCGCAACGTTTTATAATTCTCTTTTTCGTTATCCGCGATGTCGAATTCACCCACTCCTTAACTAGTCAGTTCACCCAATTTAATTCCACAGACTGCATGTGATATCTCTCCCTGTTATTACTATTCCAACGGTTTCATCAATTCGGATTCAGATGAAATGAAAACCCAGTGGTATATAGTTAATATTTTCCCGCCAGCTACGCACCTTCGGACTTAAATGCCAGCCTTTGCTTATTATCAATGATTTAGGGATTCATCACGAAAGCCTCAGAATACGTTAGAGGGTAGATTAGACAAAGGTTGAACTACCTCATTGCAAAGAAACCATAATAATTGTCATTTCAATCAAGTGAATATTTCCCTCCTTTTACGATCAAATCCCTGCAGCGAGAAGCAATTATCCTCCCGATCGAATTCAACTTGAGACAAATGAACTGGCAGGGCCATAGTTAATGCACATTATACAATGTCGTAAAAACATTCTTGGCTGTAATGTGAAGTGATTAAAAAAAAAAGTGATTATAAAATTTGCGTATTTTCCTATTATCATTGAAAGGAGCGTCAGTGGAAACGAATAATTTCTTTCGCCCTTGGGTGGTTCTATTAAGTACAGAACCGAACAGTCCATGTGTGAACAGTGTTCCTTTTTTGGCGACTTCACCAATTAGCTGTAGAAATGAGCTTCAGCAATATAAGTAAATGACCGATACGAGCAAAAAACAGAATGTTTGTGTAGAGCGTTCCGGTTAGTCGTAGTTTAGCGTTCGGAGAAATACCCAAAACACTACTTACCCCAAAATCGCAGTTGCAAACACTTGAATAAAAAGTGGAAAAGGAAGCTAAGTCTACCAGGGCCTTAAACCATTCAATTTGGGAATAATAGGACTTTGGTATAGAGGAACACTGCAAAGTTCATCCCCGAACAACCCTGGCTAAAAGAAGCTAATTATCATGGAAATATTATTATTTGGTTTGCCAGAACTAGAACAAAGCCTGGATTTTGGCAGGAATATAAATATACAGCACGCTATCGAGCCTACCAGCCTACCGCTCATTACGATGCCTAGCGTACCATCTCATGTGGAGATGATTAGAAGGCTCTACAAGCTGCTTAAAATTGCCTCACAATACTACTAAAAGAGAATTTCATCAGTACTACAATGCGGAAGATCTCTCCCTGACTTCCTGACTACTGCAGACAATGACTCAATACTGACATGCTAACGATGGTTAGATACAATTGCCTACCGGTACTCATTTTGCAGACACTTATGATTGAATCAGGAGAACTTATAGCCCTTTCAATGTAGATTTTTTTCTCCGCAAAACGTTTTATTGTTGTGCTGTAGGCCGAAGCTTGAACATGTTGTTTTCATGGGAACAATCGACACTCCTGGAGACTCCTGTCGGTTCGTCGCGATGTTGAGTTTCCTTAACCTTCACTTACTTTGACAACATTTTTATTATTTCGCATTTAGATGAAATGAAAATATATTGGGTCGTTGCCACCTCTCGTCACCCACGCACCATCGGGATGAATACCAGCTTCTGTTTCATCAAATAATTTGAGTATTTACCAGAAGTTCGGAGTAGGCGAAACGTAAATTAGATACAAGGTGAACTTTATCCGTTCCTCTTGTGTGCACCGAATTGCGAAACAGATCTCGGAGCTTTAGGCTACAAGTAGTTTTTACAACTATAGTACTGCTCCGGCGATATGCCAATTTTTTTGTTGAATTAGACCTCTACCCATTTCAATCACGTCAAGAGAACGGTAGGTTTCAGTTGTACTTACGTTAGAACAGACCGGGTACCGGTACTTTGCGAAGATGGATTACGTAACACCATCAGTTGGCAGATTACGTCCGTAAATATTGGTGCTACAATAGGTAGATAGCAAATCGGGACTGTTCTAGATAACTGATATGCGACCTACATATGATGTTAAGGACAATAATAATAATATTATTATTAATAATAATATAATAATAATATTAATAATAATAATAATAATAATAATAATAATAATAATATAATAATAATAATATTAATAATAATAATAATAATATCATGGTAGACAAACGTTGAGTCGCTTCAAACCAAGCACGCTCTTTCATGGGCGGCGATCATTGGGGGAACGGGGGAGACATGTCCCCCCCCCCCAATATTTTTGGTGGGGGGACATAATATCAAAGGTCCCCCCCCCCATATTTTAGGCGGTGAAAAAAAATCCTATAATCATATATACAGTACTGCCATAACACAAGGGTCGAACTCATATTTTTATCAGATTGCTTAATTTTATGTTGAGAAGGCGAAATGCAAAATTTCGGGCTGCGCGGGCGCTGTATTCGATTTTTTCCGTTACATGTATAATACATTAGGCCCACGTTTACAATAACTTTTCAGATTCTTAAAAAAAAAATTTTCAAATATGACTTTCCTCCATACGTGCCATCTTCAAGCAGTCAACTGAGGTGAACATATGGGTAGGCCACAAGGAGAATTTGGCTTGGGACGTGGTTCATTTTTCACCCCCTCCCCACTACAACAATGCTGGAAACCAACTGCCATTTTCTTAACACTGCACACAACCAATAGCTAGAGTTGAGTCTACTTCTGATCCTTTTTGTTCAGACTGCATGTATGGCTTTTGCCAGCCTGACGTGCTTTAGAAGATGAAAGCTATATGCAACGAAAAACAACATGGCAGGTGACCGTGCACACCACTATGGAAGTTCACGTGATTAACGTATGGCACTATAAAGGCGCGATGCAGGGCGAAACGATTCTGAGACATGGACATTTTTGACGAAAATTTTGAACGGGAACAAATCTGAAAAATGACCGAATTTACTGCTGACTGGCTCAATTCCTTTTAATCAAATGCCGAATATACATAATTTTCCATGACAGTGATGTTAAAACAAATTTTTTAAGGTGCGGGCAACTTTCAATCCCATTGGAAGGTCCTCGACGGAAAACCTCATAAACTAGGGCTATGGTAGAAATGGAGGCCCGATGACGGAAGTAAGAATTAAACATCGATCAGTTTTCGGAAATTTATTGTCAATTTGAGTGATGCTGCTTACTGCCCATAACGCCCGGAGAAGTGCCGCTCTCTGCCAAATGGGGTTCGGGGGAAGGCGGGTATGTAGACTGTTGGTGGCGCGAATTGTAAAGAATGAACATAGGTCAGTTTTATTCAAGAGCGTTTCTTGAGATGATAAATTCGGGAATTTATTGTCAATTTCAGGGATGTTGCTAACTGTCACAAGACCAGAAAGTCCCGTTCCGGGCAATATGAGGGGTGCGTAAGGCTCAAAAATTTCCTGGTACTTCTACGCTCCTGATGGTGGCGCGAATTGTTAATGAATTGAACCTTAGATCAGTCCTTTCAAGAACGTTTCTGAGATATAAATTTCGGGAATTTATTTCAATTCAGGGATGTTGGTGACGTCATTAAAAACCGAGGAAATCCCATTCCGGCATTGGGGGGGTCGTAAGGCTCAAAATTTCTTGTACCCGACGCGTCCAATGATGGTGGCCCAAAAAGTAAGGAATAAACATCGGTCAGTGTTTCAAGAACGTTTCTTGAAAATAATTCTTTGCATTTCATTGCCAATTTTTGGGATGTTTGCTAATTGCCATACGGCCCAGGAAGTGCCGGTTCCTGCAATGGGGGATTTAAAACGAGAATTTTCCTTTTACCCTACGCGTCCACTGATGGTGGCCCGATTGTAAGGAATAAACATCGAACAGGCCCTTCAAGCAGGTTTTCTGATATAAATTTTTTCCCCCCCCTTGGAAAAAAAAAAGATTTGCCAGTTTAGGGACGTTGCTTTTTACTGCCATGCAGACGGAATTGCCGTTTTCTTCTGCAATATGGGGAGTCTGTAAAACGAAAAATGTTCCCTTGTACCCTACGCGTCAACCATAGTCATGGCTCGAATTGTAACGCGCATACATCGATCATTTTCTTCGAAAATGTTTCTTGGAAAAGAAATCGAGAATTTACTTGCCAGTTTTAGGGACGTGGCTTACGGCTCATGCAGATCGGGAAGTGCCGTTTTCTGCAATATGGGGACGTCTGGAAAACGAAAATTTCCCTTGTACCTAAGGGCGTCAACCGATAGTGCAGCGCTCGAATTGTACGCGAATGAACATCGATCATTTTCTTCGAAAATGTTTCTTGGAAAAGAAATCGAGAATTTACTTGCCAGTTTTAGGGATGATACTTACTGCCATATGGCCCGGAAGTGCGTTCCCGCAAACTGGGGGCTCTGTAAAACAAAAATTCGCTGTAAAGGATACGCTCCGCGCCAAGCAATGGTGGCGCTCCGCTTAGATGGACCAGCCTTCATGTCCCACCCCCCCACCAATATTTGACACAGATCACCGCCTTTCCCCTGCGCTCCTTTGCAATTCTTAAATCAAAGTAGATTAATCGCTACACTCGTTTGAGCAAAAACTAGTCTGACTACTGAGAATTGTCCTGGCAATATGTAGATTATCAAACGCTGCAAACTTCAAGACCATCGGATATTTGGGAATTTCAACTTTGTTCCCACCCGATATGTGGGGTTAGTATATCAGGTATCGAATTAAACAGCAACCACCCACAATCGCTTCATCGTTTAACAGTCTAATGGCCGGCTAATTACGGCCAGCTGACGCATAGACCACTCGGACGGTCCTAAATTTTACTTTATGCACAAATGTTGATGTTTCGTACAAGCCACGCTGAGCACAATCGTGGCAACTCAACGCAATATATACATGTAGTGAATTCGTCAGAGGAAAACGTGCCTCTTCGGAATTTGTATGTTAATTTCTCTAGGGTAGTTCAACTCGCAATTAGTGAGACGTATTGAGTTAAAAGTCCCTTCATTTTTGTTGGCGAAAAATTACTGATTTACCAACGGTAGTAAAATTCGGGGGCCATTTTTGTATAGACTACGTTTTTCAACCTATGTTGTAGGGTATTCTCACGATACGCTCTCAGTTCAAATTTTCATTTTTTTTTCTTTAAATCCTGTTTCACTTTTTACGACTACTGTGGGGTATCATCAATCGGCTTGAGGCGACGCCTCCGTTTCAGGCAATCACAAGCTTTCACATTCTTCATCAAGGTTATTTCGTGATATCATCTGAACGATCCATGTATGATTCAGTCACTTGACCGGAGGTTGACTTCACATCGAGGTCAAGAAAGAAAAGATTAGTGACCCTGAACTAATCTGGAAGAACCTTCGCAGGTCAACTAGCCAAATCATTAAACCTATAATTTGACAGTTGCTGCGAAAACGCGCGACTGGCAATGAAAAAACCAATTACGATATTAAAGGGGAAGTGCAGCCAAAATAGTTAAATGGCTATGAAGGATTGTGCATTGAAACTCAAGGTCAATCACACTTTGTTTCCTGTTCATAGCATTTCGGTTATAAAGTTGCAATTTTTAAGATTAATAATTTATATCCAAGCACTGCTAGTTGGCAGGTTTTTGCAAATTGCAACATTCGATGACGTCATGTCTACCAGTTTTATAGAAACGCTAGACATGTCGCAACTTTTCCCTTATAGTTGGTAGTATGACCCATGAAAAGGTTGCCAGTTTGCCAACTTCAACAACCATTATATGACCTGGACACAAAGTGATATTTGAAGATCTTTATTCCCTCTTTATCATTATAACACCCAATCGAGTCTTATTTGACTGGAGGACTTTGCCTTTACGTTTCACAGAGGTTATCCGTAAAACTAACTGATGGGGATGCGGGTGAAGTCTGTTATGTGTCTGCTAAATACTTATTCAGTTTATTTATAATGTACCTTCTTTTAGGAATTTCGATACCAGACCACATATTCCCACTTTGGTACAGGAGTTGTAAGATAATTTGTAGATAACAGTGGCACCATAGTGCTTTGGCGTTGGTTTGGTTGGGAAGTGATACGATGGCTTGTGGTTACCGTCATGATTATAACTAACATCAAGGGTTGGATTAGTTTAGTTTGCTGCGGAGGCAAGCAAGAATAAATCTTGCTCCGGGGGGAATGAGAGACTGAAAAATCCAACCTACTAATTGGCGACAAACTGGACTAGTTGAATGGGAAACTTGACCTTGAAATCGCCGGAGTGAGGCCTAATACCTAATTTAAAAAAAAACCACCAGCGCCTATTTTCTTTGCGCTTAAAGGTATTTACGCGTGACCATGCCCCCGCGCAACTACTTCAGGCTTCATGAATATTGCACGAAATTTGGTATCCAATTTTCGATCAGATGGCTGCGTAAAGTTGTTGTTTTTGGTGTACTTGAGCACTGAATGGAAGATATTCCAATATGACCCCCAAAGTCACTTGATTATTTTTATGACTGATTTGATAGAATGGGGGAAAGATCTTTGAAATTGTCTTTAATGATTGTTTTATGAATCTTAAGGGCACATAAAAACTCGATATATTACCGAAAAGTTGCATTTTCCCAAGAAATGGTTAAGCTAGCTGAATACTTTTAGTAGGCGCCCGGATTGGCCTTAATTCCCGAAAAAAGAACTTCTCGATTGCGCAATATTTCAAACGTTCGTATTTGCAGAGAGATCATAACCTTCGTCATGGTATTCAAGTAAATATATCATTTCAGTGTGTTGATAGTGTGTGCCCTTGTATGACCTCTGACTCTGGCTTACAGGGGTCCCCCTAAAGGTCCTCACATCGTACCCGCTGCGTTACTTTTAAATATTCATCAATGACCGGCCTTTAAACAGTCGTAGGAGAGCCAAACTGAACACTGTTCTCTCCATCCTGCCATACATATATAGGCGGTAGCCAGCCACATGGTGAACCCAGAAATCTGATGGAAAATCTGAGAAAATTGAGAACATAATAAACGATATTGAACAGCCCCAAGTGGCCGCAGGAAGGCCTTTTCCTGCTATCTAAAATGGTCTTCCAGGCCCAAAATTTTCGAATTCACTCCCGCGGCAACCGGTGGTAGCGCTCCGCTAGATAGCGATCGCAGCACCCTTACCACCAAATATTACGCCCCCCTTCCACCACAATTACAACAATTCTGGCTACCGCCCTTTGCGCTATAAGCCTTTTTGTTTCAAACCTCAATCCTGTCTTATTGTTCAGAATTTGGCAACCACCTGTAAACTGCCCTTCCCCCCCCCCCTCCCCTGCCTTCATTATCGGTCTAATCCGCCCCTGCTTTCCACTGGTGCCACTTGAGAGAAAATTGGGTGCATGACTATCGATCACATGGTCGAATCTTAGTGTCTATTACTATACTAGGGGTCAATAATTATTATCCCTATTTAGGTTATGTATTAGTAGGGAAATGGAATAAATGTACTTCTGGAGCGGCAAATGGAATAGCTGAACGATATTCACTTATTTTATATTCTTCAAACGAATGGGCTAAATCGCCATTCTCTCATCTTTCATATTTTATACTACGGAAATTGTACTTTCAAGTACATACCTAAATGCAACGATGGCTGGGGTAGCAAATTGACTGACTTCGTTTACTCTCCTCCTATAATGTTCACAGAACGTACAATTACCTTTTCCAAAAATTTGAGAAAAGAACGATATCCCAAATGCGTGTTTTTAAAGGACAACTCAATACATCAAGTGGATCCACTCTCTTAATCCCATTTTTATGAGGTTCCGAGCTATATGGAAAGTGTCTACAACCTTCAAATGGCTGGTGGCGACCAAATTTGCGGAAAGCAACACGTTTGAATCATCCACGTTATCCTCAATCATCACCGCTTACAGCAGAACTGGCGAATGTTCAATTCGGGGCAAATCCTATCGCCAGGTGGAACTTTATCCTGTAGTTCGTCCCCCTTTCTCGTTTGTTCTCCACATTATTATTTTAATCTTCTTAGCTTCTGCTTCGAAAAGACAATTCAGATGATGGGAAGGTCTGCAATGACGATTTAGAGAACTAAACTACTGTGTGAAAGAAATCCTGACATTGAAGACAAGAAGACTGGTCGGTCTCTCAACAAGGAATATCCTCAAAGGAATTAACATTCCGAGGTTGATTGTAATTTTTACTAGCCGAGTGGACGGCACTTTTGGTGGGCCCGTGTTGTCACGCCAACAAATTGGGCCTAATTCCTCTCCTTCCGCAGGATATGAACTCCTAGACCTAAACGCAATTTTTAGTGGGGGGAAATTGAAAAAGTTGTTGCTTTCTGTGGGAGGTTACTTCCAATTTGTCAATATTTATAGCGTCACCATCGATTGGCCGTGGAACTTGACATTTTCGAAAGTACCGTGATAGGTCACTTGGATGGAACGGCAAACTTTGGTGCTCGGAATTGAATCTGAACAGCTGCAATATGATCTCTGATCTGGACAAAATTGCACATCACAATGCAGGGTAAGAGTGAAACCATTCGAGCAGAATACCCTGAAATAATATGCCTGTAATAGAATATTAATTCCGGTGGCGATTAAAAGAGAATGGGAACAGAACGAAATTGGGAGGTTGAGATTCTTGCCATATAGATTTTTTTCTTTTGAGAACGTTGTCAGGCAATAAGTTCGACACGCTCAACTAGCGTATGAGTTTAAGAGTGCCCCGGTGGCGCGCAAACCGTAATGACTAATAATATATATTTTAGATATATGAAACACATCGTGATATTATTAACTATCGATGTACTGATTTCATCGAAACGATTTACCTGATTCCTATAACGGTTCTATGTGGATAGCAAGGAATAAGACCAATTATTAAATTACAAAAATTCACACGAAATCAGTGGATAAATGAATGACATTTTTGTTGAAATGGAACATTTGGATTAAGGGAGGGAAACAGAAAAATAACCGACTCTGACCACCAGTTTTGTAAATAAATCAATATGTAGGGTGAACGAGATAGTGTATACCTCCCCAACAACGTACCCTTTTTGTTAGCCCTACAAACCATATCATGCTGAGTTGCTAAGCGAGCTTGGAACGTCAATATTGCATGTATGACCACATAGGAACCAACGTATCACATGCAACACAGTATTCCCGACCGTTCCTCGGTGTACAGGGAATTCGCTCCATTCAACTAAAATACCGATATGTTCTTTTCGGGCTATGATCGGGACGCTGCCATTGAGCGCAAGCTATTACGAGTTATGAACAAGTATAAAAAACATGACATGAAAATTCGACTGCAAATATCTGTCTAAAGAACAATATCGTTCAAGTGAAAATTTCCCGAAGCTATGAATTACGTTTACCCCGAAACAGCTGTCATATGTTAGCGTATATATAACGAACTGTATGCGAATGTGTAGTCTCCCAGCTATGACTGAATAGGCCATACCAACCTAATGCACCGGCGCACATACGATCCACTGACAAGTTGTTGTCACTTCAGATTGAATGATGGAAATCATAAACATCATAAAATCTATATACAAAATATCCGAAACAGCCTGATTTGTAGGCATCTGAAATTACATCGGAGTCCAATTCGATCCATAATTGGATCTAGTCTAACCTGTCTGCGGTATAGGAACCTTTAGCAATGTTTATCATTTTTATTATGAGAAACTAATATTTCCCACCGGCCGCACTTGTCGAAAAAACAAAGAACACAGTCCACGGGAGTCCCTTAAAAAAGTGTTTGCACACTTCATCACATGGATGAATGGATAATCATAAACATCATGAATATACGAATTATACAATACAAACAGCCTGATTAGTATGCATCTGAAATTACTTCGGAGTCCAATTTAATCCCCGTTGATCTGTCTAGGCTAACTGCCCTATTGAAACATTTAACATGTTTTCAACAATCATTTGCAGGAAAACTCATTTTCCCGCTGGCCGGCACATGTCGGAAAAACCCTGAAAGAGACTAGAAACCTGATGACTCACATTTCTACATATCAATCGCGGTCGACTCTCGGAGGAAAACTTCTGCTGGCTTCAGCATCCGTTGATGAAGTTAAGTTAGCGTGTCAATGAGCTGGCTAATTGTGGGGAACGATGTGCACCTGGGATCTCATCTAGTAATGCGTTGGGCGTGATTCAGCCTTGGAAATGTAGCATAAGTGCAACATAAGAGTTGGCTCTTTTCTGAGAAGTTTCAAAGATATGTCAATGAATCAGTTTGCAGAAGTTGAAAGTTGGAAAGCCACTCTAATAGAGTGAAGTATCCCTCTACAATGGGAGAAGATTTTCTCCAATGGGGTGAAAGAAGTCGCTCTGAATGGAGTGATATCTTCGACAGCAGAGTGATCGAGTTTCACATTCCAAGCAACGTCGATTTAGAGAGAAATAGACCGGGCGAAATGACGTTTTCGTTCTAGTTTTATGCGGTTTATTTATACGATTTTGAGGTTGAACGGTATGACTTGCCAAAAAAGTCAATAAAAGAACGTTTTAATATATCACCAGCAAGCATTAACAACAGCAAACAGTTCACTTCATTTCGCGGTTCATTCTCATTCGGACTGCAGACACCTTTCCAGCTATTTATTACTTTTAGTTATCATCTCTTCTGACGAGCATAAAACACTCCTTGTTTCTGTTTATTGAATATCGGCTTATAGCAAATGCAACATCGCTTGCACGAAGTTACATTGCACTAGCTTGTATTGGAGTTATCCTCATAAGTCCCCGTTTATCCAGTTCTTCTGAACCACACATGCTGTTTCATGACATGTGCCTCGCTCTTCCTGACATAAATAATCGCTGATAATTTGCTTACTGGTATTTGACTACACGGACGTAAACAACAACCATCCACTCCCGAGCGCAATGAATAATGCTATCATTCAGTGACTGGCAGATCCGTTATAATGTCCCGATAGAGACCTTTCTGGGTTTAGCATTTCGAAACAATCGTTTCTCTCGCTTCATTTTATACCAACTCACAGCCATCAGACATCCGAGTGACTCAATTGGGCTAAATGACCTGGAAGCCGGGGCAGAAATGTGGAAATGAAAAACCTTGAGAACCCCTTGTCAAATTATAATGTGCACATTTGTTTAGCTTAAGACGCAGTCTACACTCCTTTTTACATGATAGCAATAGACAGTCATGGTCCTAGCCTATATTAGCCTTGAAGCTCAAATTTGATGAGCTATAGGAGTGAATCCCGTGTGATGATCCACAGCAAAAAATTGGCAAAATTGATTAATTACCCTTATTATCCCGCATTGTTCCATACACACTAATCACGCGACTAACACTGAAGGGACAAACATTTAGTTTCATGTCCGGCCCTCAGCGTGGTAAAATGAACCTTTCTAATCTGGAAAATGAAGCACTGTTTAGACTTATTAACAAAAATGAACACATTAGTCCTAAGTCATCGACCAGATTGGCTGAATTATTTGGCACAATATTAAGGGGTAAATAATACCAACCTAAAGGGACACCCACGTATTCATCAGATACACTGCCTGAAACACCACCAACACTAAAAAATCACTCATGTTCATTATTATTTCAGAAAGGTACTGTGACGTGTCACTAGATGAGACCTGATGGTGTGGCCTTATTTATTAATGTTCATTGAAGAGGCTGATTATTTTAGTTTCAGTTCGAATGCCTTCCTGACACCCTTTGGATTGTGTAGTCAACAAAAATAGAAGTAGCCGATTTGTAGTTCTTCAACATATTAAATTTGAGGAAAGCTTCTTGTCAAACACTGATAGCGTAACCAGACAGGTCCGATACGAATTTCGGAAAATCAATGATTTCATTAATTTATGCGGCCATTTGAAATAATTATGTATTTTACGTACTTGTGACTGCATTGTGTAACTGTGGAAACGCTAGAGGGATAATCACTAAGAAATCCATTCCGAGCTTCTTCCTAGTTCGTGCATTGTTATTCTCTCCTTCCCATGAAGGGGGTCACGTGGAAACTAGTCAGTATCGTCCAAATGTTGTATAACGTATGTGGTACCAAATCGTATACGGATGATTATCACCTGAATATCTATGGACGATTCTTCCCTAAAAGGCCAAGCAACGACAATATGCATGGGCTGCTGCATTTATTAGGGTCTTTTCGCTAAACTCACAGGGTTTTTCTCCTTCTGAACAACGTTCGTTTTCGTAAGTAACGTGATTTTCACATCCACAGAGCCCGCACGCCTACGCATCTATGAAATTCACTACTAAGACTAGTTCCATTGGTGCGGATGTGGGATCCGCATACCCCACGAATGGCGGATTCCGCGAGACGAAATGAAAGTATCTGAAAAAATTGCAATCATTTTTAAAAGATAAGGACGAGATCTTAGCATCACAGCAGATCGTGGTTCCAATGGAACGATACTGGTAGGCAAAAATGACATTTGTCCGGATGCGGAAAATGCCGCATCACCGCGAATTGATCCTATGATAATATCTTCCTATTGAAGCAATGTAACGTCCCCATTCATTCATATGCTAGGTGATTAGACTCCCTTTAATGCCGTTTCATTACTTAATAATTATCAACCTCTCTCACAAAACAATGCACCTTTGACCACGGGTTTTCTTTGCCGTTTTATCTTGCCTGCCACATCACATGCACCTCACAATATTACCACCACCCTGAATTTTATGGTATGTAAGGAGACGCATGTTCACATCATCAGTCGGCAGTTTTATCCCCGATTCTGAAGGGGCCCAGTATTTAGTGTATGCTGTTATGTATCAATAAACGGTACGTGAACATTTCGTAAATCTTGAAAACTGGTACTTTTTAACTTCTTCCGCGTCGCAAGGACTCAAAACCACCTGTTTCCAATTTTTCCGCATGGGTACATCTAAAATCCAAGATGGCGGCCGTTTATCAGGATACTCGCTTAATCGCCAACTATTTTGGACATTTGTGATGGATATAGTCGTCCATATCGTTTTTAAGTTTTGGAGTCACTGATTTATTGAAAGTACTTATTCCATCATACATACAGTATACGTGATAATCGTCCAATTGAAGGTATAATGAACGCCAAAATTTCGGCCATCCGTCGTTGTCGTTCTGTGTGCTTCCGTATTTTAGAATCTGTCTTAAGCGTCCAGCTGTCATAGGGGAGCAGTTGCCTCGAAAACAGCATGTAGGTTTTCATTGAAGTGACTATATCGTCCAATCGTAGCGGAACGCAGAGATTTGGCATTGGGGGGGGGGGGGTTTGAGGTCCCGCCCAAGTGAAGTGCGCCCTCATTTTGGCCTCACCCTTCCTATTGACTAATAATACAGGGGGGGGTTGTGAGGTCCCGACCCAAGGGCAGTGCCCCTCATAATGGCCTCACCTTCCTATTGCCAAATAAGGACAATTTATAGGCCCCTAAAGCACATGCTGCTGCAATACTTGCTAAAAAACAACAGCTGCAACACTTCTACTGAACTGCAAAAACTCAGTTTTTGTGTTAAAATTATGATCACTTGGGTCATGGGGGGGGGGGGTTTCTGCCCACCCCGCCCCGGGCGTACGCCACTGTCGTCAATATTACACCAAATAATAAGTGAATGACTCTCTGTTATAACACGTCACAATTATTCTCAGCATAACTACTGTTTTCGTTTAGGGATAAGTCAGAAGGACATAATCCTCAAAACGACCCCGAAGCCATCACATCCAGGAAAGAAAATAACCAAAACTCTAAATAATCCGCCGCGTGATTCCTGAAAAATAAATTCAAAACTTTTCCTTGAACGCAATTCACACTCTTAGACAAACACCATTTTTCAGGAAGCACTTCACACTCATTGCTCACTCTCTGCGAGAAGAAATAGTTACGATGTCCATCTGCATCGCTTGCCCGAAGCTTTGAGACATGGCCTCTATTTGCAAGTCACCGTGGAAATCAAAGACGTACTGGAAGGACAGCCATCGAGTCCAGGACAATTTTGAGAGCCGGATCATCACCCCGAGGCTCCTCACTCCATGGTAGTTCGACCTCAAGACGCCCTTCTCTCCTCGTAGGATAAATTTTCAGACAGTGGAATCATTCTAGTTGCCCTAGAACGATTTTTCAATTACCTGCCTGTCTTTTGCAAAGTAGGGATTCCACCCTTGACAGAAATTCTATGTGCGGTCTCACCAGTTGCTTGCACAGCCTGACAACAACATCATTATCGTAAGTGAAACTGACGTGACGTTCTAATCAGCAAGAATCCAATTACCCTTTCTAGCAGCTTCGGCACACTGCCTTGGAAGATTTAAAGAAAATCAAAACAAACCCAAGCTTTTTTCTTTGAAAAATCACTTCATGAATATTTCGGCCCATTCAACTTAAGGAAGCGTTGCGATTGTGAAAACCAACATGCATAACTTTGCACTTGTCGACATTGAAAAAATTTGCCATGTCGGAAGACCATTTGGAAATATATCCAGATCCCTTCGACCAATTTGCAGAATCATCATTCGCACCGACATCCCGATAACAACTTGGTATCGTCGCGAACTTCTTAACCCTGGAATGACAGAACTTTCAAGCTCGTCCAAAATATACGCCAGGAAGAGTTACGGCCCAAGAACTGATCCCTGGGAACACCAATTGTGACCTTCGCCAAAGGGGGGGGGGGGGGAACACGACCGCCCCATTAATGACAACTCGTTGTTCCCGAGTATGAAACCACTCACTATCCACTTAAGGGCATTCACCTCAATGCACAAAGCTCTCCACTTGAGCAGATACTCTCATTAGGAACCTTGTCAAAAGCTTTTCTCAGGAAGTCCAGAAGAATATATCAACACGATTGCCGTTGTCCACAGAACATGTAACATCTTCCATAAATTTCCAAGGGATTAGTCAAACACATACGATTTTTCCCCACCATGCTGAATACCTAATCAGACTATGCTCTTGAAATAATCAACCATATGATCCCGAATGATTGATGCCATTACCTTGCAGACACACTAGTAAGACTGACTGCCTGTAACACAGAGATACCGTTGACCTTTCGTGAAAATAGAGAAAATTTGCTACCCTCCCCGATCTCCGGAACATCCCTTCTCTTGCAGAGTCTCATTGAAAATAATAGCTATGGACATACCAACTTGTCGAAAGATTTTAGTAAGAAAGATACCCGTCGGACCAGGAGCTTTTATCACTTTTGAGCTTCCGCATTTTCTCCGTTTACTAAACCAGGCGAACACCCCATATCACCCAATAATATGCGGAGAAACCCCCGACAACTAGGTCAACCAAAATTAATCCCATTTCTCATGGAGAAAAAACGACTATAAATAATTATTAGGACCTTAGCCTATCTCCTGGCTATCCGCCCTGATTGTACTAACCCTAGTCGTAATCTATCAAAGAACCAATTCCTCCTTAACTTCCTTCCTGCTTCCTCCTTTCCCCTCCATAAGAGGAAATTGCACGAGGATTCTCTTTGATACTAGAGGCAATCTGCCTCTCAAATCATTTACACCATAAACTAAACGCGACAAGCCTTTGCTGACTTTGAAGCTCTAGATCAGCCACTGACCCAGAAGAACGATAAAGTCGCAATAAAAATGTCCGCTTACGTTTGATGGCCAGAAAACTTCCCCGTCTCATCCAAGAAGGGCTCTTGTTCTTACTGCGACGTTTCCTTCCTC
Source organism: Sclerodactyla briareus (assembly GCA_026419785.1). Lineage (NCBI taxonomy): Eukaryota > Metazoa > Echinodermata > Holothuroidea > Dendrochirotida > Sclerodactylidae > Sclerodactyla > Sclerodactyla briareus. The sequence goes on along the minus strand of JAODTK010001477.1, from coordinate 95,597 downwards.
CCAGGAACGTAAACTTTCAAAACCTCGTCACCTTTTCAATAAAACCATTCCAAGAGTCACGAGCATCGTACTTTCTAACATTTAATGGCCAATCTACTTTGCGAAACAAACCTGAAATAACCATCCACCTCGGCCTTCGCGAATAAGGAACAAGCTCTACACTCTGACAGCTATAATTTGCGAATAAGACACATTGAAAGCTAAATATCGTGATCACTTGCACCGACATTACCCCGCTCTCTAGCACTATCTACAAATCTGGATCACTGCTCAAACAAACGAAATCTGAAATATTATGTTTCTGGTAGGAAATGAACTTGCTTAGAAAGGAACAATCCTGCGTGACATCGAAAAAGCCAGATCCATGACTGTGCCAACTAGTACATTAGACCAAGATAAAATCTGGTAGTTGCAATCACATCACTCATACTAACTGTCCGCTCCCAGAACTTCGAAAGCAGTCAGAAAGAAAAGAGTTGTTGTCTCCAGAGCTTATGGAGAAAGGTACACAAGCCAACTAATAAAGAACTGGAAACCAACAGAGTTAGACGAATTTCCCACCAAACAGAGTTGACAAACTCCAACCATATCGGTCCTCTCAAACTATTGAAGTCAGACCCTCACATACACAAAAAACTCTCCACCACCCATGCCACTGAGAGTATCTTTCCTATCTTGCCTATAACAACATAACCATAGAGGTGACCTTTCGGCTGTGGAATTATCACGGTACAACCACGACTTTTGTTAATACTAATGACGTCAGGCTGCTTCCTGGACGAAAATCTGCAACTCACATCAAAACTTGTTCCTGATACGTTGATCCTTTGAGCACATGAAAAGACGCTGTGCCTAACAATATCTCATCGCTAACTGTTGACCTTGCAGACCTCCGACCTGCGATGCTCACTAGTAACACCCCGGCCAGTTAACCTACGACAAAACCTGAACCCTCGCCCCGAATTTAGTTTACTACCCTCCACGCAGGGACTGACCAACTTGCCAAACAGTGAAGCCCCCGCACAATTAAGGTGAAGACCTTACCTTAGCGAAAGATCACTCCTTCCCCAAAAACGCGAACAATCACACTGAACGCTCGCCCCCAGCGCCTCTAATTCTAACTACCTGTTGAGACCCGATATTGTCCTACCTGCAAACGCGAACCGTCAAAAACCTAGGAGAATGCCACGAATCGCGATTTTCGACTTGTGGACTCATCCTGCACAGCAGTTCACAGATCGTGATCTTAGGACATCCTGACTGTCACCCTCGTAGATTATTAGTGCCCATCTCGACAACCACCCACCTCCTCTCCTGCAGCCGATCCCTATTAGCCCTCGCCTAATACTCCACCATTGGCTCCCGTAACACAACACCGTCGTGCGCGCACTTACACGCGACTAAATTCCTGTCACATACCGGACATCGAATCCCCACAGCAAACACTTTTCCTTTTACTTATCCCTCGCCCCACAGTCACCTTCTTCTCTCCCCTTCCTACCCTCGACTGAAACCACCGGCTTTGACTGTCGCCCCCCCTCCTCGTACTCTCTCCCTCCCCACGCCATCCACTGAACGCCCCTGCACTGCCTCCTCCCCTGCCAGCACACTAAAACATACCTATTGTCAGGCCGTACCAACCACATATTCCTCTGTATCGGCAGCAGCACCCCGCCAACCTCTTCACACTGACACTCACTGCCCCAATCCTCCTCGCTGCAGCTCGCTAGTCTATGACACTCGTATCATCCTAAATATACCCATCCGGGCTTAGTTTCCCTCAAAAGCCACCCACGCCCTTAAAGAGGCCAGTCCCGACTTAAGACTCAATCCACAATAATGAGACAGTCCAACAATCTCCAGCCGTATCCTTCTCCGCCCAACAAGAAATAAATAGAATACATAAGTACAAAAAAACTCGGGGCCTACCCCCAGTGAAAAACTCCTATGCAAAAAAAAAAAGAGTACAGGGGATAGCACTCACACACACTCACCATCGCAAACACAATACCGGCTATACGTCTGCGAATACAAGAAGGCTTACCGATTACAATACGCACTTCCACGCGACGACAAAACATTACACAGTCACCACACAAAACACAACGGACAACAATATTGACTGAACCCCCATACATCAATCTGGGTTTCCACACGATTACAGCTAGGATCAGACAAACAATGCAACGAATAAGAGATCCGTAGGAATCTCTAACGCACTTAGAAATCCCCGGAACGAAAATGAAAAAAAACGATCACACGAAAATAATATACGAATTCAGCACACAAAATGCAGAAAATCAGTGTTGCTTGTCGGTGGTGGTAGTTGTTCAAATTCTTTCTTTTTCCCACTTCCTACGTTTTAGAGGGAGAGGAATTGTGTATCAGGTAGTGTTCGGCTCATTTTAAGTTTGCACTTTTCAATCTTAGGCTCAATCGTTATGATAAACTAGTTTGCGTATGATCGTATTTGTTGGTAATCGTGCAAAATTTGAGTGATTTGTGCTAATTTAGTCTTGATGTCGTGTTCATTACTTATTAGGTTCGATGAAGGTCACACGGTGTTGATTGTGGCTTGTAAGATATTGTAATTGTTTCAGTCAAGCGACACACCCGGTCGAATGGTTGAGCCGAAGGAGGGGATTCCCTTTGAAGTAGGATGACCTGACATACCATCAGATGGTTCATCAATGTAATAGATTATGAGATTATGCTGTTTTCTTCGTAATGAGGGGGTTTTGAGCTAAAAGTTGTACAGGTTCTAGTTATATGATGCCATCTATGAGTTGTTTCACTATTTTCTTTACATTTAGATCTGTACACTAGTTGGGGTTTGCCTATACTAGACCCAAAAACAAGAGTGGATGACCTCCCACAGCCCGATAGCTTGGATAGAAGCCGGCCTCTGTAGAGTAGCGTAACTGTACTACAGATACTGAATGGAAAAAAACACACGGCCTTGGATGCTCACCAGCTCATTCTGCAAGTTCTTTTCTATTTGAGGATCGATCGGCCATTTTGCGAGCAACATCCAGTGCTACTCAACAAACTGACGTCTGCAATAGATGATGTGAGAACAGCATGTCAAAATGGTTGGGATGTAGCCTCAAGCTCATCGTGAATTGCTGAACTTAGCCTTCCTGATTGGAGCTGGTGGAAACGTAGAAGCGACACAAGGAACGAGAAGTACCCGATGTTACAAGTGGGCTTGATGTTGATGTATGTGAGACAGGTCAACAACCTGCTCCACTTCATTCGAGGTACCCGCGACCATAGCTGGCTCTTGTACTTTGCCTCATTGGAGAGGATCTGCATCTACTTTTTCGCATATAACAGGCATGACTATGCACAGAACATTTCCGAAGGGGGTTTAAGTTTGCCGGGAAATGTTGTATGTTAATATCCAAGGGTTGCACCGATCATACACATACCCCCCCGCCCCATTGGCATCTATACACATGTGTCATGATTATTGCGTTTTTAGATCTGATGTTATTTTTATTTTATTTTTTCCTTGAAAAATATGGGGCCATGCCCCCAGATATTGTTCTGGGAACGACTGTCCCCTTTCCGCCGCGATTTGCGCCCTTTCACACATGGAAGAAAGAAAGATATTATTGCAAAATGCATATGAATGAGAACATCGAACGGTTCATTACATTTCATACAACCATATATGGATACGAAAATATTGCAAGCAAAGGCATGTTCATAATAAGCCTATATTTGTGCATATATTGATAACATCGTTAAAATATAACAATTTTTCGTTTTTCGGTATGTGCTGACGGCCATCTTGAATTTTGCCACTGGACATGAATTAGAAATTGGAAACAGGTTGTTTTTTGTTCAGTGTGATCATAGAAAGTAAAAAAGCACAAGTTTCCCAGATTCTATATGAAATGTTCACTAAATAACACAACAGCATATACTAATTTTCAATTTGGTGGCAGATTGCAAGTGTTTTGTGTTTTTCGACCCTGACCATTCTCTGAACTCATTTGATTGATGAGGAGAAAACACTGAAGAAAAGGCTAGTCCAACGTATTGACGTAATTGCCTAGCAGTTTGGTGGTTGGCTGCCTGGAGGTTACTGACAAAGTCACTTTGAATGTTTTGAAGATAGCATCACATTGTTTTGTGTTTTGAGTACTCGTTGACTTTCCGTTAGAGCGTCCGGGAATGTTCAATTATATAGGTTTCTGTTTGCTGTCTTTTCTCATCGGGGACATTCATTCAATTCAGTCCGCGGTTCCAGTAGCATCTCTTTAGGAATCCGTGCGTCCACATAATATTCCAGTTATTAGTTGTTGTTTTATTTAAACTTCTCAATCAAGGTCCAAGGTCAAGAAAATGTATGACCATCAGACATTCTGACGCAGTGTCGTAAGAATGTTATGAGAATTCATCACCAGGTTGATTTTCAATGTGGCATTAAGTCATTAGGGTTTCCACAAAGTATGTCATCCAGTGTAAATCCAAATGTGGATTTTTTTTTTTTCTCGAGGATAGAAGATGATTGTTCGTAATGTTGAGAATAGATGTTTGTGTGATTTCATTTTTTTTTTTTTTCATGGTATACTTGCCGAACGGAGGATCGATCCTATTCAAGGTCGAGCAAAGGTGCAGACGTGGATACTGCCCCCTAATTATCAGCAGCGAATCCTTCACCAGGTACACGGAATAAAGCAATGCCTCTTTGCGGTACCTTAACTGTGGAGTGGGGGAAATCACACGCAGACGGCAACTTGCAAATTGCCTCACCCCTGTTTGGGGTTCCCTGCTCCATTCACTTGTGCTGAGCGCCCCAGTGAGGAGGCAGCAGGTTGACCAGTTGTGAGGTCTTTGGTAGACCGAACGGGAACCCGATGCCCGGTCCACGGTGGAAGGCTTACGTATTGGGCCAGGCCACCGGTTTGTGTGGAAGTATTTTGACAGGTTAGGTTTCGGTTTTGCTCTCGTGCTACCGCCATGTTGCCGCCTCTCCCTCAGTATTGGAAGGAAAATCAAATGAGCTTGAAAAAATCAAATATAATCAGGAACAATTTGATAACTACCATGAGAGGAGTTCTTGGAGACTGAAATTGAAAAGGATTCGGTTCTCTATAACTAAGGTATGCCAAGGAAGAGGTATTAGGCGCTTGTGGAGTGTTTCAATCTCAGTAACACATCTGGATATCTCCATGGCCTATTACGACCATAAAATTACTACAGGTTCATTTAATAAATACCCATTCTCAACAGGTAATTACCTCAATAGACTTTTGGAATGACAAATGGTCCAGACATTCCTCAAACATACTTGCTGAAACCGTTGTGGACTGAACCTGTTCGAGGGTGCGGACCTTAGACACTGCACTTTTTGTCAGCTGCAAATCGCTCCCAGTGGAAGTGGAAAATTATGCACTTTTGAGGGCACCTAACGTGGGGGTAATACACGAAGACATCAGCATATAGCCTACTTTCCGTGTAAAAGTTCAAATTCAACTCGAAAAAATCCCCCACGTCATCTAATTGTTAGACAACGTTCTGCACTTGGCACCGTAGAATGAAGTGGAGATCATATCAGCTTACGGCCTATTTCAGGCCAGGGATTTCTTTCGAGTGTATTTGAATAGTCAAACACGCTTTTCTTCGGGTTGGGAAAATGACGGGGAGAAAAAGGCGTGGCGCGCCGTGGCGGTATCAAATGTGAATGCACTAAGCATGGCAGTTACGGATGTCAATGGGGCTTAGATGTGTAGCACGTACATTTTTCGATTCAGGACACTGCAACTGATGGTACACAAGGACATTTCACTTAACCACATTTAGGTCAGACGGTTGTTCAAAACTTATCATCAAATCACATATCATCAATTATTTTTGAATGAGAAGTAGAGTAGTGACAGGACGGGATCAACCAAGGAAGCTGTGCCGTACAAACGGGTCTTTCTGAACGAGAACTTCGTTCACCTTTCAGAATAAGTGTAATTGAAGATGACTGTTCGTCTCTGAGAAGGATCAGGCTCCATTCAGAGCTGGCAAAATGTAGGGAGGGTTCAACGTAAAATAGCTGTTGAAAATACGAGGTATGAATGCTCATTATTGCTCAGATATTCACTTCGATTCCTGGATGCTGTCGTATGCTTGCTGATGTTTGACAAATATATATGACACTCGGGATAATTTGTTGAACGAAACATTAGCCTCATTATAAGAAAAGGATGCAGGCGGACAAACTCACTTTACACCTAATACATGTAGTGCATTCATATCCTATTGTCCTTTACCTCAATACCTTTTTCGAGAGGTGTTGTTATTTTTCCTATTGAGCGTGGTATACTTGATGTGCCCTTTTTCATACGATCAACTCTCACTCACGCAAGATGACTGCGCTTCGCTCCGGAGTTTGACAAACAGTATGATGACATCATAGAAAACAATATATAGATAACAATAGGAAACATTTTCTTTCAAAATCATCATTGGCTGATGGCGAGAGAACAAATTAGCGGAACCTGGCACACATTTAGGGAACATACATATCGAACATGGGCCTCATTTCTACTTGCCGTAATATGATCGACGGTCTCCATCAGAAAAGACCAGCTACATCGAAAGAATTCTCCATTGAAGGATTCATTAATTTTTTATAGAAAAAAAGCATCTATGTACGAGCTCGTCCCTGTGTCAAGTGACCACCATGCTAAACATTGTCAAAATAACAATTAAAAACGCAATTTTAAGTCTACCAAAAATCATATCCTGTATTTATTCCAAATAAAATGGCTTCCGAGCTACTAAACCACCGAAGGAAACTCACACGGAAGGAAAAACGCAGTATGTCGGAATAATATCATTGACCTCTGATGACTTCAGATGCTCTACCTTAGGGCAATGGAAATTGTCTATCAATAATTGGAAACACATACCAATTTATTATTGACTCCATTGTTATCGTGTTCACAATATTGATCACAAGAGCACGTATTCACGCCTCTCCATTTATGGAAGTGAAAACTACAATTATCATTTCAGGAAATGACCCCCAGTATATGTTTCAGAAACATAGAATAGTAGAATCGCAAAGCTTAATCTTCTTCTCATTTGTCTCCCTCACGTGACATGTCACATTAGAAGACGGTTCAGGTAAGACTGAAAAATCACACAAAATCACAATCAGTTAAACCACAATACCCTGTTACTTCTATTTATAGCCCAAATAATCAAATGCTGTGGAATTTACCCACAGTACAATGGTCAGATTCGGCGGGGGGGAGACGGGGTGTATATTTGAAAGGGCAATTATTCCAGATGGAAAATGTGTGCCGATCAGATCAGCCATGAATAGATATGAATATAGTAACATACTTGATCCCGAAGAGGTCACTGTAGAGTCCACCAAAATGAGGTTATCTAGAGAATTCACCCCGAAGTGAGTAATAATAGAGTGTGGCTCGTTGTGGAGAGATGATAATAGCAGTCAAAATGAGAACTAATCATTCCCTCCATCCAAATTTATTTTAATGCGAATAGCAGAAGATCACGAGAACAATCAGGAGCAAAAGGGCATCGTTAGCGAAATGTCAGGGGGAGACTCCGAGGATACTTAAAAATTTTATTTTCAGTGAGGTTCCGATTTTATTTGATCCGCGGAGTACATTGTATATCCTGTGTCCTGAGATTCATTCATTCCGTATGAAAATGAGAAGAAAAATATGCCCCCGCCACCCGCAAGCACCTTGCAGGCAGAACAAATCATTCCGGGCTTGGATGGAAAAGTGTTGATTTACAAATCTTAAGGCTTCTTACAGCTCTTCGTGAGAGGATTGCGATCATTGCGGGACCATTATTAATTTTGTCCATACCACACCCCACACCCCATAACCTCCCATGACTTGTTATTTTGCCTTGTGGCAGCATCGACCCCACGTGCGCCTTTGCTGAGTGTCTTTGGAGGCAACGACATTTCCTCTTTTCCATTATGTTATTTTGCCGCCTCTGCGTTATCGACAGCCTCGCTCAGTCTGGAGCAATGTTCATGGCATGGAATAAATATTGGTCACTGTGCGACGGTTGGTTGGTACAAATGGAGCAATAGGTTAGTATGGGCAAATAAAGAGAACCAAACAAAGTGGGTCAGAGTAAAGTGTAAGCCAAGCGTCACGATAGTTCTCATTTCGAGTAAATCTATTGACCCTTTCGCGCCAGATTTGAAATATTGCTTCATGAACGAACAACTTCTATAAATGTCGATATACCACCATGCTAAGCCACGAACCTTTTTTCGCAAAAATTAATCAGTGGTGAACTGCACATACCGTGATACCTAGATTCAGCACGGACTTCGAACCTCTTATAGCGAAACGGAAATTATACCAAATATTTCACTCCCTACGCCACTGATTTTCATTTTATCCAATTTAAAATAGTCGAATTTAGAAAAAAGTAGTGTTGTAACTAATGCTAAGAAAAATGTCTATGGGAGTCTTATTGATGGAGGGTATGTGGAGAGCAGTAAATAAGATTCTCAATAAAAACAAGAATCTGATATGAATGAATCTTTTCGTCCTGACGAAGTTATTTATCACATACACAACGGCATTTCATACGAATTTAATAATTATTTCTCTTCAGCAGTGGGAGAATTAGCACAGCGAATCCCAGATAGTCATCGGACCCTATTAGAATACATAAATCACGACGTTGTAAATGTTATCAATCTTTCCATCTCAAAAGGTATATTTCCAGATCAGTTGAAAATCGCTTGTTCCAGTTTTCAAAACTGGTGATCCAAAGCTCTTCTAGACCTATCTCCGTCTTAGTTTATAAAAATTCATCTCTACCCACAACATTCTTCATGCTATTCTGATAATCAGTTGGCTTGAGAATAATCATCAAACCAGCATGGCCTGCTCTAAAACTTGACAGAATCTCTACAGGCTTGGATTATAGGTAAACAACTGCTGCTCAAAACTTAATGACCTCTTCGGAATCTTCGATCCCATTGATCACAGTATTCTGGATAAGTTATTCGCGTATGGTGTTCGTGGACTGTCGCACAAATGGTTTGCAAGCTACGTGAAATTTTTTAATGTACTAATTCTACGTTCCGCTAGATTCAATCCACGAAATAGACATACGTTGACAAGCCCGTATTAAAAAAACGGTCAAATCCGGGGAGCCGGTGTTAACTTATGGAATTCCCTAAATCAAGATTTAAAAACGGCAAGAAGTGTAAATTCGTTTTAAAAAAAACGAAAAAGACTGTTTAAAAAGTGATACTTATTTCTGGTCTCTCCACCTCGAATCGCGTATGGAATGTCGTATATATCGTATATTTATTGTAATGTATTGTATTGTATCGCATTGCATTGCACTGTAATCGCATCGCATTGCATTGTAGTTTATTGTATTGTATCGTATATGTCGTTTTTCAGTATTATTCAGTGCGTAATATTATGTAAGAATGTACACGCTTATATAAGGGGTGGAAATAAACTTGAACTTTTGAGACTCGAAATACCACATTCCCTCAAGAGAAGCCAGGCGTTTCATTTTAGACTGGTCTTTCTGTATTTGCTGAGGTAGAACTGAACGATTTCGTTCGTTTGTGTTCTGACTTTTATATCATAATTCGTGGATTTATTTAACAAAGTCGAAGCACCATGTAGACATTCTATGTTTATTTGAGTATAGCGAGAGAGAAACTGGGCGTACACAAGTAGTAACAAAGTTACATAATGTAGTCTGATCGTCCTCAAACCCAGTCACACACTCAACGACTCACTCACAGGACACAGGCAACACGGCACTTCTTTGTAGCGCCCGAGCATCGCATCAGGGACTACGGAATCAATGTCGGAGTGCGGGACCCAGTCATCGGAGCGATCCAGGGAACTTGATATTTTTCACAGTTTAGGGCGGCCTAACTCCAACTGATTTGAACATTATTGAGCACACAACCTATGCAACATGGCTCACAATATTAGCCTATTACGTATCCGTCATGAGCATTCAACTTGGAGGAAGAGCCTTTTATTGATATTGAAAAAAATGCTGGATGACCCTCGAGTAATCCTTGGCTTGGATCCCTGTACCATTGCTCAACTAGTATTGCAGTACCATTGGTTAATGCTTTTAATCAGAGCGGGTGGGGCCTAATTGGTTAAGGCGTCTAGCTCGTAACCCAATGGGTTGTGGGTTCGATCCCCGTTGTACCCACCCTTGAACAGGTGCTTCATCTCGACTGTCTTCCCTCAGTGCAAGGGTAACCCTGTTAGGTAACTTATACAGCGTTGCGCTGTATGTGGCTGCACCTAGGGGAATCCCCCAGGGGGACACGATGATGTGGGTCATAACTGTTAAGTGTGCCAGTTGCGAACAGTAGGGTTTTTGCACTATATTTGCGGGTGTGAAAAAAGTTACCAATGAGCAGGGGGAATGATTGTGTGCCTTCCTTTGCAGATGTTATTGTTCACATATGAAGCGCTGCGTAAATCATTATCTTAATTATAACTAATACTAAACAACTCAAATCCCAGCCCATTCCATTACATACACTTTGCATCGATGGTGCCGAACCGACCTTTTCACGAACAGCAATATTTATTTAGTCAGAGTGGGAACCGCTTGACCGTTCGAACAAAATCACCAGAATTAAATAATGAAGGACCCATGACCTGAACTTCCTGATCATCCCACATGTACCATCATTCAATCATAATAGCGACCAACTTTCATGAATCATTAGATTTATCCTGTAGGACCAGGTGCCGCTCGACCGGTCGAACGGATTGACTGGAATTGATCAGTCCTGAATGTACTATGGTCTCAAATTTGTGAGCGCTTCATGTGTACATTGTCCCTGGTTTTTTCCAAAGTACTGACCCACCTCGAGATCGTCTAATTCGGACTGAATGAGAGGATGTGTTTGATTTTTCTTCTCCATCAAATGATCGAAACTGAACCCTATATCATGCCTAAACCATCGCTCATGACAACACAGAACCAAGTTCAAGTTCATTTGTTCTGTTCTCTGAAGGACCAAAAACATTCAACAGAAAGGGCAAAATCGACCCCTCGATTACCTTCGACCTTAAAATTTTTTTGTCGACGAGATAAATAGCTCAAACATTCTATGTTCTCAGCTGAATTCTACTTCACGTGCTTTGGATTCAATTCAATTCATTACGTACTAACTCCCGATGTCTGAGAGTAACCCAAATGTCCCGGCAGCTGGCCCAGACTTCCCCCAAATCCAGTGTTTGTTGGAGCGACCCTATCTTAATGAGTTTGTAGATTTTGGAATTGAAAATCTGACGTCCTCGTTCTCCTAACGAAACCTCATTCGCTGTACTGTGACTATCAAACTAAAGCAGGACTAACTCTCTACTCGCGGTCGCTGTGTCCTATTTTGCCTGTCCCGACACAAACTCGACAACCGTCAAGGAACCTTCAATCGACATGGATATACGATGTTATGCACATCTTTCTCTCTCTCTTTGAGTACGTGACAATCCGTCAACAGTTCACTTGAGGGGATGTTGATTGAACCGAGGCCCCTTGCAAGAGGAAGAAAGTCCCACACGATTCTACAATTGAGTCTACCTAATGCGTAAAGCTTTTAGAAAATAATGTTTGAAACCTTGAGGAGATGATTTAAAATAGGAATAAATCTTACGTACACTACTTATAAAAATCTTTCTCGGAAAATGGCAAGGCCAAGCCGACAATTAGGGCCTACATGGCGGGGTGTGGATTTTCACGGAAGCGGCGCTACCCATTATTGCGGTTTACACGAGCAGGACAAGAACTGATATTCTTTGCAGTGAATGACAGGCGACGGGCCTGGATAGCTACAGGTTATTTGATCCGTCCACCTCTGGATTCACCTGGTCACAACTTAAAAACAGCTCGAAGATCGATCGTGTTCATTCACCATCGTTTAAGCTGTACCTGTGCTTTCCCCTCCCTTGACTTTGACCCTGTCTCTGCCACTACCACCCATCTAGTCTGTCGAGACTGGAGGAGGGGTATTGGAAAATTAACGCGTCCTTGTGTACGACCGTTTCGTTTTTGTATACGTAACTGCCTTCGGGTCTATTACAAGTTTTGTTCCACTTTGAAAGGTGGATTCCCCTCCATTAGATTAATGGGTGGGTCCACTGTGGAAAAAATTGTCACGTTTTCTCTCAACCTACTTTATATGGTAATATTAGTTTTCATGACGATAATCCATTAATGAAGGCCAATCTACCATTCAAAACGTAGTTGAATGAATCCCGATGTTTTGGTTAGTTTCGTCGTAACTAGACATGTATACATTGATCGATAATCCGTTTAATTAACGTGAATCCCGGATGCATTGACCTCAAGTCAGCATTGAAATACCCATTGTTGGGTTTCCTCTCATTTATCAGCTCAATCGAGTAACGTTAACCGCGGCAATTGAGTAGCAATAGCCGTTCATCCACAACACAGAAACTCCACTCCGAAAATGTGAGTAACAAAATCCGTATATACGCACGTGCTTACTGCAGTGCAGTCGCGTCACGCAAAACCAACTGGTTAATTGGGTGATTTTCGATCGATATTTTATAATATTGCTCCCTTTCCTTTAATCACTGAAGACTTTGCGATCTATTGGTTATTGTATTTTTGTAGTGAAATACCGACTTATAGGCCGATTCTCTGAGATTTTCTTAGAGTCGTTGACCATGCGTTGCCTAGTGCGATAGGCTAGGCCTATAGGTCAGGCTAAAACGAGTGTTAGGTAGCCTAGCCTTTTTTATATCATTATTGTTACTCACACTCACACTAACTCGGTCCCAAACCCACTTATGCAGCTTCAACTTCATTTTGAATCTGCCCTGTTTCCGACGATGACAGTGCATTGTGGCGATACGGGGGGGGGGGGGGGGGGGGGGGGAGGGTGGGTCTGCCCCACAATAGTGCCCTTCAAAACTGGGGAGGAGCAAAATGGGCGACAGATTCCCATGCTCCCAGTCCCCCGTAGTGCCACGCTGTCTAGGCTTAAACATCACATTGGGCATTTTCCCCAATTTTGTGAACCCCCAGCCTTCCAAAACCTGGAGGGGAACAAAATGGGGGCTGGCAACTGTCCCATAGCGTCACTGCCTAGTCTGGATCTCATGGGGCACCCCCAAGAAAAATGTTGATTTTTTACATTGTAAAAATTACGCTTATAGAAGAAAAGGTTGAAAGTTGTTTTAACGAATATTCGTGTTTCAATGTGATCCTATATATCTTGTAGCTTATCATATAATAACAACGTGCGCCCAAGAATACACCAAGTGGGTTGAAGGTAGAACCTTTGAAGTATTTCCGCAGAATCGTTGCAGCAACTTCCAGCCATTTTTCTAGTGAACGTTTACAAACAAACAAAATACAGTGTAGACGTTAAATTTAGATAAAAAGATTCAGCCATAAGGCACAGTATTCGTTACGCCAAAATGAGAAGAGGTTTCCGTGATATATTACATATTGATGCCTGAGCTCTGACTCAGATGACATTGACCAAGTGTGATTTAGGAATGGCCCATATTTGTTCGGTTAGGTGGTTGGAAGTCAGGGGAGAGGCCCTCATTCTTCCTCTCACGCCAATACAAGGTTATCAAGTATATCAATGATGCGAATGACACCAGATGTTGATCGAATACGGTAGTTTTCCATGATTTTTGTGTAGTCGAACTTGCCATAGGATACGGATTCATGGAACCTATTGATCAATTGCATAGACCAGATTTGCAATCATATGATGATAAAACAAATCTTGACCTCCCCATCTCTTTACACGAACCTAAATTGAAGTGTGGATTCGAAACCAAGCTTATACAAGCTATGAAGCGAACAGAAATATCGTCCTACACGACGTTCTTCAAATTCGACTTTCATAGGTGCAGATTCAGAACCTATGGATTCTATTTCAACTCCATTTTAAATTCATACCATTAATAATGTGCCGGTAACGATACTCGTTATTCTCATCTCACTCCAACGAATGCGGTACGGGACACTCGGTTGTTACATGATTGGTCTAACTGCAAACTCAACGAGTGGTTGGCATTGGTAGAGCGTCGGCCACTCAGGGACGGAGGTACCTGTTGCCTTTTCGCTGGTCGTTCAGCACAACAGATTGGAGCAGGGACAACGGGGGAATTGTGCTGAATACACACAAAAAACATCTGGAAGCAGCGGTTTAGAATTAGTAGATGAACACTCGGATTCTGAAGATACTGTACTAAATTAGATTCATTTTCAACAAACAAAAGTCAGTCTCAAATATATTTGTTTTTGTTTTCTAGTTGACTGTCTGTTAGAGTACAAGGCGCATACCTGTTAACCCTCATTTGTTCTACTCGTTCCAAGGTTATTTCCTCAACTGAAAATGTTTGAGGCTCGTTATAGGTTTCTCATCAGATTTTGGATAGAGGATGTACATTGTTAAAATCGTTTAAATAAAATATGAAAGTGAATTACGCTGGATGGGAACGCTTACCTCGGCTGAAAGGCTGTCATCGTCGTTTATAAAGTGGCTATACTTCAAATGAGATTGCCATCTGTCCCCCGGGCTCAGTTTTGTCAATTTCATGTTTAGGTGATTTTAAGTATATGAATATACTGCACTCGTGAATATTCAGTGGATAATTCACCAGAGCACACCTCAAATGTCTTCCGTAATAGAAATAGGCCAAATTTGGGACAGGACGTACTTATTTACAACGTGGCGTGCCTGAATACTACCAAGCCGATCATAACCGATCAAAATCCTTTTACAACTTGTTCCAGCGCGAATGACAGTCAGAGTTCGGCATGTTCAGCCTATTCTATTTACCAGGCGGTTGTAACAATATAGTCCGTAATCACGAGACTTTACTGGTGCGTCTAGTTATGGTTTTGGTTTTGGTTAATATGAAAATGATTTTGGCTAAGCTAGGATTTATCTGAAACGCCAACAAATGACTGTTTACTTGCATGCGTTAACATGTTCCCTGTTAATAGTGACGCCGATCAAAACTGACATAGTAATATATACAGCGGCTTTTCGCTACGAATCATCCATCGCCTGTTATCGCACCTGCAGGTGAATATCAATACCATTGAAGAAACATAACCTTTCGCGTCCCTTACAATAATACGTCATCGAAGTGGGCATTTTAGTTACACATCGTCTTGTGACAGATTTGACGTTCCCGCGGGCTCGTGTTTCAATAAAGCCGAATCGCTCAGCATTCACCTACACTGACGTGGGTAATGCTCATGCACATGTTTTACTCTAATTTCTATCTGCGGTGTTCCCCGAATGAGACAATAATCAAATTTAGTTTGTCAATAACTCACATCGTCCTTGGTGAGACCCCATGTTATTAGTTGGTATGCGTTAGTGTCCTGAGGAAAATCCCCCAATTCAAAATTTGAGGCAATATTCATGACGCTTTTAACAAATTAGGATTAGCTTTGGGGGACTTTGATTCCTGGAAAGGAATAGGTATACTGTCACCCAAAGTGAGAGATTGAACAATAATGGGAAGAAACGCTGAATATATATATATATATATATATTATAATATATATATTATATATATATATTATATATAGATATATATATATATATATATATATAATTATATATATATATATATATATCTATATATATATATATATATATATATAATTATATATATATAATATAACCAAATTACGTCGAACGTAAATCTTACATTAGCACTACAAATTTGTTTCGTACGGACAGTGTCCACACTCGGTCAGGTTGCTTGTACGCGACTAATAGGAATATCGGTGTTCAGGCGGTTCGATCGATCGGTGGTTACCCAACTGTGTCGCGCTAATCGGGGGTTTGTGTTTACGTTCTCGGCCAGCGGGGCGGGGTGTACTTCAATAAAAACTTTCCTGAGTGCCTGCATGATGATATCAGCTCCGATCTTATGTTGAGGGTGCACTCTCGTGGTCGGAAAATCCAGTAGAACTTCTCCGTTATGCATAAGTTACAACGCTTGGTTTGGTTACTGTACGCTTCGCGTGTTTATTATTTTCCCTTTCATGTCATATCCCATGTCCTCTGTCTTTGACGACCAGATATATTTGCTGAGTTCCGTGTCTTTTCTTTTGTGTCCGTGTGTGAATCCGATATTCCTGCTTAGACGCGTACAAGCACCTGACGATTGTGGACACTGTCCATACGAAACAAATTCTTTGTGCTAATGTAAGATTTACAGTTCGACGAAATTTTGTTATATTATCTCTGCTTTCGCATCGAGCACTCCATTAGGATTCGTCGTTTTAGCGTTCTCATGTGCGATGCGCATTATTGTATTATTGTATTATTGTATTATTGTTATATATATATATATATATATATATATATATATATATATATCTATATATATATATAATATATATATATATATATATATCTATATATATATATATAGATATATATATATATATAAACCAACTGGCGAAAATCACGATTTGGCTAAAGCACCCTAACACATTTTTTCCAACTTTTTCTTATGAACATACCTTGGTCACGTGGGTTTTTTAGGTTCCTCTTTTTATCCAACAAACGATGTTAAAAGGGAAAATTCTTAACAAATATATTATATTACAACTTCGAAGAGAAACATGTTACCAGCCATGTTTGCTACCTATTCATTGCAACGCAGTATTGCTACCTATATTTTTTATAACCTTTTATGAATTAGTGAACAATAGTATCATAACTAATACACGCTAATTACGATATAATCTGTTCTACCGACTGAACTAGTCCCAATGCGGCCCCCTTAAACCGTTTGCTGACTATTGCTGATTGTATTTTCCATATTGGAATTTCTCGAATCATCTTCAATTACTAGCAGTTGTGAGAAGCACAACTTGAAAGAAAAAACAGTCTGAGTCATTGTACGATCTTTGACATTAGTCGAAATGAACGGCTATTCATAAGAAGGTCAGTTTCAGTCTACATTCATGGTAAATGTCGGTGCCCTGCAACCGCAGTAGTTTCACCCGTTTCAACCCCAGATACCTGATGTATCCGCATTGCAGTTTAGAAACAGTTTACTCGTCTGAGGCAATTCGCGTAGACCAAGCACAGCTTGTGTAATAATATGTGTCATTCTCACTAGCAGTAGCTGATCGTGAATCGAACCTTCAAACTGCAAAACCAGACAGGGAGGTTGGATATGTGAGCGCATGACTTTTTAAAGCACGCCGACGGAGCCATCATTTACTTCGAATGGGAGTTAAAAACGTTGTCGCCTAAGGGTAGCAATCCTGCAAACACTTCGATGTTTGGATAGGAGCAACTAGCAAAAATCGACGGTGAAGAAATTATCAGAGTGTTCCCCGAAGCTGGAAATGTTGCTCACGGAGAGTTCTGGACAAACGTCTGGAATTCAGGAGAAAGGTTCATTTAATTCCAAACAAATTTATTGGAGATGAATTGACTGAGGAGAGAATGAACTCGCAACGATGAATACACGTTCGAAAACTGAAACACGTATTTCTCAACAAATCTGATTGACAGAAAAATCTCACAGTAGTTTACCGAATTTTATCTCTTCAAAGGAGAAACCAAGTAGCACTTTGGCCTTAAAAAACACACACGAATGTGAATTTCACAGAGAATTCAATCCAATCCCAGCATTTGAGGACTTTAGTGCATGCGACGGTAATATGAATTTAGGCACATTGGATTGATTGCACCGGTGAGGTGAATTACAGTAATGCAGAATGAAGACGAAATAGGCTGATACTGGTCCGTAACCGGACGACCTTTCAATGGGCTGTTGATAAAGCTTTGTTTTTACCAAGAACAACAAAGCACTCACCATAGTAGCTTAGTACTATCACATCGACTCAACGAAAGGGGCTAATTAAGGGACGATTCATTTTGCAGAAAGAAAAGAATGGTTCCATTTGCCTGTTTGGGGAACCCCTCCTCTTATTAACGAAGCCGCTCATAGTAACAGTTGTGACGTCTAATCTATCTATCTATCTATCTATCTATCTATCTATCTATCTATCTATCTATCTATCATCTATCATCTATTATCTATCTATTATCCATCTATCTGATTGATTGGAACAACATATAGTCCGTCTTCCTCAAGATTAGTGCTTTTGCCAAATAGGAACATTAGGAATAACTGGAAGAACTGTGACAGTAACAAAATGTACCAAGTTGTGCAACGAATGGCACGGTCGGTGAGAGAGACGAATAGGAGGGTATCGAAGCGATACCACCCTTTTCTCCGGAACATGTACAATCAGTGAGAGATTCTAAGATAATTAATCGTTAGTTTTAATTCGAACTGAAAAAAAAAATGTGTATATTTCATATTGTAATCAGTATCGGATTGTGAACACGAATGCTCAACGAGGTCTGGAAGTAATCTACCATGGTATATGTGGTTCTAATAATAGGAACAAGATCTCCGGTCCATGTTTCATGGGAGGCCAAAAGATCACTGAAGTCAAGCAGAGGTCGGGTCGAGGGAAAGCGATGTGAAGTTGAAATTCCGTGTTCAGTTCAACACATTTTTCTTAGATGGAAAACGTGGACGTTTCTTGGGTTGATGAAGAAATAAAAAGCATAAAAATATTGTATTTGTATATGTATTTTCTGTAAATAAAGTTAGCCATTTTAAGTCCTAAAGGCCATTGGTGAGAATAATCATGAGAATCCACCCACGGGATCTATGCTATCACTATAGCTGAATACACTCATTGATCGCTGCATGGTTACAAATGTGGGTAGGGGTACCATCTCATAAGTTTTTCCTTGCCACCAGCCAATAAAAAATTGATACAGAAAGAAATCATTGTTGTCTATGATGTCTCCAATACGTATGGGTGTCTACTCTGTATCGAAGCGACAGTCATCTTGCGTAATTAAAACTTATCCGAATGAGAACTGACACATTTAAATATCACATACAGTATTGGAAAAAACACTCCTGAAAAGGGAGTTACTGCGGTTGAAGACAAACGTTCATTTTTTACCACAGATGCATTAGGTGTCTAGGGAAAGCGTGCCCCATGCAAACTTGTAATTTTGTTTGTTGTATAAAAAAATTATTTCGAGTGTCATATTATCTCTGTCATCTCCGCAAGAATAGTGTGATGAAAGAAGTTACCTTGAACCCTGGATGACTAATTTAGTAGACTATTGTATTGTATAATAGTAAGGAAGAATGCGATTCCCAATAATGCGCAAGTGAATTTGCTGATTACTTTGTGCGTTATTCACAACAACTATTTGTTAGCTTAACTTTACATAGCAAAAGCTTAAATTTCCAGAATCATCGTGTTCCTTTTACATTCCCAGAGAACGTACAATCATCTTCGATTTCCAATATTGAGAGGAGAACATTGCTAGTTCTCAAAAAGACATATTCAGAGAAAAAAAAACAGTTTCATTAAGGGTGCTCCCCCCTATTTTTACCTCATTCCAATAATGTTGATGTCAATGTGAAAAGTTCGACAATAAGGATGGCGACTTTCATTTTGGAAAGTAAACAGTGTCTCGTGTGCAATCAAGTGAGGTTTTTCTCAACCCAGAAAAACTGTACGGGTACATATTATGCCTTGTTGAAAATTCTACTGTCATGTATAATATTTAATTTTGATACCACCATCCCGTTCTCCCCGTCATGTCCCCAAACAACAATACCAATTGGCCGGGTGACTATACAGATACAACTTCCCCAGGTGATTCAGATATTACGGTACAACATACCTGTAATGGATTGCAGCTAACGTATTCTATCTCAAGAAAATTCTAAATAGCTTCATTTATTGCCACTGTTGTTTGACACAATAAACATACTGATGACATTTCTAGCTAGTGCGACCATTCGAAGGGGACTTGTGACAATCATATCATCAACGATACCTGGATGAATAGAACACAAGCGGGGGAATTTACACAGGCGGATATTAACGTTTTATCAGAGTTTAGGTTTGGCATAATTGCAGATACCCAATTCTTTATGTAGATAATCGTGTTTTAATGCCTCCCCAATTATTGAAAAAAATATTCAGTCTTAAACTTGTAATACCATATCAAATTGAAACGATATAGACAAGAATCTTGATAAACGCGCATGCATCCCTTTCATTTTATTTCGCCTACTACTTGGACCTTTTTCGCTTTACATATATAATTCTATATAAATTGCCATGCACATTATTAATTCCATGTTCATTACTTGGTTTATGTATCCATTAACCATGAACAGGAACTGATACCTACTAAATACCTGGCATATAACAATCACTAGACTGAAAATGATTCTTATACCTTTACTTGCACACCTGGTATAAAACACTCATAGACCATGAGAGGACCATGATGCCTTACTTGCATTCATGGTATGATAACACTCATTAGACATGAACAGGAACCTGTACCTTTACTGTGTGTACCTGGCATATAACACTTCATAGAAAGACCATGAACAGGACCCTGATACATTTACTCGCATACCGGGGAAATGATACCTTTACTGCATTACCTGGTATAACATCAACCTGCCTCAAGGTTCTCACTACCTTCAAGAACTTAGCCTATGGTTATTGACACATTAACCCTAATAAAAGTTTTCAAAGTGAGTGATGATATACACCCTGGGGTTTTTATAATCATTTTTATGTTTCTTCGGTACTGCCAGAGAGGTGTAGAGTGTCTCGGACGGGATGGAGACGGGACAACAATCACTTCTTTAGTCTGTAGGAATATCCTTTCCACCCAATTGAACTCACAAGAACATGTATCCATATAGGAAAAAGGTGGTTCTGTTTTCAACGGTCGCAATTGGAATCACTACTGAAAGATTCATGCGATGTTAGTGAGCGGCACATAAGGTACTTTGTAAGTGTCCTTTGTCTCATTCCCAAAGTACCTGGATAGCATTGAAATTCCGGTCCAGTCGCTGGATTTCATAACTGGGTGATACTAATGCTTCAGATCCTCGATTATCATTCTTTAAGGGAAAAAAATTTATCGTGATGTTCAGGACCTAAAACATAACGATTCAGAAGAAAATAGGAAAAACACCCCCATATATTTTCATGTGAATCAGCATCCACTGGTACTGCAATCGATACGCCTGAAAGGCTTTTGTGATTGAGGCGTTTGAATCGGATAATACTTGATATTATGTGGACGCATGAAATCCCCAAGGAGGGCGGAAAGGAAACCACGTTATGCTCAGAATAAGTGAATAATAATATCCCTGAGGGCAAAATCAACAAACAAAATTATTAATTAATATACCCCGGAGCACGAGCTACGTAGAACGAGTATGCTGCCGTTAAGACATACAACGTGACTCATAACATATATCAAGACCGTCTACCTCCATACTGCTAAACATAGCACATACGATTCATCGAATTCCCTGGTAGATATAACTAGGACAGTACCCGAAGACGTGGGGCTACCCTTCTTCCAGTGTATTCTCCTCACCCAATCAATACGAGGTGGGAAATTGCGTGGAAAAACAGTCGTTATACACCACGGAATTACGAATAATGGGCCCTCCAGATTTGAAAAGACATGCTCGACTGAGGACAGGATATGTGTGCACATATGCGTCTCAAAACATAATAAACGTAATGAAAGTAACATGAAGTCAGGGGTGCCGAGGAGCGGTGTATGGAGCATCACATGTGTATGTGGGCAGGCAAAAACATAGCTGAAAATAGGACCGTGGTTAGGCGGCGTTGTAACCTGTATGCATATTTCCCCCTCATGCGATGTGAGGAACTTCCTACCCCAGTGATAAGCCCCTAGTACAATGAAGGGACGGCGCCAGCGGGTAGTCCGTAGCGCGAGTGTCCCGGACTGGGAACTTATCCCCCGTCCCACACTCCGTCCCACACCTCCGTCAACCCTCCGTCAGGGGAAAAATGAGAATCTGACACTTCCACCCAACAAACATTTGTGTTGTCTTCTTATATGCTAATACCCATTATATTTTTATCTCTGTGTGTGTATTGGGTGGACAGTTTGGAACATCTCTTTTGAGGACTGCATATTAACCTTGTGATCATCAACCATTCCCATGTCAACTATATTATTAGTGTGGAGGCTGAAAAATCATGTGCAACATTCAAGGAAGCCACAATCGTTAACATATGTATGTAAAATATTGCTATTCATTGATTTTCAGATCCCACTTCCTAGATCTCATGGGTTAAAGGAGCAGAATTTGGCAGTCTTCGAATCTGTCAATTTTCGACAGGAGGAGAAACCAGGGCGACCAACAAAAACCGGTCACACCAAAGGCGATCCAGAGTTATAATTACCAGATGATATATTATCAGTGAACATTGAATTCTGGGAATTAGGTTTAAACTATGGTTTAAATTTCATCGTGTCCATGTGGGCATTGTCCAAGGTAATTCAAGAATCAGTGGGGACTAGTCAGGCAAGTTTAGAACAGACCACCGGTCATGAAACCGCTTGATTGACACAGCTACCTGAACACAGAGAGGACACAATGAAAAGATTGCAATTTCGATTACCAGACTGGGCAATGTAACTGCATCACTTACGTATTGACCAATATCAACACACTAATACAAGGACACTGTTTCTGATGCTTCCAAAGACTAGGTGAGAAGCGTAAAGCCAAACGATGAGTCCGGCCACCCGCTCTGAACATGGAATTTGTCAGATTGCAAGAATTACTATCACATGGGGCAATCCTTTTTATTATTTTTTTAACACATAATATTATTTTAATTATGTATGTCACGTTCTGATTTTTAACGTCGTCTCAGCGTCTACAAAACGTCGCTGCTTGTATCACTCTCGTACACACAGAACCGGGAACCTCTGATAACATACGTCGCTTTCTGTGCCCAAGCCTCCACTGGCTTCCAGTATCCGACAGATCGTCTACATTCGTCTGTATAATGAATAATTCACCTGACTTGCCACCATTTTTTTGTGGGGGCTTTTGGTTTGTTTTTGTTTTACCCTAACTCTGACTTCTCACACCGTACAACCCACCGTGCCACCTCTTCGAACCTCCTCTACGGGTCGCTACTCCCTCTTTCTCGGCAACTTCTCCACTAACGGGCGCCTGGTGGTGAAACAGCCATGGAAGCCAACCTTTCGGTTCAAACGATTTCCTGAAGTTTAAGCTTTCTCACACCTGTCGTCTCTACTCTTATTCAGTTCTTCTAGGTGGCATTGTATATTGTTACTTAGATTTCTACCTATGTAATTTTATTATTGTTAGCGCCTAGATCCTCGTTGGAATAGGCGCTATGTAAAGGCTATCTCTTATTTTTTTTTTTTTTTCCGGATTGCTTTAAAAACACGCAGAGTGCTCACGGGTGGACTATGGTAGATATTCAGAGAAAGATTAGGTTGTACAGACTGTTTCGCCCTGATGCTCGTCAGCAACGTAGTGGCTCGTCAGTTGCTGACGAGCCTCATGGCGAAACAGACTTACAACTTATAATCTTTCCTGAATATATCTATTATTTATTATTATTATTATTTTACTATTATTATTATTATTATTATTATTATTATTATATTATTATTATTATTATTATTATTATTATTATGTATGACAAGATTTCATAACATACAAACGGCCTACATTTTAACGCAATGCGTTTTAGATTGAAAACATACGTTTTCCTCCTCCACTAAGGGCCTGATTTTTTAATGCCCCAGAGAGGACGGCAATTTTGCTAGACTTGTGTTAATTAACGCCTGTGAAGTCTATTAACATTTTAACAACTCTTCTATAATCTACTAGATAGACGAAAAGCGTGTTTTCCGCCATGCCAGATTTAACGCTATATGAGTTTTACTTAACGTTTTCAAAATTAGCAATAGCCCAATATTGCAGATATGTTACTCACACGACCCGCAATCACGTTCCACTAGCAGTCTAGTTAGATACCAGTCGTTCGCACGCAAGTAGCTGACTCTGATTGAACATAATTTGCTCCTTTTGATGAGCTACCAAGCCCATCAAAAGTTTTCCACCAGGAGGTCAACCCCGACTGGTCTTTCATACATGTGTGGCACTAGGTTTGTCAGTGTTCTTTAAGTACCACCGTGTTTTCTCGAAACCGATTTTGCCGCCAGAAAAGCAGTTGTTAGTTCCCTACATCATATACCATATATAAATCGGGGTGAAAATTTCTAATGGATCCCAAACTTACATTTTTGGTACTCTTGAACATGGCAGACATTAGACTAAATCCAACAGAGATCACATTGGTATTCTTAGTAATTTTAGATGCTGTATGCGGCAGGCTGCCTGCAGGTCCATATCCTGGCGCATAAAAACCAGCCTGTGTCGTCTATTAATGATGTTTTTATACTCCAGTATCGTCTAACGTGGCATCACAACCCTCTGTCGCCAATAATTTTTTTTGTTTTTTTTCAGCTGACGGGGTCCCCATGACCGATTAAATGCACACCCAACATGAGCAGTATAGGTGACATTCCATAGCCGGGCACCACCCATTGCGCTACCTATTGTTATTAGGTAAAGAAGAACGTCTTCCACTCCATACACTAACGACTGGGGAATTTGTACTGGAGAGACCTCCGATGGGTCTATTGTGTAAATGGTTTCCCCTTGAACACGGTCGGTCGGGAATACATGTGTTGTGTTGGAAATGACGTTAGTCGCAGTTGCATAATTACATTGGCAATACGAGATTGAAAACTCACCACTCGAGTCATTCATCCATTCGGCAAAGAATAGCAACTTTGGGGACAGAGATAACCGCGCAAAACGAAAATACTTACATGAAACAGTCCATAAGCAACAGACCCTTACTGAAGTCTTCATCTATAGGCGAAGCACTGGGAAAGACTTCCTTCAGTCGCTTCCGAGCTGAAGAGTAATACACTGCAATGCCTGCCATCATGGAGTCACTGCCACATTGAGATGCGTTGTGTAACGCAGGAGATGCCAGACGGCCAGAGCGGGCATGACATTTTCAGGGACTTATGCAACCTATAACACGATATCGGGAAGCAGTATTGCTTGTTACAGGGAAAATCCAATCCCTGGTCTACCCCCCTGTGGAACCACACAACTATAACATTCGTAAAGCAGATATTCTGTTTATTAGTTGAAACAATGTTGACAACCAACAATAGGTGCAGCTGAAACCGCATATGAATATGCCAAAGTTTTGTAAACCAGACGAGGTTCGGAAGTAATAATTGCGTGGCCAATATGCAAACTGTATTCAATTACGACCCGATCAAATGGAGCAACTATTAATTAGTGTGGAGAGTATACCTTCGAACATAAACTCGGTACACTCCTAAAAATGTTGTGTAAATAGAACACCTTTGCGGTGTTGTGTACGAGATTACACAATCCATAGTGTTAATTGCAACGCGTTGTGTATTCCTACACAACCTACATAATTTTGTGTAATTTCTCACAACAACATGAGTTAGATGTGTAGGTACACAGGTGGTGTAAATTCTACACACATTTGCAAGCGCGTAATACTACCACTGGAGAGAAATATAGTCAGTACATGATTACAATTCCAATTTTTTTATTTTTTTTACATATTTTCCATGTCTTTCAAAGAAATTCCATGGTATCAAATGCATCGATGTATATAGCAGTCCGGCGCCCTTGGCGCTTCCTAAAAAGTAAACCCATCTTCCGAATGATAATTCCCAGTAGCAATACCCCCGACACAATGTTCCTGCCTTCCTCCGGGGATAAGCTGAATACATAGGTGACTTACGATGTTCCGTAACTCCACGTATACGAGACTGAAGAAAAGGAGACATCTTTAGCATGTTGCTCCTTCTTCTGCACAGCTGGGGAGATGGTAAGTGAGCGGAAACCACGTGATGGGGAAAGGAATTTTTCTAGGCTAGGCACGCGAGATCTTCATTCAAATCGATTTTTGCTGTTGTTTTTGCATGAAAGAAGGCGCTGGGAGAGCCTCAAGGGATATCGTATATCCGTCTCTTTTAAGCAATACGTGGTTCCCTGTCAGCTTCCGTCTGAAAGGTATTTTGGGGCCCCAAACCCATAATACTGAAGGTTAATGCCCGGCGGATTAGACAAAACGTTCTAATTACAATGAACTCTCACGCCTACCGTTTGTGGGCGATGCTAAGATAACACGAGGGACATTTCGGATGAAACAAGTACTTCTTTCCTGACCCATGCTAAGGGTACTGCTGAGCCTTGTACCATAGGCAATACGCATGGGGATTAAAAACTCACAACATGTTACACTCTATGCTGACAGTAACAATAAACTCACTTGATGTTGCGCTCTTATGGCATGACTTATTAGCAACTCACAGCTGGTTAAACTTAGCATAAAGTAGTGAATCAACAAACTCACAACATGTAACAATTGCTTGGCATAAAGAATTAACAACTTGACAGAATGATAGGATCGCCATAGCTCGAACATTGCACTGACAACTCACATGTCCAACTTCTTCAGGCATACAATGTACTGACAGAACCTGCAAGAGTTCTAGCCAGATGCCCAGGTGCCCGCAAATATTGTGAATGCCCCACATAGCGCCCACCGTATTTTTTCGTGTCTTCATTCAGCACCAAACACAACTTGTACATTGGACGAACACAAAGTACAAAAACAATGAGCCTAATGATTTTAACAAATGTTTGTTTTTTTCAATTCAATAGTTTAATGGTATCCTATGTACACCTGATACTATTTATGTATTTACCTATAAGTAATAATTTGCGTGGCAATATGGCAACGTATTCAATCGAACCCCGATCAAACTCGAGCGCAACTATAATAGTGTGGAGAGTATAACCTTCGAAAAAAATATGTACACTCTAAAAATGTTGTGTAACTAGAACAACTTTGCGGTGTTGTGTAAGGAAATTACACAATCATAGTGATAATCGCACGCGTTGTGTAATTTCCTAACAAACCTTTACATAATGTTGTGTTTTTTTTTTGTAATTCTCACACAACACTGAGTTAGATGTGCTAGTTACTCAGTGTTGTGTAAATTCTACTCAACATTCTTGAAGAGCGTAATGACTACCAACTGGAGAGGAGACATTATTTTCAGACATGATTACAAATTCATTGTCTATCGCCCAAATATGTGGAGACCGGGTTCTTTCAAAGAAATTCCATGGTATCAAATGCATCGATGTATATAGCAGCGGCTCCCTTGGCCTTCCCTAAAGTAAACCCCAATCTTTCGAATGATTAATGCCGCAGTAGAGTAGCAAACCCCGAAACAATGTTCCTGCCTTCTCAGGGATACGCTGAATACATGGGTGCCTTAAGAGTTCCGTAAACTCACGTATACGAGACTGAAGAAAAGGAGACCTATTTAGCAGTTGAGCCTTCTGGCGAACAGTGAGATTAAGTGAGCGGAAAAACGTGCTGGGGGGGGGGGAAAGTCATTCTAGGCTAGGCACGCGCGAATTCATTTTAAAATCGATTTTGCGGTTGTTTTATGCTGAAAGAAGTCGCTGGGATTGGTCCCTCAAGGGATATCTTTATCCGTCTCTTTCTACAGCAATACGTGGTTCCCTGTCAGCTCGTCTGACATGTTATGCACCACATATTTACTGAAGGTAATGCCCCGGCAGGCTTAGATCAACACGTCTAATTACAATGAACTCTCCACGCCTACCGTTTGTAGGGCGAGGCTAAGATACACGACGGGACATTTCGGATCTGAACAAGTACTTCTTTCCTGACCCATGCTAAGGGTACTGCTGAGCCTTGTACCATAGGCAATACGCATGGGATACAAACTCAAAACATGTTACACTCTATGCATGAAGTAACAATAACTCACATGATGTTGCGCTCTTTATGGCATGAATTATTAGCATCACAGCATGTTACACTTTAGCATAAAGTAGTGCATCAACAACTCACAACATGTAACAATCTGCTTGGCTAAGATTAACAACTTGCAGCATGATAGGATCTCCATAGCTCGAACATTGCACTGACAACTCACATGTCAACTTCTTCATGGAATACAAAATGTACTGACATAACCTGCAAGCGTCTAGCACAGATGCCCAAGGTGCCCGCAAATATTGTGAATGCCCCACATAGCGCCCACCGTATTTTTTCGGGTCTTCATTCAGCACAAACACAAATTTGTACAATTGGACGAACACAAATTACAAAAAACAATGAGCCTAATGATTTTAACAAATGTTTTTTTTTTTTTTCAATTTCAATAGGTTTAATGTTATCCTACTGTACACCTGATACTATTTTTTTTTTATTCAGTGTTAATAAGATGTTCTGATTGCCACTGTCCGTCCAAGCATTACCCAAACTTTACTACTGTTTTCCAATTTGCGTCAACATTCATAGAATGAATGTTCGATTGCAAAGGGTTTTGTGTGAAGATTTGGGTATCGCCAAATTTTTTCTCGCCTTTCTAAATGAGGTTGCAAAATTATCTAGTATCTTCGTAAAGTAGCATATAAGATATAAGATATAAGAATCTTCATTTGACCATTAACAAGGAATAAACCTTCACTTCATCTCAAACAGATAAAACAGTTTTGGAAGAAATACAAAAATAGACTATGTATAATATAAACTGCACAATCAAACAGACGATAAAAGTTCTAAAACGATGGGACGACTACCAACATCTAGGTTCTAGAATACAAACACCTAACTAAAAGTCTATTACCTATAAAACTCATTGGCAAGATGTTTAATTGCTCGAGGCAAGAAAGACCGTCTGTAACGCTCAGTCCGGCATTTTAAAACAATTGGTCTGAATGTTAGGCTGCTGTGCCGAATTTGGCTACTCATAGGATGTTGTGACGGTAACAGTGACTTGGCTTTCGCGTATGTGACAGTGACAAGTGACTCGTCAATCAAACGGAGCTCATGTGACTGACAGACACGCCTTGCCCTCTTAACTTTGGAATTTAATTTGCCCAAGTCTCTCACAGTTGTATTTCCTCCTCATGCGACCAGACAGAATGTAATTATACTCTCGATCGCCGCCTTATAGAACAAGGAGATGAGTGTGGAATCGAGTCTAAATGTAATAAGTTTACGAAGTAACAATAATCGACGGTTGGTTTTAGCTAGTACAGTACCAACATGCTCCCCCCAATCCAGTTTGTCAGTGATAGTAACCCCTAAATACTTGTACGAGTGAACCTGTTCCACTTGCTCTCCTCCAATAGTTATAATCTCTAGCTGGTGCTCACCACGACGGGGGTCAGCAACAAGCTCTTTCGTTTTACACACATTGAGCTCCAGCCTATTTCCATGACACCAATCAGTAAATGTAGATATCACTGCCCTATATTCAGTCTCCTCACCATTCTTCCCTATCAGACCTAAGATACATGTATCGTCGGCATATTTGACAATATACGTGTTGGGATATGCGCTCCGACAGTCGGAGGTATATAGCGTGAATAGTACAGGCGATATAACGCAACCCTGTGGAGCACCAGTATTTGTAATAACGTCACTAGAGACTCTGCTATTCACACCAACTCTCTGGGTCCTATTCGTAAGGAAGTCTAACACCCACTTTGTCAGATTGCTATTGATCTTGTAATCATGCATTTTGTTAACCAATATCTGCGGAAGAATGGTGTTGAAAGCAGAGGAAAAATCCACAAATAATACTCTGACGTAGTTGCCAGGACTGTCAATATGCTTATATACAGAATCAGTGAAAAGCAAAATAGCATCTTCCACAGAGCGCTTGTTTCTGTAGGCAAACTGTAAGGGATCCTCATGAGTAATAATTTGAGGGCGCAGTCGAGAGAGCACCAGACGTTCCAAGGTTTTCATGGGAATCGAGGTGAGTGCCACTGGTCTCAGATCATTCAATTCGTTACATATAGGTTTCTTAGGGATTGGCACCAGGTGGGAGTATTTCCAGGATACAGGCACACGATGTGTACTCAGAGGACATGTTAAGAATATAATGATAGATATATGAGAGCTGACTATGGCACATTTTCAAAATTTTACCATTGACACCATCTGGCCCGCAGGCCTTGCCAGATTTGACATTCCGCACTTCTCTAGAGACTTCAGCAAGAGGTGACTCTATTTTTTCAGAGTGACTATCACCAACTATCACCACCAAGTCTAAAGTAGCATACCTGAGGCAATATTTGCTTTCCAGATTGTCGCAATCCCCTTGTGGCATCGTACCTCATATATGAATGAGGGAAGAGGCGGGAATCACTTGGTTTATTAAGCAATCCCTTCTGAAGTTCTTGAAAATCGTTCTTCTCCCAAATGTTTCGAAAGGAGTGAATATACGTTCTCGGAGAGAATAAAATGCGTAGTCTGAAACGTAAATCTGCTGTTCTAGTCGAGTTCAAACTGATTGTGGTGTATATAGGAAAAATAAATAGTAATCAGAATTCATAGATTGCAATGTTTAATAATTATTGCAGTATAGTCACATGTTAGAAAGTTAGGCTCTTCTTGATTGTCATAGTTTCAACAAACATATTAGTAACAGATATCGATGATTTGTACAACGGGGTGGGTCGAGGAACTGTAACAGCTGTATTGCTCCGTTAAACTTGAGAATTGCGAATATGACCTAAAGCGCAATTGTGGAATATTTAGTTTGTATTATCCCACTCTTAGCTATATATTGGTTAAGGGAATGCCTCAAAATGTTCCAAATGGAGATAAATTCGTCCTCGGAGTGACATTATCGTCTGACAGCCATAATAGCAGCTGGCAAATCGCGATGGTGGGTTTGCACAAAATTAAGACGACAATCGTCCCAGCGCTTTATATATCAGCACTGCATATGAGATTTCAATGCAAAGTGAATATTGTTTATATATTCGCCGTGACGTCATACAAAGACATCGTACATTCCGCGCCAGATGCTGCCAACCGATATTGTATCTTCAACATATATGGTTTAACATTCACCCTTTGTTATTCTGCATTAAGTCACTTTCAGAAAGTTCGCAATACAAATTCCAACATATCTTGCAGTCTTTTCGTACAATCAATTGAGTTTAACTCACCCAACATGATTGTCCCAAAACAAAACAAAAATCATCGAATAGGGCATGATAGTTTAGAAATGTGACATAATTCTGTGCCTAATGAATACAAAATAGTACAGGTTGCTTGCGCAGTGCCTACTTATGACGTTGTTGATTTCAAGTGAGTGTGTTTGGAAAATTAGATCGATCGCATCAAAAGGTGAGGAAGGGGACTATCTTTATCGCATTTGCAATTCGGTCTGGTTGTACCACTTTATTGCAATGGTTGAGTATGAGATTATAAATGCAATTTAGAGCTATTTTGACGTTATAATCGCGCTACCACCGTTTGTTATGGGTCGTGGAGAAGAGCACAGAGATATATTTCCCCTCTCCAGTCAACATAGGTGGGCGGGTGAGTGGGTGGGTGGAAAGGTGGGTAGGTATGCCTTCAGGTTGCAAAATCAGTAGTATTCCACAATGATATGAGAGAAGCTGAAATAGTTGAATGAAACAAGTAATACTATGAGGTTCGTCATGCATCTTCAGATCCGTTAAACTGGGATGATGAGAGTTTTCGAAGAAATTGAACTTATAATAGCGATTTGGCATGCCATTCATCGAAAACTTGATAATAACTACGTGGTTATTCATCCAACTGGGATATCACTTGGCATCTGAATAAGGACCATAAACCTCAAATAATCATGTGACCATTATAACCTGCACCTGCCTCATGAATTAACTTTGGAATTGGTCGTCATTCTAGGTTCAATTTCTGAATATTTTTGAATGATGAACAAGAGAGAATTCCATTGAGTTTTAATATTACTTTATCAGTTCTTGCATAACTCAGAGTTAAAAAAACGAAAAAAAAAATGTTCTGTGAACCAATTATGCCATCCAAGGTGTATAATCACACGAGTTACTTTACCACTTCTACGAATATTCTGGAAAGTTGCTGAACGGGTGAACTGGGCTCCCGTACTAGTTGGAGTCTGATGGAACCCACTTTTTGTTCGAGTGCCATATTTACTCACCTACTGTCCTACAAGTGCTTAGGTTATGTTCATATAAAAGTGCACCCGTACCCACTTAGAACTGCTTCGCGTATGTGCTATTTCTTTGCCATATTTTTGACTGCAAATCAGAAGACATGTGGCTTTTATGCATGATATCATTGATATTCGTGTAAAAGATGAGTCATGACCTGTGCAAACTGATTTCCAAATGTGGAAATAAATCAATTCAATTCGTTTTCTTTCTTTTCTTCGGTAATAGCTCCTCAACGGACAATATCTACGTTTATAGAACATTGTGGATATTGCGACCATGAATTCCCGTGACATACGTCTAGTATTGACAACAGTAAAGTATTTTAGATGTCAAGGTTATTCCGTCTTGTGATAGTAATAAAATAGAGGAGTAGCTAACAAATCAAACCATGACGGCATATAGGCAGACTGGACAATTCAAATTTCGGGAGCAGTATTCATTACTGAATTTCGGATGGTTGCCAGAATGGTATTGGCAGGTAAGTCAATACTGTACGCACAAACAAATTTTACATTTTTCCAGATTTCCCTTCTAAATTTCTGGCACTCACTGAGAGTTATCAAGGTGGCCTACTGGCAACAAACTGTCCTCTCCTACTCCCTTTCCTAATCATTAAGGGCCAGCTCGTTCCTCCTCCACTCCTGACGAATACATAGTAGAAACTAATAAATAACTCATTAGATTGTTTTTACGATTGCAAACGTGCCGTAGTTTGACCTTTCCCATAATGGAAAAGAAAATGACTACGCATCAACAACTATCAAAGACGAAATGCACGGAAACGTGAATAGGACGAAAGACTTTTTTTCAGGATTATTGATATTCTAGTGCCTGTTTGTATCATTTGAATAGTAAATAGTCATTGCACTCAATTGGGCAAATATGGGAGTAAAACATTGCGGGAACGGAACTGGCAGTTTTTGGCGTTCTTATCCTTGGGCCAACTGACTTAAATCTAATGCACAGTGTGTTTTGCCATCCACGTTGTTATCTAAATTTTTCAACCCCAACATAGACAGCTTGCTGGAATGTCATCACCAAAACAGCCTCCATGTTTTGTGAGTTTGTACTCATGACAACATGTTATGTACATCGTATGTAATGAGCAACTGTCTCAACAACATTTTGCTTGCTATATCAAGAAATATCACTAATTTGTTTCGTCAAGAAAACATCCGTTACCATCAACCCTAACATTCCTTGGTATTACGATTTACGTAATGGCAAGAAAGTAGGCGTAGATTCAAGAAAAAGATGATGGAGACAAGCATACTACGTCAGCCAAGAATCATGTTGATCAGTGCAAATTATTTGTGGATTCGGATTGATGATGATTTTTTGTTGCGATCTCTTCTCTATGTGAATCCGAATTTTTGGAACTCAACAGTATATCTGACGACGAGCTCCCCGAAAATTTGTCCACGTCCTGTAGCAAATAACTCTTTCCAACTTGGCAGGCGTGTACTCATCCCTCACATCTTCAAATGTTGTGACTGATTCCTTCTAGAAAGAATAATGCCACACAACCTAAACATTACTTTGACTGCTACCCTGTTCTAGCCTATTACTGGTTTGATTTTGTTTATTGTGGATTAATCTGCAGCGTTCGATGAACCATAGACCATGGTATTTTTTGCCTTGTTTGCACAGCAGGTATGGGATTGACAACTGCAATTGAACTGCAATGATTCCCTCGATAAATTGAATTTCAAACTATATCCATGTGAGATGTTCTCTCTTACGACTTCTCTTCGTAATGTGTTAAAAAAAAACAGTGCGCCACTATCCTCTGTCGCATATGTAATCTGGTATCAACGTTTCCCCGTTAGGAACTTTGAAGTAATTGATGGAATTAGACACAGAAAACTGTCAATTGCATATGGAAAGCTTCTTTCGAAATTTACGAAATATGTTGTCATCGCAGGTATCTAACGTCTGGGTATCTATTCTGCTATCCACCTCAGTCACTCAGTTCAAAAGTGAACTTAAACCCATCTGTTCCGTCTTCGTTATGGCTGATGTCCCATCACACGTCGCTATCCGTTGTTCGTACAGTTGTTTATATTTTCATTATTGTACAGCGCTTCAGAGCACCTCGATGATATAACGCTTCATGAAATTGTCGTATTATTATTGTATCAACGGTCCACTGAACGTCTGCCAATGTATATATCTGATCGGGACCGTCTCGACTTCCTCAAGTCTCTTGCTGAATATCATCTTGCAGCTACTTTCTCTACAGTGTTTACAAAACTCTGCAGCCAGACTCGTCGCTAGATCCTGACGCATGGAACATATTCCCTCGACTCCACTGGCTGCGTGTTAAAAAAATCATATTCATTTGACGATTTCCCTACTCACTTTTTTTTTCTTTAAAACAAAGTGACATGAGGGAGGGCGAACCCATAATTGCCTAACAAAAGGGCAACCCCCAAGCACAGAGACTAAAAGAAAGAGGAGAGATCCAGCTGGTTGATTCTACTCTGAACCGCTGGAGGTCAAAATCAGGAGGAAATAATCCCGAGGAAGCCTATTCATGGCACGCGAAGTGCGAGGAAAAAAGGAGCGAGCATCGGTTAGAGTGCGATGACGTGGAAGATGTGACCGAAACGGGTGGCTGGAGAAGAAGAGAGAGATGGAGAGTACATCGAGTAAGGAGGAACAGCATCTCCAAGCTCAGAAGAACATTGACCATAAAGTAACGGTAAAGGAGGCAGAGAGATGATACAGATCGGCGATGGGATAGAGACTGGGAGTGCGGAGGTAAGAGGATCCCTTGTCGGGATGAGACGAATAGCCTTTCTTTGGATACGATCAAGGACACTGAGAGAGGATGGCGAAGCCCCATCCCATATCTGGCAACCATATTCCATTAGGAAGCAAATTTGGGCTTTGTAAAGCAGAAGTAGCTGTTGTGAGGCGAAGTATTCCCTTGCGCGAAATAAGAAGCCCAGCTTTCTATAAGCATTAGTAGCGATAGACTTGATATGGAGTTCCAGGACAGGGTTGTGCTGATTTCCATACCAAGGATATTAAGAGAAGTAGACTGAAGGAGGATCTGGTCAGCCATGAAAATAGCTGGTGCATCAGAAACACGCCGACCAGAAATCAGCAGGTTCTCCGTTTTGGATTGGTTGAAGGGTAACCAGATTAGCAGTGCCGCAGTTCAAAATAGAATGAAGATCATTGTTCCGCTGACTGGCAACTAGGGCACGGTTATAGACAACAAATCGTCTCCGACTTCTGGGACGCGACGCACGAATTGGTGAGGGTAGATTCATCCGCAAATGAGTGACTTACTACCGGGAGTACGCTAAGAGTGGGTCCCTGGGCTCCCCCTGTATTCATCAGTAACCTGAATTTACACCGATCTATTTCTTCGAGCGGCGCATCACGTGATTGTGGCAAAAAAACCTACCATGGACTCTTGTAATTATACATCCTTACATTCAGGTGAAGCCTTTTTATGTTACTTTAATACTGTTGAACATCTTTCTCTGCACATCTACTGCATCTCGTCGTTTAGCCTTTTAACGCCTTGTCTAAAAACGCATCTTCCAAATTAACTTGTTTCTGTTCAATTGCTGTGTTGAAGCGATTAGAGGACGACGGATTTCAGATCGATCTATTATATTTAAGCATTATAACTGAATATCTTGCTTTTCCGAGAATTTGATGAAAAAACATCAAACTCCTCAGTACAAAGTCCTGTAAGAAGCAATTTATTTTCTTGAAATTTGACTATTTTATGTCCGATTCGCGTTGATTTCTGTCAAAGGCGTCGTTTTCGAACTGTGTTATGGTTAGTCCCAAATCTCGCTGCGCCAGTTTTATTCGGCTTTTCCGATTGTGGTTCGTCGTACGGCAATGTTGTACGGAATGATTAAACTGTCACAGCGAAGGTCAGGCAAAGTAGTGGCAACATTTTGCTACAGCCACAAACGACATTGACCCCATTTACTGAACAAATTCTCGTTTCAACGCTGACTAAAGAGCCGATAATATTTCTTTCCAATTCACTGCATTCACACAAAGCTCACCGATGTATTTCAAAACCCTAGCATGAGTACAAATATCAAGGTGCATTAATCAGTCAATGTACGTCTCGATGATCGGACGAGCAGTGCTCTTCTTAGTTTTAATCAGTCGATATAATAACTCAAAGCATGATAAGCTAATGTATGTAATCAGAACGGAACAGAATTTGAACATACAGTAACCTACACTAGAGAAGTATACTACACAAGTTTCACTGCAGAAAGAACGTATATACTTGGACTTTTGGCAAGATGCATGCTAAGATGATTCTTTCTTGGCGAAATATACTTCCCATAACACTGGGCAACCAAGACGGTTAGGACATGGTAGTGTGGTCAGGGTAGAACTATACTACCGTACAACGTATTTGCCTCGAATTATGCATCTTACAATCAACAGGCATACTCGACCAAAAATTATACTCATTACCGAAATCATATTACCACTTGACTTCCTTCAAGAGTTCTTTGATATTACCACTCAACTTCTTCGCTGATTGACTTTTGAAATGTTATTATCACTTACATTTTTGTCCATCTCATTGGCTGTTGCGCTATTTAACTTCTTACTGGTTTGACACGTTGCACAGTTAGAGTGGACGTAGTGATACGTAGACATTTTTATTCTTCCTTCTTCAGAAGTTGGTGTGAGCTTACTTCTAAACTGTCTTTGGACAAGTGGCAAGGATTTGAAGCGTCACTTTAACAACGGAAAAAACTTGCGTTAGATGGGTGATTTGAGCAGTCTATGTTGCAGCCTACTAAAATAGTGATCTATAATAAATCCACATTTCACATTTGAATCATTCATATTCTTTCATAATATAGCATAATTGGTGTATTTGAGAGTCGCCTTCACCCGAATTTTCTAAGACCCCTGCGGCTCATCGACCCTAATTTGTTAAAAGCTTCCTAAATTTAGCCTCATAATCGGTGGACTCTCCCGTACGAGTAAAGGACAAGGGTCACCTGAGAGACGTTGGTACATTGGATT
Source organism: Sclerodactyla briareus (assembly GCA_026419785.1). NCBI lineage: Eukaryota > Metazoa > Echinodermata > Holothuroidea > Dendrochirotida > Sclerodactylidae > Sclerodactyla > Sclerodactyla briareus. The sequence goes on along the minus strand of JAODTK010001477.1, from coordinate 58,485 downwards.
CAAGAGAATGGTAAATTAGATTAACATTTACATTCTGGGACGCTGTAGCGACGTGCAGAATACAGCAAACTGGTTATTGTATGTACTTCTACTTCTACCGCGGGTACATGTGAATGACAGATTGACTGTTCACGGGGTGGGGGCGGATTCAGTCTAGAAGGGATACTGGCCCTGGAACCTGCAACATCTTTCCAGAAGCGTGAAAGTTGGGCATGTCACAATACTATAACACAACCTACAAGAGCATCCAGACCTTGAAGACGAGAACGAGGTGTAATTATCACGAGGCGATCTGTGTCATGAGAGTAACATTTTTCACTACTGTGTGTGTCATTGATTTTTCATGCCAGGCTCCAAACTATCCATATGCGTGTCCAGGTGATCTCCAATCGCGAAGTATATAGGTGACGGGGCGTGTCAGAAATTTTTGGTTTACTCCCTCCCCCCCCCCCTTCCTCGACACACCCATCTCTGAAGCTTTCCTGCCTTAGGCCTGATATGGCAAATGAACATCTTGTGCATGATTGCAGTGATATAGGTCTTACCATTCCAGGAATGAGAGAACTGGTATCAGTGTATTTTAGAATATTGAGCTGGGATGTTTTCCCTTGGAGTGAGGTTCGCAATTCACATGGTGTTTAGAATTACTACTTTGCATAGCGTCTTATACACCCATATCGATGGGAATCACGTTCGAATATTTTGATGTAGATAAATCAATACACACTATACACATACATTAATTACAGGCCAATGATGTCACACAAGGCAATAGTAGCCTGGTGTTTGTATCAAAAGTTGCACAGCGTTTTATTGTTGATCGTTTGACGATTTTTTGAGATAATAGGTCAATCAGGAAAACGTGTGAGGCGATGTGTGGGGAAACGGCGTACATACGAAGTGCGAACGTACAACTAACACGCTCGAACGAACATACGAACGTCCATACATAATACATACCCCCATCGCCGCCCTGATGGGGTCCTAGCCAGTAAATGCTAGCCGTTGAGGGGGATGGCAGCCCCGAGCGCGCCGACGGTGCGCCTGCAGGACATGCGCGCAACCCCGGACATGCGTATGAAGCTCGGATACAGAACAGAAGTCAGTTGTGGAATCGTGTTCGCACGCCAGGACAGCGCCCTCGCTTATAGTAGGTTATAGTGACATGTATTTGGGCGACCGATTTGCATTCGTCAGAAGATTAGATATGTTCCGTTTGACACCTCCTTAATGGAGCTTCACGATATCGAATTCGATTCACGTCGTGATGTTAAACTGTAGCCTAGATGGTGTTTATGCCAGAAATCGATTGTATGCCGAATTATATGTTGTTCTGGATTCCTGTAATAGATCGTCGACTTCCCGCTTTCCGAAAACAGGATAACACTCACTGAAGATGTTGCCAGACTTGCACTATGTATACATAAAGAAGGGTCCACGCGTGACACGCAATAGGGCGCTACTAACTGTGAGGTTTGTGTGCTCTGACGGAACTTGAACAGGCACACAATACGAGCTCTAATGTCCTCCAGTTATTATATTAGTTCCATGAACGTGCGCTCAGCGGGAGTTGGCCACCATTTTTTTTTTTTTTTTTTTTTGGAGAGCAGCGGAGCGTGACGGCCGAGCTCTTTATGAAGAGGGATGTTCGTGGAATTTCCAATGCAACGTGACCGGGAGGTGGGGGGGGTGGGGCGGCGAAGCCGTCCTTAAGTACGCGAAAGAGTTGTCACAGTGGGTTCAGAGCCGACTCGCACACTCACATCTGACCCCAACGAAGCATACATATACCCCGCCACACAGACACTATCTTAACGGTACGTGGAATACTCGTTATAAGGTAGGCACTGGTTCCCGGCTCAGCTTGCGCTCTCACTGCTCAGTGAAATGATGATCAAGTGAATGTCGTGGATTGCTGTTGTTATCTCGGCGGACTAGTAGTGGGATTGCACGGATGCAATTTCAAGTAAATGTTCCCTTCGCTATGCAATTCCCTGTATAGAACTTCATACTTCACACCAGTACTGTAAGTGTTGGGCACCAAGATGAAGACATCAATGGCGACAAAATGAGCCTCCCGTGCTGAGACTTGCTGGAAGGGACATGTTCAAGGCAGTGAGCGCTGGATCAGAAAACTTACTGGCATGGATATTGCTGGAACCACACGCTGTAGTAAAAAAGGAATGATCTGGTCTAGTACGCTTCAATCTCGGGGACTCTGGAACCAGGATCCTGCTGCTACGAGGAACTGTAACAACTGGTAGTTCTAGTAATGGAAGCTGCCGTGAAACGCTGCACCTACTGATATAGATTAATTCAGACGTGACGGAGGGTGATGGATGATGACTGATTGGCGCAGTTTCCAGGATTTTAATATCGTGACATATGAGCATTTCATGGAAGAATAGTGGTCTGAAATAATCATTTTTAGCGAGCATCCATCGCATGTTGACATTCGGAAATATTTGTGCTGACTCAAAGCGAGTATGAGTATGTCATGTGATTATTATTTTAGATATGGTTCTAATATGACCATGTGGATAGGAAAGACGATGACAGCGCGAGCAGTGGTTTCGCACCCGTCTAAAATGAACCTTGGGTTTTCACATATCGTTAACTCTCAGTTTTTGAGAGTAAGTATTACCATTGACCTACACGCGATGGAGGATCGTTACACGAAATGACCATATCAGATGGATGCTCGTTATACAAAATGACCATCTCAGGCCACTGTTTTACAATGAGATGTCCATATGTGAATCCTGGTAACTGCGCTAATCAGGCGGGGAATTAACAGCGTACAGTTTTTATTCAGAGGCACATTTCCTACTCACATGTTGATAGTCTCATACCGCAACACTCCTATGTTTGGAGAAAAGAGGAACCTGCAAGGAATAACTCCGCAAAGATGTCTTGTATGACAAGGATGGCAAGCTATCTAAAGTTTGTTTTATCATTGAACCTCAAATTACAGGTTTCCCCCTTTCCCACTTCTTTTTATGTGTGTTCATGCATGTTTTCATGCATATTTTATTAATCCCCTCTTTTGGCCACTTTTTTGCCGCCATCTTAGATTTTTTAAAATGACAAATATTACCAATTGTTAGCAAGAGTCAGTAATAAGGTCACACTGATGGCGATGATTCTTGTGTGGTTCCAGTGCTCTTCGTGATTTCCTTTTTTTACCGACTTTTGGCCGCCTTCTTGAAAATCGCCTCGGTGATCTCCTTTACTCTGCGAGGGGCTTGCTGCCCCTGAAATAACTGAGCTAGTCAGCCACGATCGTGTTCGTTCCTGATCACCCAATCAGACTTATGGTGAGAAAGCACGTGTTATACTGTCAGTGAATGATCACGGTCAACATTGGTGCAACCAAGAGCGTTCAGATCAATGCGGAAAATGCGGAATATCAACCTTTCAGATTACGTCAGTTCATTTCACCAAGCAAATTTGGGCAACATACTTATTGCGTGAATACGTAGTTGTCAAAGACAAATTGCGGACAATGCCTGGAGAAATAGTGGAACCTCTTAATTGCATTTGGCAGGTAATTACGGAATAGTTCATTGAATTTGCAAATTCTGATTGACTGGGCGTAGCGATACGATTTACAATGTAGATATTCCATGACGATCACGCATTCAGAGAAAATTGTAGGGATTCTTGTCATTGTCCAGCGAGAAAGTGAGCAGCTTTCGATAATCTTATTCGTTAATCATATTAGGTAATATAAGAATAAAAGACTATCACGTCGTCGAAGTAACTATCTTAATGAAGTCTATAAAATATCTCATCTTGGCTCGGCTATGTGTATCCTGTTCAAGCGGATGCGTTCATTTAATTTAATTTGCATTGTCTAGTACATGAACTCGGAACACCGACCCGAAAGGCTGTTACGTTACGACTTCACGTATCGTTAACTAATATTAAGAGCCTTTTGCCTACGTTGGTAGTGTCACCAGCGTTATGTCGTACGTCGCGCGGGCCTGAAGTTAATAAGCGTTTCAGTTGATTTTGAACTACACAGCACTGGTGGTACATGTGTTCCCCTATGCCCAGTACCCGGGCTCCACATTTTATGGATCGTTCGGGGAGTCATTGTGGGGAGTTGGTGGGTATTTGGGGCACTTTTACCTTATCATCAGGCCAAGTCCAACATGTCCAGCGGGAACTTGTTCAAACTTGGTGGGTGTGCTTCCCGAGATGAGTACTGAACAATAACTATTTTCGTGAGCGTCGATTTTTGATACACCTAATGAATAGAAAAAGAAGTATTCCCTGCAATTTTACATGAACGCTATTTAATTTTCTATAAGTATGGGGTAAATTTTTGGGGAAAGGAAGGGAAGGAAAAGTGGGGAATTTTAATTTTCCGAGGTTGGTGAGGTCATAACACAATCATATGTTATATAATTTTATCAAGGGTATAGAGTGTCAATTTATTGGGAGAAGGTCTCGTTTTTGTTTTTTTGTTTTTTTTTTTTTTTTTTGGGGGGGGGGGGTGGGGGGGGGGGGGGGGGGTGGGGGGGGGGGGGGGTTCTATTACCTCGTTATGAGGGGAAGACCAACGAGTCAGGCATATACCTGGTCCGACGGAGTTCAAACTAGGCGGGTGCTCCACATAATGAGTACATTAAGCGCTATTATTTTAGTGTCAGTAGGAGAACAGGCATGGTCATTCCTCAGGTAGATGAATGGGGTATGAAGTAGGTGATTCGAAGGGAAATGTGGTTTCCAGCTTGTCATATGACATGCCTGATTAGTAATGCTATTGATCTCAGTATGAGCAGAAGTAGAAACAAATGGGAACTAGGACACAACCAGACGCTAGTGTCCAAGGAAACGCTGAGCTTCTTGGCTTCCTGTGTTATTCCCAGTCACGAACCAGGGGTCATGAATTCGGATGCTAACGATTAATACGCACATGTAAATCCATATAATACCCGGGTCATAGGTAGTATGATAATAATAATAATAATAATAATAATAATAATAATAATATAATAATATAATAATAATAATAATAATAATAAATAATAATAATAATAATAATAATAATTAAAAAAAATAGATGAAAGGGGATTGCAAAATGGCAAGTACTTCCAGCAAAAATCCATACAAACCACGAAAAGCAATAAACATGCAGTAAGAAAGTTAAGAATAGCATTAAAATAATACAATACATAAAAACAGACTTGAACAAATGTGTTTTCATTTTGGTCTGAGGTAGCCAGAGGAGGAGCTTGACGAATGCCGATTGGGAGGCTGTCCAGGGGGTGAGCAGCTGCATAGGAATAAGACCTTCCACCGTAAAATCTCGTGCGTGAGATTCTCTGGACAAGACGACATTCGTTGGATGACCGTAAAAGCTGGCGCATCTGCAGCAGATCCGAAATGAACATAGGAGCCATGCCATGTAGCTCTTGTACGCAATGAGCTAAATTTTGTACTCTGCTCGCTGTTTAACTGGTAGCCAGTGGAGCTGCTTCAAGGTCGGTGTAATATGCTCACGCATATGCTTATATGCTCACGATTTATAAAACCTACCCTGGGATGCCTATTGTATTAGCATCCTACATCCAGCCAACCAGTGAACAAGACACACCATATCAGCAAACTGAAAAATCTGAATATCGATACTACGTATGCAGCATAGTGCCCCTTAGACCTATTTGACGAGACAATATTGAACGTTGTATACGTACTGAACTCAACTACCCCAGGAGCAAGCCCCAGAATAATATGAATGATTCCTAACAACAGCGGTTCCAAAGCATACCGAGCAGCTCTAACTGTCTACCTCATGTACTGAGGCGATGTGACCCTAAAGTGGCAATCCAGGTCAATTCGTACGTATTCATGAGGGGGTGTAGCATGTAGATTGTGTAAAACGGATGGTCGCGTGCAGAAGATTAGCGTGATAATGTCAGGGGCGCCACACACATTGTCTTTGGCGATGGAATGGGGCTGAAGTAATTGCTGTTGCTAGCAAAACAGAGTATCACCCCCAGGCTGGAAAATCGAATATCGCAGTTTTCGGAGATCGTCCTATGCAGAGGCAGTACAAATAAAACCACGGAATTGCCTCCCCTATACTAACGGCTGGGGATCTAAGTTTAGCTGGTCTTTGTTTAGGTGACACATGACACAGGAACACAGTTAGGACGCTTCATTCCGGTACCCACAACACAGTTTGTAACGAGATTTGGTGTCTCCCGATGATGATTAGACGAAACTCAATCTAGTGGCGCAGCCAGTGTTATCCGCCAGGGATGGAGCCCCTATTTTCGGAGCGCAGTCATCGGTTTCGGAGGAGTCTTCTTTCATTTTTTTTTTCAGTGCTTCTGATATAAGTGTGATGACCGCCGTTTGCTGCGCAGTACCACCACATGAGGGGTCGGAAATTTGGCCTACCTCTTCTAAAAAGAGCCTCGGCGGAGTGGAATTTGAATACGCATATAAAGTTCACAAGCATCTGGAAAGTATGTTGTACCTGACAAAATATATATTTTCTGGTAACGACTGTAACGCGATCAAAAACAGAAAGCACGCACATAAATATAAAGGTGCACCGAGGACCCTGCAGAGGCTGATTTGTCATTCGTTTTTATTGTGTTATCCAACTTATGATACTCATCCCAAATTAAAATTAGCTCTCCCCCAACGACCCTGGCAACCCTGCTTTGCATTCGGTTTTCTTTCAATTTTTCCATAGATTTCATTGTATTTTTCTCTGTGTTTACTGTGCGTTTGGAATTTGTAGAGGTTTTTGTTCTAGTGCTTTCGCTTGTCGTTTTTCCCCTGTATGTGCCGGTCTTTCGGGACTGTGTTTTTTGTTTCGATTGTTTGCATCGCGGACCGTGCGTGGTGTGCCCGGTAAGCCCTCTCCTGTCTATTGTTTACTCCTATTGTTCTACTTTCTATAGTGTTGTCTTGAATTGCTGTGATTTGGTCGTTCTTTTTAGTGTGTGCGTGTGTATGTGCGTGTGCGTATGTGTATGTGTATGTGTGTGCGTGTGCGTGTGCGTGTGCGTGTGCGTGTGCGTGTGCGTGTACGTGCGCGTGCGTGTGTGTGTGTGTGGTGTGTGTGTGTGTGTGGTGTGTGTGTGTGTGTGTGTGTGTTTGAGCGTAGTATTTTTGTCTCTTCCCTCCTTTCCCGTAGTGAAGTTCTATATATTTCCTTCTATCTACCTGACAGTTATTTTTGTGACTTCATTGTGAGTTTTTCCGCTCTTGGTGTGTTCTGTTCGTGTTTCATTTTCCTTTCGCGTTTTGGTAGTATTCTGTTTGCAAACTATGGAGAGCAGGTAGGTGTTAGGTTTTCTGTAATAAAGGTGTAATGTGGGGGGCTACCACCGTTCGGAACTAAGCTTCGAAGAGGTAAGATTTCAGGAGACTAAAAGGAATGGTTTCATGTATACGTGCAGAAAGGGTTGTCTTGTTAGCGACTTGGAGACAGGTAGGGAAGAAGAGTGAGTGAGGGAGGGAATGAGGAGGGAGAGTCGGGGTGGGTAAGGTGAGGCAACGGAGGTGGCATTCGAAACCGGCGTTGCTACTAGGAGCAATTTTAGTGTGGGCGGTTAGAGGAGGCCGTGCAGGGGACGGGTAGTCGGATGGTGTATGCAGGCGGGGAGAGTGAGTGGACAAGAGCAGCTAGGCCGGGGAGCGGGTTCAGGCAGAAGTTGGTGTTGTAGTGAAGGAGGACGGTGGGGGAAGGAACGGTAAAAAAGGAGGTGTTGATGGTTGGGGACCGATTGATCCGGTATGTTGACCGTGAGTTTAGTCGCCTAGATAAGCCGGAGCGTGTGTCTGCCTTCCAGATGCAAGAGTAGAGGACATTAGTGCGAGGGTAAAACGATTGTGGGAGAGACGAAGAAAGTGGGTGGTTGTCGAATAGGAACGGAATACCCCGATAGGGGTGACTACCTTTTTGGGATGTCATTAGATTCAGATTTAACGAGTTGAGTCGCGATTTGTTGTAACAAAGTTATTTTAGATTCAGTTCTGAGGAGTATTCCGTGGATACTGTAGAGAGCTCCAGGTAAGCCTGGTGCAAGTGATCACGATATTATAGCTTCCGATGTGCCTTGTTCTGTCCAATTTAATCCACAGAGAAATTGAGCCGTACCTTGTTTCTCGAGGGCCGATTAGGATGGCATTTCTCGGTCTACGACTAATGTAGATTGGCCTAACTTGTTAGGGCTTATTGAAAAAGACAATGAGTTAATGGAAGTTAACGTTCCTTGGGAAAAGCATCACTCAGAAAACGAAGGGCTTGTTGGATGGAGGGAGGTTTTTCTGACCATTGAAATGAAAGAGAAGAGACACTTTGCCGGCTATCGTCCTACTGGTTGCTTGTCTGATTTAGATCGGCTTGAAATTCACCAAAAGCTACCAACGTTCAGTTCTGTGCTAAGCTCGAAGAGGCAAATTGGCCCTTTAATATAAAGGGTAATCCTCCCTCGTTTTCCTCTTGTGTTAGGGGAAGCAGAATCAGCGGACAGAATTGTCAATTGTTGTTCCGATTCGGTTAATAGCACCAGGATGGTCAGGAGATGCTAGCTTCCATAAAACTATTGTTTCGTCCGTGTTCACTCCGGAGAACTTGGGTAATTTCAGTGATCCCGTGGTGGTGTGCCTCATATCAATACTGATAATATAGTATGTTCGCCTGATGTGATGATGAAGGGAAATGCGGAAAGCTCAAAAGTGGGTAAAACTCCTGGTTGGACCGGAGTTTACCCTTCTTATTGGAATCTTTGCCGACCCAGTTGTCTGTCCCATTGGCTATCATTGTCGATGAACCTTGCAAGAAGGTGTTGTTCGGTTGATTGGAGGAGAGAAAATTTTTCTCATGTTTTCGAGACAGGAAACGGGCTTTTCCTGTAATTACAGGCCCAGGATTCTTACTAGTGTTGTCTGCCGGTGTTGGAATCCAGATTCGGGATCATATGGTCGATTTCTTTCAATGAGTATGTCTAATATGTGGTTCTCAGCATCGTTTCAGGAAAAATCGTTGTGTTTGACTAATCTATAGAATTATGGAAGATGCAACTAGTGCAGATGACAGTGCTGTGATATAATTTTCCCAGACTTCCGAGAGGCTCTCAACAAGGTTCCTCCTGAGCGTCTCTGTTCAGATGAAAAGTTTTGGCATTGACGGGAAACCATAAGTGGATTCGTCAGTGGCCTCTTAATAGGGAATGAAAAGTTATCATCAATGGAAGTTCGTCTCCTTGGTAAAACGTTGCTAGTGGGTGTTTGCCCAAGGGTCGGTTCTTGGGCCATTACTTTTCGGGCGTATATTGTCGATCTTGAAGATTAGGTGCATTCCAGAGTAAAAAAGTTTGCGGGGGCGATCCCTAGTTTGGTATCGGAGGTTTGCTTGCTAACGAAGATGGTGCAATTGTTCAAAGGGCTTTTGATATAATCTCCAAATAGTCTTCCGAATGGCAAATGTTCTTCAATACCGATAAGTGCAAGTTATGCATGTTGGTTTCCACAATCGCAACGCTTCCTTCAAGCGAATGGCCAAACTATTCATCAGTTGAATTCAGTAAAAAAAAAAGCCAAAAGGCTCCGTAATTCCTTGACTGATCCTGACTCGATCAAACTAAGCATTGTCAACTTCACATGCTTACGAAAATTTATAATAGGGATCATGCGTACTCATTATGGGGAACTCACATACAAAGTTTTATCTTTTGAAACCAGGTGAGGTTTTTGAGGCTTACTAAATTTCTGCCCGATCGGACCAGGCACTCCTGGACTATCAACGTCAACAAGATTTTCATACTTTCCAGACTCCCTTGACCTATGTTGACCTTGACCCGACACAAAACGATCCTGTACTCATCATGGAGAACACCAATACCAATAGGGTTCATCCATCAAGATGGGGCGAGTATTCGTCCGTTAACAAAGCTAATCACTTTTCACAGTCACATCTTCCCCCAAAACTGACCTCCTGTCCACACCAAAAACTACAGGGTTCATGTATTCCCCATAAGAGAACTGTATACCGAATTCCACCTGATCGGACAGGCATCTGGACTGATCGTGTGAAAAAAAAATTTTCAGACTTCGACCTCTCTTGACCTCAAATGGCCTTTGACCTGACCTCAAAACAATAGGGATCATGTACTCACATTGGGGTTACCCATACACCAAGTATGAACTACATCCATCCAGGTGGGGTCGAGTTATTGTGTTAACAGGTTGGGCGTCACACATTCACACACAACACACACACACTGTCATGACTGCATAGATTCCATTCCTTTGCCTTCGTCAAGGAATCAGATAGGACCTTGTAGTTCGTTTTTTTTGATACTATTAAACCTTCTAAGCAGTGTGTTTGAGCTCGAGGGAGAATAATTGATTAGACGTCACTTCTGTTTCTTTGATAGAGATGTTGTTGCTCAGGCTGTCAAGCAACTGGTGAGACCTCACCTGGAGTATTCTGTCCAAGTATAAAATTCTCACTTCTCGAAAGATAAACAGGTATTGAAAAACTTCACGATGGTACTAGGTTATTTCACTGTCTTAGAGATTACTTACGAGGAATGATTGAGGCGTCTCGGTCTAACTTCGAGGTGATACGATTCGGGTGATTTTTGATCCAGTTTTCAACTGTTCATGGTTGAGGCCTCCCTCCCATTTTTCTTTGAGTTCCACTGTTACCTACCACCAATAGAATCATTGCCGCAAGCTTCGTGGCAAATGCTGTAGATTGAACATTCGTAAATATTTCTTCTCGCAGAGAGTTATCAATGAGTGGAATAGTTCTCCTGAAGATGTTGTTCTGTCTGAGAGTTTTAAAGAACTAAACTAAACTAACTTGCCCGAATTGAAGAAATAACCTGTTCTTCTGTTCAGCCTCACTTTGAAACAGAAGTTCCATCTTCATTTAAATGGCTACCCTAAAAAGCATAGAGATCTAAGGTGGCGTATACTCAGGTATAGGCGAGCGGGCACTATTCGGATAGGTGAATCAAATTTGGCCCGGATTTCAATGCAATGACTATACAAAACTCAAGAGAGAACAGCGACTGTACGCCAAGCTAATATCCTGCTAGTCAATAGACCAGAGAGCGAAGAGAACGATTGAGTCCTTGAGTGGCTTGAGGTTTGTGGACCTCAGATGACCTTTGCCCTGACCTCAAAGAAAGAGGGATCATGTACTCATTGTAGGGCACACGCATCCCGTTATCTCTCGGTCTCGAGCCATATGCAGTATATTGCTTACAGTATTTCATTCCATTTCATTTATCGTCACTGTTTGAGATAGTTGGAATGACTGGAGGGCTCCAAAAATGACCTTGTTCTCTTCGTGCCAAGAACCATGGGGTCCGTTTTTCCCTATGTGTGCAATCGATACACCGAGTTCAAATTTGTTAGATATCGTGCTGGAACCAGTATCACCCACGCGCGAACACGCAAGTTGCACATCCACCTAACTGGGTTGAAAAGGCCAGTCACAAAGAGTAAACGTGAAAAAAGCACCTGAACTTTTTCGCCCCTCCATATGCAGCACGTGCACAAGCTCCAAGCGACCGTGATACTCGTGCTGAATGTTTTCGATTTCGTTGAATGACCCGAGTTTCGGCGCTGCCGGTAGCTGACTTTAATGACTTTAATGAAAGGGTTGATGGTCAGACTAAATCGAATCTTAGTCTCGCTAAGTCGTTTCTTAGTCTACTCTAGTTCCTTAGTCTCGCCTGGCTTGATTAGACGAGGTAGAACAATCAGTAAGGTGACCATTTTTGGTGAGTCCAGACTGAGGAAGTGTCTTAGTATGCTGTATTGGGTTTTGATAGATTGATATATGGCCTATGAAGGCAAAACATGCCGCACTGCAAATGCATCTTCGCATGAAGCCATACAACGTCCACACACCTGAGCCGCTGCATTTGTATGGTTTCACGGGTTACAGTTTCAGGGTTGAAGACAATACATACTGTACGAAAATGAGCTTAGTCGACACGGAATAACTTTGTCTGAAGCTCTGTTTTGAAATGGAGCAGCTCACACGTCACATCTATCCCTTACTAGCAAAATGAGTATTCTCCTAGATTAGGTAGAAATAATTCGAATAATTAGAGAGGGAGTAGTATCTTGAATTCAATATATCAAGAAATCTGAAGGGTGCAAATAAATAAATAACCCCGGATATTGTCATCTGTTATGATTTGTAGTTGGAATTTCCCATTTCAATTTCAACTCGTACGACGATGTTAACTTTCTTGACACACGTGTTACTCGCAGTCACATACTCATACTCACATCTTCAAGAGGTGCGTGGGTGTTACCGTGTTATCATTCGACGGGCTACGAATGGATCAGACTCTTCAGCAGCGTAGGTACGATTTTCCTCTATCAATATAACCTACTGATCTGCTCTCAATCTACAGCGCTGACATTGTCTATGGGTATTTACTCCAATAAACCATAAGGGAGCTAACGAAATTCTCAACCAGAAAAACATGTCATGAACGTATGTATCAACTATTAACTAGTATCCCGGCGTTCTATCGGTTGCGGGGCCCTTTATATTGATATAATTTTCTGCTCGGATACGATTTGTGGGGTCATGGTAAGTATTTTAATTCAGCAACTACATAACGAGCTAGATGCAATCTACAAATTGATTTCACATGTACAGATTTACAACCCAGTGGTGATTCTGTGACAGATTATACCATCACGGTACTAACAAGATAAACAGCTCCGTTCCATTTGTTGGAATGGCGGAAGGCAAAATTGATGAAAAATAAAATTGGAGATCCAGGAATTCGCAACAAAGTCGGGATTCAGGGCCAGGGGGGATTCGGGTGGTTTCGACACAATGATGACCCAACGATTTCGTTGTTTTTGTTTTGTTTTTTTGTTGTTTTTTTGTTAAATCGTTTTTAGTTGGCTCTGCAATCTTGGGGGTACTACAGGCAACGCATTGCAGTACGCTGGGCAGGTTAGCTGTCTTCTACTTCAAGTCTGAAGTTGTGCTTTTTCGGTGCTCATAATTTTGATATCTTGAATCCAAGTCTAGCGTACGATGGGTGTGTTAAAATCGATATACGAGTAACGATATATTTCTACCGTTGGAAGTGATGTTATTCCAAATCACTCTCATAATTAGTCAGGCTTTGGAATTTTATATAATTCAAAGACGCCACTGTTTCTTTTTTTTTCAGTCAAGTGCACCCCCGAGCCCTCGTCCGTCTGTCGCAATAGACGACTAATGGGAAGGACCTATATATATAAACACTATTTAACTCGTATGGGCTGGTTTGTTGTTTCGCTGCACCTACCCCAGACGGATACATACGGGAAGCTATCCGTCGAGGCACATCATTTTCATAGATATGTACCTTTTTCGTATTTCCTCATTCGGATTCAGAATTGCCCCCATGGTGAGTGGGCCTCAGTTGAAATCAATATCCCCTACAGCATTTTGTCACTCTAAAGTTCCCCATATCGACATATTTCCTTCTAGTGCTTGGCGACAGACTGTCACTTACCGGGAAAAACTGCGCCTATTATCTATGACTAATGCGGGTGGGTATCTTTCGATGGTGACAGTTTCGATCTTCTACCCTTTATAATTCTCTCATGTTCAGGCGAAACACCAGGTGATATCTACCTATGAACAACATAGAAGTGTTCTCAATAATCACGTTTATTCATGTTCTATTCAAGTGTTTTTAGTATTCCATGCCTGCCAATAAAATACTACAATAAAGGCAAAGTTACTTCAGAGCGTTTAGTGAGCACATCCGAAGAGGTGTTTGGTAATTGGCTACTCGTATTGCGTATAATTGATGCGTGTTCTTTGCAATGGTGTTCAAGGAATCAAGTTAGGGATGGAAGATTAGCGTTAGCTAAATAGTGGGATTCTTGTCGAAGTCGAAATACCAAAGCGGCGAATCAGCCAACCAACGTTTTTCATTCATAACATTAATTTGGTATTGTTATAGACATGATGAAACAAATCGGCTTATTTGCAGTCACCAAATCTTGAGATTTCTACACGTTATGTTATTAGCCGATGCTAACCACCAAAATGTGAAGAAATTCCATGGTCCAGGAAGGAGATAAATTAGCCATGGGGATATGGGCTGATGTGTGAGTGTCTGGGTTCAACCACTCTTATTATTAGGCCTACTATTATTCCTATCCTGTATATCCCGTAATGATTCTAAGTGCATATTTCAATGCAAGACACAATTTCTCAAAATGGTTGAAATCCGGTTGAATATGAAGGTGCTGAAATTTAAGGGCATGCGGAATTTGATACGCCGGTGTAGACCAATAAGCATAGACCCAAATATACAATAATATCATTAAAGTAAAAAATATATTAACGTTTTACGTAAGCTGTGCCATTGGGTATCAGTATCTGGAGGGGAGCAGATTGAACCAGTCATTGATTGAGTCAAATACATTAAGAAAAACATGCCAACCGGTTCAAACGACAGACTGTGATAAATCACGTGATGTGTTGGCAGCGTAGGTCACCACCAAAATGGTAACCTGGCTTCCTGTGATTACAAAACCATAGTGGCATGTATAACGGTCCAGACAAATATTTAGTGTGCATTCGATAAGGTCAGCTCAGTTTGTAGGGATATATGCGGTTGGATATAAACTGCCCCCTGTCTTACTAAGCCACTTGAGGGCAGTGTGTCAATTGGCGCACCTGATATCTGAACAGATGACAGAAACTTACCAGACATCACTACGACACATAGCACCACAAGCGATTTGTGGATCATAGGCCGTAATAAATAACTAGGGAATACACTATATCCAATCTTATGAGTGAAACACTCAGCATGTCAATTGCATTTGTCCAAAGTTATAACGATCGCCTCGAATAAGTACAGCTGTAGCCCCAACGTTTTAAGAAAGAAACTATCCTTACGCAGCGGATTTACGATTTCATTATAGTCCCTTGAAACAGGATATACCAACCGGATTCAGTGAGTGGGAGAAAGCTGTTGCTAGAGTGTACTCGTCATAGTCCTTCAGCATATTGATGTGAGCATTTCGATCTTCACGGCATTCGCACAACCACTTGCGATCGATTAAATCTCAATATGACTTTGTAACGACTACACACCGCGTCCTTGACCGATACTAAGTGCTTGGCATATTTCGTGTGTTTTTTCTTTTTCTTTCTAATACATCGTTACTCAACTTCTTGTCAGAGGTGCAGAATAGGGGTGTGAGACTCGATTAAGTTTTCGCTCATTGTCTTGTATTTTGGCACGCAGTCGTTAGAACTGGCTTGCGTCCTAGCAATAAATACCTCGTCATAATCCTTGCTGCCTGTCAAGTCTCATGACGAAAAAATCCAACAGTTATGAAAACGTTAATGAGTGATTACATCACCGGTTATCTTTAATATCAAAACGTGACTGTCACATATTTCTACCCCTGGAGGATATGAATGTTTATCGTCTTGAAGATATCAATGCCACAAGCATACAGCTTGCATAAATATGCTGAGCTCGTCTCTCGAGCGAAGAGCGAGACACCCAACATTTTATATTCACCAGCCAATCCCTCTAGTGGTCTAGCCGGATTAACAATTGAATGAAATAATACTAGTTTCGTTTCCGGAGGCCGATAACCACACGAAGGTCCTATGGTGTTAGAATGAAAAGTGAAACGTGAAAAGTGAAAAAGTGAAAAATTGTGAAACGTAAATGACAGGAGACATTTGACTACAATATTAGAAATATGAAATGATCCTTTTTGATTCAAAGGCTAGGGATATTAGGAATATTGTGTTACTTCTACAGCGGATTTTATTTGTTATTTTGGTGACGTCACTCAATACCGGCAAACACGTTTGGGGAGCATTCGGGGAATTTGGGTGAGAGGTTTTGTCGTTAGCTCTTTCTCTACGGAACAAGTTCGAAGGTAATTTCTGTATGTTTATATATCTTCACAAACAGTTGACTGTGTGTAGATATGAGGTAAACTCCAACCAGGTAGCTGACTGGTACCCTACCTTCGGCGGATGCGGGATCAAATAACAGAAAGAGTTACTAATATAGATCTCATACCAATGCAATAGGACGACTCATCGAACAGAATATTTTCACATAATGCAGATGGGTAATTCCTAAATTCGGGTTCCAATGAAGCAGTGCAGGGTTCATCATTTCATTACTAATGACCCCCATTCAAATTCTGTCAGACTACCAACCAGGACAAGTCAATCACCAAAACGATGTTGAGTGTTCGTAAATAGTGGTTTTCTTTCAATATTTTACAAGGGAGTGGCGATGCTTCGTTTTACCTTCATTTCTCCGTGCTGAACCTTTCGACTCATGGTGCTATCGATACCAGTTCCGCGAAAGGTGCAGTTATCGGGTTTCACGCGTGATTCTTAGGTTTTATGCACTACTAACACAACGCAAACATATGACGCGTTCATCGAGATTATTCATATGAAGGAATTATTAATTATTACTAATTTTCAAACTAGAGCTTCTCTCATCGATCTCACCCAGCTAACGGGCCTAACGCAACATTCGTGTTCCCATACCTATGAAAGCAATTGTTTATGGGGACGGTCAGACGAGTCAATTTTGTGCAAACTCAATTGACATGATGGGTTCATCGTGACAATCTTGATAACTGTATTATTACAAGGCCTATACCGTCAGACGATGCATAGATTAATGACTGGAGCCACTGAAGATTCCTCAGCAAACACCAGACATTCGTGTACTATTCTTCGATAGTCACAGTATTGTCAACAAGCCATCTCCATAATTCTATAAGTCTAAAAATCTTCATCACTCACACATTGTTACACTCTGCCCCGTGGAATAGGTTCTTGACTCCAATGGTGATAAACGATCATCTTGGGATCGTTCATGGATGATGGATCTGCCTCTTTTAGCGATTCCGTCCCGGTCCAAAGGTCCATCTGTCTTAAATCAAAACGTGAACTTGTTTGTAAGGGGCGGACGTCAAAATTAGCTAGACATTGGGCAGCCCCCAATTAAGAAGCATTCTGGGCTACATCAATAACGTATTTTGCCCCTGATATAGTAGAGGTTTTGGGGACTTCATGGACTGAATCATTATTGACAAATCCACTGTTTCCAAGCTAAACCTTTGAATCCTTACTTGGCAATGTTTTACGATCAAGTGTAGTCACTGGATTTCCTCCTCCCTGTAGATTCGATGTGCCAATTCTAATATAAACCCCATTCACAAATTAAATGTTTTTGCGATTACCGACTACTGGACATATTTTATACAAGTATTTATGGCATAATGTTTTCTAGTATCTTTCATGGATTGATCACATCCTCAATCTGCTCCTGTGCTATCGGCCTTGGTCCCAGTGTTCGTTAGTCCCTAATATGGAGATTGCGGTCCACGGAACCCACAGACAGAGTAAGTTGAGTAGGCTAGAAAGTGTCGGAAGCAATCTATGCAACTTCACTCTTGAGGGTGAAGCGCGTATGAAGAATTAACCCCAGAGACTTTACTCTTGAGCTGGTTCGATTCGATTGACATTAGTTATCATCTTTCATTGCCAAGTGTTTGTAAAGCAAGTTCGAGTGCTCGCAAGTGGTGACCCTAATATGTTGTGACTTCCGACACAACAAAGTCTCTCGTGTAAACTATCTCAGCGACATATTTTCAGGACTCACTATATTGCTTTTCCTGGGCTTTATTCAGACGCGCTGATGATTATGAGGCGAAGCTTCTATGTGACTTCTCGCAGTCATTCCTAATTGACATGAAGATGCATACCGTATTTTGATCCCGACTGGCAAATAGTGTTTCTAGTCCTCTGGTTTGTTAGTGTTGTGGTCTATAGTTCGCAGTAATTATTGTTGTAGGGCATGCAGGACCTTGGATCAAGTCTATAGGAATAGGTTACTTTTCTTGTCTAGTGGTTCGGGAGATGTGACACTGAACTCTCGTTTCATGGCCACATTTAATAGGCTATTCGTGTTAAGGGGTTGGACACGGATTCTTGTGTTGTATATAAATTTTTTCTTGATTTCGGACAACCTTCCAGCTCGTCCGAAATCAAAGAATATTGCAGATTATACTATAAATAAATTTCAGTGTCCCTGTATATATTTACACAGGGATTTCCACATGAAACAACTAGTGTTCATAATATTGAACTGAAGCATATGACAGAGACATTGATCATTCGTTACACTCTAGATTGTCGTCATTTGAGGAAGTAGTAACATTGTTTAAATGTGGTTGGGAGTATTCTATGCTTATTCAGTCCTCTACACGGGAGAAGCATTATTTTCCAGGGTAATCTGGAGAATATATGCAATTCTCCCAGGACATACCTGCAGTGTAGTCGTTTATGGTTTACCTCTGAATGAAAAATTACCTCTAAAATGGCCATTTCATAGGTTGGTAACTTCATGTTGATTCCACTGAAATACGATTCTTCAGTCAAAATGACGGATAAGCGCATAACCATGTTAGAAAACTGTCATATCAAGATAGATTGTTAAACTAATTTCGGCAGCCGTCTCTCGAAGGTTCGGCGTTCCATCTGGACACATGTAAAAAAATTATGTATCCGGGAATGCTATTAAAAAAATTTATCCCATTCTGTAGGAAGGAGAAGAAAAGAAAGAAAAATTAATCTCCAGGAATGCGTAATCCAGGAGAACAGTAAGAAGCCCTGTATATCAATTACTGGAAGAGTTAAGAGTAACTGGGGCCGCGTTTGATGTAAATATATTCAGTTGAGAGAACTTGATATGAATATATGTGATAGATAGAATAACTTGGTATGAAACATATTTATGCAACTTTAGATTTACGAACAACTAGCACGCGGGATTATCTGGACAGGTTTTCTGAAGCGGCCATGAGTCTGTTAGATTTGCCATATTAAGTACGCGTTAGTGGACAACCTATATCGAATAAATGAAAATACAAAATTATGCTACGAAACTACGATAGATTAGAAGAATTGAATGTATTTGCTAAATATCGTGTCTGATAATTGGTTAATTCACCAAGCAAAGCACTCTTTTACATGGATGCCACAATAATTTAAATCAAATAAATAAAATGCAGAACGCACCTAATTCTCTCTGAAACTGTTCACTTTTATCATTTGGTCATTGGTTTTCCAGCAGTGTTTTGATATCTCAAGAAGTTAGAACGATTGTCGTGACATGATCGAGATGCACGGGT
The DNA here is from genome assembly GCA_026419785.1 of Sclerodactyla briareus. Taxonomy (NCBI): domain Eukaryota; kingdom Metazoa; phylum Echinodermata; class Holothuroidea; order Dendrochirotida; family Sclerodactylidae; genus Sclerodactyla; species Sclerodactyla briareus. The sequence goes on along the minus strand of JAODTK010001477.1, from coordinate 39,273 downwards.
GCTGCTACTCAATAAATAAATCTAAACATTATAGCAATTATAGGAACAATCAAATGCAGACATACGGCAGAAAACGAGGAAGAAAGAAATACCGATCGTAGCATGGCCATGTGAAACATCATGTAGCTTCTGACAATGAAGATAACCAACAGGCACCTTTCCGGACAGGGATGTTATCATTTCGATGAATTTCTCCTCAGAACTACAATATCGGAAATATTATGTACAGAATGTTGAATTTTCAGCCCAATTGTGCTAAATTGTGTTTTCGAACGTTCATTGGTGGTCCACCAGCCATATTTAGACATCTTGTGTGCCGAATTTCACTGTTATTGAAGGCCTCCATGTCCCACTCACCCCTTCGTTGTCAGTTAGTACTTTATCAGGAGGGAACTGCATTTACGTGAACATGTGTCGCGAATATTACATGTAACTTATTTTAGTGTTATTTTAGTGCAAGTGGATTTAGCGTCAATGAAAAAAAAAAAAAACGTTTTTCTCACTCCAAACAAACAATTTGAATACTGAACCACAACCAAGAGTGATACTTGAAACGGGAGTAGTTACCAGGTTGCAACATCTAGTCTTAAATCAACTAGAAATACCAGACAACGAAACTAGGACACTTTTTGGCTACAAAAAGTCTGGGGGTATTCTGAGCAATATAAAATTCATGCAGCGTCCATTTTTAATGATTGTGACTATTTTCAGCTTGTTTTTGGAGCAGAATTATGTTCCCAGTATTTTCCCACTACAAGGAAGTCAAAATGTCATGCTTTGCGGTTATTCGCTGGAGAGATGAACTGGATACCGTAGCTTCCTTGGAAATTTGTCCCGTGCCCGACTGCCTGACGTTCTAAGGGCTTGCTGTTAAGACATGTAATAATAAATAAAGTATATATTTACTATACCATTATATTATTTTCATAGGTCTTGTAACATTGTTCAGCCGAGCCTAACTTGAATAGAGTATAATCTTTGCATTTCTCATTTTCTCAACATTTCTCATTCTGCCAGTGGTTCCACAAACATCTTGGATTTGTTCGCTGTCATCGAAATTTTTCATCTTATACAGACGATTATGTTAGCGTCAATAGTGCCCCCTGGAGAAACGAGTGTAATAACCGTAATATAAAGCAAATTAGGGTATTTTGTGTTCAGGTAAAGTGAATAACATGGCATCAGCGAGTGCCATGTGTTTCGCAAACACAGTATTGCAGCAGCGAGACGTCACGGCTTCAGAATAATGTTTATGCAACTATTTCAGATGAAGTTATCGAACACTGACTGTCAGCCCCTTCAGCGCTGCTATCGTGTCTATTGCCATCCAATTCGGTTGAAATACGAATCTGGAATTAACAAAGACTACCATTTTTATGAATATATTTCGTATTCGAGTTTATTAAATGTAGACGGATTCTAAGTCTTGAAGCTGAATCGGGTACAGGTTAACCTGTGTCCACTTTGCGATAAACAAATAGTTGATTCCGACTGATTGGGAGTAAATTTTTATATTTTGTGAAAATCACCAGCGATTGGCCAAAAGACTGATATTGTAACAATTGTGCACCTGTGTTGAATCACTAACATTTGAGGGTATGTGCAAAACTTGAATGAAATGCTGTGCTATTATATAAAATAACTTTCATGGTTATGGTTATTACTGTAACCTGTGTCTTTTTTCCTCGCTAGGCGCTCATCGCGCGCCGAGGACTTGGACGGGGAGACGAGAAATAGGCACGTTTTCAATGCTGGTGCAATGTTATCATCCCAACATCACTTCACGGTACCACCGAAGAGACATTTGTCCCTATTCCTTTAGGACAGTGTAGGTGATAATAGTTTCTCAGCTGAGAATTCGCGGATTCTCTAGGTTTGCGGGGCCCTCGACTGCCCCCTAGTAATCGAGTATTCCAGTATATAACTTGTTTCACGTAAACGATGATAGTCAGCGTATGACGTTGTAAGATTAAACGTTGAAACGAGAATGAGCTTTATTCTCTTTATCACTCTCTCTGGCGGATCACAAGAAGCAGCCTAGCCCTCTCGTCATGTACAACCCTTGTTTCAGCGCTACCTTCGTGACATTTTATTAATGGATGTGCCAGTCGAGAAAAGTAATATACCTCAACGTACAAGGCGGTGCGTTCACCAACGCTCTGAGTCTCCACAGCCTGTGAGTATGTATTCAAGTGTCATTGCGTCTATCTCAGTTTTTTGAACGCCTAATTAGGAATACACTTTCTCTTTTCCTCCTTACGCAACGATGGGGATTTCTGTTACATAAACGTTGAGTGTCAGCCAGGTATGCTCACAGCAAATAACGGATATGAATACGTCGGTTCCTGTCTCGATGACAGTTTAATGGCCTCCTTGCAGAAGCAAGGATAGACCATGACCTCATCTGACAGAAATTCAATCTGTAACCCTGCATAGATTTCAATTTAATCCAAATAATCTTGACAAGTTCAATGTATAGAATTTGTTCCGTTTAATGGGCCTTGCAACGTACTTGACTAGCTATTAGAGAATCGCAATTAACAACTAACAGAACACCTAAATCTACTCAGTCACTCGGGAGAGATCCCGATCAGAGTAGTAGAGAATATATCGTAAAGACCAATGTGGGGTCTTGCACGCAAACAATTGATTTCGCCAGGCCCCGCCCGATTTGGTGATGGTGAATTCGGGGTCTATGAATGCGCAGATTTTTACAAAGTATTCCTGCATTCGTTGAACGTGGCTTTAATCCCTACCCTAATCTCTGATCCCCACATTGAGTACAATTGATTTATGTAAAATGCAAGCATCCAATTGCCGGTCGTTTTGACAATGGCTTGATACATGATTTGTTCGAAGTGGATGGATGGTGATGAATTATTAGGTTCTCTGGTAGGATTCAACTTTGCTTTACTGTACGATGTGATATACAGGGCTTCTACCACCCTTTCTGGTCTTTGTGGTTTCTATTGTTTGTGTTGTTGGTAGTATGCAGTGTCACGGCTCCAGCACTGCTGTATTGTATTGTCCTTGTACATGATTCTACCTCGCTGTAAGGTATTCTTTTCTATCGTGTGATGAGGTAGTGTGCATTGTTACGGATTCGGCATGTGTATTGTAGTGTTCATGCACAGGATTCCACCACCACTTCTGGTATTTGTTGTTTCTATTTTGTGATGTTGGTAGTGTGGAGTGTTACGGATTCAGTACTGCTGTATTGTAGGTGGTGATGTGCAGGATTCCACCACCCTTTTTGCTATCTGCTTTCTTCCTATTTTGTGATGTTGGTAGTGTGGAGTGTTACGGATTCAGTACTGCTGTATTGTAGGTGTTGATGTGCAGGATTGCACCAGCCCTTCCAGTCTTCCAGTCTTTCCGTGGTTGTTATTGTGGCTTATTGGGAACATGGGGTGTCACGGATTCAGTACTGCTATAATGTAGGTGGTGATATACAGGGCTTTTACCGACCTTCCTTGTCCGTGTGGCTCCATTGTATGTTGTTAGTAATATGGAGCGTTCAAGGATCCAGCACTGCTGTATTGTATTGCCCATGTACAAGATTCTGGCCTTTGTCGTTCTGTTTTTGTGGTGTTGGTAGTGTGGAGTGTTACGGGCACGGTACTGCTGTATCGTAGGTGGTGATGTACAGGATTCCACCACCACTTACTGTTTTTTTTTTTCGTGGTTGCTATTGTGTGTTGTTAGTACTGTGGAGTGTTACAGATTCAGTACTGTTGTATTGTGGGTAGTGGTATACTCTTCTGGTCTCTGTGATTTTCATTGTCTGCTGTGGGTAGTATGGAGAATCACGGTTCAGCTTTGTAGTATTGTAGTGTTCATATACATGATTCTATAACCCCTTGTAGTATTTTTTTTTTTGCTATGTGTTAAGTTGGTAGTATGGATGTTACGGATTCAATACTGCTGTACTGTAGGTGGTGATAAATAAGTTTCTACCACCCTTCTGCTATTTGTTTTTCTATTGACTTTCAATTGCGGTCCAGAGATCAGAATGGCAAAGGAAGGTACAAACTTCAAGCAAAGTGATGTGATAGTATTAGAAATATTCCTATAGCTCTATTTTAACACTAGTTGACTATAATTACCCGTTTCCTAACTCGTTGGACAAACCTCTATTTGGTTACGCGCGTTCCGTTCAGTGTTGGGCGAATTTTGGTCATTAACTAAAACGTGATAGACAAGAAATTTGCTGCGCATTCTATTTACTAAACCCAATACTGTTGTCATTGTCAGCAATTTGTGCAAGATTTTCTCAAAGGTAAAGGCAAACTGTTCTCTAAGATACTCGACAATTCCTATCAACCTTCACCTTAGTTTCCCACAAATCTTATTAATACATCTCTGTCAGGGCGACCAGGTAAGAAGGAGAGCCTACTGCCTGTTGTTCAATGTGTACAGGCCGTGTTCGGAGCAAAATTCTGAGCTATGAGTGGGGGCTGGTTCCAGTCGGTCAGGCGTTACTATCGCAAGGAGGCCTCTCTATCCCGGTGTATAAAGATTTCGTTAGTCCACAAGAAATAGTCAGTTAATGGGTCCCTACCTATGTCACCATTGTGTTGTGTTACAACAGTTGCAGGAGATGCAGGGGCATATATAAAATCGATTATGTTGAGAATATGAATATGTGTAACATGCAAATGGAGAATGTGTAATTCACGACAGTATATCTAGAGATGAGGATATTTCATCAAAACTTCACGCAATTGGTTTCAAACTGATGAAAGAACAACTTTCTCACTATGCGTAGTGATTCCTTGACAAATATCCAACTTCTGTAACAAAAGGAGACTTTCAAGATCACCTAAAATTTGAATATTAATTCTAAGCAGGCAAGCAGCAGAATGATTAACTTACCACACACCAACACGTCCGGATTGTGCTGTCAAGGTGAGTTTCGAGTTCACGTCTCTTCCTTTGGTCATTAACTACATGCAAATGATACCTTGTGCCTTTAATCCATACTTTCCGAATGGAGGAATTTTCTATCTTCATGCTGGTCGGTAATACAATCCTCAAATACACTGTATGGATAGATGTATTATTCAAAACCTTGGTTCACCCCAGGATGAGAACAATATGTACAAACGTTAATGATTGTCAATGTCAATACTTTATGCTATTCTTCTTAAATGTTCCAGTGCCGATACTTCAATATCGAACATGGAATTTATCAGTGATTTACAGCTGTTTCACTCTTTACAGAGGACATAACTGGTGTGTGGCAGATTGCACTCAGTGTAAAGGCCTGTCCACACTGGCATCCGTTCCGACCGTCTCCGTCACGTCTCCGTTCCGTCACGTACGTCAATTCTATCACTTTGCACGTTAATCAATGGCGCTGTCCACACTGGGTCCGTTCCGTTCCGTCACGTTCAATACGGCAGAAAAAGTTGACGCAGGCGTACGCAACCTTCCGGATTGCTCAAAGTCCATATACGTTCAGAAGCAGAATTGACGTACGAATCGATCCGTCAAGTTTGAAGTCTCGCCATCTTTTAATGCTAATTTCTGGAAAAAACACAGAAGAAAGCCCATCAGCTATACTGGGGAGAAAGGGGTACACTATTTCAACCACATTGGCTTTTTACTGCAAGTATCCGATTTGCTTGTTCCAAATCAGTGTCACTTGACCCCGTAGTACGAGTTTGAAGGGCTACATGGAAGTGAAACTGGATGCTTCGGGGGGGAGGGGGGTAGGCTGGTGGGGAAGGGAAGGAAAGGAGGGGGTGGAGGGGGTGGTAGCATATTAGGTATATTCAATTAGAATAATTACCATCGTCTATCTAACATGAAGGCACAGGTGGTAAGTCTGCGGTGGGTTGTGGGTGGGGGTGGGGATACACCCTCAATATTTAATATGTGGGGCGGCATATATGAGTCATCTCCCCCCCTGATCCAGGCATGCATCTCCTAGAATATTAAATGAAATGGAGGTAGCAACGAAAGTACAGTACGGCCATGACACAAAGGCACAACACATATTTCTAATAAGACTGCCTGAATTTCATATCGAGGAGGCCAAAATGAAAAGAAGAAAAAAGATTCGCGCTGCACGCGTCGTTTTCTGACTTATTTCGGGAAATATACTTTTTCTTCATATATGTCATCTACAAGTGCGGTGAACATATGGAAAGGCCACAAGGAGAACTTGGTTTGGAACACGATTCATGTTGCCCCCCCCCCCACCAATGCTGGAATCCAACTGCATGCAATAAAAATTACCAATGGCTAGAGTTTAGTCTACTTCTAATCCGTATTATTTATAACAGACTGACTTCGCCAGTTTGGCATTATATATAGGGCGCGTAGGTGGGGCAACCAGTTTAAAAATTGTGACAATTTCTTTAACGGAAACAAATTTGAAAAAAGGACAACATTTATTGTTGACTGGCTCGATTTTCTCGGTTTTTCTTAATCAGTGGCCCGTAAAATGCACACATTTCCACGACAATGATGTTCAAGCGAATTTCCGAGACGCGGCAACCTCTAACCAAATTGGAAGGGTCCTCTATGCGTAGCGGAATACCTCTAAAAACAGTGGTATGGTAAGAATGAAGGCCATGATGAAGAACTGTCCAGGGACAGTTCACTGACTATAATCGTGGTATTCACCGAGGTCCTTTCTCCTTCGGTTGATTTCGTGGACCCACGATCCCCTCCGTTTGCGCCTGTGGACGACGAGGGTTGCGACTGCGAAGTCGTCATCAATGCTGGAGTCCGACATTTCGAATAGTTGTGACTGGTCGTGTGTTGTGCGAAAACCGAACCGCGTGTAACCAATCATCCAGCAATCAAACTATATACATCACCACTGTTTGGGCAAGCATTTCTTCAGACGAAAATATTCGAATTTGATATGTACTCAGACCTACTTGGCCACCGGTGCGATATATGCAATAAAAAATAGCTTTAAACATCCCCAAACGATTTTTCATGGTCGAATTTTATTCTCCAGTAGAATTTGACGGATACGGAAAGACGGATCCTGTTCGGAAAGGCGGTCGTCTACGGAGCATCCGTCAGCCGTACGGAAATAAATGTGACGTGACGTGACGGAACGGAACGTATCCAGTGTGGACAGGCCTTGATAGACTCATTGGTTGTTGTAACACAACGAGTCTAGTGCGAAGAACTGACCCAGAAGGTCACAACGGTCAATGGAGGTCAAAGGGAGTCGAACTAGGTCATAAGATGTAGTTTGCACGGACGAGGAAAATTCTCCATTACGCCAACCCTCTGAATGTTTCGTTGCAGAGATTCGAAATTCATCAGTGATTTAGAGGCTGTTTTACCCGTTCACAGAGGACATAGCTTTTAGTACCCAAAGTGCAGTTTGACTTATTGGTTTTGTTGTTACAAGACGAGTCTGGCCGTCTCAAACAATTGATCCGAAAGTCACAAGGTCGTTAGGTCTAATGAGGTCAAAGGGTCAAATGAGGTCAAAGTTAATCACCAGATGTCGTTTACCTAGGCGAACAATATTTCCCATTAAAACCTTGCTCTGAAATGTTTCGTTGCAAAGACTTTGACGTGACACCAAAAACAATAGGGATTATTCTCACCATATGTGCAATCCACATACCTAATATGAACTTAATAGATACTTGCCATCATGAGATATCGTGCTCACAAGGGGTATCACACACCCCTGGGGAGTTTGACTGGGTCGGTACATCTGTCAAATAAAAATTGCATTACAATGCACCGCGTAACTCACAACGTGTTTTAGTAACGGTCTAGCATTACCACAGCTATGGTTTCTTCTAGTTGTCATTGTTCCAGTCTCAGTTTTTACGTTTTATTACGTATGTATCCTAAAATTGGCTGCTATTGTTGGGTGGCTGAGATGTATCACAGCAAATGGCGTAGCTGGATGGTGGTGACTGTTTGATAGCTGTTGAAGCAGTGATAAGGAACACACACGATCTTGTTTGACAAAAGCGATATAGAAGAACCGTGGCATAGGATTACCGTATGGATAAATTGCCAACAATATCCTGACAGATGCAGGGAAAAGGATTATGCCCCATCCCTCATTTACTGCTCTTTGATGTATTGACTATCCGATTTGATTGATTAAGTAAAATCTGATTAAGTGATGGCGAAATCTGTATTATCGTACACCATGGATTGCGAGTGGAGCTGACGTATTGAACGGGTTTCGTATCTAGAAGTTTTATAGCTGTGTACAGGCCCCCACCATCTGTTTGAAGTAAAGTCGCTGTTGACATGTTTATGGAAGAGGTTCCGTCCCTTGTGGAATCTACATCAGCATGATAAGGAATATGCACATGGTGGGAGATTCCAATTCTTACATCGATGACGCAGTCGTCTTCAGAAGATGGCTGGTCTTCCGTATTTTACTCATCAAAAGGGTCACAGGAGGAGGCTGCTTTAAACAGCAACTAAAATCTTCGAAATCAACAAACGAATTACAAACTGGGGCGTGAGGTATTCAAAGATGAATTTGCTAAACATAAACATTAGAGGTATAAAAACCTTGACGGCAATGATAATATCTCTGCTTCGGTAATAAAGTCTGATGCACGATCTTGCTCCTACATCTCGGAGCTACTTTTCAGCGAAAGCGCTCGAGTTCAGTTCATTTTTCCGAGACGAGTTGCAGCAACTTGCGAAAAACTTGAAGACACCATCATAACTTCCGCAGACACTGCCCATACCGAAAACTGCCGGAGCGATCCCAACGAATTTCACTCTGTGACCTAGATACCTGTCTACGCGGTCATCACCCACAGTGCTTTTACATCTATGAGTTGGATCTCTGGCCCACCTAGTTGTTGAAAGATTGTCTTCCTGTACGTTTGCCCACCATTACTAAGTTAGTAAATCTGTCGTTCACACACACCTATTCCTGTCATATATACCGTCATTGTCGAGGAAACCTCTCTTAAATCCTTGAAAAGCTGTAGGCAGAATACCAATTTGCCGTTTATGTCTGATGATGTTGGCAAGGTTAGCGGCGAGTCAGCTGGAGGACTACTTTCAGGATAACGCTCGACTCACTTCTCTCAATCGGCATATTGTTAGTTCTGGTTCACTGGAGTATCGTGGCCTGCGTTGGACAATATATCAGATGCATTCTCACTTTATCGACCAGCAGATCAAATCATACTTTCGCGGTCGGAGACAAGCTGTCGTAGTTGAATATGCCATTGCTGACATGTTTCCATTGTTATGGAGAATTCCTCAAGAGCCTGCTATAGGGAGGACTGGCATTGTACTGTACACAGGTCCTTTTCAGTTAGGAGTCATTATATGATATATATAGGCTGATGACACGCAGCTTACCTTATTATGACTCCATCAAATCACCTTAACACCATAGACAAGGAATTATGTGTCACCGGATTTCACGGTTGAACATGAGAACGCGCAACAGGAACAAAAAAAAGAATCAGGCTAATTGCATTGCTAAAGGCTGCCACGCACGCATTTTGAGAGGTTCAACGGTGGAACGATATTACAGACGTACGATACACAAATAGCAACAAACGGACAGCGAGAGAAGATCTGTCCAGTTTGAAAACCCTTGTCTTTTGGGTTCTCAAATGTTCGTTCCGCGACGCCGCCCAACTGCTGAACAACCTCGTCACAAGTCAGGGTTAAGGTCAAAGATTTTTGATGGGGAATTATGTGACGGTAATCGGTTCTGGACAGTGTTATTATGGACTAGTGGTACCTAATTTGAGAAACGTGAGTGATAATTCATAGTGGCGATCTTAGTGATATATAGACAGAGATGCGGGAAGGTCGACAATTTAGAAGTAGTGGAAGGCTGATGACTTCACCGGGCTTCGAGATGCATACCACTTGCTTAACGTGCAAGCCCCTACCATGGACTATGAATCCAACAGGTATATAATTGTCATTAATTTTGTATCATAGAGGTTTCCTGGCTCCCTCTGTATCGCAGATATGAGACCAATAACAAATGTGGCCTGATTCCAGAAGCGTATATGAGCTACCCCCTGAATAAAATCTAGATTTCCATATTGTACTAAATAGACTGAGACTCAACTCCATGTCGAGTATACGTATCCCTCAGTCTATATGAGATTGTGTGGTCAGGTTAGTGCATCTAGACCCGTATTAAAGACCCCGGGAGCCTGAATTGAAAGACTGGATCATTCTGTATCAGTTGACGAAAGGAAATCTCGTAACAATGGTAGAATCCCCTGAAGCCACTATCACGTGTCACCGGATTTCACGGTTGAATATGAGAACGCGCAACAGGGAGAAAAGGAAGAAAATCCGGGTAATTACATTGCCAAAGGTTGTCACGTACGAATCTTGAGAGGTTCAACGGTGGAAATATATTACAGACGTACGAGAGACAAATAGCAACGAATGGACAGCGAGAGGAGAACCAACAAAAGGTTGGTATCTCGCATCTCAACGGACAATTAACGGAAAGAAACACACAAACTTATAGGTATCGGAAAAGTATCGGAGACGTCAAATCCTGGGTATCCGGAGTGGCTTCAACAGGAGGAGAGTAGAAGCGGGGGAACGGGTGACACGTTCGCTGTCTCTATGCGGGAAGCGCTTCGGTCTGCAAAATCACTGGGGAAAATAATCACTGTTAAAATGAGTCAGCGGAGCGCCAGCGAACACCATTTCATCTTTCTTCGAATAATTTGCGAATGTTATTCGCGTAATCAAATGATACAGCGAAAGTCTTTTCGGCTGTTGAAGTAATACAGTCAATTAGATTGATCAAATTACTCAGAACTCTGGTCAATTATTATTTATATTGAGAACAATATATACCAAGAACAATAATTATTACAACAACATTACTCAGTACACGCAAAGCCCTATATAGCCGTAGTCGTCAAAGCCCTACGAGCACCACACTCACATGATGAATGATAAGGGCATAGCACGTTCAGCAAAAAAACTGTAAAAATACTTTTTTTTCACAGACTAGGTTTGATTACTATGATACTTGGACAGTGTTATTATGGTGCCTATGCAGTGTTTAGAGTTTTTAGGTCAAAGGTAATTGAGGGGGGGGGGGAATTAGTCATTATGTGAAAAGTTGCCAAATTCCCTCGAAGTTGGATGTCTAGATGATGCTTTGGCAGCATTATCAATAACTAATAGTATCTATGGGATGTTCAAGAATTCGAGGTCGGCAAAGGTCATCGAAGGAGCAAATCTAGCTTTACCATATTCATTCTAATAGAAAATCAGGCCCTAATAAACCCCAACATCATTATCACATTTTATTTTTGTGTCCTGATAGAAACATTCAAAATTGGACAGAGAGTCCGTAACAAAGTTATCAAATTGTGGGTTGTTCGTAACGATCGGACAGCCATAATTGGACCCCGTTTCCATTGTTGGGGTGTTTTTTTTCTTCATATGTTGGCATGAATGCCCTACTGCCCTGATTCATTTTCGGGGTACAATCCGCCTTTGACATGCATGTCATTCAATACTCCCAAGAATTGATGTTCCAATGAAACGCAACCTTCTCATGTGCTGCATACGCACGATGCTTTTCTTTATACGGTATGTGGAAAACTGCAGGAATATGCAAAATGCTGCTCCTCCTACTAGTTAGGTTGGATTAACATGTTACTACGTTTGCCCCACTAGACGTTGAACTGCATTGACCATAGTTATGCTGAACGCATGCGTAATATTTATACATGTGCTAGTTCCGCTAACCAATGTTCTAATTGCCCAAATTATTTCATTGTCACGTGTGTTCTCTACAATGTATTTCTGCACCCGATCTAGTAAAGGACGAGTCCAGTCGCGTGGAGTACAACACGGGGTCAGCGGGCTTGCGCTATATTCCTATCAGCAACCCGACCGTCAAACCTGGGGAGAATACCACAAATCGCAACTTTAGACCTAGTAGACTTTAGCTTGCACAACAGCTCTTTAAATCGGGATCTAAGGACTTCCTGGTAGTCCTCCCGGAGGTTATTATTCCTCTATTTCAACAACCACCACTTCTTCGTCCCCCACAATCCTGTTAACCCTCGCACTTATGTCTTCCACCCTTGCACCCGGAAGGCAGACAAGCGTACGCTTCGGCTTATCTGCGCGACTGAACTCCCGATCCACATACCGGACAATCGAGTACCCAACTGCAAAAAATTACCTTAACCTATCTTCCCCACAGATCCACCCATAAACTGCCCACCCGCTTCCCAGCTTGTGAACCTCCGGCCTCTTATTCCCCACACTTTGCCCCCCGGCCAAAGCAGCCGACGACCACCCTGTACGGCCTCCTCAACCGCCAGCACAGATTTATCTGATCAACACGTGTCTATTCATCAAGACCGTTTGGACTAGGTAATGACGTATAGTTAAGTATCCTACTAGGACTGTAGAATGTACTGGTTAGGATGATGGTGTCCGTCGTGCACGAAGGGTATAGGTAGAAATGAAATAGGTGCGTAATATTGCGTATTGTGGGACAAGTCATTGTTTCATATCGCATAATTGTTTTATCTACCAATTGCTATCGGTTGCTCAAGTGAACCACAATTCCTGGCGAGAGTCTGCCAGTCCTAAATATATTTCTTTCATTAATTTTAATTTTTTTAATTTTTTAATCATTCGTTGTATTCCCGTGTCTGGTCTCTTCCTTGAACCTTTGACACCCATATTCGAATGAATACGGTATCGCCCTAATGTCGAAGGTCATAATAGGCCGGCCAGCCATTGTGTAAAGGCCATTATATTTTGTTAAAATGACAAACTGTAGGGTAGAAAGTGGGGAGAAATCCTTTAATAATGCATATTTCGAGCTTCCAGCAATTGTTGCGGATGTAATCTCTGGAGTATGGAGTCAGAACCATCTCGCAATAGATTGTTATTTCGTTGCGAGGTCAAATTTGATCTGCAACTGAATGGAACAATCATAAACTGGCATGGGCAGCCATCATAAGTGACCAATCATACTTTATGGGGTGCTCATTAATTAGAGGCTATGGTCTTTCCAGCCTGAACGGTCCATTTTTGATCCTCTCATTGGCTAAACTGTTTCCCATGGGTCCACCACACGACCGATTGTGTTCTAGTTTGTTTTTTTTACAACAGGAGCAGCCAGTCAGTAACACATGGTTGGGGGTGCGTTTCAGGCGGTTCGCCAAAATGAAGCGAGTCCAGGATTGTATAGTGTGGGTATCCCCCACACATGAGGCCTGTAATTCATATAAGAGCGAGCTCCCTCATCCTGGATTCTCATCGATTGTAATTTACTGCCTGATAACTAGCCCACAGCTTTATTCCAGGAGAGATTTGTCTTCAAACAATTGCTATACATTCACATAGAATGTTTGATTTTGTTCGCTTGGAGCAGGTGCGTGATTGATGTAACAAATTCTTCCTTCGGGATATCTCCAACTAGCAGGGAATCCATTCAAGGCCAGGCGTCGGATAAATAGTTAAGGACGATCACATTAGTGTATAGTACTTCGGATGGATATGGTGTTGACATGGGGATTGTGTCAGCCTAATCTGTTGCGAGAAATGTGAGGACCATGCTATCTGTGCTCACTCGGTGAGTATTGAGTCCGTCGATATTGGAATGAGTATTGGAAGTGGAATTCATTGTAATCACATTCAATGACTTTCATACTGGTGCTGAAATGTTCTCGATTATTTTTTACAAAGATAGATTTCGTAATAATCGCAATTTCAGATCTGAGGAAAATTTGGACAACAAGTCGTTCCTTCTGTTTTCGATATTGCCTAACTTCCGGATTGCTATGCGCATATGTAATGTTTTGCATTATTAAGTATATTTGATGAGTATTACGAAACACGAGACGAGCCAGGGAACAAGCATAACGAAACATCATGTACTAGTTGAGTTGCTTCGGCGATGATATTTAACCTGACATGAATCTATCGCGTAGGCGGCGGGGAGAGGGGCGCGGAGAGAAAGAGAAAGTTCTAAGAACAAACAACACTTCATACCCCCCAATTCAGGAAGCATCCAGATGAGCCACCTCTAGTCTGGGGAGGCGTCCACAGAATCTGAACCACGTCGAACTGCCCCTATCGAAGACGCTTGTTAGGACATGCGCGGAGGAACCCTTGCGTTCAGTTCGTGTTGTCAATTGTTGATGTACATGTAAGTCAGTTCGCCGTTACAACTCGGTATTTTCCATCTGCATTCTGAACTATATTCAAAATGACATCTCTTATCATGACTGATCTGCCTCTTAGGGAGCTTATGTATGAAAAAAAACCCCGATGCTCATCTCACTAGTTGTTTTGACAAATGACGTTCAGTACACCATCCTACCTTGAAGCAAGAAGACAAGGTAGAAATCCAAGAAAGTTGAAATCATGATTGTATGGGAGTAAAATGTTATCAAAAAACGATAGCGTCAATTTTATGATATGTCAATCATTGTGCTCGCGTTTGACCTCGACAATATGCACATATGAAAAACGCGTAGGACATGAACTGGTAATGTGAAGGTGACGTTTATGACCATTCAATGATCACCAAATGGGCCGAAAGCAGGACGAATGTATCGCGGTCGTTTTTTTTTTTTTTTTTCGTTTCTTTTTGTTGTTGAATAACTTTTATGATAGCAACACTTTTGTTGCATTGCTGTTTTTGGATACTACTACATTTCCTCGATTTCCAATAGACAAACATTTCCTGGGAGAAGTATGTCTTCAATCTTTTTATTATAATCAAATTATGTTATGCCGAATTGACAGTCGTCTAACAATGTAATCATTGAACGATTGGTCAGATGGTAGATATATGACATCAAGTCATTTATTCCTATATTATTTTTCTCTTTCATTCCAATGATAGTGGTTTCCACACCATCTGGAGAAAAATGACCAGGTAATGAGCGTCTCTTGCTCCAACTGTAAAATTTCGGCTTTAAAAGGGAAATGTGGATTCGTCAGTGGCTTCTTGATAGGGCACAACGTGTTGTCAATTATGGGCCATCGTCTCCTCGGCAAAAGGTCACTAGTGGTGTTCCCCAAAGATCGGTTCTTGGGTCGTCATTTTCTCGGCTATATTGACAATCTTGAAGATTTGGTGTTTGGTGTTTGTGGACGATACCAAGTTGTATCAGGAGATTGCTTCGAACGATGATGTTGCAATTGTTCAAAGGGATCTTGATATAATATCCAAATGGTCTTCCAGTTGGCATTTTTTTTTTTTTTCAATGCTGATGAGTTCGAAGTTATGCATGTTGGTTTCCACGGACGCAAACGTTTTTCCGTTGATGGCTAACTAAAATATTCATCAGGTTCTTAAGATTCTTCTTTGAAACCCTCTAAAAATTTGGTAAAGCTGCGAGGAAAGGTAATTGGATTCTTGACTATTAGTGTCAGGTTGTTTAAGCAACTGGCGAGACCTCACCTGGAGTATTCTGTCCAAGTATGGAATCCTCACTTTCAAAAGATAAGCGAGTAATTGAAAACGTTCAGCAGAGGGCACTAGAATAATTCACTGTCTTATAACTTGCCTTACGATGCAAGGTCTCGGTCTAACTTCGAATGGATCTGAGACGAATCCGAGGTCATTTGATCCAGGTTTTCAAAATTGTTCATGGATTAGAGTTCACTAGTTCTGTGAGTTTCCTAATGTTACCATCTATAGGGATCATTGCCTCAAGCTTCGTGGCAAGCGCTGTGGACATTCGAAATATTTCTTCTCGCAGAGAGTTGGCTTTATTCTAGGATCAGTTCTCGTGTCCTCTTGTCTAAATGACTTACAATAACCCTCCTTGCAAGAACTGTCCAATGAGATAACTGAGAATGACATTATCATTTCCTGTCATATACCACCCCATTGTCTCCTGGTGAATTAGTTCTTTTTCAATTGCATTTGAAGTGGCTGTGTGAACACACAAAACATGATATAGGTAACGGAGAAATCTATCGAGCAGAATAGTATATCGACAGTATATCAAACCCGAAATTAAACCTATTGCCCGGAATAACAAGCCACTTCATTCTTTCCCTTTCCTCCTTCTGCTGCTTCATCACTAAATTTTCTTGCGTGATGGCTGTTGCTCCGAAGCCCTTTTCCAACTTGCCGAACTGGTCTTGTTTTTCTGTCGCATGCAATTCAGCGTCGTCCTCTTGCTGCTATTCCGAGCAAGCCCTTTTCTGGTACCAACGCTGGAGGTTCAGACGAAAGTTCGGACGAAAGTTCTGTCACGCCTCCTACTCGCACCAGGTCTCTCTATCCGATCTTCACGATCTGTTTTCACTTGATCGGTAAATGATGTCTCCACTGCTGTCAGATCCTAATGTCGGATCAATCCTCAGTCTTTCCTCCTTTATAGTTTGATTAACTAGCTTACATAAAAAAAAAAAAGGGTGCCAACAGTGTTATGAAGCTTTCGCCATTGGCCTCCCTTCAGGGGACAATTCTTCTATCTTTTGATGCAGATCACGTCATTCTGGAGGCTAGGGTGACTGCTGTGTGGGGATTCAAAATGAACTGAAAGAAAGTTTCGAAAGTATTTTTATTACTAGTTATAAATGCAAGAACGTAAGAGATTCAACAGAGATCACCGAATCAATCGATCTTTCAACTGGGTCAGTGAAGTCAGTATATTACGTTTGTTGTATCAATCACAGAAAATAGAGGCGATGGCTGGAAACTTGGCTCGTGGCGAAGAATAACGATGTGAATTCAATTTGATGATCCTCTACAAACAGCAGCAATCCAAAGTTTTGCCGGATTTACCTTTTCGTTGCCTTTTCTGTTTCTCATCATAATATACAATCCACGTGATATTTCTGGTAGATACAAGTAGACGGTAACTATATTTGCATGACGCATGTCTCTCATTTCTCATTTCACCAATATAGGTAACCAAAATCCGGAAGTCAACATGTCAGGTACGCACAAATATTTACTTCAAAGTTTGACCTAGACTGGCTTTCCGGCTAGAGTAACCCCTGTCACGTTAACTGGACGCTTTTCTACAAACGAGACCAAAATAATGATAACCAATCTTCATGCATGGCGATTGTTCCTAACTGGCACGAATCTGTACATTAGATGAAACATAACGATTAGGCAAAGCATAGAAATCGACGTAACAAAAGGTGAAGAACACTAGGGGAAATTATGATGAAATAAGACTGCCATATTTGAATTACAATTTCCGATGAAGAAGCACGTTAAATCTGATGTAAGATGGGGATCCCGTGGTAAGAGCAAGTAATGCAATAAGGAACATAAATATTAATCGGTTATGGCGCACTACATTGTTCTCTTACATTTTCAAGAAAAGATTGGCTGCTTCTTTATGGGAACTGCCAACTCAGAAACTGTGCAACGTCAAAAACGGCTCGAAAGTATATGTGCGTCAGTGCATTTGTGGTTTGAAATCCAGAACTGATATTCCTCCTGAGAGGACATCCCGTATATGATCCCGATCGATCATAATTAGGATTGTCTTAGGTCGATCTTAGTGAGTGAATATGGTGTATGTAATCTAGATGGAATGACAATGGGATTGCCTGGTGACGACCTCGTGACCATCGTCGATAAAAAGAAAAAATCCTCAGGACGAATCGGCCATCTCTCTATACTGTCATAGGGCTGTATCGTCACAGAAAATAAAAGTTGGGTCACTCTCTCAAAAAAAAAAAATCGTCTCTGAGGCTACATAATAATAAATTCATTTTCCTTTCATTTAGCGATACTTGTTCAGTTGTATGTGTCTCGCCAGGCAATAAATAACATATTGTCACAGGATTACAATTCCAAGGTACAAAAGTGAGCAGTCATCACGAAACAAATAAAATTTTAACAAAATAACAAAATTTTCTTGGAAAGAAATATTTAGTGATGGGCATGTGGTTGTACAGGTGACCAACTAATGTGGCATACCTGACGATGAGATGATGAGATAATACAACTTAATAATAAGTTATTATTAGACTCTGCTAGAGGTAGTATTTGATCTTGTAGTAGGTGGAAAAAGTGGAGAATTGTGCCTTTATAGGATCCTAAAGAACAATTAACAATCTGTGACCAACCCAATCAATCCGATAAATATATTCTTCTATTATATATCGGCCTAATGCATGTGACCTCTAATAAGCTAATCATATTATGTAGGGTAGTTTCTGTGGCGGTTTCAGGATTTCGAGCATTCATTGTATCCTTCCACGTTTGCTAAACTTGGTCCATCGGAGGCGGCATGACCACGAACAGACAATATTATTCGTCGAGAGAGCACACCTTCCAACAGTATCAGGACTTTATTTAGGAACTCATCCCTCAAGGTATTGTTCAACATAGGCGCGTGGCAGTTGACAGCTTGATCCGTGGCCGTGGAGGTTTCATTTTTCATTCCTTGCTGAAGGCAAAAGGAGTCCTATGCAGTCACGCACCGTGTGTATGTGTGTGTGTGTGTGCGTGCATGCGTGTGTGTGTCTGTGTGTGTGTGACACCTCTTGTCAGCACGATATCTAGAGAACGCAAGCATGTATTAGGTTGAAAATAAGTATGTGGGTTGGACATAAGAGAGGATGACCCCTATTTTTTGGTGCCAGTTCAAGGTCATTCGAGGTCACGAGAGGGTAAAGCTCAAAAGACTTGTCAGCACGATATCTAGAGAACGCAAGCATGTATCAAGTTAAAATTAGCTATGTGGGTTGCACGTATGGTGAAGACGAAATTATTGTTTTTGGTGTGAGGTCTCTCAAGGACGCACATGTGTGAAAGGTCAAGACAGCCTAAAACACTGGAATTTTGTTAAACTTGACGTTTTACATTGACATCTTGCAACAAAAACATTTTAGAGGATGTTGTAGCGAAAAGTCTTGTTCGTCTAGGCGAACTGCATGTAGTTTCGCTATGCATGGGAGCCTATGTGTCGTTTGAACTTATGAATATTTCGTGTAGCCATCTGCTACTCAACAAATTAAGATGCTTGTGTCAAGATAAAACAAAAGGCAGGGGTATGTGATACCCAATTTGAGAAAACCTGCACCTTCAGATGCCACCCAGTGAAAGTGTGTAGATATTACTGTACCCTGTATGACTCCCAATTGACCACCTTTCATTATACACACAATTTCCCTGGACAGGCTGATATTGTCTTGTGGCACTGCAGTGATGAGCACAATATCCTTCACCCATGTTGTCCTATAGTCAACAGTGGTATTGTGTTATCACTAACCCATATAAACACCTATAAACTTGCAAGTTGACTTGTGTATTAAGCTATCAGTGTAGCCATACATACCCTAACTCCCAGTGGCCTATGACAAACTTGATGATCTATTTACGGGCATTTTCAATGAAGTAGGCCAATCAAACATCATAACCTAAAATGGTACAACCAGTAGTGTACATGGCAGAGGGTGGGGCGGAGTGCCTCTGACAGGTTTCACTGGGGAGGAAAGCCTGAAATACCGGGAGGTAAGTGCAAACAGAAAATCCTGTTTGATACACTGTTTCCAACAATAGCGTGGGTGACCTAGAACACCAAATCGAACCCCGCACAACCAGGAACAGTACCCATACCACCCCACCCCCCTCCATAACGACAGGTCTCCGAATATCGCAACTATTGAGTCTGAGCTTAGTTGGGCTTACAACAGTAGATGAGAAACTTTCTGACGGCCTCAGTGAAATTTAGCATTTTGGTGTCTCCAAAAACCCATTTCTGCTAAAATTTAGTAACAATAATAATATTCAACGTTAATAAGACAGGGCACAGATATCTTTTAACATCTGGCACATGACAGAATGACCCGTATTCACCTAGCCGTGCTCAAAATAATACGGTTGTCATGTGAAACCTCTAATCAGACCGAATACGGCATAATTTTGGCTATACTTTGAAACCGCCGAATCCTCTGCTTGTTGCTTTTACCCCCCCCCCCCACTCTCTCTCTCTCTCTGTTGTTGTGTGGTCAGGTGAAGCTTATCTGAGGTCGACAGAGTGAGATCGATGTCTGAAAATAGACCATCAACCAATACCCAACAAGCACGAGTCATATATGTGGAGATTCGTAACAGCCAATATGGCAAGGAATCAGTACGCAGTGTTGCGTTCTTGTTAATACAAAGGTTATTTGAACCATTAGGGTAATCTAATGTACAGATCGTTGGCCGAACGCAATTTTAACGGAGAGAAACGAGGTTCTTAAAATAAGATGATATCACTATTGGCGGTGTAAACAGAGAGGAGATCATAACATTCAATATTCGACGTGGAGTAGAATAACATTTCGATCCACAACTTCTTTCAATCACGTGTAGGCCATTTGGTAGTCGTGTCAATTCAAATCAATTCAGTTTTATTAGTTGATATTAATATATTGCTATATGAATAAAAAAAATATGTTACTAACGCAGTGTTCAAATCACTCTACAGTATTGTGGATCCGGCACGCTCTTTGACGCTTTCTATCAATCCCTGACAATCCGACAAGAGCTGTATCTCTGGCTGTGCTCACGTGTCTTCTATATCGCCTAGGCAAATTACGTAATAGCTAGTTCTGGTGAGCTATTCCAAGCTCAATGAGGAAATGAGTGTCTAGTATCGAGGTGACTAAATAAATTCGCAATTATTAGATTTCAATTAGGCAATTACCTATATATCTATATCCCACAGATTTTTTTTAGAGTAACACTAGTACATACTGGAGAGGATAGTGTTCTCCATATCCAAACTAAACTATGACGGTTCTGACTGTCCTCGTCAGATACATCTACAGGATCTGTGCTTATTGAGAAAAGTCGAATGAGGATGTGATTAATCACAGGTGACTGTCAGTTCTGTTGTAGAATAAATGTCCTGGTTCGATATTCCGACGTAGAATGAAAGTTACACGAAAACCCACAATTCGATGATATAGACTTCAAAACTAAGGAATATATATATATATATATAATATATATATAGATATATATATATATAATATATATATAATATATATATATATATATATTCTCAATTATTCACTAGGTACTTGAATAAGAACTGCCAAGTATTCATCTTGTTCTTCGGGTCATGATTCGTATTAAGTGTGTAACGAATATAATCATCATCGTCCTCATCATTAGAAAGGGGGCATTTATTAACATGCCATGAAATCCGCGCCAGCATTTTCGGAAAAATAAATACTCCTAGGCTACTCTATGACTTCAAATTGTATCGAGTATGTCCTTGCCTTTTCCGGGACGT
The DNA here is from genome assembly GCA_026419785.1 of Sclerodactyla briareus. Taxonomy (NCBI): domain Eukaryota; kingdom Metazoa; phylum Echinodermata; class Holothuroidea; order Dendrochirotida; family Sclerodactylidae; genus Sclerodactyla; species Sclerodactyla briareus. The sequence continues at coordinate 18,061 of JAODTK010001477.1, read as the reverse complement.
TGTTTTTCTGTGGAGAGCGATAATGCTTCGAGGTAAGATCAAAATGAAGGACAGTCATTTGTCATGAAGATTTTGTGGGAAGGGCGCTCCAGAGTAAACTTATTTTCATGATGCCCAGAAGCAGATTCATCATGATAAGAGTTGTCACTTCGGAGGCCCCTTCAGTACTTGGTCTGAGCACCGAAGGACTGTAATTGCAGTCGCGGCTTCGAAATAACCCGTTTTGTCTCGGGCAGAGCAGCTTAGACGGAGGAATTATATTGTTAGCCCTAAACAGACAGTAGCAGTCTGATGTTTAGCGATAAAATTCAACTTATATAAAGCCTCGGGGATAGCTGATCGAGACGCACTCTGACATTTAGAATTTCTTTGAGGAGTGAAAAGTTGGTGTTTACACCAGCGAGTTGGTGTCTGTCACATCCTGTTAATTCACTAGCCGTCTGCGATTTATGTCGGATTTAGTGTTTAATTGACGCGAGCCAGGTAGTATACCTGTCACGTCTTACTATAGAATCCATATATACATCCAACAAAGCCATTGCACGCGACATCTCGAAGGTAACCGAGGACACAAAACGAGACGATGTCCCCATTAAACATGATTATTCATCTAAAACTGAACTAATTCGGATTACATCTTTTGCAAAAGATTGGGGCGGAACATGAACACAATAATGAAATGCTACTTTTCACTGATAATACTAATACAAAGAGCAGGCATATGCAGCGGAATCATATGGGTATGCTGGAGTAGAGCAGTTGAATCCTGCCAACAACAACAGTAAAACGTATTGGGATAAGTTTTATGTCAATAAATTAGTCTAGTCACCCTCTCTTCAAGTCGAGGCTGAAAGCCCACCTCTTCAATCAGACTTTTCGTGATCTGTAGGGGCTTTTTTTTGTTTTTCTTGTAAAGCGTTTTTAGGTCGTTGCTCTTTGTGAGTTGTAATTAGCGCTATATAATGCACGATTATTATTATAATTATTATTATATTTATTATTATTCACATTCTCCTCATACTCTCTTGGTTGGGGTATCTATTCTTCTTCCTTGACCTCGGAATCCTACCCGGATTCTGGGAGGTCTAGTGTTCGTCTAGAGTATGTGAGCGGTGTCCAGGAGTGCGGCTTTGAGAAGGCTTCGTACTTCGTGATTACCACGTATGCTCAGTATGTGTTGATCAAGTCTGGGTGTTGTAGCTCCTAGTGCGCCGGTCACTACGGGTACCACTCTGGCTTTCACGTTCCACATCCTCTGTATTTCGAGTTTCAGATCCCTAGTACTTGTCGATCTTTTCTCGTTCCTTCCGTACTAATGTGTGGGGGGTATCGTTCGGAACGGCTACATCTACTATTGTCGCATATTCAGTCTCTTTGTCGACGATTACCAGGCCTGGTCTTCGGGCTGTTATGACCGTGTTAGTTCTGATTTCGAAATCCCAAAGGATTTTGACCCTCTCGTTCTCTTCCACTGGCCTTGGTTCGTGAAGCCACGGTACTTACTTGTGGGTTTGTCGTAGTGCTGGCAGATATTCTAGTGCAATGCAGCGGCTACGTCATTATGCCTCTTCAGGTACATGGATCCGGCCAGTTTCTGACATACCGTTGTTAGGTGGCTGACAGTCTCATTTGCCTCATTGCACCGTCTTGCACTGTTGAGGCATTGGGGGTACGGAGTATTCTGGCCCGGATTGTGCGTGGTGTTGAGGGCTTGGTCTTTGCGCAGCTGTTTAATGTAGTAGTCCTTCGGTCTCAATCTTCAGCCTTGTGCATGTGGTCCATCTGTAAGCGAATTCCTGATTCGTCCACGTCTTTCCATCTCTCTCGGGTATTGCCCATAGTCGTTTGTTTCTGCAACCATTCATATCGGTATTCTTTGCAACTCAGTTAAAGTTGTAGTTTTTCTCCTGGTCTTTGGTGGGTTTATTCTCCTGTCCTCCCATCTGTCTTTGCCACACAGCGGGGAATCACTATCCCTCTTTGTATACACGTACTCTGTGATGCTGCACACTCAGTGTCCACTGATGCTCGGACCTCTCTTAGGCCCCTTCCTCCGCAGTTCCTGGGGAGATACAGTCGTGTACATCTGCTCGGAGAGGGAGACTCCGTACATGGTGAGCAGTTTTCTCGTCTTTCTGTCCAGCTCTGATAGTTCGTTTCGTGTCCAATTGATAACCCCTGGGGCCAAAAGTGTATGTTATGACTGGTAGGGCGTAGGTGTTGATGGCTCGTGTCTTGTTCTTGCCATTCAGTTTCGATTTCAGCACTTACTGTACTCGTTTTCTGTATGTGTTCGCCGCCCCAGCCTTCAATTTCTCTCGCATATTCTCCATGTTCTGGGGAACTTCCCGGGGTACTTGTACCCTACGTTCACTTGGACTTCTCTGATCTTTCCGACATTTATTTGGAGACCGTCGGTTATCTCGATCTTTCCCCTGTGGTTTGAGTTGCTGGCGCATTTGTCTAGGCCGAACGTCATGCCGATGTCGGTGCTGAAGATTCGCACTGGTCAATTAGTGTCTATATCTCTCTCTCTCATTTTTAGCGTACAGCTACAAGTCATCATGTAGAGGAGGTGGTTGATTTTCTGTCCGGTAATCAGTTTGTATCCCTGGATGGCATTCCGGAATATGTGGCTGAGTGGGTTGAGTGCGATACATAACAGGAGGGGTGATAGAGCATCCCCTTGGAAGATCTTCCCCAGATGTTCACCTCGCCCCTAAAGGTAAGGGCTGTTGACCAATTTCGCATGGATACTCTGACCTGGTTGCATATTCTTGGATCGACCCCGTGCATGCTCATGGTTTCTAGTATTCCACGTATGAGGGACTGTATCATATGCCTTCTGGTAGTCAACTCATGTGACGGCCAGATTCGCACGTCTCCGTCTAGAATCTCCGCAGAGGGTCTCATTATCAAGATCAGATGGTTCTTCGTACACCACATCCGGGGGCGGGTCCGTCTGTGTAGGCGAGGAGTTCCTTTTCGTGTAGGTGAGTTGATATGGAGACGGCTAGCGACCCTGAGAACATCTTCCACTTTGTTGGTAGACATGTGAGGGTCTGTAGTTGCTTGGTTGCGTGCCTTTCTAGAGGTCTGTTTGGATCAGCACGTCGTTCCAGTGGTTAGGGCAAGCGGAGATTCAGGCGGCTCCTTCATCCACCCCCGGGCCAGGGGATTTCCAATTGGACATTTTCCGCTCTTCGTGCATCCATGTTCTCAGTGATGGTTATGGATTCTTGACGAGGTGATCCTGTGTCTACGGATTTTAGTGACCATGTTGTTGATGGGTTGTGCTATTGGGGGTTGGGGGTTCCCCATCGACTTTCCCAGAATTCACATGACTGGGTGCCGTCAGGTTTTGCCAGGTTTGGTCATTGGTGTTGCCCGTCAGCTGCTAAGACACTCTGCCTGGATGGGTCTTGAACATGGTGTTAATCTTGTACTGTTCGGCCCTGCCGTTATAACGTTGGAGCCGATGTGCAGGCTGTCAGCTTTTGTTTGGCATTCTCGATGGCAGCCTTCGTTCCCCTCTCTTTCACCCAGTATCGTTGCTGGAGGTTTTCGTTGGGTATTTTGTGGCCGGCCTCACATGCTATCAATCGCTGAAGTCCCTTTCATCAATTGACGTATTTGGTTTTCCCAGCGGTGTGGGACCTTTCGTTCGTTTTTAGTGGCCCCAACTTGCCCAGCTTCACTTCGCAGTTGCGTTTACAATTAGGTTGTTTTCCGTGACGTTGGTGGTGTGGATGTGCTCTTGATGGCCTCATTTGCCTCTGTGATTAGTTGGTGTAGTTGTGCCAACTTTGGCCTGGGTATCGTTATCCGCTCTCGTGGTCTTTCATGTGCAGCCCGCATCTCCCTTGCGATTTCCCCTGCATGGCTATCGTCATCAGTCTCTGGTGGATAGACGGTTGTATCTCTGTATCTCCTCGAGTTCAACTGCAGGGAATACACTTGAGGCTGATATTGACATTCGTTGATCCTGATTCCTATTCCTGTGGATGGTGGTCAATCAGGATCCGGTCTTGCCATATTGGTACATACGTTTCCTATACCCCCTCCTGTTGGGTTCACTGAGGTTGTTGCAATCATCACTGCCTTGCTCCGTCTGGCACCACTTCTTCTGTCTCCTTTTGGGTTGTCCGCATAGCCCCCTTACAAAACACCAGCACACCCCGCAGACGCAGTGGCTGGTGCAGACCTTGTTGATACGGGCGACGTCTGAGCCAGCATCGGTTCATCAGTACTAATCTCCATTAGAATGAAGTTTGGGTGCCAAGCATTATGAGAGACCCCACGTTGTCTCTCCCTCTTACTACGATTGTAAAGTGTGAATTGATATTCCTCACGTTGCTTGGTCCTGCGGGGTGGATGAAATCACTGAGCGGTGATTGAAATGCTGCAGGAGCACAAAGGTGTTTAGTCTCGATTAGGATCGATCCCGGGTTCTGCACATCGGTGTTGTTGGTTGACCACTACACTGTCGAGGGCTTCTTGGTTATTATTATATTATTATTATTATTATGCTCAATTTTCCCAAGGACCGGAGAGAGACGTATGGATGGCACTTTAATGTCAGGAAAAGTCACCCGCGGTGCTCGCCCTTGATCAGTTCTTTGTTCGTTACTCTTCTTGGTCTAAGTAGACGATTCCCGATAGTTCTTAACGATCAATCTAGAGGTGAAAAAACTCGTAAGTGACTTAGATGATGTTTGTTGCAAACGATGTGAAACATCTAAATGATTCTACCGATTTGCACACTGATTTTATTGCACAGAGATTGCACGTCAGTTATCATCACGCGAACGCTTCTTAAGTTTGAATGGTCTAGATATCCGTGAGGTAAATTCAGATGGAGGAATCTATGTGTGTATTTCGATTCGACATTGCACCATGTACGTGCAGAGCGCTGTTAGGAATAGGTAATTGTGATATTATTATATGTCATTTTTCCCAAAGGAAAGAGAGAGAGTATGGATGGCCACTCAATGTCAGAAAGTAATAGCGGTTGATCGCCCTTGATCGGTTCTTTGTTCGTTACTTTTTTGGCCTAATAGAGATCCCGATAGTTTTAACGACAGTCTGAGGTGAAGAAACTTCGGAAAGACAAATAGGGTACTTTGATGATGTTGTTGCAACTGTGTGACACATCTGAATGATTCTCCGCGAATGTTGCCAATGTTTGTATTGCAGAGTATTGCCACGTCAGTTATCAATACTGCGACCGATCCTTAAGTTTGAATGGTCTAGATATCCGTGGGGTAATTCAGATGGAGATCTATGTGTTTTTCGATTATAACATTGCACCGTGTACGTGCAGAGGCTGTTAGGATAGGTAATTGGATTCTAGGCTAGATTAAACGGAATTAAAGTTTCATTGATGGAGTTAATTGTTGACGACTGTTTCAAGCAGTTAGATAGGCTAGCCCGGAGCATCCGCGACACATGTGTGGAATCCTATGCTAGGGAAATAAGGTGCTATCGAAAGCGTTCGAAGAGGCTACCAGTTTCTTAGAAAAAATAATGTTGAATCGGACAGTCCGTTTCAAGTTGGAGAGTATGGCAGGAAATGCCCTATTGTCCTAGTCAAACTATGGATATCTGGATGTTTTATTAACCAGAGTTAAAGTTAATGAATTAGAGAACATGGTATAGATACCTCCAACTTCCTCAGAATAATTTGTTGGTAGGTAGGTGTCCCCCGTGTTTTCGAGTAAGACCTCGATGTTTTTTGCTATCAATTGATTGAAGGTTGTGGGCAAGGTCAACAAAAGAAAGTCATCGTTCAAACGCGTTTCCGCACGAGAACTGGTGGCGCACAGAAGCAGACATTTACATGTAATATTATGTGTGGGTTGCACATATGAAGGGAAAGAAAACTGTATTTTGCTGGTGTAGGTCAATGCCAGGTAGGGGTGCTTTTTATATATCTCCGCACAAAACATTCCAGGGGTTGAGGGTAAGGAGGAATATTGGTCGTCTGTTGCAAAACTACATCAGATGGGTGTAATTTGACCGTCTATTGAACTTCGAAACTACATGTCGACCCGAAATGACCCTTGCAAAACCTTTGGGGCATTTTTTTGTGATGGTAGACTTGTCGGGATTGCATCAACGATTATTACGTCAATTGCACTGACGTACTCAAATCATCTATCACACGCTATTTTCGGTTATGTCGTCGTAGTAGAAAGGTGATGCAACCCTGAATCATTGGGAAATTTCAAATCTCATATATCCACAACGCAACATTTCAGGGGGGTTGTGTAGTGTAATGGAGAATTTCGTTTGTCAATCAAACAATATCTGAACGAACAGCCTCTTTGAACTCATTTGACCTTTGACCTCATTTTGACCCTAATGACCTTGTGACCTTTGGGGTCCAATTTTCTGTGGAGACCCCATTACTAATCTTTTTGCAAACACAACCAATAAAGGCAATTGCCAAAAACCCACGTTACCTAAACACATCATCACACGCCATCTCCAGTTATATCTCCTGTAGAAGGGTGAAATAGCCTCTGCTGAGGGTTTTTGTCTTTAGTGCGGCTACTGCGGCGTTTAGTGTTGCTCAATGCAAAAATATAGATGGCTCATACTCGCCATGCTGTTTGACAGAATGAAGTTGATAATTTGTAAAATAACATCGCTGTATGTAGTGAAAATTGTTTGATTGATTCTTGGCTAGAAATTCTCATCATCAAAATATTGATTCGCGTGTGGTAATCAATTAATCTCTTCAAAACGGTACATAACCACTGGAAAAAATGTTCATGAGATCCAACGTACAGCACCTTCCCATCCCTCAACCCAAGGGTGATTTAGCTGGGAGAAGGATCCGTTAGCGGCTATGAGCAGCGTTTGTTTTTGTTCTCACAAAATGGAGCATGGTTCCAAATCTCCTGAAATCAAACCTGTTCAAACCCTATCATTCCCCCAATTACCCATGTTCAACCCTACATTCCCCCAATTCCCCCAATCCCCCCAAATACCCCACTCCCCGAGTAATACGTTAGTGATAGTATTTTCTTGATGCCTCCTGGGGGAAGGGGCTCTACCCTTGTTCGCTGGACAGTCCCTTACTTTCCCCCTAAATGGCAGAGATCAACATCCATTGAACAGTCATCACCCATAGGGGAGGAGGGGGATAGTCACCTGCGAGAATTGGACAGAGACAGTCATGTAACAGGCTGGATTATCTGTCTCTCAATAAACATTGTTTTTTCTCACCATTCATTTACAGCCACCGAAGTATACTAAAGGAACATAACACGCATCGATTAACATCAACATGGCATATGTATGATTCTTCTTATGTAATTAGTGTGACCAAACCCCCAGTCAGGAGGTTTATTCCTTTCTGTTACATCACTGCATTTTTTTTCTCCCCCATATTCAATATCTTCCAGTTCTAACAGCTGTGAACGAAGGAGTCACACCTTTAAGGCTACATTTATGGCGTACTTAATAGACAGTGATAAAATTGAAGCTCTGATTCCATACTGGGCAACTATACAACCGAATCAAATATCTCAACATTGGTTTTAATTTGGTTTTGTTTGTTTAGTGATATTAGAGGTAACAGTCTGTTTGATTCAAATTGACTTCCTGTGACTATTTTTTAGTTGTAACAGTTATTAACTTCCCAGTGGATATTGGAGAATCTGAACTGCTTACACAGACAACACACCTGATGGCTCGGTGGGCATGTGTGAGCATGTCACGCCCATTGTAAACACTTGCAATGAGTTCCTACATGTACGTAGGATGATCAGGTGGAGAGGCAGATATGTAAATCTCATCATGTCAAAAACCCATCGATAAATACTGTAGCGCAAAAGATTTGTTTTTAATAGGTACATGACCCCTATTGTCAATTGGGTCTGGTCTATGATCATCTAAGATCAAAAGAAGTCAGGGCCCTATAAACCTCTAGCAATTCCCTACATGACATAAATCCTGTGCTGGTCCAAGCTAGATCTCGAAATCATCGAGATCGCTAGTAAAAAAGAGCAAAGATCTCTACGCATTGTTGCGTTCTTGTTTCATAGTGGCGGAATTGGTACCACCCTTTGGCTTTTGAGGACCCTTTCTTTCCCCATGTACCCAAGTGTGTACCCAATACGTTACTGTTAAAGGTTTATTCACCGTGAGAGGGCGTGATCCCAGATTGTCCGAAGTGTCATCATGCCTACGCAGCGAAGGAGAGCTGAGGTTGACCTCTTGAAACGGTGACTGCGTTTAGCTAGCTGTTCGAAACTACCAACACAGTGTGGCTCGTCATCTATTCTTGTTTGACGGGGCAGCGCGTTTGTTACGAATGGACTAACAGTAACCTCTGGCGGAACTGTTCCCTCATGTCATCGAATCCGAGGGCCTGTTTACCTTCCATTCTATCTCTGGGCCATCACTGAAACAATATTATAGGGAGCTCACCTAAGCCTACTCCTAAACTCGCCGTTTATATCGCGTAGCGAACGCGAAACCGAGGGGATGATGAGGAAACGCGGAAGCTCCACTACAATTATGTTGCTCGTTGTATAATGGGAACAGGGCGACTTGTGGACGGGCATAATAAGCCTATCAGCCATCATTGTGCAGAATGCATTGGATTTTCTAAAATGACAAACTAGGTGGTGAAAAGTAGGAAGCTTTGCTGAGCAGAGGCTCGTGGGGGGCAAAATGTTTATACTGAGATTGAATATGACAATCATAAAATGCGTATCATAAGTGACCAATGGTACTTAGGGTGGGGGCTCATGAATTAGAAGCTATGGTCACCAAGGTGTCATTTCCAGCCGCAAACGCATTAAATGATTGCTTTCATGGTTTGAGCTACACCACGATCGATTGTATTGTTTTCCAAAATACGAGCAGCCAAATCATTTGCTCATCCTGGATTCTCATCAATTATAATTTTCCGGCCTGCTACAGCCCACAGCTTTATTCAGGAGTGCTTTGTCTAAAAAAACGATTGTAATGAATAAACATGGATTAACACTGGGTGTTTGTGTACTTAGAGCATGTACAGATGCGTGAGGATTAACACATGCCCATCCCGGGATATTCGCAATAGCAGGGATCATACACGGTTAGGCTTCGAATGAAATGGTTAAGGGCGATCGTATGGATATGTACGTGTTGACATGAGGATTGTGTCAGCCTAATCTGTTGCGAGAAATGTGAGCAATGCTCTCTCGTGCTTACTCGGATAAGTATTGGTATCCGTCCGCATCATTAACGATAAATAACAACTGGATTGAACAAGGATAAAGAAGGAAAGATAACCCCGCATTGGTAGATGTTGGAATGAGACATTTATTATAATCACACTGAAATGAATGTTAGTATGGTGCTGAAATGCTCTCGGGTATTTAGCAAGGATCAATTTCATAATAATTGCAATTTAAGATCTGAGAGGAAACAATTTTGACAACGAGACGTCCTTCTGTTTTTTTCGTAATTGTCTAACTGTCCGGTTTGTACGCGCAGTCCTATTGTTTTGCATTTTAAGCATATTCGAGGAGTATTACGGAACACGAGACGAGCCAGGACAAGCTAACGATTTGTATATACTGGCTGAGTTCATTCGGCGATGATATTTAATCTGAACATAAATCTGTCGCGCACTAAACGAACAAACAAAACCACTGCATTCCCCAAAGGTCAGGAAGCATCCTTGAGGCCACCTCTAAGGATTGAAAAAAAGAGGGAAAATCCCGACGATGTTATCGCCATACATTACACTAATACAGTGGGGGGAGGGTCAACATAAGCTGAAGACGTCAAACTGCCGCGCTCGAGATGCTCTACGAAGGCATGTGGGGATTCCCTACGTTCAGTTCGTGTTGTCAAAATGGTGGTTGCCGAAGTCAAGTTCGCCGTTACAAGTCGATATTTTCCATTCGCTCCTGAACTACTTTAGAATGACCAAATCCTATCATGATCAATCTGTCTCTAGGAGCTCATGATGAAAAAAACTCCGATGCTCGTCTCACTGTTCTTGACAAATGACGTTCAGTTCACCAATGTACCTTGAAGTAAGAACGGAACAGATCTCTTAAGAAAGCAAGGACAACAAAGATGCACTTGAAATCATGATTGTGTGGGGGGGGGGGGGGGGAAATCTTATCGAAAAACGATAGCGTAAAGTTTATGATATGCTTAATCCTTTTCTCGCCCATAGGCAAACGCGGGAGATATGAATTGGGAATGTGATGATATGGCATTCAATGATCACCAAAATGCCGAAGGCAGAACGAATGTATGGCGGCCGTTTTTCGATTAGGAATATTATTTTTAATAATTTATGATAGACAAAATTTTGTTGTATCGTTTTTGTTCTGGATACTTACTACAGATCCTCATTCTCAATAGACAAACATTTCCTGCGAGGAGTATGTCTTCAATCCTCAAATTATGTCATGCCGTATTGACAGTCGTCTAACAATGTAATCACTGACGATTGGTCAGATGGTAGATATATGACACCAAATAATTTATCCTATATTTCCATTTTCAATTCCATTGATAGTGATCTCTACACTATCTAGAGAAAATTACTAGGTCATCTCGAGTGCCTTCAACACAGTTTCACCAATAAATTCCCTATTCTGTCTAGTTTTGTACATTTTGTATTTTTCCATACAAACTGTTTCACGTGATTGGCCGCTTTGAACTTGGCTGGTTCGAACCTATACGTAACTACACAACGAATGTGGTATGGAAAGAGCGTTAAAAAGCATTTGAGTGATTGATTAATTGACCATGCGAATATTTGAAGAAAAAACTCCATGCTTGTAGTGTGAACGTGGTTCGCTGTAGCTGTTTTTAAGAGTTACCGTTTAAATTGAAAATTGTATGTACAGTTTCCGAATTACTACCAATAACAAAGGAGTTCTGCAAGCTTTATTCTAGGACCATTGGTGTTCATCTTGTATATTAATGACTTACCCATTGTATTCTTGAGAGGAACTGTTAATGTAACAACTGAGAATGACGTTGTTCCCTGTCATATAACAACCTTGACCTAGACCTCAAATGATGTCATGAATAACTAGTCTGAAACATATTGTAAACGTAAAAAAAAAAAAAAAAAAAAAACGTAAAATCGACGGGTTTAACAATCGATACCGACAATTAAAATAGTAAGTAACATTATAACAGTTGTATCAAATGGACAAGAGATTGAGTGTCACCCCAGTCTCTTGGTGAATAGTTCTTCTTCAATTGTATTTGAGGTATGTGTATTACACATCAGAAATAATATAGTTAGAGAAATTTATCAAGCAGAAAAGTATATCGACAGTATATCAAACCCGAAATCAATTATATTGGCCGGCGGAATAACAAACCACGTCATTCTTTCCTTTCTTCTCCTTCTGCCTCTTCATCACCAAATGTTCTTGCGTGTTCGGCCGATGTTCTGAGGCCCTTCTCCCACTCACAGTTGTTTTTCTGTCTGGATGCACTTTAGTATCTGTAATTCGTATCTGCAATCCGTATCCATTACTATACAACGACTACCTCTCAGGAGGGACTCGAACGGGGCATACAGAACGGTCACGATTTTGTCCACATGGTCGGTGGATGCTGTGAACAGTTTACAACGCGTCGTTTCCGAGACGAGGAGGACATGGTCCATGCTGTAAGATATTGATGTAGGAGCAACCCTAGTTTTCGAGACGCGGAGTAGTCGGTCTGTCTGTACCCTCAAACGGCGGCAACTATATGCTCGTCTTATTTTTTCGTTAACCTCCTACACAAACCATTTCTTTGCTGCTATGACTCGCTCCTATCGCTGATAAGGTCGGTAACTAATTGCGTTCATTCACCGATAGTTTACCACAAACTACAACAAGTGGCGCGAAATGGAGAGTAAGACAAGGGTGAGATCACCTTAGCTTACATAATAATGGGAAAAACCCATACAGGATGGCTGCAGTGTTATGAAAATATGTCAATTGTGGATGCCCATTTCACGGCCCGACCCCCCCCCCCTCCCCCGCCCGTCTATGGAACAACCAGGTGAGTTAATGGTCCGCAATCACCTCGATCGACCGTCTATGTATCTAGGGAATTTCAAGAGACCATCATGTTCCAGGTGACTTCTCGACTTCGACAATGATACTCGCTTCAAAAATGACAACTGCTATTGTAATTACTTTAACATACGGAGAGATAATGTTTCTTTAACCACACAAGCTTATGACAATTCTGACAGATTCTTCGCCAAATACGTCTACAGGATCTGTGCTTATTTTTTTAATATTATGAAAAATCAAATGATGTTATAGTTGATCACAGGTTACTGTCAGTTCTGTTGTAGAATAAATATCCTGATTCGATATTCCGACGTAATATGAAAATTACACAAAAAAAAAAACCTCAAATCCGCCTGATCTTACAAAATCAAAACTTAGGCATATTGACAATAAATATATTATAGTATCACCAGATACAGTTAGTGTTATCAAAACTGCCCAAGTTATTCATTTCATTCTCGGGTTATGATCGTATTAAGAGTGTAAAGAATATGATCATCTCGGTCTCATCTCATCATTAGGAAAGGGGGGCATTATGCAACCTGCCATCGACATCCGCGCCCGCATTTTTCGTATTGAAGTTCTTACTACCAGGCTACTTTTAAATTTCAAATTGTATCGAGTCGTTACTTGCCTTTTCGGGACGTTGTTTTTCTGTGGAGAGCGAAGATTTTGTGAGAAAGGCGCTCCAAAGTAAACTTGTTTTCATGAGGCCCAGAAAGCAGATTCATCTTGATAGAGTTGTCTGTGGAGAGCGAAGATTTTGTGGAGAAAGGCGCTCCAAAGTAAACTTGTTTATGCTGCCCAGAAGGCAGATCATTCGTGATAAAGAGTTGCACGTTGTAGACTCCTCTCTTTCTTGGTCTGTGCACCGAAGGACTGTTAGCTTGCGCCGCCGGCCTTCGAAATAACCAATATGGGCTTCGATTTCGTTATTTTATTGAGTTACAGCAGCAGCTTAGACAAGACCTTATATTGTTAGCCCAATAAAGACTGTACTAAGCAGTAGATTTTCATCGATTTAAATCACCCTATCCTAAAGTCTTGGGGGTAAGTAAGATTAATTATTTATCATCATCAGTGCTATCATTAATATTGAGAATACAGCTGTTCTTGCCTCTGCTTTTTCGGTGTGTATGTATGTCGGGGTGGGAGCTTTGATTGAGGTTCCATTGTATGTTGTTATTATACCGGCCCATTGTGCCCGTTTTTCTTCTTTCTTTAGTTCCGCTCCGTGTGGGAGCCTTCGGTATTCCTTTGGTAGCATTGCAAACACTATTGATTTTTCCCTATTTCGTAGTGAGTTAGTGTGTCTTGTGCTGTAGGATTTCGTCGTTTTCGTGTTTGCAGTTTTTTACTTTTCTTTCTTTATCAAGTTGATAATACAGTCACTGCTTTGCTTGAAAGTGTCGAAAATCACAGGTAGTGTGAATAAAAAACGTTGTGAACCTGTGCTTTGTTTGCATTTGGGAGTTGTTGTGTTGTTTTTTTTCTTAATTCTGGCGCTCTTTCGGGGTTGGTTTTCTCTGGTATTGTGAAATGTGGGGGATTATCCTCGTTTGAGGCCTAAGCCTCAAAAGGCGTGAGTTGCAGGGAGGACTAGAAGAGAGGATTTTGTGTTTAATTGCAGAAAGTGTTATCCGTTTGAGGTAAGGCAACGGATATTGTTGTTGATCCCGGCCTTGCATATAGGAAAATAGTTTCAGTGTGTGGCGGTGGAGGAGGACGTGCAGGTGGGCAGTCGGATGCTGAAGTTCGCACGGGTGAGAGCAAGGGGAATAAGAGGTAAGCTTGATGGCACGTGTGATCACGATATTTATACGCTTTAACATGTGTCCTGGTCTGTCAATATTCCACGGAGCGTTGGAGCTCGTTACATGTTTCTCCGATTGGGGTCGGCAATTCGGTCTCTGAGTAATGTATATGGCCTAAATTGTTAGACAGTTCGACTATTGTTGACTCATGTAAAGGTTTCATTGAGTTTTCATATGTTAGGGGGAAAAGCAATAACCCAAGGACCAGCGCGGGTCCAGGTTGCCGACTCTGGTGTGATTACAACCAGGGATAGTCAGGAGATGGCTAAAGCGTTCTTAATAACTACTTTTCGTCTGTATTCACTCAGGAGAAAATTGTATAACCTGTGGATAGTGTGCTCCACTAATGATAGTATTGGTAATATAGTATGTTCGCACGTTACGTAGAGGAGACGAAGAAACTGCTGAAACTCAAAGTGGTAAAGATCCTGGTACGGACGGAAGTTTAACCCTGCTATTGAAATATTTGCCGACCAAGTTGTCTCCCCCATTCGTATTATTTTCAAATAAACTTTGCAAGAAAGGATGTCCGGATGATTGGAGGAGAGGAAATACGAGCAGCCAATCAGTAAACAACATGATTGGGGATTGAGGGGTTTTTAATAAAGGCCATCCAGGATTGTATGGTAGGGTATTCCACAAAATAAGATGTAATTCAAATAGTGAGATACAAGGCCTTGCCGTTTAAAAATTGAAGGCGAGTAAAAAATGACTCGCCTGGATTGATCAAGGCGAGCTATTATGTGACCTTAAGGAGTGCGCCACCATTGGTTAGCGCGAGCGTAAAAGAAAATTTTGGGTTTCACAGACCCCACAGCTGCCAGAAGCGGGCCATTCCCTTGTGTTTCAGCGCTGCATGTTACCGTCTTGAAAAGTTACTACTTGAAAAGAATAAGATACTACGATACGTTAAGTAACCCATTCAGGGTTCTTTCACTTGTTCCAACATTAATTCATGATTTTACCCGTTCCACTCCATCATTCCATGACGTTCCCAGGATACACAGACTGTATAAGAGAGGGATTTTTGTTAGGGACTGTTATGGAAGAATATGGTGTTACCGCTACAGAAAATCGCTCATAACTCTAAAACGGAAGGAGATTTTTTTTTTCGCAGTGTAGCGGAAGTATTAAACCTAATTCAATGGATGCTCTTTCCATTCGGGTACCACTTCGAGACCAGAAGAGAAAGCCAAAAGGCTTAGTGAGTCCTTGAATGTTTCTGTCAACCAGACACACAGACAAATGGGAGATAGTACCAGTCCTTATGGGCACAACATAACGTCTGAAAATTTCTCATCTTTACAAACAATGGTAAGAAAGCTACAACCACTAAATTTCAGGTTCTCAGACTTTGAAACTTTGTAACTTTAGATGACCTCGACTGACCCCAAAACAATAGGGTTCATTGTACTCATCATGGGGAATACACAAACAAAGTATGAACCTCATTCACCCAGCCCTTTCCCAAAAAACCAATAGGGTTCTGTACTCCCTATAAGAAAGATACACACATAATTTCACCTGATCAGACCAACCGTTCTGTAATTATCAGTTACATGGTTTTCAGAATTTGACCTCTGGTGATTCAGATGATCTCTGACCTGCCCCAAAACAATAGAGGGTCATGTAATCAGCAGGGGAACACAACATACCAAGTATGAGCTTTTCACCTCCAGGTGGGGTCGAGTTATCGTTGTTGTACAAGCTAAAATTGGCTCTAAAATATCAAATTTTCACAAATTTTCGACCCAAAACACTCCTGACTGAACCAAAAAACAATAGAGTTTCTTTACTCCACATTAAGAAGCTTCCGATCTAACTTCAACTTGATCAGACCAACAATATGGACATTATCGTGTTTACAAGGTTTTCCAGGACTGTTGACCTCTGGTGACATCAGTGACATCTGACCTGACCCCAAAACAATAGGGTTCTGTACTCATCATGGGGAACAACAGACCAAGTATGGCTCTCCATCCGGGTGGGGTCAAGGTATCGTGTGTTTACAAGCTAAAAGTGGCCCAGAATATCAATTTTCAGCGAATTTTTCTATTTTTGACGAAATTCACCTGGAGCCGGCTACCTATACTATACTTTTACGCGGAAACGGGGTACCAGGGTCTTGGCTCGCCGGGCTACGACCGATTTTTTCGAAGTGATACAGATGGAGAAGAGCATCCTTATATTAGGTTTATGAATGCGCTACACTACCAAATCGAAAATCCCTTCCGTTTTAGAGTTCTGAGCGTGTTTTGTAGTGCCAGTTGTACATCATTTTGCCACCACGGTCAGACTTGACGACATTCGTAACTTCAGCGGTGTTGTAGCGCGTGCTGTAATTGGTAGTTGAACATCCCATTTCACAACGTGCCCTGATGGGTTGTAGGGTTGCGCGGTTATACCCCGGTATTCACGTTAGTACAGGTTTACTCTGCAAGCAACGCGTACATCGCAGTACTTACGACGACGTTCACAGGTACTTATAACCGGTACTGGGCTAAGGTACGTGTAAGGCTAAAATCACCAGTGTTGTAGTGTCTCGAAGACCCGGTGTATCGGTCTCGAGGACCGGTCTTCGAGACAGCCTTTTGCTGGTCTCGGTCTCGATTTCGGTCCCGACACCTGGTGGTATCGGTTCTCGGTCTCGAACCCTTTGGGTCTCGGAAATTCTTCCGGTCTCGATCCGAACAGCAAAAATATGGTGTCGTCTTTTTTCTCGGAATTAAGTTTCTAGTTCAGAAAAAAATCATCCTGCTGCAATTCATTGTGTTTGAGCTTTTGCATGAACTAGCAAGGGAGGTGGGCCTTTGAGTACTTCTCGAATGTGGGGAAGAAACGGCCCAGGGCTTAGTACCCAGGGCCCAGTATTGATGCTAGCTCAATTGTTGGCAGTCACAATTAGCTTCATGGTCGCACAACAGTAGTCAAAGTACAGTAGACAAGGAGGCAGAAGCCTGGTAACTGCTTCAATCGTAGGTGTTGCTTCACTTTAAGAATGCTTGTATTTGACAGGGAATATTAGGCATGAGCCGATCAAATTTCTCCGAATAATTAGGTATGTTCAAAACCTGGTAGTATCCTGTTCTTCAACGATCGGACCCCGTATTGTTAGGGCTATTCAACCTCATGTTATCCAAACCCTAATTTTGAAACCCTAATCATGATTAGAAAAAATGAATGAATAAACTAGAAACCCGGGCCCGATTAAACATGGGGAACACCGTACGTATGTGCTACCCTGATAACAAAACTCCAGTAGGTATTGAACCCTGATACTGGAGAGAGAGAGGAGAGGTGAATCTTTAGTGATTTCAGTTACTATTTTAGTGGGGAGGAGGGGAGCCAGTAATTGGTAATTAAATCATGCCAGTAAATGTCCTAGCCTAAACGACTATTAATTATCAATGTATGAACTGTGAACTGAATTTGTTTCGATTTTCCAGATGGGTTAGACCTTATGACATTGGTACCAGTTTTGCGAAGTTGATCTGACATTGGCAGCACAAGTCCCTTGAATGAGGGAATGTTATCAGTACACTTATTTACATGTACCTTGGAAGCTTTATTGGCTACTTTGTAATGAAGTAGTCACCGCCCAGTCAATCAAGGGAGTATTTTTAAGAGCTTCAGAGCAATTCAGGTCTACGACAGTTAGTACTAGGCTAGCATCAAGAGGCAGGGTCGGTCAGTATGTTGTGCATTGTTTGTCCAGGGGGTATGGGTAGTGTTGATTAGTTGAGGAAATACAACCTTAATCTGTACTGGTATTTGTGAAAAGGTCCACAAGTATAGACCTGGCCTAAACCTGACTTCTATGTCGACAACACAGTGAGGGCCTAGCGTTAACAGAACATGGTATATAAATTGGCCATCCAATCATAGGACAAAAGCTATGGTAATGCATTTGAAGGGTCAAAGTATTGGTTTGATTGAATCTAGGGATGGGGCTATGGATGGAGACACAAGAGCGCCCCACCTGGCCACCATAAGGAAAGCGGGTGTGTGGGTGGGAGGGCATTAAAACATTAGAAGCTAATTGGGGAGGATACAGAGAGATGAGGAGAAGAAGCCGTAGTATTCTTAAATTGCTGCATGGAAGGAGGGATTGCAGAGGAACAATGCTACCAGCCAAGGGAGAGAGGTAGACCAAGGAATGGAGGTGGGAGGCGGGAGGGGGACTCATCCATGGAAGTCGCA